>VDFB02000007.1:220827017-220852099 GCA_007258455.2 Sequoia sempervirens
TATTTATTATGTTTTGATTCCAAATTTGACAATAGATAAACAAAGTAAACCTTGACCGAGTGGGGCAAGTGTTGAAAACAAGAATGTACCGTTGTCCAAGAAAATGGGGTAATGTGATGTGGAGTCACTAGTTCTGAGGGTCTATGAAACTATTAACCTAAGTATGGGTTCTCGGGTTAAGATCAAGTGTCCAAGATTTGGACTTAGAAGAATTGGAAACTTAACTTATGTTGGAATTCAAATGTTCCACTTAGACCAATGGGTGGAAAGTAGTTTATTATATTTATAAGTCAAACCTTTTAAGGGTTGAAAGATTGACTTAGATTTGTCTATTGATTTGAAACGACAATATATTTTTAGATATTATATTGGTGAGGGAATACCTTGAGTACTATATTAATTCAAGTATGTGAAAAGGTGAACACAAACAATTCCAAGTAGTCTAGGAAAGACTAGAGGCAATTTTTTCTTTTGATCTGTTACACTTATGTTATTTCCTTTGGAAGGACAAGAATGTTGATATTTCCAGGTATTGGATTAGAAAAGCTAAACCCTAGTATTGGAACAAGGATGGATATAGGAAACCTATAACTCCCATGTCGGTTATGACATTGTACATATATATACTGTTGACAGAGAAAGGTCGAGGAAAACCATAGAATAAGACAGGAAGTCTTTATAATACCTTAAGAGATTCTACGATAATGTCGAAACTCGATTTAACGCGTCAAGATGTTGGGTATTGAATCTTGAGAGTAAAATGACAGGAAGTCATAAACCCTAGATATTGCAAGGATGCAATAAGGGACTTTTAAAAAGGGTTGAAATACCTAAATCTTTACATTGAATGAATATCCTAGATTAAGAATTAGTTCTAAGTCAGATTGGCTAGAATGGTTTTTCTATAATGACTAGTTTGAGTCTAGAGTACCAAATAAGTAAGAAAAACTAAAGGATGAGATAGTTTCTAAGACGAGTCAAAGGTGTGTGTCTAGATGGAACGACCAATCAGAATGATCATACTTAGCTAGAAGGGATCTAGAGTTGTATGGTCGATTGAGTTTTTGTAGGACACATCACTAGGACTCAGATGGTGAAACTTGGAAATTCCTTATATCTATACTCTTCGAGAAGGGTCGGGTTACTTCCAGTTTGGAAGTACGCGGGGGACCACTTGAGTCCATGGTTGGAGGAAAAGCACTCGGATGATGCTCTCCCTCTGTAGCAGTAGACTCTCTGAGGCTTGTGAAGATAGAGATCAACATTCCAGATGCGGTGAACTCCATGTTCTAGCTTATGATAGAAAAACCTATGAGGTAAAACTATTCTTTATGCTAAATTTATTATATGTGATATAAATGAATTCTGTAAGGAATTAGCTTGATTCTAGTTATGATTACATGTGAATTCAAGTTTGAAATTATCTGGAAAAGTTGTACTTTATTCTTGTGCTTATGCAAATGTTTTAATTTAAAAAAAATTCCTCTCATGTTTACTAAGTTTATTTACCTTCTAGTAAATTCTTGAGATTACTTGAGTATTAAGTGGATGGCTGTTACATATGGTATCAGAGCTAACCGGGTTCAACACATGGACCTATGAGCTCATTATGAGAAAAATCATTAAACATTTAGCATATTAGCTAAGGTAGAGTTGGTTTGATGCCAGAAGGGCATAGAGATAAACTGTGAAAACTTTCTGAAAGACTTTGAGACTTTGACTTGAAAGGTAAAACCTTGGTCAGTTACTAATCAGACTAAGAGCTCAGGTAGAGCAGTGTCTATATGAATTTAAGATTACTCTTCTTTATCAATAATTTCAGGATGGAAGATCTGAAAGTAATCAACCAGGTGCAGGAGCATCTGATTGTTGGAAATCCTGGAATCTATATCCACAACACCTAGATAAGATGGGATGTAGTCTAAGTTCTAGATGTCTTCGAATGAGCCAAGTGGAATAAATGGCTCAATAAGAATAGAGTTTTATAACGTAAAATCAAGAAAAGAAGTTTGTGTTCCAATTGTAATCTTTGTATAAAATGATCTTATGATATTATCTGACTGGTGAAAGATAGATACTCCAGGGAATAGGAGTGAATCTGATATAACACCTTTATTTGCAAAATGATTGAGCATGATGTATGTCTTAAGAGACTTTTTTTTGTTTGATGTGCTTGTAACACAATCTCTAAATCATTGTAAGCTTTCGGAAAATCTAAATACCGTGCAACAATCTACTCCCTTGTAGTGACTTAGTTAAGTCACGTAGTGCATTAACAGTGTTCTTTTGGATTGTGACACTCCTTTGGATTTTTGGTAAAATTCCTATTTAAAACTGGCAAGGATTGCCATTGTTTTATTCTTATTTTGAAATGGTCTAGCCACCAAATTTTGAAGATTGTTTATTTATGACTAGTTGGTCAAGATTTGATTTATGGTTGGAAAAGAGCTCATTCTTTGATTTATTGTTGAATTAAAACTGTTTATAATTTGATATTGAGTTGAGTTTTGTGGTGGCTATACCAGAACTTTTGGTTGTTCATTGTGTTGGATGTAATGTTCTTCTCCATCATGTCCTGGATGGGCCTCTGATGGTTTGTGTAAGGGAGTAAATTGTAAAATGCATCAGCTATGTCCTTAGCTTTACAAATGAAAGAAACCTTGTTTGGAAAGGAATTGGTTCTGAACCCTTTTGGGGTTATATAATTGATATGTAAGTTATATGAAGGAGGTCTTATGCAGATATCACTTTTGGAACCTTGTGTTATGGTATGTGGGTGGACAGGTAGTCCAATAAGCCCAAGTGAATAGTCTCTCCAAGTCGAGCAGGGTGGTGAACCATTACTACGTGGATTGCAAAGCGTATGTATATAAAACTATGGCCATAGTGAGTGTTGTTGCCACGACGTGCACTCATCTGTTCACAATACTCTAGACACCTAGCTACCCAGAGTTGTCGTACTTAGTAGGAGGGTATCCTTAGTAGTGCGACAGAGTTGGTTAAGTGGGGGTACACACCAGAGCTCAGATGGCAACTGTGAGGGTTTCCAACACAATCTTTCATTGAAAGGTAGGACTGCTTCCAGTGAGGAAGTGTGCGGAGGAACCACTTAAGTCCATGGTTGGAAGGAAAATAGGCAGGTGATGCTTTCCCTCTTTTTAGTGGCATGCCGAGTCTTGGAGGACAGTTGAATTAGAGAAGGGATCATGATCCTTTCTCTAGTATTTACTTATCAACTTGTTTAATTGATGCATGAAATACTAAAATTGGTACTAAATGAATAACCTTTTTAGCAAGAAAAGTGAAGATCAATGTTACTTCTTGTATCTTAATTCATGAATAGTGACTTATTTAATGTTGTTAACCTTTGGTACCATTCTCTTGGTAAGCCAATGTAAGTGTAGTTGATTGCTACAAGTAGAAAGACTATCCTTCTATTTTGGAGTGTGTGGCAACAATTTCTATAATTCTGCTATCAGGATGACTCCATTTGAAACATTGGACAGAAAAGATGCCAAACTCCTAGAAGAGAGGATTAGCATTAGTCCAAAATTGTTGTTAAAATGGATAAACAAATCAAACCAATCAAAAAGATTGGTGGAAGCAAATGTTAGATAAAAAAGTTATGTAAATGCCAATCGTGCACTAACACAATTCTTGGCTAGAGAAGGAGAGTTTCATAAAATAAGGAATGTAAATTCCTAACTAATTCCTAGATATAAAGGACTCTTCAAAAAAATTTGAAGTTACCAATTTGATTGTTTACATAATCATTCTATTATCAGCTATTACCAGGAGGTATAATGCTTTTTAAGAATTATATTTGGAAAGTATATAGCAAATGATAATTATATTCTGAGAATGTTTTACAGGAACAAGACCAGGGAGTGGTCATGATCAAGCTTCTTAAATGCAAGGTCCAATGGGACCAATATCCAGAGGGTAAATATGAAATGGAAAGTTTACCATGATCTTATATCAAGATTTTCTCAATTGTTATTGCTTTTTACAGGATAACCAAATTTTTGTCTTATTAAGGTTTCAGATGCATTGGATCATCGAGGACGATGACTCTTATGGGGGGAGATATGTTACACCCCTAACTTTAACTACGCTTTACTTTTTACTTTGAAGTAATTAGTAGATGATTATGCATGTTTCAATGATTTGATGTTTAGTTAAAATGGCTAGAAAAATCAATGTTTTCATGAGTCATGTTTATTTGACTAAAATTTGACATGTGCTTAAAAGCTGTCAAGATGTGATAATCTCATAAGGATTATAAAAATGATTACTAAAACACTAATCTTGTGTTGTTGATTGCAAGTTGCATTCAGGAAATAGGTTTCCGTCCTCCGAGTAAGGGAGGGAGAGCATCATTGGAGAGAAGGGTATAGATACCAGGAATATAACAGGTTTTCACCATCTTAAGTCTTGCGTTGGTGTTAATTAGTGAACCTAGTTGAGTCAAGTAAGTGGTACTCAACCTTTGGGTATAAGTCAATATTTTGATGCGACAATTGTTGATTTATGTTAAGGAAAGTTTGATTGTCGATAAGGATTAGTCGATAGTCATTAGTTCTCATGTGTTGAATGGATATACTCGAAAGAGAGTGTATATATATATATGCTAGTGGGTTAGCTATAGTTTTGGTATTGCCTGGTCGAAATACCAATATATTAACCTATTTATATGCTTGATTTTGGATGTTCCACAAGATTGTGAGGGGGAGAGTACCTCGACCCCATTCACACATCTTGTTGAATAATGTATAACGACGTCCGTTAGTATGCATTGTTTATGCAATATTTTATTGACATGTATTTTCATGTTTATCATGATCTATTAGAATATTTTATTCCTATTAGGAGAAAATGGAGGATTATGGGAGAGTGATAAAAAGGACCAACTACTCCACTCCTTGCTAGCGAGAAAAACTCGCTTAAAGGCAAAGACTTTTCCTTCGTATCCGCGGCACGGTGGAGATACCTATAAAAGAATAGGGAGAAACTGTTTGCGGGGGATCAAGAATAAGTTAATATATCAAGTTTGATCTACTTAAATACTTATTATACTACATCGTGTTTGCTATCATGGCTTCGACCCCGCGATTGTAGCCTTTCCCATCACTTCTTCTTTCTGCAAATAGTAAACCGACTTATGCTATGGAGGATAACACTAATTTTTCAGCGAAATCTTCGTACCTATCAACTCGTAACCATGATGGCATGATCAATGATTGGTTGTTGTCACTTGTTGGGTCACCCACACGTGCCAGAGTGTTGTTGCAACCGCCATTAGTGGCCTTAACTATCAATCAAGAATCAGTTATAGAGAGGGGAGGCGGATCATCCTAAAAACACGAAATATTTTTGGGCGTAGGGGGGTGGCTGGTAAGGGTAGACAGGGCTAAGGCGGCAATGTGCAACGCTCATTGTACAATTCTTAGCAGGCTCAATCTCATTCACCGTGCGTTGCCCAGAAGTATGGTCTTGAATTTCTCAAAAAAAACATTTCATAAGAGTAGGTTGATCAGCGTGAGAACCAGTGCTTAGGCTAAATATTGTAACGAAGAAGATTGCACCCTAGAAAAGAGGTTAGTAAGGTGAGCGTGTTGTGGGTAGCTGAGGAAAAGACCAAAGTGGTAGGTACATTTCCACCTATGACAAAAGATGGAATCGCTATGTTGAGAAGGATATAGCTGGACAGACTAAGATTTACTCAGTGGAGGGTGAGGATTATTATGCAAGGGAGAAGAATGCCAAGCAGTGGCATAGGGGAGGAAGATAGTTATCTTTTAGCGGTGGATCAGAAGGCGGTGATAGCCAGGGGAAAGGGCGAAGAGGCTCGAGCCCAGTGTGCAAGACACTCATTGTTGTGTCGTGTCACAGGTATGATGATTTTAGAATTCATGGCTCATACATTGAAGGGTTTCCAATATAGTTTTAAACCTTTGTTTTGAAGGATGTGGAATAAGTCAACTTGTGGGAACTAACCACGTACGCAATGACATGTTGAGTCGAGAGCATAATTTTTATGTATATCTTGATGAATTTATCTGATAGCTTAAGGCGCTTGAAGCTTGCCATAATCTTTTCTTGATGGTTCTTGAAGTTGTTGTTTCTTAATGGCACCCGACCAACTTGAGGCTGAAATACCTTTGATGGTTATGCATGCATGTGCATCTACAAACAACAGTTATCCCTGTTGAGCGATGTACCTTTGCATAATGGTTCTTTTAATTACTTATCAGTCGACAAGCCTTGAAAACCTGGTGTTGTTTTTACTAAGCCCAATAGGGTGATAATATTTTGTTAAAGGCAGGTCAAGGGTATTGGCCAATGGAATAGAGTTCACAAAATTGTTGCAGGTCATAGTAACAATGGCCACATTTGTGATAGACACAAACACTTTAAACACAATGGCACAACTGAGTAGGTGTCGTGTGCACATGATTCTTTACCTTTCCAACCCGATAAGTGAGTGGTGTAGAGCCTCAACTACTTGTGAATAAATGTGTATATCGTGTTTAATAAGACTCTTCGTGGAGATGAGCAAGTTATTATACATATATATAGATATATTATGACTTTCTTGAAACCATGACTTTAAGTCGTATTCCCTATGTGAAGTGTCTCCTTGATAGGTTCTTTGATTACAAGAACTTACCCTAGTTATATTATAAACTAGTGGTATTAAAGAAGGTAAATGCCAACTTTGCGGATGACAATATTCCTATATATGGCATTAGGAAGTTTCTTAAGGAGGACTTAATTATAAAAGAGATGGACTCTATGAGTCTTTATGAGCATTTCGTAGATATTTTAATTTGAGCCTTTTATATTTATTATGTTTTGATTCCAAATTTGACAATAGATAAACAAAGTAAACCTTGACCGAGTGGGGCAAGTGTTGAAAACAAGAATGTACCGTTGTCCAAGAAAATGGGGTAATGTGATGTGGAGTCACTAGTTCTGAGGGTCTATGAAACTATTAACCTAAGTATGGGTTCTCGGGTTAAGATCAAGTGTCCAAGATTTGGACTTAGAAGAATTGGAAACTTAACTTATGTTGGAATTTAAATGTTCCACTTAGACCAATGGGTGGAAAGTAGTTTATTATATTTATAAGTCAAACCTTTTAAGGGTTGAAATATTGACTTAGATCTGTCTATTGATATGAAACGACAATATATTTTTAGATATTATATTGGTGAGGGAATACCTTGAGTACTATATTAATTCAAGTATGTGAAAAGGTGAACACAAACAATTCCAAGTAGTCTAGGAAAGACTAGAGGCAATTTGTTCTTTTGATCTGTTACACTTATGTTATTTCCTTTGGAAGGACAAGAATGTTGATATTTCCAGGTATTGGATTAGAAAAGCTAAACCCTAGTATTGGAACAAGGATGGATATAGGAAACCTATAACTCCCATGTCGGTTATGACATTGTACATATATATACTGTTGATAGAGAAAGGTCGAGGAAAAACATAGAATAAGACATGAAGTCTTTATAATACCTTAAGAGATTCTACGATAATGTCAAAACTCGATTTAAGGCGTCAAGATGTTGGGTATTGAATCTTGAGAGTAAAATGATAGGAAGTCATAAACCCTAGATATTGCAAGGATGCAATAAGGGACTTTTAAAAAGGGTTGAAATACCTAAATCTTTACATTGAATGAATATCCTAGATTAAGGATTAGTTCTAAGTCAGATTGGCTAGAATGGATTTTCTATAATGACTAGTTTGAGTCTAGAGTACCAAATAAGTAAGAAAAACTAAAGGATGAGATATTTTCTAAGACGAGTCAGAGGTGTGTGTCTAGATGGAATGACCAATCAGAATGATCATACTTAGCTAGAAGGGATCTAGAGTTGTATGGTCGATTGAGTTTTTGTAGGACACATCACTAGGACTCAGATGGTGAAACTTGGAAATTCCTTATATCTATACTCTTCGAGAAGGGTCGGGTTACTTCCAGTTTGGAAGTGCGCGGGGGACCACTTGAGTCCGTGGTTGGAGGAAAAGCACTCGGATGATGCTCTCCCTCTGTAGCAGTAGACTCTCTGAGGCTTGTGAAGATAGAGATCAACATTCCAGATGCGGTGAACTCCATGTTCTAGCTTATGATAGAAAAACCTATGAGGTAAAACTATTCTTTATGCTAAATTTATTATATGTGATATAAATGAATTATGTAAGGAATTAGCTTGATTCTAGTTATGATTACATGTGAATTCAAGTTTGAATTTATTTATATGGAAAAGTTGTACTTTATTCTTGTGCTTATGCAAATGTTTTCATTTTAAAAAAAAAAAAAAAAATTCTCACTCATGTTTACTAAAGTTTTATTTACCTCTAAGTAAATTCTTTGAGCTTCATTTGTGCATTAAGAGGTGGAATGTTACAAGAGAGGGAAGAAGAAGTGGGAGAGAGAGACAGCCCATTAGGATGGGGGAGGGAGAGATAGGAGATAGTCTCATTAGGAGGGGAGGGAGAGGGAGAGGGAGAGGGAGAGAGACACATAGGGAGAGTGAGGGAGGAAGTGAGGAGGGGAGGGAGGGGAAGAAGGGGAGAGGAGGGAGAGACACTAGGGAGGGGAAAAGGAGAGGGGAAACAAACCCAGAGAGAGAGAGAGAGAGAGAGAGAGAGAGAGAGAGAGAGAGAGAGAGGGACGGCGGAGAGAGAGAAAGAGTTCATTAGTAGGGGGAAGGGAGAGGGAAAGAGTTCAATACTTAGGGGAGGGAGAGGGAGAGAGGGAAGAAGGAGAGAGAGAGAGAGTCTACTAGGAGGGGAAGGGAGAGATAGAGATACTTCAATAGGAGGGAGAGGGAGAGGAGAGAGAGAGAGACACATAGGAAGGAGTGAGAGAGAGAGAGAGAGAGAGAGAGAGAGAGAGAGAGAGAGAGAGAGAGAGAGAGAGGAGAGGGGTAGGAGGAGAGACCTGAGAGAGAGAGAGAGAGAGGGGGTATGAGAAGGGAAGAGGGAAGAAGGGGAGAAGGAGGGAGAGAGAGAATCTAGTAGGGGAAGGGAGGGAAGAAATGAGGAGAGAGAGAGTTCCATTAGGGAAGGAAGAGGGAAAGAGAGGAAGAAGGGGAGATAGAGAGAGAATTCACTAGAGGGAGGAGAGGGAAGAAGTGGAGAGAGAGAGAGGCAAAGGGAGAGGGTGAGAGAGAGGGAGAGGGAGAGGGGAGAGAGATAATATTTAAATATCTTATATATTAGTAATATATATATTAAAATCTAAAAATATAGAAATTTAATATTTAAACATATTATACAAAAATAATATAATATATTATATATTATATAGTTTTGTAAGAGATTATATATATTAAATTATAAAGAATATTGTATATTCTAAACTAGATATATTAACATAAACTATAAACTATAAACTATTTAAAAATCATATATAAACCAAATTGTATATTATAAACTAAATATATTAAAATAAACTATAAACTACAAATGAGATATATTGAATATGTTATAAAGTCTTGACATTTTTTAAAATGCTATGTTAATAGATCGGATATCCGATTCAAATCGGATATCCGATATGTCTGACACAAAATTCATTACCTAGGGAATAGGCTCGGGTTTGCTTTGGTTTTGGTTAGGAGATACCAATCCTAAAAAGTTAACACAAAAAGCGCGGTTTAATACCTTACTTTGTTTTTCCTCCTGGACTTCATGTGGCTGATGACTTTATTTTTAGCCAAAATTGATAAAATGAAAAGTGTTTGTAGAGGAGATTCTCAGCTTTTTGCCAATATAAATTATGTTTTATTTTGAATTTAATAGATTATTATTATTTATTTTCTACTAGAATTATGACAAAAGTCTTGATTGATAGGCTGATTGTAAAACATTTATAACTTTCAAACGGTATCATATTTTTGAATCCAAAACATGCGTCACATTCTATGCTTTGCATACTATAGGATTTAAAATAAATAAATTGAATTTCATGAAATTTTGACCAAGTTAAGGTGGTCAAACACATGAAGTTTTATATTTTAAAAAGTTGTAATAAAAATTCATAATTAATTATTTACATGGAAAAAATTACAAAAAAATATGCCACATCCGACATGAGTCCTCTACTTACATCTAAAATCTCATAAAAAAATATTATCATTTTATTATGGTTAGGGTGGTCATACAAACACCTACTTTTGAATTTTTTCCTGAAATTTAAGTAATACTGCATTGAAATTTTAAATTTTCACCAAATAGATTTTGTTTTAAAAAAAAAAACCTAGTAGTTTAGAAACTAAATTCAATTTCCCACAGAATCTATTCTTACATGTTTTTGAAATAATATAGATAACTTATTCAAATTTTTACATCAAGTTGCCTAACTCTAATTGTTCTAAATTTTCATTGCCACTTAAGGGCTTGTTTGGCATACCATGATCCTGCACATACCCTAGTAGTACCCTCTTTCTGACACAAATCCTTGGATAGGTGTACCTTGGTCATTAGCCCCGCACTCAGATCTCCCTCTTGCCATATTATACCTGTTGCCCAATTTTTAACCTATGGGCTCAATCAGGCAGGACAAATTATGTTTCAGGTGTTCTCAAAGGCCAAAGGGATGGGACGTTTGCATCAAGGGTTAGGTCCTTATCTGGTGCTACCTCATACGGAAGTCTATTGGAAAGCCTCGCCTCAGTCAGATTCGGCATAAAATCCATCAGAGAAGAAGGTCGGCAAGATCCTCTTGCTGTCTTGCCGACTAGCAGTGTGTTCTATTTGTTTGAATACACCGGTCGCCAGGACATTCAGGTCACCAAGAGTTTTTTATGTATCTCTCCGCTAGAAAGAAGTCACACCGACAATTATTCACTGGGCTAGCGTCGGGGAGAAAGGGCCTCGCTGTAACATCTTGGCGACCGAATGATGTCTCACCAAAACGGAGTGCCTTCGGCATAGGATGGTGATCTCGGGGAGATGTCTCGGCGACCAAGCACAATTCTCGACGAAATGAAATGATCTCGGAAAAAGGTCTCACCAACAGGATAGTCTCCCCGAAATGGTCTGAGCCCGCCAAATGATTGTGACTTCGCTGAGAGGTCTCGTCGATTAATCGCAGTCTGGCCGAAAGGTTTTGGGGTCACCAAGATGTCTTGCTGACAAGTGGTGATCTCGCCGAGGTGGAGGGAATTCGCCGAGAGGTCTTCCCAACTGGAGGGGAGTCTTTCTGAAATGAAAAGTAGGGTGAGCTTGGGGCAAAGGAAAGTATAGTCGTCGTGAGGTCTCGGTGAAAGTATGAGGTCCTGCTAATAATGGAGGGGTCTCGATATGTGTTTTTCCTTCGGTAAGAGGTCTCACCGATAACGAAGGGTCTCCCCGACATAGATGACATCGATGTAGAGTCTGGTCGTCGGAGTGATGTCCTGCTGAAACATGGAGGTCTCGGCGAAATGAAGTGAACTCGGGGAGAGAAAGGGAGCTCGCCATGGGGTCTTGCCGAGATAAAGTGACCTCACCGAAGGAGTTTACCATCGGCATAATGTCTTGCCGACCTGCAAGAGGTCTTACCGAAAAGAGATTGTTATTGGGGAAGGGACCTTTGTTCGCCATAAGGTCCTGCCGACTTACGAGGGTCTCGGCGACAGATTGTTCACAAGGCTGTCGGTGGGGAGGAAAAATATTTCCTTTGGCAAGAGGTTTGGCCGAAGGGGAAAAGTCTCACCAACAGGGTGGATTTTTGCCAAAGTAAAGTGGCATCGGTGAAAGAATTTGAGCTCCCCATGACGTCTGGCCGACCAGGTATAGTCTCCCCGACAATGAAATGAACTCACCTAATGGAAGGTGCCTTTACCATGATGTCTTTCCAATAGCGTTTGTCTCGTCGACGAAGGATGCAGCGGTATAACTTTTGAGGGCTCGCTATGATGTCTAGCTGACAGGGCGATGTCTTGCCGAGGAGGTTGCACTTGCTGACAAAGGGTTCGATCGGTGTAATGTCTCACTGACCGAAGGTGGTCTTGCCAAAGCGGAATAAATTCGCCATGATGTCTCACCGACCTGATGGCCTCTTACCGAAAGAATGTGAACTCGACGCAAAGGAAGGTAGAGTCGCCATGATGTCTCGGCTAAAGCATGAGGTCCTGCCGAAGAATGAAGGGTCTTGGTATAGTGTTTTTCCTTCGGTAAGAGGTCTCACCGACACATGGGTGTCTTGCTGAAGTAAAGCAGCATCAGCAAAGGAAAGGAGCTCGGCGAGAGGTATTGCCGACTTGTGGGAGTCTCATCGAGAAGAATGATCGGAGCTCGAGGAAAGTGGAATGCGCTCGGTGAAAGGTCTCGCCAAAGGATGGAAGTCTCAGCAATGGAAAGGGATATCAGTATGACTCCTGAGGGCTCGCCATGAGGTCTTCCCAAAAGCAAAAAGTATTGTTGATGGTCTGGGTGACAACCACTGTGGATGTCGTTATAACTTTTGAACTCGCTATGTGGTCTTGTCGATCGTCATGAGCTATGTCGATAACCGCTGAAGGGCATAATCCCATCGGGGAGACACGGTTAGTGTCTCACCGACATGTGATTCAATCTGAATGACCTTTGACCGTCTGGTGCCCCATGAAGCATCTATTCAACCAATCCAAGGAAGCTATAGGAGAGCCGTGGCAGTTTGACCCCTGTGAAGATGACTAACTAGACGAATGCGACCTGGATTTTCTCTGAGCCCAGGAGCATTCAAAGCAGCTCGGCAAGGAGGTTCGAAGATAGACACGAGACCAGAAGTTAATGCGGGCATTGCAAAAGATCAAGGAGGTCATCCCTGGAGCATTTCTTCACCGACATGGACAGCAAGGACTCACTTGAATGTAGCATTAATTTCATTCAAAAAGATCTAGGGGCAGATCTTTCTGAAGGCTGATATTTTGTAAGCCCTAGGGGCCAACACATCTTTTGTATATAAGGCATTTTTGCCTCTTTGTAAAAGAGTTCAAATTATGCATTCTAAAGAGTTAGTGATTTTTCTCAAATCCTTTCTCAGCTGATGTATGTTTTGTAACTCATCTGGAATTCTGAATATAAAATATAGAGATTACCTTCGAAACCAGTGTTAGTGTTCATGCTACTTTCATTTTCTTCTAGATTATGTGATTTTTTGAACTGTGTTTTCTCAATCTGCATTCGAACTTTAAAGTTGTGAAATTCATCTTTCCTTCTTAAAGTGTATATGCAAATTAAGCCTTTCAAGAATGATGCATAAGTTCACAAAGTTCATGTTGAGTAAATAAAGTAACTATCATTAGTTTTCTAGTGTATGTTCATCTATTTTATTTCATGATTCCTGTCAGTTCGGTGCATCACCATAGTGTTAGTGTTATTGTTATCCTCCTTCTACCCTTTCCCTTTACAAAATCAGTAGTTAGGTGACACCAAAGAAAGTTGGCCTTCTCTGGAGGTTCATTTCGACTTTAGGTGACCCACAGCCTTGAAATGATCCCATGTTTCTCTAGAAAGCCCAGTTTATAACTTTGCATAGGGTGCATTTCTAGTTGATAACAATACCTACAAGCAACATTCATGGAAAATAATTAAATCACATCCCACAATGCATACTCCCCAGGAAACAAAGATAAGTGATAACAATATAAAAGGAGAAATCCAAATTACTTCAAAATACATTCTATATATTGCAAGGCATAGAACATCACTCAAACATGATGGGTGTTCTAGCTTCATTAGAATATTTCCCCTTGCGATACACTAGCTTATTAAATGTCCCACTTAATTTCTTGGTCGCAACGATCAATGGCATCAAAGTTCACATAAAGGTGTGATGTATGGCATAAGGATTCATGCTAACTTTGTTAGATTAGAGGTCATATTGTAAAGGTAGCATGCGAGATACTGAGTTTTGGTTTTTCTCTCATAGTGGGAGAAACATTGGAGAATCCTTCTATAAGGGTTTTGAAGGGTATAACCCTACCTCAAGGTTATCTCACGGTTAATTTCCTCTAGATCCAGCTCTCGTTCCCTGCTGTATTCATGTTTTTGTTCTTCGACGGAGGTAATAGTATTGTCCAGGCTCAACCATCGCGTTCACCTTATGATCACAGCAGGAATGATGATATTCTTCAAGAAGTTTCTTTAATTGTCTTAATCAGCCACCCTCTTCTTGTGTAAAGTATGTGCAAATATTCGAGAAATTCATGCTTGTGGGTGGATAGTGTGGGAACTTCATGCAACAATGCCATTATTGTACGACAGAGGAGACAACGGCCTCCGTAGGCCAAAAGTTTGACGGGCGTTGGAGAGTGGAACACCGGGGTGAAAAGGTCGTGAGGGTAGCGGTGTGAAGTGAGCGGAGACCTGCGCAAAGGCCCCCGCAAAGACGTCGCTCGTAGGCCGTTGTACAACACCTGCACAACACAATACTTCCCAATTCCACATCAAACCATTATAGATTCAAGATATCGTAGAGGATGTTTGAAGAGAATACTTTTACTCCGCCATTGTCATCACCTACCAACTTAGAGATTACCCAAACCCCGCTGACCACATTCCCAAGCACGGGTCCGAAGGCATCCTCTGGCTCGAGATGCTTGAAGGTTTGTGGTGAATTTGTTGCGGGCTCCTATATTTAAGACCCCATGGCTGAGATAGACAATCCTTTTCATCCAACAATATGGATCTTACTATGCATCAGCACTCCAAGCATTTGTTGTGTTTTACGAATTGATGTGGGACCTTTCATGGTCACTCACCCAATTAAGTTCATCATTAAACACTCAACCCCGCATGCTCATTATATCCCACCCATGCAATAATATTAAAGATAGAACTTATATTTTAGTGATTTCATAAACTCCTTCCAACATTGGTCATAACTCGTTTCCTCTTACTAATATCTCTAGGCCTGGCAAATAATACACAGGTTTAAATTGAATAATTTAAGGCGAACAATTAAATACTTGAAAATTTTAGAGCTTCACTACTCAACAATGATGCTCGATATTTTATAGAATGATACTTTCATGAAAAAACCATAAAGCACTTGAGAGAGGCTTCATAACTTAATGTCTTTTATGTGGGGAAGAGCTCACGAGAGGCAGTAATGAGAGCACCACTCTAGGCGGTCGTAGAGGTGGCAGATCCTGCAACAGAGAAGTATGTCCTCGTCAATAACGAATGTAGTGTTAAGAGGCGATGATGGGGAACCTTAGGCCCACAAAATCAATCTCTCTCACTCATTGTGCCTTTAGAAACAAATCCCCAACCCGGTATTCTTCAACAAAGTCATTAGATAGCCAGCTTTCGTTTGATCATTGATGTCGGGAATTCTTATGTAATAAAGCCCCTCACTATCGGAAATGTCTTATCCCCTACCCAACAACAATAAGTGGAAGCTTCTTAGAGCTTGGAGTTCGTAGAGGAAGCTGTTGCGGAGTTAAGCATGCAGGTGGCAACTCGTGGGAATGTCGTTAATCAATGGCCTAATAAGTGACGACTCCCACGAATAAACAACCCGCAACATACACATTCATGCGACACCCCTTGTAACTTAACCTCATAGAGAAAATTCGAATCATGATGGCACAACATCCATATTCATCATTCAATATGATCGTCACTATGGTGCAATAGGGTGAGAGCTCATATTTATCTATTGTAATAAAATCTTAACCAGTCATCGTTTGTTGCAAAGGATCACCCCCTTGAGTTACTTGTGGGTGGAACATCACACTTCATCTAATTAGATGGATTTCATGAGTTTTGATCACAGAGTGTTTATTCTGTGTGTCGTCCATATCAAGGAAGCCCGACACCCTGCTCTCCACAAAGTGGAGTTCGGCAATTGCATGAGAAGGGGTTGCCTGATGGAAAGTTAGCATCCGCCACAATGCTCATGACCACCCAAGACTCTAAAAATGTCCTTTCTTAATACCTCTGGAATTGCTTCACGGGCCTGGAGGAATCATTATTAGTGATTAAAATGCAGAAGTAGATAGGCCCAATGTCGTATACGGGAAAAGCACTCTTGGGTGCCGTTCTAGCGAAGCGGGTAGAGACCTGCGGGAGGATGCAATAGGACGGTTGTAGGAACAATGACAAAGCAATGGACAGGCTCCGGAGCTGTCGTCCCCGCAACGGTAGGATGCGAGCCCGCCACTTTGTTGTATTATTTCTGACTAGCCCGTGCTAATGTCATCATTCAAGGATTACATATGATGATTCAAGGCCATGAAACATAAATTCCATGAACGACTCTCTGCCTAGAAGTGGATTTCATCTTCCAGATAAGGCTTATTTTTATCCTCTGCGCGAGCATACTAATGTGGCGAGAATATCTTTAAAGCTTGGTCCTATGAGGACGATGTGTCGTGTCCCTCTCAAGATCTTTGAAACCAAGTCGATGCACGCTTGTGACGGGCTCAGAGGATCTGTTCAAATCAATTCCCTCTTAATACTAACAGGTCGAGCAAACCTCAAAGGTAAAGGCCTTTTTTTCTTTTTCACATAGTTTCCACAGGGACCATGATAACAATAACTCACTCATCCTCATAAAAACACCTGTCGCCGAGCCCGAACACTCGCTGGTCCATAGGTGAAATAAAATTTCTTAACAAATGACCCTTGTCATTCCTCCCCCATGCTGTTAAGTTGATTTTGATTAATCATCTCACGTAGCCACTCTTTATTGTGACAATGTTTTCTTATCTAGCAGTGGCATAACACAGACAAACACTGCGGAGATCCCCAATAAGAATGTTGATTAAAAGGAAAAATACGTTGCGGGCTCCACATAGTGTAAGGCCGCCTAAAGAGAGTGTGTGAAACAAGTTGCGGGCAAAAACTGTGGTAATGTTGTGAAGTTACACAACTTGAACAACAGTGATCGTGTGGGTGATTCCCGCACCATAAAATCCGCACACACTCATCAACTCTCCAACTTCGCCGAAGGGTCATCATCTAGTGATCGCCAATGATCCAAAAGGAAGCGATTGATATTTTATGCATGGCTACTTAGTTCATAGAACTTCCAAGGATTATTTGTGACATACAACCCACATCATTCATCAATTTTCCCTTACGTGGAAAACCATGCCATTTTTCCCTCGTTTGCCTTAAGAGTTTTAATGCTTCCCGACAGCCTTGCCCCATGTTGTTCAAACAACCGCTTCCAACCAAATTAACATTATGAATGCTACTACGGGAAATAGTTGACTGTGGGACTTGAGATCACTGCCGCCGACCTGGGAATTAGGTACCCGCAACCATCAAGATTAACTATTTCATGCAACTTAGATGTAGGCACATTATGTAAAATACCATAAGATTGCACTACCTTTTAAAGAGCTTGATTTGGATTCCACTAATTCTGAAGCAAGCTTGTAAATGCCCAGGGCAAAGAAGTTCGTGAGTGGGCAATGAGGGGAAAATTGGGTTCTGCACATGGAAGTTCTGTGAGAAAAAGTGTGCGGGTGGCCGTGATAAGAATGCTGCAGAAGTAATGGCATAGCCCGGACGGAGGCCCACATAGTGGTCCCCACATGGAAGACCTCTGTGGACTTCTCTAGATAAGAATCGTTCGCAGTATGCAAAGCTAAGAAGAACTCACACCATTAAAATCATCATCTAGGAGTTCGGTATTATTGACTGTGAATGGAAAACAACCACAGGGTGTAAAGAACAATGCGAGGGGAATGATGCAGGTAGGTCACGTATGAGTTTCGTTTTATAATGGCATCGTGGTGACGACCACCTACTAGCAGTGGGCTGCGAGGGCGGACCCGACGGTGAGCTCTAGATCAATAGTTTACCCGCGAACCTAAGATCTCGTCCAGGGGAAGATGACATATGCGGGGTCTGCACGTAGAAACAACAAGAGCCGGTTGTTAAAACAACGTCCGTCAAACGATGACTTTGCACTGGCGGACACACACAAGGGTGGACCCGTATAATCGTTTGACTTGGTGGCTTCTCTACATCGGGCTTTAAGGCTACGGTCATGGATAATGAATGGTGAATCTACCACTTGGGCCGATGTGAAGGTTTTACCACTAAGCGATAGCAATAGGATCACGATGGGTGCAAGGCTAGCAATGTGGAATGGCGTGAGAGTTCATTCATTCAACAACGATGGTCGGGTATAGACAACCGTAGGTGACGACTCGCAAAACACTTTAAATTAGCTAATTTTCTAGGGTGCAAAGTTTGGATCACTTATGATGAAGACGAAGACAAAAAGACCAACTGCGGAGCCTGCCACGTGGGTGGAAGTCAAGGGTCGGATGCTACTTAGCGGAAAAATGGAGGCAGAAACCTGCATGAGGTGACCCACAGCTGCGAGTCTACGATGCCTAATGGATGCAACTGCGAAGATGGATGCGGTATCCGTCACGCTGGTGGACACTAAGGTTTGGTTGCAGACAAGCGGCAGGATCCAATGGAAAAGAGCAAGAGGAGACCCATGAACATGGGTCCGCGAGGCCCGATGAATGCTGAGGCGATAAGCTAAGGGAAACCTGCAGGACCTAGTCCCTAGAGGCAAATTACTTAGTGAAGTTCTAGTAGGTGAATTTGGTCAAAGGGAATTTGATCATTTTAAGGAATGCGACCAGTTTGAGCTTCAGAACAAGGGCATGCAAAGCAAGGCAGGAGCAAAACAACCCATCGGGAGTGAAGATGATCTGTTGGGAGCAAGAGAAAGGGGGTCCCTGCCTTGGTTGTGTGCAAAATATGCATAACAAATGGTGGCTTGCTGGGGAAATGCTTCAAAGCATTTCGGTGACAAACTGGAATCACGAACCTAGAATCTATGGTTCTGACCTTCACGCTAGGACAAACAAACTGAACACTTGACCAAAGGATCAAAACCACTAGTCAACCCAACCTTCAGTAAACTAAAAATCCAAGTGTGTGCAATTGCGTTCATTCCCATCCTTAAGTTACTGTGAGAACCTAAGCTCTGCCAAGTTAAGCCATGTAGTTTATTCTAATTGCCAATCAAGCATCCAGGACATTGCCTCACTGCCAATCAAGCATTCATAGCCCCAAAGAGGTTGTCATTGTGATTCTCCCTAACATTGCTCTACTGCCGACTAGGCATCCATAGCCTGGGTAGAGTTGCTCGGATCCCCCTAAAATGTTAAATTTCTTTCTTTTGATATTCATTTTCTTTTCATTTCTTTCTTTCTTTTGATTTTTTCTTTTCTCTTCTTTCTTTTTCAACCCGCAAGCAGTGAAGCTCACACTCAGGGCTGAGAATCACAGTGGCGCTGAAGCAAAATTTTAGATTTTTCAGTTAACTAGACTTCAAAAAGGACCCACAATGACCTCAGGACTTTTAAGATGTGTAAGAGATATAATATTTTAGAATACATTAGAATTAGACCAACCAATGACTTATCCCCTTTGAATCAAACACCCGGGTCACTTGGCACTAACAGAAGACCCTCACCATCCACTCTGAAAACTTGATTAGAGTTTATCAAATAAATACATAGAACCAACCCTAGGCAATAAAATGATGGTTTTGTATACAAACGCGCCCAACTAAAAGAAGAGGGACCCTACACAAGGCAACAACAAAGCAGAAGCAAACAAAAAGAAAACTAACCTACAACAAACCAACTACCCTAACGAAAGCAGGAAAGTAGGACTATATACACGAAACCTATGCACAAGATATTTACAAAGGACCACGTTTAGGAAAGGAAAACCGAAATCTAGGCCCATAGGATTTCATAATGCATGCACAAGCAGAAGGGTGATTTTCACAATTCTAAGCCATGCAGATTTATCTTTACATTAAAAAAAAAAAGAAGTTCAACGTAGCAACATTCAAATTCAATAGCGCATTCAGGAGAAATCAGTAGTTGAGGTGATTCATTAAACCCATGGTTGATCCACAAACAAGTCTGTCTCCCCTCGTTCCCATAATAAAAATGATAAACATGACTATAAGTATTCATAGGAGTAAGGAAAGATAGAACCTAGATGTTGCCATGTGAAGGTGACAACATTTGACAGTCAAGAGCGAGCACTGTGTTGTCAGTTGTTATGTTGGTAGCTTCAGGTGGATGCAATGGAAGGTGCAACATCCTTGATCTTGGGCTTGCATAAGGTTGGGAGAATGGGGCAGCAAACACCTCATCCAAGCTATCAGTGGGACCCACAACCTTTGTTGGCTGTTCTTCAAGGAGATTCACCTCGTCTCGTTGATCCTCCATAGTCCATGACTCTGCTTGATTGTTTCCCCCAAAAGGCAGCATGTTGTTCCATCTCACTTCCCTCATGTTGATCTCAGTTTTATGATGTTTCATGTCACAGAAACATGACATGGATGAATTTTTCCTATTGCAGCTCTCTAAATGTGTAGGAAGATCGGCAATGGTCAAGGCAGAAGGACCCCCAATTGCAGCCTGTAGTTGGTAGGGAATATCATCTTTGTGGGTAGCAACCAAGACATCCTCGCTTTGGTCCTCTTCTTTTTGCAATTCATGTGGCTCACCAGGAGGCTCGGTCATTTCCTCTTGTTCATCATCATGGTAGATGGAGAAGGAGTTCCTCAACCAATCTAGGAGCTCTAATGCTTTGCCATCCAGAGGTTCAGGTAGTATATCTTCATCACTGCCATCTTCTAAAATGTACTCTTCCTCTGTGTCGCTATATCTTTGTGGAAAAATTCCAAGTGGGAAGAAATCAACAAGTGACATGGGCCCGTTGAGGGGATCGATGTATGACGAGCGTTCTACCTCCGAAATTCCTCCATAAAGCCTATCATCCATCACATACAATGCTCTACAAGAGGGAAAGACTCTTGATGTCAGATGGACTGCCTCCCCATTTGATCTGCTTCATCGTCTGAATGTCTAGAACTATGTTGTTCTTCTTTTGTCGATGTCTCAACACCCTCTTGAGGGTTTCCTTTATCTAAGTTATCACTTGGTTCAGGTTCTTGGACCTTTGCTCCGATCCTAGCAGCAATTGTAGGAGGTGGTACGATTGCTTGCTTTACTTTCTCTTTAACTTGCTTGATGGCCTCTTGACATGGCTTGCACATAAACTTCAAATGTGCCAAATCATGGAGCCTGCACCAACTCGGTAGCAGCAACACCTCCAAATCTACTTGGCGTCTCAACTCCAACCAATCCCTTGTGAGTCTTGAAAGAAGTTCATTATATTTGTCTTCCACTAGATCTTCATCATTAGTGCTTAGGAGGGAAGTTTGATAGTAGACAGCCGCAACTTGTGGTTGTTCCCACTCCTCTAGATCTTCCTTTTCAAATGTCTGATCACTCTCATTCATGAAGGAGAGGTCCTCTAATCTTATTTCACTTATACTTTCATCGTCATTTTATGCTACCCCAAGGCTTTCAGCCTCTTCTTCTTCTTGACTTTCAGCATCTGTGTTGGTTCTCCCAGCATTGACTTGTGTAAAATTTCTTGGTTTAGCTTCAATTTTTTGTCCTCCAAACATTGATTGCTCTCCTGCCTCAGTGGATGGCTCTTCTTCATTAAGAGCCAATTGTTCTAACTTGTCTAAGCAACTCTTAACTTGGGAAATGATGTTTGCACATGAAGGGCAAGTAAATTCTAAGTGAGGTGCATTATGGACCCTGCACCACCCAGCCATTAGCAGTTCTTCTTGTCTTAATCCATCTTTGTTGCTTAAGTG
This sequence comes from Sequoia sempervirens, assembly GCA_007258455.2. Classification (NCBI taxonomy): domain Eukaryota; kingdom Viridiplantae; phylum Streptophyta; class Pinopsida; order Cupressales; family Cupressaceae; genus Sequoia; species Sequoia sempervirens. Next base: position 220,848,682 of record VDFB02000007.1, read on the forward strand.
CTCTTGGATCAACTCTTTTAAGGATGTGGTTTCCATGTTAACCAATTATTCTTCTAGGTCTGGCGGAGCCAAGGTTGGTATATTTCCCAAAAGGGAATCTCTCCTTGCAAGACCATTTCAATTATGCCCGAGAATGTTATACATTCCAATTCGTTGTGTCTGTGAGTGCAATGGATTCTGTATTTATTTGTCAATTCAAAGTGTTGCAATGGCCTCTTCAATCTTCTATTTAAATATGCTTGCAGCTGAGTAATGTTAACTTCAATTTTCTGCTCCATTTTAGCTCAGCCCTTGTTTTCCTTCAAATTTTTTGATTTTAAAATTCCTGCATATGATGAGATCTTCTATATCTCATATTTTTACTTGAAAGTGTTTTTCAACTTCCAACTTTCAGCTTTGTAGCCTTAAGCTCAATCATGCCCTCCTTCTAGCGCCAGTTCTATTGATGGGTGTTTTTTGCACTTTCTCAACACAGGAAGCACACAAGTGCACTACCTCTTGTGAAATACAACTTTCTACAAACAAGTTGCAAAAAATTATCCCAAGGTCTCTCGGGTGTCAGGTCATGACAATGTTTGGAATAGTTCAATTGGTTAACGTGATTTGTTGGTAATCATAGGGTGGCCCTTATGGTTTACAAAGCATGGGAAGTTGGATCTACAAATGGAGTTTTTAAGTGTTGGAAGTAAATGAATAGTGGTTGCTCACTCAAGGCAGCAAGCTAAAACTCACCATGTTCATCAAATTTAGCTTTGTGGTGATGCTTGGAATCCTACTCTAACAAGGAGTTAAAAGAAATAGCAAAGGAGAAAGGGTAAGAGAAGCTGATCTAAATCTAATCTATGAATGAAAAATAACAATGGAGGATGCTACAGTAGATAGACTTCCATAAACTAAGTTTTGCATGACCAAGAGGATTTACAACTACACAAAACCAGTGCAATCTCCTAAGGTCTGCAGACTTTCAGCTTGTGCATTCACTTCGTGAACATACAATTGAACTAAGTTGCAATAATGAATTAAACCAACCCAGGCTAACTTTACACAATAGTTTATCATCAACAAGTGTCGAAAGTATGGGCTAGAAGTACATCAAATACTATAACAACAACCATTATCAAAGCCATTCAAGAAAATACAAGTTAAATCTAACATGGAGGTTGAATCATGCATGCATGATGAACAAACTAAAATGAAACACCAAAATTCATGCAATGCTTCTTTCTATTGCTACAAAATGTCTTTTACACCAATTCCCCAACACTTACAAATGAGAATAATGCCCCTACTTATAGTTTTCCAAAGCCCAAATGAATGGATAGGATTGATTTACATTGTGTGGCTTAGATTCAATACAAGTTAGGGTTTCACCTACCCCCAATATTTCACAATTTAAAATACATTCTTGTGTTTTTCCCTATTTTGTCTTCTAGTGACCCTGACACTGTAGCAATTTTGTCTTTTAGTGGTTGCCTTCCCTCTTGTAGCACAATAGCACAACAAGCAATTAGCGCTGACTTTTGTGCCAGATTTTAGTGTATTTTGAACCATGAATTGAACAATTTGGTTGGTGCTAAACTCAGCGCAAACATGCATGGTCAACTCGATGCAGGATTTTGCACCGATTTTTCTGTCGTATTTAGTGCCGGAAAATCATAGCACCTCCGAAAGTTCCTAAAATAGCCCTGAGAAGTAACGTCGAAAATTACACCGAAATTGGCACCCAATTTCGCTTCTGGTTTTTCTTCCATGTCTACTCCCATTTTTGCTTCTAGTTTTTCTTCCAATTTGACATCCAGTTTTGCTTCCAGTTTTGCCTCCAAGTTTGCTTCCAATTTTTCTTCTGGTTTTGCTTCCGATTTTGCTTCCAGTTTTTCTTTTGGTTTTGCTTCCAAGTTTTCTTCGGGTTTTGCTTCCATTTTTGCTTTTGGTTTTGCTTCTAGTTTTGCTTTTGGTTTTGCTTCCTTTGCTTCCAGTTTTGCTTCCAATTTTCTTCCAGGTTTGCTTCTAGTTTTGCTTCCAATTTTGCTTCCAAGATTGCTTCTGGTTGCTTCTAGTTTGGATTCCATTGTTGCTTCCTTTTTTGCTTCTAAAAATGCTTCTTGTTTTGCTTCCATTTATTAATTTAATATGTTTTATTTCAATTTGATTAGTTAAATATATTGTGCCTCTTAAGTAACTCATATGATTATAGAGTAAGTAATTTAATTATTTAACTCATATGATTAAATAACAATATAATTATTGCAACATAATCATCATCTATAATTAAAACAAGTGAGTCAAATATCTACAATTTAATTGAATTTGATAAAATTCATCCTGAGCAGTAAATTAAAATCATCATACTTAATAAATATCCATCCAAAAATCATCGACCACTTTTAATATATATAAATTGACAAGTCAATACTAATAAGATCATCATCATATATAACTAAAACAAGTGAAAGTCAAATATGCCAGTACATCAAAAACATGTCAAAATGATACATGTCCAACAATCGACATAAGTGAAAATGATACATGTACAAATGATATAAATAAAATTGATAAATTATGTAACTCAAATTGATACAAGTCAAGATGATACATGTCCAAATGATATAGTGAAAATGATACATGTCAATATGATACAACTCAACAATATAGTATTGTAGGTGTGAAAATGATACATATGATAGTAACCATGAAAAGAGTCATCATAACGATATATCAACAATGATCCATGATGTAGTCTATATGATCATGAATGTCACTGGTTACTATCACCAACCATTTCTTCATCATCATCATCACCATCATCATCATCATCATCATCATCATCATCATCATCATCATCATCATCATCATCATCATCATCATCATCATCATCATCTCATCATCATCATAAATAGAGTAAATGCGTCATAAATGCGTCATCATTGTCATCGACCACAGTGTCTTCCATATCTGCATCATCATCATCCTCTGCCATGTGATCTATGCTGGCAGAACCAATATTTTGTGGATCTATATCATGTTGAGGATCATCTTGAACTCGTGTTATACAAAAAAAAATATTTAAAATGAAAGTTATTATTTATTTCCCATGCAATTTATTTTTCTATTATATATCTAATATTACAACATATGAGACCTAAACCATAATCATATTACATCATATCAAAGTGCATAAACATAATAAAATTTCAAAAAAAGTTACAGCTAATACTGGCGAGTCAGGAGAAACTTCAGCTTTAAAAAACAAAGCCAATTAGGCTAGCAGACTTGTGGATCAGGCCAACATTTGGTGGAAGAGGAAGAAAGATGATTGAAACTCTGAAGGCCCACCATAATGGATTTCAGTAATATTCAACCATGAGAGCAGAAGATAGAGTTGATATCATGTATCAAAACATTAAGCATGCATTCTTCC
>VDFB02000007.1:220852199-220896752 GCA_007258455.2 Sequoia sempervirens
TAGTGAAGATTCTCTTTGGATGTTTGTGGATGATATTCTCATGCAAGGATTTATTGTTGTAGGTTTTAACTCAAGAGGGGCTTGAGTTTTTTTCCTCTAGGGAGTATGGTGCAGGGGCACCCACAGGTTTTCATGCCTCAAAGGGGTCAAAAGTTAGAAATTTTATTTTGTTTTGATGTTTTTCATGTAATAAGGTCTTATTAGGTCATTTCATGTGTATTGGAGTTAGTTTGAGTAATTATGGAGTCTCTAGGTGCAAGGTTAAGTAAAAATGCAAATGTTGTCAACATTGTCAAACAATTTTGCAAACAAATGTGTAATTGAGGATTTGTTAACTCCTTAACCAAAAAATATGGTTGGAGGTAGTTTGGAATGATTGTAAATTCTTTAAAAATCCTTGTATCATCAAAGAGAAGGGTTGGTTGATGGAGTTTGGAGGTTGAAGCAAATAAAACAATTCTGTTTCTACATTTTCTGAATATTTTTGGCTGCTAACTTGAAAGGTACAGATTGTACGATCTTTATTTCAACCTAAAACCAATTGTAGGTGGTTGTAATGTGAATTAAATTTATTTTAATTTTTGTGGCATCAATTTTTATTTGGTATTTTAAGAGTTATAGCCATTTTCCTAAAAAACTGCTTGAAAGTTGTCCTAGGGTTTGCAGTCACCTTTAAACAGCCATAACTTGTGTTATACCCATGGGAAGAGGTTGAAAATTGCTAGGAAATTCTTTCATGGTTCCTTCTACCACCCTACAAGATTTGGGCTCGTGAGTTTCACATGGGAAAAAGATATCTTCACCAGTCCGCTTTCATAGACTCTAAGAACAGTACAAAAAAAACCCTTGGTTCAATATGGGTTGAACAAATCTACACATTGTTTATTTAAAGAAGGGTTGGAAATCATTGTGTCATGCCATTAAGAGGTTTTACATGCCTGAGAATCCACAAATCAATTTGTTCCTCTTGTTTGGTGTCATTTCCTTGCATAAACCTCGATGTTGTCAAGCCTAGTGACCTAATTAGGCTTAGTCAAGAAGCAGGACAACCAATTTTTGAAGCATTATGTACAAAGAATCCTACTCTAATTTTTAGATATGTTTGAAATGGCCAAATGGGTATTTGAAACAAGTCTTCTTTCTTATAGATCATTTCTAGTTGAAGAGTTATGTCCAAAAATTCCTTTTTGAAAGGCTACTAGTGAAATGAGGCTAAATGAAGGAAAATGCACCAATTGATGTTTAGAGGTTTGAAAAAGTGGTTTTTTGGTTGTGTTAGGTTGTTGTCTACCCCTGCTCTGCATCAATGCCTCAAAAGATTTTCTTACTTTCTTGAACTATCTATCTTAAAATTCATTGCATATACAAGTATTTTAAGGGGGCATATATCCTTATATCTATCATACTTCTGACATGTTTTCCTTTGTATGGATCATGTGTACATGTTAGATTGTAGATTTTATGTTTCTTGACATACCTTTTTATATAATTTATGTATTTCTAATAAATTTACATTCCTAACATATTATTTTGTAAATCCTACTTAAGGAGCATGAATAAATTTTAAGAGGTCAAGTATCATATCCTTTTGTTTTTCCTCCAAAATATTTGATATTTTTTATTTTATTTTTAATATTTATTTTTTATACTTATATATTTTTCATCATGTAGTGACATTAGCTTACTAAAATGGAGACAAAGTGCAATGTTGAAGTTAACATACTCTATAATTTTGACATTGTAAATTGTACCTATTTTGGTGTTTATCTTTATAGTAAGGTTCTAGGGTCCACTTAGCCCTCTTTCCAAGATTAGTCTCTCAATTAATTGACAAAATGACATGTTTTAATGATTGTTTGTTTGAAATGTAATGTTTTCATTTGTGTTCACCATCTTTTGACATTTTATTACTTTCATTTTATCAAATAAAATCATAATATCATAAATGTATCTAAAATTACATTATTTTAATAAAGTTAAAAAATAAAAATGACGTCTTCCTAAAAATATCTAATTATCCTTTTTATTTATCTAAATCATAGATTCTATTCCTAAAATCTTAAATATTTAGAAAATCTCATCTATTTCTAAATTCTTAAAAAGACAGAACTCTTATAAATATTAAATGTTTTAACAATCTATAATCATTCTCATTATCTTCTCATCTTATGCAAGACATTCTTTATCTAACTTCTAATAAAACAAAAAGACATTTTTAACATTCTTTGAATATGAATAGAATCTTTTTGTGTTTCTAAATGCTAATAATGAAAAATAACATTTTTTATATTTCTCATACCTTCTTTCTTAGAAAAATAGACCAATTGTATTTACTTTATGCCCAACATCTCCTCACCAATTGAAAATTAATTTTAAATCCCTCACAATATTTCTTACGCTTTTTTTCATTGTTCATTGTTTAAAACACTAGTAGACTTTTTTCCAATGCCAATCATTGAATATGAACTTCCATAGAAAAAGAGTTGTCATCCTTGTATATAATATGCCTCATCTTTTTGGCATTCAAGTATGTTATTATTTTGTATTCTAATAATTGTACGTTTTTCAATATTATTTATTGGATTTCATATACAAAGATATTCGCATACAATGGATTGATAATAATTGTGATATTAGACATTTTGGGCATTTGAAACTTGGTTTTAAACTTGGTGATATTTTCATCCTCTTTGTCCTCTGTAAGTCATGATTTAAGTTTCTTTTGAGATACTTTGTAGTCTTATAATCATCATTGTATTCTTAAAAAGAATATTAATTAAGTTATTTTTTAATTTTGTAAGAATATTTATTAAAAATGTTCATTATTTATAAGAATATAATATTGGTAAAATTATTATGTAATTTTTTTTTTATAAAGAAATTAATTTTATTAACATATATATTTTTTAATCTTTGAATATATCAATTGTTTGTATTCATTATTTTCTTATAGAAGCAATAATTATTTATCTTTTAATATCATCTCTTAATTCTATTTTTTCTTAAAATATTTAAAAGTATTATGTTTAAATATATAGGTCACATTAATACATCTGGATCATGTAATCACATTGATCTCTTTTCTGCACATTTTGAATAACAATATATATTTCCATAGAGTAGATGTACATTATTATCATATTTATCACATAGTATAATAATGATAGATCTATAAATCTAGTTTTTAATAGTTTGTAGCATGTTAGCTTTGTCTTAGACACATATGTTAAGCACACACACATTTCACTTTTATGTAGTCACCTCATTTCTTCAAGTGTCCCAGATATAGTTTTCTCACTAATTAGTTTCTTCATAATTGATATAGTACTTATTCAATTGTGCACTAATAAACTCTCCTTCATTACTTTAGTAATTTATGCAATTTCTATATATTTTTATATCTAGCCTCCTTATTTTTTTACAATTTATTTTGTAAGAACATGGGTCTTTTATGTAAAAGCACATATGCTAGTATGACCATAGTTTTATCTTAAAGTGCATTATTAGCCAGGTCTACAACTTGTTTCCTATTTGGAATCTATATTCTAACTAGTAGAACCAAGTCCATTTTTTAAGTTTAATATAAAAAATGTTTTAATTTATGCACTATCCATGTTAAAAATAATAGAGGCCCAAGGATTGGATTGTTTATATGAGAAAGGTTAACCCTAGGGTGGTGTGATAAGAAGCGAATCATAATTGTGCAATAGATAAACATACAAGGAAAAGAAAGATTAAACACACACACACAAACATATCATAAGGCTGCTCCATCAATTATTTGTATTATATACTTTCATATATTTTATATTCATACCACAAGCATAGATATATATCACACATTCTTAGGTTCCATCTATTATATTTAATAATATATTATTCTTCATTCTACTATCCTACTTTTGTTTCCCTCTTTTTTTCTTTTGTTGTAGTATGAATGGGTACTAATATAGCTTCTAGCAATGTAGAAATGTGTCCTTCTATATGTCTTTATGCCTCATCATTCCACAATGGACTTGCCATGATTGTAACTTGATTTTTCTACTTTGAACAATTCCTTATCTACCAACATCCTCCTGTTGAGGGTGAATTTAATCACTTACAACATGCTAGACAGTAAGGGTTTATTGCCCCTCTTGAAAAGTAGCAATACTACTCCAAGGTTCTTGTGTAACTAGTTCTTGGTCATGTTGGGAGAACACAGGGTCATTGTCAACATGTTTCACTAGGGTTCTGGTGTTAAAAGCTAACTGGAAAATAACATGCAATAATAAATGATAATTCTAACGATTTATAACAACAATTTGCATTTCAAATGTAAAGCAGATTTGTATTCATTCAATGCTCTTTAAGTATTTCAAACTGAGTTTTAAAAAAAGATCAAAAGATATAGGGTAATAAGGAGTAATATAAATAAATTTAACCTAAACGGACTATGATAACAAACATTCCATTAATCATTTTTGTACGTTTAAGCAAGATCTCCAAACCACTGTTAAAGCAAACAAATTTCATACATTCACTAGTAACAACAATGCAATCTTCAAAGGAAACAAATCACCACATGAGATTTTTCAGATTTCATGCAATCAAAACATCATCAAGCACACACATATCTTAGATGAAATATTACTTAAGTTCACAATTATCACTGACATCTCACTATTTTGAAAATTTAGATTGAAGTTCAAAATATTCATACCATCACCATGATGCCAAATTTGAATGCATGCAACACAAGCACAACCTTTGATTAAATCAATAATTCTACTTTGCACATAGTCAATAGGAAAAATTCACGTTGAGATTTTATTGTTTGATTGCAGAAGTTAAATTAAAATTGGATCCCTTGAAATGATCCAGAATAAAAAAATATATAGAAAAATAAGTTCCTAAACTTGTGGATTTGATAAAAAGGTAACTGGAACTACCTCCAACACTTGAGTCTTTAATTGAAAACTAATTGAAATTAAAATAAAAAGCATAATTGGGTGCCCCAGTTGTAGTTCAGTTCAACTTGCTAAAACTTAGGAAAAGAAAAAGTAACTAAAAATAAAACTAAAATCTAACTAAGAGCCAACTGATAGTCTTCAAAATCCCAATGCCTCCATCTGGGCATAGATTCTTATGTTAGCAATTATTGCAACTTTCCAATGCCAACTTTGCTCTCCTGAATTTAGATGTGGATATGGAATTGAACGTCCTTTCTTGAAGCATTAGTTATTCACAAAAACATTTGAATACATAAACAACAGGGAAATTGTCCTATCCTCAACTATTTCAAGAGGGTGTCAGTGAATGTAGATACTACTTCATTCATCCTTTCCATCAATGGTCCTCCATGAAACTGTATTTTAACCTTTTGGTCAAAAGATATTTTCTCCATTTACTATTGTATTTTTGTGAAGATTCCCATCTCCTCTTGCAATGATTAGAGTTTGACCTTTTTATTAACCATTTTATCAATACCCTCTTGTTTTACTTGCCCTTGCATCTGGCCTTGTAATTCTTCAACCATTTTACTGTGCTCTCTAACCAACATAGGAATGTCCCAGAATGTGCATCCCAAGTCTTCTACTACCTGCCGAATATTGTTTATTGCTTGTTCAACATGGCTTCTATCACTATTTAACTTGTTCTTGCACTTATTCAAAACTTGGATTCAAAACTCTACTGCTCTAACCCAAACTGGAAGCAAGTCTTGCTCCTTTTCTTCTATCACAGTCGCCTTCAAAAGTTATTCAATCTTTGTTTCATTTATTTGATGAAGGATTGGGATGTATTTATCCCAAACCAATAGATCTTCATTAATGCTCAACTCAATTTTTTGAGTGTTATTGTTTTCATCACTTATGGAGTTATAAGACTTTATTAACTCCTTCAAAACCTGATCTGCTAATCCCAAAAAATTCTCCTTCCACTATTGAGTAGTGGGAATCCATCTATCTGGGTCAGAATATCTAACCTCACCCTTCAACATAGCCTACAATGCAAACTTAGGATCTTGAGCATCAACTAGTCCAATGAGACTATTTATGCACATAGTCAGTTGTGTAACTTGGGTTTTTAATTCTTCGTTCATATTCTCATATTTTTGCATTCTCTTTAGAATTACAAAGATAGACATTTGAAGGGACTGATGTTCTCCTTCCCTTGTTTGCACACCCAGATCCACTATCTTAATTTGGTAATCATCAATAGCCATCTCTGATTCAAATTTATCTACCAAAGGGACAACTATTTCTGCTATCCGATTGCCTTGTTCATCAATGGAATTGTAGATATCCTTCACACTCTTTTTCTTCTCCTCCCTAGATATTAGAGAGCTTTAGATAAAACACTTAGGCTTTTCTCAAGAGTTTGTACATAATTCCTTTGTCTCTTTTGAAATTTTTGATTCAACCATACATGTATGGCTACATATGTTTCCTTCAGAGGGGAAGAGATAGCTTTAGCATCATGATATTTCTCAGTGTTATCCTCAGGCCCCTTCTAATCAAACTCTTGGGAAAATTTTTATTCTTCATGGGTTTTTCCTTGACTCCCTTCTTCTTTTGTATGAGGAAACTCAATAACTTTCTTCTCTTGATCAATTTATTTATCACCTCCTTGTTCTCCAAGCATATTTTCTTGAGCAATATGCTTCTTAGTGTGAACTTCTTTATTTACTTATTCCATAGACACTTCTTAAGTATGCACATCAACATGAAAAATTTCAATGAAAACATTATCCATTTATCTTTGAAATTCCTCTTCTCTTGGAGTCTCTTTATCTATCTATCCTTCCTTGAGTGTTTTTTCAACAAGAATTTCCTCTTCACGAGGTAGTTCATCTTTTGGAGGAGGAGTAGATGGCCCAATGACTAAGATGGTGGAGTAGGCCCACTTTATCCTTGGGTGATGGAGAAAGAGATGACAAAGGTGACTCATGAGGGGGAGTTGAGAAGTATGTTTCTCAGTCTTCTTGTTGAGCTTCCCTCTCTCTTATGGCCTCCCTAGTTCTTTTCTTTTGAACCACTCTGCTTCCGTGCTCGGGTTCCTCCTCATCCTCACCTGAGGAAATATCAATGAGACTTATTTCTTTTATTTTCCTTCCTACTTTAGTAGGTTCTCTTTTTTCCTTCTTCTTAGATGGGACAACACTTGAAGATGGTTTATCTTTAGTAGCATGTCATTGCTCTTCCTTGGTGGGTACTTCAGGTATACCCTCTCCTTTCTTCTTCTTCTCAACCCCTTTTGCAACTGTTGGAAATTTTTCCATAGGGAAAGGTCGTTTAAACCATCAAAGAGAGCGATCTACTACACCTTGTGTTCTAATCTTGATTTCACCATTTTATTGAATTGAATAGTCAACATTGAAAATTGGTTGATAAAAATTTATTTGACCCGAATAAGTAGGATCAAGAACCTTTCCATCTTCCTTTTGTTCTTTAAGGACTCGAACCTCTGTATGATGCCTCATCAAAAGGATTGTCAACCGACAATAATATTTCATTCTAACTTCAAATTCCTCCTCATAATTGGCCCAATGATCTTCAAGTTTGGGCTCATGAATGAAATACACACCCATCACTTTGCTAATATTACCAATGGGATCAAATCCCCCCCAAGCCTTATTGCATAGAGAAAAATTATATCTAGCCATCTCAATCTCTACACCCTTAGTATTTTGTGTGTGGGCATATGAGTATTCTCCTATTTTGATGAGAAAGCCATACCCATTTTTATGCTTCCCAACAATGAGTTTTTGCACTTCTATTACTTTTCTACAAACCTCCAACAAAAGCATCTTATCAAAAGGATATCTAGGGATTTTATATGGAATTTTATGGAAACCTGCTACTTTAATGTTTAAGTAAAAATTTTATACTAGATATACTAGTATCCCAATTATTTTATCACTTCCATTGCTTAATTGGAGATTCTCCTAGAGAAAACTCCCTCCAACCCTCTAATCACCAAATAGATGAAATTATCATTAAAAACACATAAATTGCAAAAACTTGCCTCCAAGTCTAGCTAAGGATAGTGTTGATATATTGTTACTTCTCGAAGCTCAAAGGAACTAACTCGGGTAAGTATCGAAAATGAAGCTTGTGAATACAAGTAGACCAAGTAAGATGCCATATAGAACTTGTGAGTTGCAAGGACATTGCTCAACTATTTGTGAATGGTATCATTTATAAGAAAAGCCTAGTCAATCTTCTTGTTGGCGGAATTGATAATCTTAATGAACCTCACCATCCATGGGTAGAAGTCCCTTGCATTTTGGTACCCAAACACTCAACTCAATAGCACAATTAGGTCTTTAGCATCTTCTTTATACTCACTTTTATGTTGCACCTTTTCTAGTTTGGTAGCCACCTTTCTTGGTTTCTCTAACAGATTGTTATTTATGTAGTTCAAGTTATCAGTAAGATGTTCATCAAAATACTTGACTGCCTTCTTCATGTCCATTGCCCCATACTCTGAGTGGGTAGGAATTTTGAAAAATATTCTCTATCATCTCTAGGGTTACATCTAACACAATTTCCCCATTTGCTCCCTTGACCTTATGATTTTTATGGTTGTAATGATGAGAAAAAGTTAACACTAACTCTAGGGGGTGAACTATAACTAGGAAAGCAACAACTTCCACTAACCTTGATTTTGCACTTGAGAGCCATTAGAGTCCTAGCCCCACTATCATTGATTCTCTGCTTGAATTATTGCATGTTGACATGGCCCAAGTTTGTATCTCCAATCTTGATGTAGGACACCACCATTCATATAATTTCCATGTAGAGTTTAGCTTCAAAATATCTAATGATTGGTTACATCCTATACCAAAGAGGTCTTGGTGGGATTCTAGTTTTATGTGTGGAAAAGGAATAAGCACACAAAATCATAGTCATAGTCACAAGTGGTTTGTAGTCAAGCCTAAAAAGGTCACAATATGGTTTAAATTGAGTCACAAATTTACCTATTAATATAATTTTTCTAAAGGAAATTAAAATTTTAATCAAATCTTAGTGATGGAAAAATCAAGGGATTCTATACAATTTGATAGGTATACCATCTCAACATATACTTTTATATAATTAGTCTCCCATAATTCACAATTTGACAAAGTCATAAAATAGTTTGGAGTGCTAATCATAGGCTTTAAAGGACTCCTTGAAGTTTAGACATGCTATTTTTAGTATAAATTTCAATTTTGGTCATAATTATAATTGATCTATAAGTTGGAGTTTACATTTATTGAAAGTTTTGACAAATGGTTGCACATTCTTGCATAGTTTATATTCTCTCCTTAGAAGGCTTGATAATATGTTCATAATGATATTTCAACCCATTCTCACAAATTAATGTGTAAATGAAGTTGCATGGGTGAATTTATAGGTGGAATTACAAGTTTATGCGCATGATTGCAAGTCATTCTCATAGTGCAACTTTTTTAAATTTGTCATTTTTCATTATGAAATTAACCAGATCAAAAAATCATTGATATTCACAATAGAATTTAAAATGTTTACATGAAAATAATCATTTATGATCAAAATATTTTTAAATTATAAAGATTATGATATGTAGATTCATAGTTTGAAAAATATCGAACAATGAAGGAAAATAAAATGTAAATTCAAATCATTACTTGCCTTGAAACTTCTCATTTCTAAAAGTTATTTTATAAGGAAAATGTGGGAAATAGAGTTAGCGAATATATAGGAAAGAAATGGCAAAGTCCTTACATCCTTCTACTTCTCAAAATCACATAAAAGTCAAAAAGTGGAAGGATGAAGTTTAAAAGCACATGCATGGGGAAGCGTGAGATTCCTTTCATCCCCACATGTCCTTATTAACGCTAAAATCTTGCGAGGTATATACCGAAAGGGAAAAGCTAAGTTAAAAATAAAAACACTGCGAATATTTAGTAGGTGTAAAGTCAAGTTTCATAGCTATTCTCAATATTCTTCTCTATCATTGGTCATTAGTAGAGAACAAGACATATGAGCTATTTGAACTACTTAAAATCTAATGGGATGTTATCTAATAAAATGCAATGATTATAGGTTATCCATAAAATGGATGTGTTGGAACAATTTTGGTAATCTCAAAGGAATTGATGTCTATCAAGCATTCAGTGAAATATGGAATATGATAATGTTAGTTTATAGTTGTCAATCACTATTCAAGTTTTTACAAAAATGAGAATTTTAGAACAAGAATAAGGTGTTGACATCCATGAAAGCATTGAAACAAGAGGAACTAATTGAATGATGCCAAAATTGAATAGAAAAGGGAACTTAAACCTTTTGATAAAATACATCAAAGATGCGTTGCCTCATAAAGTACAATGATTAAAAAATATGCATGAGTCGGGATAAGGAACATGGTTTATTGAGTAGTTCCTTGAAGAAGTTTAGAATAGAGTACAAACATCCGTTGCACCATAAGAAACAACAAGAGTACACTAGTTTATATAGATGAAATAATGGTAGTTTATAGTTACCAATCATTGTTCTAGCTTTCATAAAAATGAGAACTTTAGAACAAGAACAAGGTTTTGACATCTACAAAAGCATTGAAAAAGAGGAACTAATTGAATGATGACAAAATTGAATAGAAAAGGGCACTTAAACATTTTGATAAAATACCTCAAAGATGTGTTGCCTCATAAAGTACAATGATTAAAAAATATGCATGAGTAGAGACAAGACACATGGTTTGTTGATTAGTTCCTTGAAGTGTAGAATAGAGTATAGACATCCATTACAACATAAGAAACAACAAGAGTACACTAGTTTCTATAGATGAAATCAAATTTATTCGGGTAAGTTCCCTTGAATAGAAGAAGAGTTAACTAGGCATGTTAACCTTGTATCTTCCTATCAAAAAGGGAGAGGTCAAATTTGATTATCAATTGTATGACAGTGGTTGAGGACTGGATTGCTAATTTTAGAGAAAAAAGATGAAAGGTCAAACTTGATTATCAATTGTATGACAGTGGTTGAGGACTGGATTGCTAATTTTAGAGAAAAAAGATGAAGTGTTGACAAATGAGTGATATTATATTCACGCTCATAATTAGCATTTCTCTAGAGAAGTTTTATTATGAATGATGAAGCTCTTGATTTAGACTTGACACTTTTGAAATTCAAAAGATGTAATAAATCATTTGAAATATAGATACTTGGATGTTTTGTCCTTAGCACATTATTAACATTAAAGTCATTTAAAAATACCATTTCACAAAAGGATGTTTTCTAAGACCACCTTCTTCATATACAACAATAGTTATACAACTCATAATAACCATAATACTACACTAATGGTTCAAAACAAATTATGAGGAATTTTTTCTTTATAATAAGAATAGTGTCCTTATTAGGCTTAATATAACTCTTGACAATTTCTTATTCTACTTTAATACGATATTATTTATGGGTATTTTTTCACCTTTTATTGATAAAAAACTCTCGAGACAATTGCAGTATACATCCCCTATCACCACATTGTATATTAGTATTAGAGCTTAAAATACTAATTATGAGAGAGATAAGGTTAAGTGTTAAGATACCACTGGTTAAACAAATTGAGAATATAAAGATGACAAGGAAGTTGCCTAAAATGATGACATATAAATTCTACAAAATTTAGGTACTAATGATGATATAAGTGACATTCCTAAAGTATTTACATTGAACACAGATGATGCATATTTAGGCCCCACAAGAATGTAGCCCAATAGCAAAAGAGAAGATGAATTACTTCAAGGATAATTACCTATATCTCTAGTGCATGTCAAATGTTTGGTCAAATGCTACAAGAACCTCCCCAAAAATATAAATAAATAATATTTAATTGTAGTACCCCTCCATTGATGCTTATGTTTTCTGTTTGCATGTTTTCACACTGTTAGACTTTGGTACCTTGGTTTGGATATTTGATCGCTGATTTTGAGCGACAGTGGTTTCATTTTGTGACATGATGATACATTGTATGGTGTTTATTGATTTCTGACATGTTTTGTTATAGCATAGATGTTTTTCTTTAGATGATCATTGCTATGTATATGTTTGTGATGGACTAACTGTTAGTTAATTTGTCAGTCTGATGTGACGTGTATTGGTGTGGAGAACATAATTGCATCACTCGCTTGCGAGTGCCCTGTGATGTCCGGTAGTGATTTTCCGGCATTTTGCAGCTCGTATAATGGATTATATATATATATGCATGTTATTTGTTTGCTGCGGATTGCGTGCACATGACACCGACTCCACCGGATTATCCAGTCTCGGAAGCGGCCGCGACCAAACGGGTCGTTGATTGCAGTAGTATGGTCACATCCAGTCAGCTTTTAACCCGGCCGTTGCACATCGCCTCGCTTTAGCCCAAATATAGCTTGTCTTGTCTTTCCTTGTTTGGATTAATTGCTTGAAAGGTAAATTTTGTCAATTTTAATGATAGTCTAATATTCTTTAATTTACTATTATTTAAATTAATTTTTAAATGTTAAAGAAATTAGTTTTACATGTTATTTATTAAATTAATTAGTTTTTTTGGTTAAATAATTTGATCTTAGAGATTAAATTTATTTAATTAAATTAATTAATTAATTAAATTAAAATTGTTTTAAATTGTGTGTGAATAGATTTAATTTTTAAATTATTTATTATTATTGTGGAAATGGCATTTTGAATTGTTAAATAAAATTGTATTTTTTGAAAATTGAAATTTTAAATCTTAAATAAATTAAATGCATGCAAATCTTGAAAGGCAAGATTGCCGAGAAGTGGTTGAAGATATTTTCTTCTTCTCGACATGTGTGCCAGTTTAATTTATTTGCTTTTGGTTGAGGAAATTCTCGGAGGATATCTGGGATCTGGGAAATATAGAAGGGTTATCAATTTTTCTTCACGGGAAATGAAAGAATAGCTTGCTATTAAAAAAATTATTTTTAAAGAAGTTGTGATTTCCTCTGTATGTTGTATTTTTGTGGAAGATCCCTTTGGTTGGAAGTTCTTTGTGTTTGGTTATAGCTTTCTTTGGATTTGGGTTTTCTGGTGAAGCTTTGGAGGATTGCACATTACAGGCAGAAGATTCTCTCCAACAACTAAGATCCTCAAACCATAGGAAACAGGTATTTCCCTGGTGTTTTTAATTTGTTTGCTTCTAGAAAGAAATATTTGTTAAAACCCTTGTTCTTCTCGGTAAATTGTATGCCAAAAATCTTTCTGTAGAAACTTGTTGTTATTTGTGAAAATTTCAAGAAAACAAGGATAAAGAAAACAGATGTGTGCTCTGTAGGTTTGTAAAATAGTTTTTCTCTGTCAATTGGTGAAAAGAAGCCTCTGAAAGATCTTACAGGAAAATAATTTTTTTAGAGTATTTTAATCTACGAAGGAAATTGTTTATTATTAAAATAGGATTGAAACCTATTGTGGTTGAATTTAGAATTTTACAAGGAAATAATTTTGTACAATGATAATTTTCATAATTTACTGTAGAAAACTCTGTTGAGAATTTTTGCACAGTTACATAATTTTTTTTATTGTTATTTAACAATTATATATATATATATTTATATAAGTATATGTATTAATTCATACATAAACATATACTTATACAAATACATATATATATATATTGTATTATTTTCATTGAAATTCGCATTGAGCGATATTGAATTCGCCGTACGCGATTTAATTATCGCCAGATATTTTAAAGAAATTTTTAAATGTTTTAAAAACACTATGAAACTGTTATGGAGGCACAGAGGCTAATCCCCCACAGCCGGCGCCGCCCATACGGGCAACGCTTAGGCTGCCGACACAGCTGTGGCCTCCATGAGGGCCGGCTGTGTAAACAGCCATAAACCCCAAAATTTATTGCTTTAGATTAAAGTTTACGAATCATAACTCATATGAATTTTGTTTTATTACATTTGGGTTTCGGATTTTTACGATTTTGTTAAATTCGAATATAAATATTATATATTTATATATATAAAAGCATATGTATAAATATGTATATATGTATTAATTCATACATAAACATATACTTATACAAATACATATATATATTGTATTATTTTCATTGAAATTCGCATTGAGCGATATTGAATTCGCCGTACGCGATTTAATTATCGTCGGATATTTTAAAGAAATTTTTAAATGTTTTAAAAACACTGTGAAACTGTTATGGAGGCGCAGGGGCTGATCCCCCACAGCCGCCCCATGAAGGGCGACGGCTGTGGAGGCAGCCGGCACCGCCCATACGGGCAGCGCTTAGGCTGCCGACACAGTCGTGGCCTCCATGAGGGCCGGCTGTGTAAACAGCCATAAACCCCAAAATTTATTGCTTTAGATTAAAGTTTACGAATCATAACTCATATGAATTTTGTTTTATTACATTTGGGTTTCGGATTTTTACGATTTTGTTAAATTCGAATATAAATATTATATATTTATATATATAAAAGCATATGTATAAATATGTATATATTTATAAATTTGTTTATATTTTATAATTATTGGAGAATTTATATTTAATTATAATATATTATAAAATGGTAATTATACATTTTAGAGGTATGATTTTTAATAAAAGAGTGAAACAAGTTGTTTTTATATTTAGGTGTTATGTAGTGAAATATGAGAATAATTTAATTTTTTTTTTTTGAAATTGAAATAAACGAGTAAATGTCAATCCAATATTGTTGTAAATGAAATGTGAAGAAGAATTAAAATGTCGTTATGATGTATGGTTGTGAAGATGAGCATATTTAATGATTAATTATTACTCTCAATAATGATTGACCAGTAAATCCCACAGAATACCAATATTTCCAGAGTCCCAGTTTTTCTGTTCAGCCACTGCACTAAACACAATACATCAGTTAGCAAACTTAGTAAGGGATGGAAAATAGGAGCAACCATTGTGGTATATCCGCATTATAAGTTATTTTTGTGCACTCGTCTTAAGTGAGGTCTTAGAATTTTATTTTGTTATGTTTAGGAGTGGCTTTATGTGAGGCCGACACACAAAGTGGCAAGTCAAACGCATAAAGAGTTAAGTCATGATAACTGTAAACAACACAAGAGTTAGATTAAAATATTTGAATAAGGAAAGAAGTTCTCACTATGGACCCTTGAGTCATAGTTCAGCCTTGGAGTAAGATGAGAAGGTCGGTTTAAACTACATTCGTTACCTTAAAAAAGACTGATTCGCACAGCCTGTAAATCCAAGTAGAGCGTCATATTGTTGTGGTAACTGTTAAATGGAACCCAGGCAGCCACTGTAAATTTTGCAAACGCGAGAGACATCAAAATAATAAAGAGTAATCTTGTAAATTAAAATATTGATTTGCCCAAATCAAAGCGAAATGTAACCATCTAAGAAGGTACTTGTGTCGAAGGAAGAAGTGTTCAGGTAACTATATTACACCTGACAGGCACAAATTACCCGCTAACTCTCAATAGATCAGCAACGAGAGTCATGATGAGAGTTTGGACCATTATGTATACTTTCTTTATTGCATTATTTGAAATCTTGTATTGTAACATCCCCCAATTGTATATGAGGTGAACATTTGTAAAATGTAATTGTAATTATTATTGATCTACCTCATTTGATGAATGAGTATTGTAATATCTTATCAAATGCAATGTAAGAAATTATCATATTTGTACTTTATACTATCTTGAATGGAATTTCAAATGTTATGCAATGTTTATTTTTTTAAGTTTATGATTAATTAAATGCAATGCCAAATACTAAAGTCGCTCAGAACTCCAAGTATAACGTTAAAATTTAGCAGTGCAACCACGTTGGGTTAGTATTAATTAAAAAAATTATTTCAATTTTGTCACTATTAACAAACATTCCTTAGGTTATAAGATGGGGCATTACATTAATTATAAATTCAATCCTATAATGTTTGTTTAATATATATTTATTTTGAATGGTTTATAAATTATATACTTATTTTAGGAAATTTTGTTTTATACATTTCAATATTTTATAAATTTTATGGGAAAAGTGAAAAGATTATATGGGAAAGAGAACAAACTTTCTATTATTTATTATAAAACCAAAAGAATGTAAAGGTTATAGAGGGTTACTATCTAGGGTTATGATTACAAACTATTTTTTATAAAATGCACAATAAATTATCTAGGGAATTCCACAATACTTTGAGATTATTTAAGAAGAAAATAAGAAGATTTTGAAAAAAATCATCTTAAATTTCTTCTTAGGATTTAAACACTCTTACATCTAATTTATGATCTATCATTTATTTTTCTCTTTATCTTATGTGCAAAGAAATAATTGAAAGTTAGTGTTTAGTTTTGAAGAAATGTGATTAATGGTTTATAAACTTTATGTCTCTTATATATTCTTGATTAATTCTTTAGTTTGGTATAAAATGAAGTTTCTTCATACCTTTTTCTTGTGTGTTTTGTGAAAAGCACTGTCCTCTACTTTCTATTCTATGTAGGGTTAGCACCACCTTTCTATTTAGAACCCACACATTCTCTTCTGCCCACCATTATTTTTTTATTTCGTAAGGAACTAAAGATCCATCTCTCCACCTCTATATTTTACCTTATCTTGTATATTTAAGACAAACTTAAAACCAACCTGCGATGGTGGAGCTCTCCTGAACCTATAAAACAATCTATCATGGTTTTCCAACTATTAGCAAGCACCAAGACCAGGAGCAAGTCGCATTAATTTATCAAAATATTGGAAATTTACCAATAGACTCACAAATGTCCACATCCGTAGGGTGTAACATCACGATAAATCCATGCTTAGGAAGTAATGAAGTCCGCAGAGTCTCACCAATCAATTCAATGAGAATGAACACCTTATTATGAATGGTCATCTATTTTGCAGCAGCAAGGCTCACTTTGTGAATCTAATAGTATGTATCCCACATAGAAACTTTGTTAGATACAGAAACCCCAAAACGCAAAAATAAAAGGAAAAAATTGAAAGTTCAAAGTAAAATAGAGCTCCCAATAGATTTTTATCATCCCAAAAAGGAGGTGGCTGTATAGTATCCATAGAATTAAACACAAAAGTTGACCTGACCATGGAGCATGCTCTAAGTGACCATCATATGATGACTTAGCCTAAGATACCACATACATCCTCAAGTAGCCTAAATATAGATAAATGCATGGAAATTCAAAGAAATAAAAATGTAAAATTATTTTCTACGTAAATAATAGCCTAATGCAAAAAAAAATATATTAAATTTTATAACCATTTGAAATTCAACAAAAAAAAAGTTAAAATGAGGAAAAAATATTGATTTTTTTTAATTTTCACACTTGAAGGACTATTTGAAGCTAAATGGCTATCATAATCTCAATATTCTCATTGATATATCTATTTTGACTACAAGATCATATGATTTCATCACCTATAACACACATATCCTCTTTTCTCTCTCACCACAAACACAAGTGAAGTTTGAAATGAACAAATTTGGTATATATAGGCTTGTTTTTAACCTTTTTGGTAGGTTTTTCATGCAAATTGAAGTAGGAAAAAAGTATAATCTACACTCCACCATCATGGTACATCCTCTCATTGTTGATAACCATGTAATTTAATATAATAATTTGATTCTATACACTTGAATTGGTTAGTGTTTTTTACCTTGTAGGTTTTGGATAGGCAACACAAGTATAATGAGAAGGTATTATCTCTCAAACCACACATTGATAGTAAGTAATCTTGTCATTTTTTTTTATCAAATTTTTATATTATTATATAGAACATGTTCACATACTTTATTTATAAAGTCCAAATGTTGCACAATGATAATAGGTAAGTGTGGTTCTTACATAAATATTCAAGAATGAAACCTATATTGAATGTAGACTACCATACCCAAGGTGGAAAATATGTACATACTCAAAATTACATGAGTCAACATGATAGTCCAATAATGATTTGGTAGTTTAGCTCACAACCCACATATCATGAATAATTTATCATCATAGCTTCTCAACCTTGATGAAAGTCTTCCTTACATCTTGATAACCCTCCCTCGTGTATTCATCATCCTTGCAAACCACATACTTAGCTGCTTGCACATTCCCTTCTTCCTTCAAAATTGATTTTTTGTTCCTTTAGCTATAGGGATGCCTAAGAAATATTAGGATCACTCAAGTGAGCCAAGGTGAGCTATAGGGTCACTTAGGTAACCTACCTTAGTAAAATAAGTTACCTACCTTGATGAAAGGAGTTTCAATGAGGCTAAAATACCTCAATTTTTATGTAAAAAATTTACCCATTTTCCCTTTTCATATACCTCTTTTATGTGGATTTAAGAGTAGCTTAGGAATTATTACTTTACATAGAAATACGATATGTATTCTAGTCTAATTTTGTTTGGTTATTAATTTTTTATATTTTGACCTCCATACTTGACCAAAACTTATATATTTTTTTGTGCAAGTAGGGGCAATTGCATCACATAAATAAAATACATAAGGACTAGCACTAGAATGTTTTTTCTAAACAACCCTAGAGTTGCCAACAAGAAATGCCACCAAGACAACTATATATTTTAAACTCCAAAATCTTAGTTTTTAAGTATTATATTTAGAAATTGTGGCCTTGAAATTTAGAGAAACATAAGATAAATTTAGAGAAAACTTGCAACCACCAATTATAGGATAAATTGTAATATAGATTAAGCAATTTTCCTATCTCTAGAATTATAATAGAATCCTAGTTCACAAGTAGTCAACTTCTAGTCTTAGCCAAAGGAAATGTGATAATAAATAAAATCCACCATTTAAGAATAAGCATGTACCTTTTTAAAGTTACAATAGATTATTCATCATGTGGGAACCACTTTTTAATGTTTGGCTACAATTAAAGCTCTAGAATCATAATACAATTAAAATATCATATTATGCAATTTAGCATGATAGCTAAATTGTATGCATTATGAAGTAATTTTTATAGCTAAATTGTATGCATTATGAAGTAATTTTTATGAGTCTTAAGGGAATTTAGTAGATCTTCATAAATAATCCTTCTAAATCTCAAAATAGTTGAAAAAATTAATATAATTTGAGTAATAGACTATGAGATATAATATGCAATATTTTCTTTCAAAAATAGAAACACAATGTGATACAATCTTTGCTATTTTTCATAAAACAAATGAGTTTGTTAGTGTTGTATGCATTAGTTAGTAGTAGTAGCATTCCTCTATAGGAGAAAGGGCCACTTATCTATGGGAAGAAATATGGAAATGGTATAAGGTACATGCAAGAAGTTGTGTCCACTTTTACTGGAAATCATGTGTGATCGAGCCTAAACTCCTACCCATATGAAACAAACACCCATTTTAGTTTTTAAATGGGTACTCGTGTCTATTATACTATATACACATTCTTTCTTATAATGAGTACACATTTTAGAGAAGGTACACATTTCATAAAATTTCAAGTTTAAAACTCATATTTTTCTTTTTTTAGGCTTGGAAGACCAACCCTCAACCTTGGACCTGCATGTTCAATTCCATGTTAGTAGCAAGAGAAAAATGACTTTAGTAATATGGTTGACTTTTTTTGACAAAATTAAAACCCATTATAGATGATAATGCCTAGTTTTCAAATATATATATTTTACGATTGGACATATTTTTTGTATTCATTAGTTAATTTTTAAACAAAGGGACTCATAAACTTAAAATGACATATATTACTATTTTTTTAATAACTTCCAATTTTGATTTTCTTTTTTGAAAAAAATTATTTGACCAATATAGACATCATTCTCTACATGATTGGGTATGTGCAGGATCATGATGGGCCAAAAAGTGGCGATATGATGGGTATGTGTAGGGTATTTATCAATACTTTTTTACCCAAAATTAAAGAAATAAAAATGTATATTTAAAGGAAAGATTTCAACTTCCACCACTATAAATTGTTTTGTACTTTTGAATTTATTAAATAATTATTATTCATTTTCATTTGAATTACTTAATTAAAGTTTGATTGATAATGATTGAAAACATCTACAGTTTTCAAACGGTATCACATTTTGAATAAAAACATGGCCACATTCTGAAAACACATACTATATAGGATAAAAAATTGAATTCCATGAGTTTTGACCAAGTTATGGTCAAACATACGTAATTAGGTATTTTAAAAGTTGTAACAAAAACTATACTTCACTATTTATGGAAAAATAACAAAAATATACATCACATTGCATGGTCTCTACCTGTTCCCAAAATCTTGTTGTGCATTATTTTAGAATAGTATAGGCGGATGACAGACCTACTTATTTTTCCCCTCGAAATTTAAGCATTGAATTAAATTCTCGTTCAGTTAGATTTTAAAAAATAAAAATAAACCTAGTAGTTTAGAAACTACATTCAATTTTCTACAAATTATATTCTTACATATTTTTGAAATAATACAGATAAATTATTCAAATTTTTACATCAAGTTGCCTAACTTTGATTTTTCTAAATTTTTTGCCACTTAAGGGCCTGTTTTTTCCATGATGATCCTACACATGCCTGATTATATTTGTTTTTAACAATTAGCTTAGGTCAAATTATGTTGGTTTTACATGAGGGGTTTTAAGAAACATAAATTAGGGAAATTAAAAATGAATAAAAATTATTTCTGAAAAAATTATAAAATAATATCCTAACCAAACTTTACCATAATGTGTATCTCTCCATAAAAAGAATAAGAAAAATAATTTCATTTAGGTCAAATTATGTTGGTTGTACACATGAATATTTTAGCCCAAAACTTAAATTATTTTTAAAAAAATTGTACATCCTATACAAAACCAATTTTTATCATTTGGGTTTAGAATAAAGTACATATTTGTGAACTAGAAACAAAATCCTAGATTTAATATTTTTATACCATGTTAATATGTTGTGTAAGTGCTTCAAATTTTTATGTCAACTATGAAAAACTTTGATTTTTCAATAAAATAAATTCTACTTTTTGGCTAACATGTGGAACCATTATCTTTCTCTTACCCTATTTGTAGTAATTTTTTTGTGTGACTTTGTTTGTAATTAATGAGTTATTATAGTGCAATTTTTATTATTATATACTTCATTATTTTCGTTCCATATTTCATGTCTTTGTAGTATTTTTTGTAATCATCTTCTAGGTGTGTTAGCTATTTTAGTTTCTTTTTAAGAAGTTCCTTGTTAGCCACTACTCATTTTTCTACCCACTATTCAACATATTTAAATTCTATAAGGGTGAAGCTAGGTCTCTAATGGTACAAGGGCTCACCTTCCTCCTTCTCTTGAAGGATTTTTACACCAAGTGACCAAAGAAATTATATCTCTCTTTAAGATCGTACATGTTGGATAGCTTCAAGCATGATATTGTACCTTGCACCACACAAGATCAACAATCACTGGTCTTAGGTTTCTAATAACAAGGTGTTTAGTAGTATTTGTGAATAGTGAGCTCATCTGATAGTGCTTGAGATTAGGGAGTATCCCCCTCTTTCCTCACCTAACAAGTCTTGGTGGATTGAGGGACTTGTGGCTTGGCTCAAACGATGTTGGCCATACCTTAAGGTAAAAAAATTTCTCTCCCCCTTTTGTATACCCCACTATAAATTATGGTGGAGGTCACCCTTAGGGTGATTAAATTCCCAAGTATGCATCCTACTAAATTAAGAAAAGAAAGATACTATTAATTTTGATCCTCAAACTTGCATAGGAATAAGGGGAGGGCATACAAAATAAGCATTCCTTGGGTAAAAAGAACAAAATATGGATTCAAAGGTGTTTCTTATCCCCAAGCTTGCACTAGGTGTAAGGGGAGAGCATACACACCGATGATTCCACCAAACGTGGCAATAAAAGTTCTTTCCCTTTAAAAATTTGAAGTGTGAACTAAACTAGAAATTGAAACAAAAAAACCTGCATCATCTATACATTAGTAGTTTTAGAGTTTGTCTTAGTCTTTTCCCAACAAAAGAAAAGCTACAAAAATTAAGTCAGTACCCAAAAAATCACAAAAAAGAGTTAGGTAGTAAATATTATTGAAAAAAAGATCAATTGCAAAAAAAAGTGAATCAAACACATTACAAAATGAATCAATAGCAACATTTATACAAAATCAGATGTGTTAAATAAATATTTTTTTTCTCATTTTACAAAACAATATACCTATTATTTACACCAAATTCCTTATCAATTGCGTAATAACCTCGATCAATTGCACTAAAGCTCAAATTATATGCACCGAGAACCCAATCATATGTGACAACAACCTAATCAAATGTGTCAAACTACAACAAAAATTAAAATTCTCATAAAATTAAAATAAAAAAAACCCTTACATAGAATGATGAAAAGGATCATATTCTAGGGTCAGATGCTTGTAGGTCACAATAAGAGATTAACAGGAAATAGTAAAGAGCAACATAGATAAAAATATAAAAATAACCTAATAAAATACAATCTTTTGCAAAAAATAAAATCGCTCTAATAATCCAATACAACAATAATATGATTAGTTGCACTGAAAGACCAACAAGTTGCAATGGAACCCCTAATCAGATGCATTAAAAACCTTAAATTTCTAAGTTGTTTATACGATTGAAAATGTGTTGTAACTTGTCAAATTGTATGCATCGAAAGCTCAATCAAATGTGTTGTTATGTTTTGTAACTTCTTAAAACATAGAATTTTCACAAAATTTGTTAAATTTCCAAGACATGGGTCCCATCAAGCATACCAAAATGTGGATCAATAAAATGATTATGAAAAAAGTAGTAATAGAAATAAAACCAAATCACAATAAAATGAAATCACTTAATAAAGCTTAAGGAAATTACATACATAAATGAAGCAAACCTACAATAACAACCTTACACAATAACCTTGCTTAGCTCCATTGCTCTTTAATTGCACCTTCAAAAATGGTGTTGTAGTTGCTTTAGAACTTTGCACCAAACATGTAATAATAATGATAATGACAGAATGTAGATATTTGGAGGACCAAATGAGATGGATTAAGGTTGTATTTATAAATTGTATTTGATATCAATCAATGATTGAGATTGGATAAAAGACTAAATAGATCAATGGATGAGAATGCTTGAGAGGAATTGATTGAGAGAGGTGAGAAGTTAACTGATTGCATGATTTGAGCTAACTAAACATATGGAGCAATTAAGTAGAATTGATTGATTAGATAAGTATGAGTGACTATAAGTGAGACTAAATAGATTGGATAAAAAAATTAAATAGATTGGATAGTGGACTAGAAGTGAGTGTGAGTTAACAGATGAGGTGGGGAATTAATAAAATAATTAAATAAATAAATAATTTAATTCATGTGCACATGGGAAAAATAAATAAAATAATAATTTTGTTTATTTTTAGAAGAAGATAATTTGTGGAAGAATAATGCTTAATTAAATAATTATAAATAATCATTTAATTATTGATATTTGGAGGAGATTAATTGAAATTGAATTAATTAGATAACTATAAATTATTTAACCAATGTGTATGAGAGGAATAATTAATAAATCAATCAATTAATTAAAATTATTTAATTAATACAGAGGAAAAGGATGAAATAATTAATAATTATTTAATTAAAGTATAAATAGAGAGAAAATTCAAATTTTAAATAATTAAATAATTAAGATTATATAATTATCAAGGGCGAAGGGGAAGTGATGCAATTTAATTAAATAATTTAAAATTATTTAATTAAAATCAAAAGAAGAATCAATGATCTACATGATGAAAAAAATTCAAAACATTTAAAATATATATTTTTGAAAACTACACTTTTAGATCTACAAAAAGACACTTTTAGATTTTTTTAAATATATTATTTAAATGAGTAGAAGTGGTGGGAACATTAAGTGTTTTCAATAATTATATATATATTGTAATAAATTCACACCAAAGTGATGCTATACATGTACCTAGTGGATGCTTCTAGAAAAAACTGTTGTGCTTCAAATCTATTTTAGCTATAGCAAATCCATCTGTAAAATATTTTTTGATCAAACTAACTTTTATTTGGAAATATTTAAATTTTAGAGTGTTGAATTTTTTTCCTAAAAGGTGATGCTACTTTGAGTTTCCATGTGAAGGAGTCAACACATATGGGTGGCTCTAATTCTTGGAGTGTGACTATGCATGAGGAGATGGTATCATTGAAAAAGAATCACTTGATACATAGTATTGTTGTTATAGATAAGTATGTTGGTTATAAATAGGCATTTAAGAAAAATATTGGTTTAGATGGTAGTATCAAAAATTATGAGGCAAGATTAGTTGTGAAAGAATATTCCTAAGTTGAGGGGATATACTTTGGTGATGTTTTTCCCCAATTTCGAAGCTAATATCTATTAGGTTCTCAATATAAGTAGCAATATGTTTTGATTGAGAGATATAATATATGGATGTAAAGATATCATTATTGTATGTTGACTTAGACTAGAGAGCTACATGACACAACTAGAGAACTATGTTGTTAAAGGTACTATGGTGTGTACCAGACTAGACATAAAATGTGGTACCAATTTTTTATTATTTTTTGTTGTTATTGGATTTACTACTTGATCCAAATTAGATCATTGCATTTTTTATAAACTATATGGCAATTGAATCCTTGTGTCACATCATTTGTAGATGGTCTATCACTTTTGGTAATATATTAAGGAAGTGATTTGTGATTTGAAGTCCCAAATTTTATTTTATTGGAGTTTGAGATGAAAGACTTGAGGACTGTCCAGTATACCTTGGGTGTGGATATTAGAAGAGATTGAGTGGCCTAGAGTAAATATGTGAACTTTGTACTACAATGCTTTAGTATGGTAGATAATAGGATTTGGGTGTTCCTATTTCTAGATGGTAACTAACATTTTAGCTGAGTAGTGTCCTATGAGAGCCATAGAGATGGATAATATGGCCCATATATACCTTATGTTAATGTACTTAAGATTATAATACTATGGTGTGTACTAGACTAGACATTTCCCAAATAGTATGAGTCTTAATTACTCTATTTATTGTCATGGTGGTTATACAATAACACTCCATGTATAATTATAGATAAAAATTGGGCAAGAGATGTTGATAGCAAAGATTCACCAACGTGTATGCATTTGGTTTTTCTGGTAGTTCTATTGGTTGGATGAGTAAACTTGACAAGTTGTGGTCACCTTTCCCACTGTAAAGTTTGAGTAAATGGTAGTTACTCATGCCTATGAGGAGGCAATGTGGCTTAAGAGATTGTGTTCAAATTTGAACCTAATTTAGGGATTTGTTTGAGTTCTTTGTGATAGTCAAAATACCATATGTTTAGCAAAAAACTTAACCTTTTGAACATGCAAGGATGAAACACATAGTTTTCTAGTACCATTTTCTTTGTGACATGGTAGAGGATTGAAGGGAAATACTAGATAAAGTTGATAGTTTAGGTGGTGTAATGAATTTAAATGTCTCCTAGCCCCTTACAAATAGTTGAGAGTGGTGGTATTCCATTTATTGTTGAAAGGAATTTAACAAGTGAGATAATTTAGATGTCTCAACCTTACATTGTAATGTCTAGAACACAAAAATATAATTTCAAGACTCTTGAAGTTGATTTTGACCCCCAAAAAATTGAAATGGCTCTTAATTGGAACAAGCTAGTTACATGACAACATGAAACTCTTTGAGACATGTAGTTTTAGAAAAAGAAAACTCAGTCAAATTATTGGATAAAACTTATAGCCTCTTAAAGTTAGGTCCCTCGCATTAGAAAGTAAGAGCATCTATGATGCATAAGGGACTTGTTAGAGTAGGTTATAATTGTTGACAAATTGATGACATATGTTATGAAAATTCATAAGGCATCATTTTGTGGAGATAGTAGAGCCAAAATGGAGCACCAAAATTGGTGATTGGATTATGACAAACTTATGATAGGTGTATGAATGTACTATTTTTAACTTGTAAGGTCATCTTGGGATGAAGGATTTGAATTTTTACTACAAATTTGGACACCCGCATTTTTGGTTGGTTTAATTGATGGTTTCCTAACTACCATTTGGTGTGTTCATGTATTACATGTCTCCTATTCATTATTTTCTTGAGATGAAGGTTAAATTGTGAGTTTTATAAGTACTGTTATGCTATCAAATTTCTCTAGATCTCTTGTAGGTGACACCATTGTAAAGGCTTAGACTCTTTAAGTATGTTGTAGCCATTGATGACTAACATGAAATTTTATAGTATAACATAGTCTCCTAAAATGTGGTACTAAATGTTTGATTCTTTTATGTTGTTATTGGATTTCAAAGATCCAAATGAGATCATTGTGTTTTTCATAAACTATATGGTAATTGAATCCTTGTATCACACCATATGTAGATGTCTATCATTTTTGGTAATATATTAAGGAAGTGATCTATGATTTGAAGTTCCAAATTTTAGCATAGCTTGAGATGAAAGACTTGGGGGTTTCCAAGTATATCTTGGGAGTGAATATTAGAAGATATTGAGTGGCATAGAATAAATATGTGAACTCTATACTATAGTGTTTTAGCATGGTAGATAATAGGCATTGAGTGTTCCTATTTCTATAGGAGCTAATATTTTAGTTGGGTAGTGTCCTATGAGAGCCATAGAGATGGATAATATGGCCCATATTCCTTATGTTAGTGTAGTTAATATTATAAGATATTCTATGGTGTGTACTAGACTAGACATAACCCAAGTAGTAGGAGTGTTAAGTCACTTTAGGGCTAATCCATGAATTGCATTTAGGTAGACAAGAGATCATTATGATGCATTTACTTGAGCATATTTAGATATTTGTGGTGTACCATAAATTCATCTATTTATTGTCAAGGTGATTGCACATGGAGTGTTTAAATACAAGAGACTAACACTCCATGTATAATCATAGATAAAATTTGGGCTAGGGATACTGATAGCAAAGATTCATTGTGTATGCATTTAGTTTTTTGGGTAGTTCTATTGGTTGGATGAGTAAGTGACAATTGGTGGTCACTTAAATTCAAATTTAAAGGTTGAGTAAATGGGTGTTACTCATACCTATGAGTAGACAATATGACTTAAGAGATTGTGTTTAAGTATGGACCTAAGTTAGGGACTTGTTAGAGTTATTTGTGATAGTCAAAGTGCCACAGGTTTAGCAAAAAAATTAACCTTTCATGCAAGGATGAAGCACATAATTGTCTAGTACCATTTTGTTTGTGAAATGGTAGAGAATTGAAGGGAAATACTAGATAAAGTTGACAATTTAGATGGTGTAATGAATCTAAATGTCTCCTAGCCCCTTATAGATAGTTGAGAGTGGTGGTATTTCATTTGTTGTTGCAAGGTGTTTAACAAGTGAGATAATTTTAGAAGATGTCTCAATCTTACATTTTAATGTCTAGAACAAAAAAATATAATTCCAAGACTCTTGAAGTTGATTTTGGCCCCCCCCAAAAATCAAATGGTCCTTAATTGGAATAAGCTAGTTATGAAAACATGAAACTCTTTGAGACCTTTAATTTTAGAAAAAGAAAGCTCAATTGACTTCTTGGATAAAAAATATAGCCTCTTAAAGTTAGGTCTCCCACATTAGAAATTAAGAGCATCTATGATGCATAAGAGAATTGTTAGAGTGGGTTATAATTGTTGACAAATTGATGACACATGTTATGACACTTCGTAAGGCATCATTTTGTGGAGATAATAGAGCCAAAATGGAGTACCAATATTGGTGATTGGATTATGACAAGCTTATGATAGGTGTAAGGAATGTACTATTTTTAATTTGTGAACTCATCTTGGGATGAAGGTTTTGAATTTTGACTAGAGATTTGGACACCACATAAATTGGGTGGTTTTAATTGATAGTTTCCTAACTATTATTTGATGTGTTGATGTATTATGTCTCCTATTTATTTGTTTCTTGAGATTAAGATTTAATTGTGAGTTATGTAAGTTGTTATGCTATAAAAATGCTCTAGATTCTTGTAGGTGATACCCCTATAAAGACTTAGACTCTACAATTATATTGTAACCATCAATGACTAAATTTAATACATTAAGTTGCTTTGTAGTATTCAAGTTTTTATCACAAAAGGATCTTCTCCACATAAATAATTGTATTATGACATATAATTTTTATGTTTATTTTCTTGTATCTATATGATCATTTTAATTTTTGCACGTATCTCCTTTTACACATTAATATGGAAAGCGTACCACACCTTTACATCCTTTCAAAATTTCCATAAAAACATTCCAACGCACAACTCAAAAAAATTGAAAAACTAATCCAAACCTTATTTGATAAAAACCCTGTAAATTCCCAAGAAACTTCCAAAACCTCTTTGTATGCCATTGCTAATGGCAAAAGTCATTCACCCTTATATCATCACAATAGACACAAAGTCACAACTAGAGAAAGCCTCTTGTCCCTATCATATAGTGAGTTGTAAGACAATTTAACTGTAATACAATTGAAGACAATGGAGCAATTTAATGATTTACCTCTCACAAACTGTACGAATAATGGAATATTCTACATCCCTTGGGGAATCGACTTGTAAGTTCATGAGATTCAAACCATTTAGTAAGCAAAGTAATCTGATGGAGATATGTGTAGGGACATGCTGTCTTAAGTTATCAAGTCCAGCAGCTAAGAGAAGTAGTTTCTCTTTGCTTTCGGGACTCTTCTTTTTGGGTGTGGCTGTCAAAGCCTGGACGTCCTCTCTCCTTGTTTTTCTTCTTCTTTTGTTTGTATATGACAAACGTTTGGAATCTTCAGTTCTGCAATCTCATTCTGAGGAAAGATGACAACAGACCTGTCGTTGACAAATTAAGTCGCATAATGTTAAAGTGCCTGGGTAGTTGAAAATGGAGGCACGTGAAGCAGAGAAAGTCATCTCTCTATAACATCTCACGTTTTTGGAAGGAAATGGGCCGGGCCCGGTTGATTGTAAGGGAAAAATGAGTGGTCTGAAAGCACGTGGCTGCACAGGAGAGATTGATGATCGCAGAAATCTCCGCCGGGCATGGTCATGGTGATTCACCCCTGTTGACCATAAGCCATCTTGCAGACAGAGTATAACAGCACGAGCTTTCGTCAGTGTGATAATGACGGCTGCTGCAATGGAATCTTATCTGATGACATAACAGTCTGTGGAATTCTTCTTTTTCTCCCCCGACGACTTTGGCGTCACGTAGTCGTTTGGCGTGAAGAAAAAGGGAGTGCATTTTAGTATGCGTGTGTATATATACTTGTGGGGGAGTGCAATGCCGGATATTGGGCGAGCTTCATGCTGTGATGAAATGGGATTGAAGAAGGGCCCTTGGACTCCTGAAGAAGATCAAATTCTTATTGCTTACATTAACAAGAACGGCCATGGAAATTGGCGAGCGCTGCCCAAACAAGCAGGTCTGTGTCTTCTTGTCAATAATCTGCAGTTGGGTACTGTAGATTTTGACTTTTGTATCTCGCCCTTTTATCTTTCTCTTCTTTCCTTATCTTCAGATAGATCATAAAATATTGTCTATCTTCATTTTGAAGATGAGTTATAAAACATCTTCTGGTTGGATCATAAAACATGATTCGAAATATTTGAAGATGGATCATTCCGTATCTTCATTATGAAGTTGGGTCTTAAAACATGTTCCATATCTTCATTCTGAAGATGGATTATAAAACATGTTTGATATCTTTATTCTGAGGATAGGTCATAAAACATGATCCGAAATTTTTGGATGATAGAAAAAAAGCTCTTACACAATCAAATTCAGAAACTCTAACCTACTATTATAAATTGAAAGCTTTGTCTCTGATAGATATGTCACTTTTCTGCAGGGCTTATGCGATGTGGTAAGAGTTGTCGACTGCGGTGGACAAATTATCTGAGACCAGACATCAAACGTGGCAACTTTAGTCTAAAGGAGGAGCAGACAATCATCCAACTCCATCAAATCTTGGGGAACAGGTAACTTAACTCTGTTCAAATACAGGCATCTGTAAAAAAAAATGTTTTGAAGATCTTAGAAATTAGGGCATGAACTTCTAGGGTACTGACAAATTGATAAAGTAAACAGTATCTAATATATCACTGATTGTAATCACCCTGTGTATTACTTCCTGCCTTTGCTTGTGCTGCGTTTGCATCAATTCTATAAAGCATCACCCGACCACCATTTCTTTTGTTATTTCAATGAAATTTTGTGGGAGTTGAGCTTTTTCGTTGAATCTTTGAGGGAGTAGGACTCTTACCTCAGTCTTTATGGTATGAAAGATATGCTCTACGAGTCTACAGTCGGACTGTATAACAACCAGACTGTTACTATTCTCATTCATTAGATCGGACAAGTTTTCTGTTTCTTTTCCTTTTTCTTTGCCAGTAAACCACCTGATCTTACTTTCAGAAAGATGTGACTTGAATATCTGACTCATCCAACAGTTGGATTTTTGAGCAGTGTTAAAATATAGTTCTTAGGAATTAAAGACTATGTAGTATTGAAAAGATTGTATTTAAAATCAATTGTATATGTTTTTGAATCGATATTTCGGAGTACGATTAAAAACATACACAATTAAATTAAAAAACAATCATTTCAATACAGTGTAGTTTACAAAATATTTGCTTCAAACATAGAGTTTCGGTGAATTTGAGTTTCAGTTTTCTGCAAACTCTCATTAGAACTTGTACGTAAGTTATGAATTCCTACCATAAATTTATTAGTGACTGTAGAGGAATGTTTTTGAAGTTCTTTGATAAAACATACTACAGGCTTCTATATCAATCCTACCTTTACTGGCATGTCCTTGAAGCCTATTGTTCTTTTTCTTTTTTTCTAATAATATATATGTGCAGTTGTTAGTGAACAAACTCAAAAAGCTTTGTAACTAGTTCCAAAATTTCTTTCTCTGTTAACTGTTTTATCTTTACTTTTGCATAAGCCATGTCATCTGTACAAAACTTCTTTGTTTTCTAAATAAAAACAATTACAGATATAGTCTAAGGGGTTGAGTTTAATTTGTTCAAGTATTGAGTTTTTATTGTGGAGATTCAAACTCAAATTTCAAAGGGACATTCAATATAAAATTCTAAGTTGTGATTCTTGGTTTTTCATAACTGGCTTCTAGGGTGGAGGTGGTTTTTAAATAATTAGATTTCTAAGCTGTGACTTTTGATCTTTCAGAGATGGTTTCTAGTGGTTATGCTTGTAAGAGTTCATATTGATTTCATGTTGATACTCTAAAAACAAAATATTTATAAAAATCACATATATTCTCTTATAAATATAATTGAAGCTTGATATTTAACTCACAAAGTTTACTTCAGTTTAAAATTATTAAAAGTATGCTTTATATACATGAAAATTTTGTCAAATTAATAGAAAATGTGTATTGATTTATAGTAGGAATATAAGTGAATAAAAATAATTTATAAAAGAATTCAAAAACTTATTAAATAATATATATATTTTTTAAACAAATATGTTGATAAATAATGATATAGAGAAATAGAGTAAACTCAATAATTTTAATAGTATATATTTAAAAGAAAATTAGATTAGATTTTAAAAGATACAAAAAATACTAATTGTTATTATAAACTAATGTTTCTTAAAGAGGGATTGAATAACTTACCTTGCTTAAAAATTGTGTGTTATATTGAGGCTTTAGAATTGAGAGGTATTGAAAATGGCTAAAACTTATGAACAATACTATCCAAATAATGTAGTTAATTAAGTGAAGGAATAAAATTCAATAAATTTTAGAAGTAGTTTTTGTTGTGTAACTATTTGAGTTGGTTCTATATTGTTTGAATACAATTTTTTGGATTTGATTGTGTTGTTGTTTTTTTCTTCATTATCGTGGAGTTATCCATAGTAATTTCTTTAAAAATTATATTCATTATCTTCTTCTATGGTTTTATGTTTTTTATTTTTTCTTTTAAAAAGTATTTTCATTATCTTATTCCATAGTAATTCCTAAGTGACTAATAGTTATTTGTACAAATATATATTTTATTTTCAAATTTATTAGGTAAAATATGTTCAATTTTTCTTTAAATTATGAGCATAATTTGATAGAGTAAATTTTTAATTCATATATTTAATTTTATTATTTAAATATATAAAACTATTTTCCTTTTTTTCAGTTTAAAATTCTAGACAACCTAAGAGTATAGAATAAGACATTTTGTTTTAGATGTGAAACAATAACCTTAAACATTATTTTCTATATATATATTTATTCATCATAGAGTAAGAGAATTAGATTTAATGACAATATTATAATATTATCTTTTTCTTTTATAAAGACATTTAATTATAGTAAAGAAAATCTTAATGTTCTTGATTATTGTTTCTTTTATATAATTATATATCTATATTTATTTAGAAAAAATTGAAGAATAAATATATGCATTTCAAATTTTCTATAAAATAGATTCTATAATTTTTTTCTTTTAGTTTTCTGATTTTCCAAATGTTGTTGAAACCTTTTATATAACAAATAATTTCTTTTCAAAAATAATTTAAATTATAATTGTTTAATATTTATATATTGTTATTAAATCTTTTCTTTTAGTATTGAGGGTCTGTTTCATGATATGAATTGGCACAAAATAGTCTCTTGATGGTAATTGTTAAAGAGTTCTACTGAGTATAATCTATAGAAAGATTTGGAACAAGGATACATCAGTTCTTATCTGCTACTTCTTTTAATAAGAGAAGGGAAAGCACTTCAGTGATGGATTTGTTTCTTTGGTTTTATCAGCTAACATTAGCTTCAAGCTTTTGTTTGATGAAAGGTTTGCTGATGAATGATACATAAAATTATGTTCGATGAAAGGTTTGCTAAGAATACACTATAGAGATGGATGGAATGTAAAATTATACTCGATGAAAGGTTTGCTAAGAATATTCTATACAGATGAATGATACCTAAAAATATTAGGTTTGTTAAGAATATTCTATAGAGATGAATGATATGTAAAATTATGCTCAATGAAAGGTTTGCCAAGAATACTCTATAGAGATGAATGATACTTAGGTTTGTTCAGAATATTCTATAGAGATGAATGATACCTAAAATTATTAGGTTTGCTAAGAATACTCTATAGAAATGAATGATATGTAAAATTATTATGACTGTTTGATTGTAATATCATAGTATACCTGGAACTGTGATGATCTATCTTATGAGACCCTTATGAAACCTAATCTGATCAGCAAACATTGAGTATTATGCAATGGCAACAAATTTTTTCTTCTGCACAGTGGAAGGAATTCTATCACCCAATGTAACAGAAAGAGTACTTTCTCTAACAGTTGTTAGAAATTCTACATCTTGTTACTATTTTAATTGAATTATGCTAGTAAATTGAGATGATCCAGTATAAATAACTAGTATGTTATAGTGTTGGCTGTGTAAAAGTGTGACTGTTAACATTGACCCTGAGACCACCTATTTTGAACATGGTTGCAATGTCGGCTGTGTAAAAAGTGTGACCGTGGACATTACTCCTGCAACCTCCTATTTTAAATATGATAGTGTTTACTGACTCCTCTACATATACCTATATGAATATTATCTCAATCTTATTTCAATTAAAGTTGAAAACCAAGAGAGATAGAAGGCATATTTTCACAATTTGATCCTGCAGCTCGATTTTTAAAGCTGAAAGGCTTCCCAACTATGCTGTCATCTTGCATCTGTATGTAATTGACTTACTGCTAAAGGTGTGACAGTTGACATTAAACCTGCAAGCTCCTATTTTGAACATGACAGTGCTTAGTGACTCCTCTGCACATGCATGTATGGATACTATCAACTTTTTCTGAATCTTATTTCGACTTTTTCTGAATCTTATTTCGACTGAAATTGAAAGTACAACTCACTGACTACTTAAGCTTAAGTAAACGGAACAAGAGGCACGATTTGACCTTTTGATCCCACAGCCTCGTTTTTTGAGGCTGAAAGGATCCCTGACTACAGGTCAACCTGCATGTGCATGGAATTGACCCGCTGGTACACTTATTTCGGTTGTGATTAAACTTCAAATGTGTCAGATGTTTGAGATTTATCGTGAAAAAGCTACTAGGTATCAGAGCAAAAATTCTACTTTATTTTGAAATGGGCTTTATTCAAAATTCTTTAGCTATTTTAAATTTAGAAAAGTTTTTGAGACCTTGAGAAATATTTTATAATGATGTGAGTTTGTTAAGGAAAACTTTTATCTTTTATCTGACACATGTCATACGCTGCCATCCTGCAGATACTAGTTTGTTTCATAGTTTTTCTTTGGTTTGCATGTTTCTTGTTTTAGTCATTTCCATAAAACTGTTATAAACTCAGTTTCTTTTATTTTTTTTAGTAGTTGCTAACTTGAGTCTGCCAACTCATATAATGTTTGTCTTTATGCTGTTAAAAAAAACAGATTTGTAGAACAGTTATATAACCAGTTATTATGAAATAGTACAATATGTATTAAAATTCTGTGTGCAAAATGGTTCTGTTGTAAGTGTTTATTTTTATTTTGTTTTATTGATATATCTTTGTCATTATCAATCAGGACTGTTCAAAATCTTCAATATTTAATAATAAATATATTTTTTTTGAAAAACTAATTTCAAATTGATATCTCTGAACATTTTTTTTAAATAGGTTTATATAAGATATCTATATTAGCACATTCAATTTTGGTTGCAGATTCATATGAACAAATTAAAACCTAATTATTACTGTTTTTGTTTTCAATTGTGATGATAAATCACAGAATATGATTGAAAATGTTGATAGAAAAACTCTCACACCATCGAAACCAAAAACAACAAAAACAATTAGGATTATCAAATAGTGAAAATCTAATAATTTATACATGTAAAAACGATGTAAACTATTTTGTTTATTATGTTTTGTGTTGTGTGAGTACAGATGGTCAGCTATCGCCTCACACCTCCCTGGAAGGACAGACAACGAGATAAAGAACGTATGGAATACCCATTTGAAAAAGCGTCTGCTCCAAATAGGAGTAGATCCAATGACCCATGCTCCTCGAGGCTACACTTTCTATTCTCCAAATGTCCACCATATCCACGACTTCAAAAGACAAAGAACACCAAGAAAATCCTCTGCAAAGGAACCCAACAACAACACAGGTGATGGTGCTCAGAGCAAGCACAGTGCAGAAGCAGAGAAGCCAGCTGCAGTAATGGGTAGTGAAGAGAACACATTACAGTCACGGTTAGATGAACAAGAAGCTTGTCGAGCTCCTGTTTCCCCCAAGTCGGTAGCCAACTATTCCTACTCAAGCGACTCTTCCCAACATTCGACCGAGCCAATGGAGCTCATCTCATCCGTCTATGGATTTAACGAGATCAATGCTCAAAATGTACCGGCAGTTCCAGACAGAACGGAGAAGAAGGCGGTGGACTACAGTAGTCTACTTCAGTGCAGCTATGCTGACTCCTTGAATTTTATTGTGGAGGACGATCAAGAAATGGGTTACCAGCTTGACTGCAAGCCACCTTCAGCAGTCAATGACCACAGCTTCGTCAGCTTGGCCAGTTTGGGTCTCCGAGAGAGTGAAAAGACATACCCTGACCCACATCAGACCACTACGTACGATTACACAACAGACCTAAATTTCGCAAATTTGTCAAACAATGTCAATGAGTTATACCCACACGAGCTGTCTCTATGGCCAACGAAGCACAGCAGTTTGGGGGACTCAGTTCCATCATCGAACAAAATGTCAGCGGCTCAGAACAGTAGCTTCTCTGTGGAACAGTTTCTAGAGCTCGCTGATCAAAGCACGATGGCGATGGATGGTGGGAAGCAGTTTGAGGAAGTGTTGCCGTGGTGGGAGATGAAAGGAGAGGAAGGGCAGGCGCAGGGGGGGCATGGCATGAGCATGGGGATGGAGTACTGGGTCAATCTTTTGCGACAGGTGGGGCCCTTGCCTTTTCTTGACTCCATCTCTGATAACTGATGTTCCCCTCCTCAGCCATGATTTCGCTGCTGTGCTCTCTCTTCTATGGTGTTTGCGCTTTGACCTCTCTGTCAATAGGCCGGCTTTGTTTCTTTTTACCTCTCTAAATAAAATGAATGGAATTTCCCCTCCTCTGTGGGATGGAAGTGCTTCGTCTTGTTTTGTTCTTTTCACTTATATGTTGGTCTCTGTGTACATGTGATAACGATGGATTGCTACTGGTGTTAGTGCCTCCCATGGCAGGAACTGTAATGATTGTATTTGTTTGTGTCATCTCGCACCTTCCATCTAATGAAAATCAGCTTCTGTTGTTTATGTATATATATTTTCCATGTTTATATTTCTATTTGAATAAATTTGTATATTTCATAAGTTAATTGATAATTTATTAATTGGTATGAATTTTCTACAATATGGGAAAAATTGTTTCTGAAATCAATTTTAAATATTTTTTTAATCGATATTTTAGATCATTTTCTTTTTGATAAATGAATCACTGAGTGTGATTGGAAACATCAATTCAAAAACATACCCAATTGATTATATTATTTTTTTATATATTTTGTAAGTTAATTAATCATTAGATCATTTTCTTCTTCTTGATATTGAATCATTGAGTGTGATCCAAAACATCAATTCAAAAACATACCCAGCTGATTTTATAATTTATTTATATTGTTTTGGGAATCAACTGTGTATGTTTTTGAATCGATGTTTTGGATCATTTTCTTCTTCCTCATGATGAATCACTGATTAATTGGAATGAGTTTTCTATGGTCCATGTAGTATTGAAAATATTGTTTTTAGAAGAAACTATTTATATTTTTTTATCAACATTTTGGATCATTTTCTCCAGTTGATTATATAATTTATTTATCTATCTTGTAAGTTAATTAATAATTTAATAATTTATTAATTGGTACGAGTTTTCTACAGTTCATGTAGTATTGAAAATATTATTTTTGGTATCAACTGTATATGTTTTTTAATCAATGTTTTGGATCATTTTCTTCTTCTTGATAACAAATCATTAATTGATTGGGATGAGTTTTCTATAGGTCATGTAGTATTCAAAAGATTAATTTTTTAATCAACTATGTATGTTTTTGAATTGACATTATGGATCATTTTCTTCTATTTGATGATGGATCACTGAGTGTGATCTGAAACATCAACTCAAAAGTATATTCAATTGATTCTAAAAACAATCTTTTCAATTAACAATTCACTATCAAACTTTTAATAAATATGAACTTAATTTTGTGAAAAAATTAAAAATATATTCAAAATAATAAATATTATTTGATCTCTATTAAATTTTGTAAAAATATATTATTGTTTGTACTTTTATATTGTTATTGATGTTTTCTTTCTTTCTTTGCCGTATGAGCCTTGGGCAATTTCTTTTAGTGATATTGATTAGTTTTGTTATAAGAAGATTGATCATATATAGTATTTGTTTTGTGCTACTAATTTAATACCCTTGATATTATATGATGATAATGTAGAAAGATTTGATTATACCTCCATCTAATGAAAATCATATATATATAGTAACACAAAACTAATTGAATATGTTTATATACTTAGTACGTTAATCAACAATTTACTATCAAATTCTTAGTAAATAGCTTGCTTAATTTTGTAATAAAGTATAAAAACTTATCTCCAAAATAATAATTATATTTAATTTTTATTAAATTTTAAAATATATGATAATAACACTGTCTGTACTTTTATATTGTTGGTATTTTTCTATGGACAATTGTTTTTGTGATATTGGTTAGTTTTGTGTCATAGTAAGTTGATGATTGTAAATAGTATCTTTCTATGTTACTAGTTTGATATGGATGAAATGATATGGATGAAATTATATGAGAGCAATGTAGAAAATTTTGGGTATGTGTGATGTTAATCTAGCAATGGTTTTCTTCTTTTCACTTATATGTGTGATCTTTGTATACATTTGATAACGATGGAATGCTACTTTTCTTAGTGCCTCCAACATTCGACCGAGGCAATGGAGCTCATTTCATCTGTCCATGGATTCAACGAGATCAATACTCAAAATGTAGCGGCGGTTCCAGACAGAACGGAGAAGAAGGCGGTGGACTACAGTAGTCTGCTTCAGTGCAGCTATGCCGACTCCTTGAATTTCATTGTAGAGGACGATCAAGAAATGGGTTACCAGCTTGACTGCAAGCCACCTTCAGCTGTCAATGACCACAGCTTCGTCAGCTTGGCCAGTCTGGGTCTCCGAGAGAGCGAAAAGACATACCCTGACCCACATCAGACCACTACGTACGATTACACAACAGACCTAAATTTCGCAAATTTGTCAAACAATGTCAATGAGTTATACCCACACGAGCTGTCTCTATGGCCAACGAAGCACAGTAGTTTGGGGGACTCACTTCCATCATCGCACAAAATGTCAGCGCCCCGGAACAGTAGCTTCTCTGTGGAACAGTTTCTAGAGCTCGCTGATCAAAGCACGATGGCGATGGATGGTGGGAAGCAGTTTGAGGAAGTGTTACCGTGGTGGGAGATGAAAGGAGACGAAGGGCAGGCGCAGGGTGGGCATGGCATGAGCATGGGGATGGAGTACTAAGTCAATCTTTTGCGACAGGTGGGGCCCTTGCCTTTTTTTGACTCCATCTCTGATAACTGATGTTCCCCTCCTCAGCCATGATTTCGCTGCTGTGCTTTCTCTTCTTTGGTGTTTGCGCTTTGACCTCTCTGTCAATAGGCCGGCCTTGTTTCTTTTTACCTCTCTACATAAAATGAAGTGCAATTTATCCTCCTCTGTGGGATGCCGGAAGTGCTTCGTCTTGTTTTGTTCTTTTCACTTTATATGTTGGTCTCTGTGTACATGTGATCTACTGGTGTTAGTGCCTCCCATGGCAGGAACTGTAATAATTGAATTTGTTTGTGTCATCTCGTACCTTCCATCTAATGAAAATCAGCTTTTGTTGTTTATGTATATATATTTTTCATGTTTACAGTGTTTATATATTTATTGAATATATTTATATATCAGCAAGTTGATGAATAATTTAGTACTTGATATGAGTCTTTTTACAATGTAGTATTGAAAAGATTGTTGGTGGGATCATTTCTGAATGTTTTTGACTTGTTATTTTAGATCTTCTTGATAATGAATTATTAAGTGTGTTCGAAAACATCATTTCAAAAATGTATTTAGTTGAATATTTTAGATCATTTCCTTCTTGATAATAGATCACTGACACATCAATTCAAAAACATATTCAATTGATTATATTATTTATTTATATATTCCGTAAGTTAATTAATAATTAGATCATTTTCATCTTCTTGATAATGAATCACAGAGTGTGATCTAAAACATCAATTCAAAAATGTATCTAGTTGAATCAAGATTTTGGATCATTTTCTTCTTCATAATGGATCATTGAGTGTGATCCGAAACATCAATTCAAAAGCATACCCAGTTGATTATATAATTTATTTATATATTTCATAAGTTAATTAATAATTTAATAATTGGTTTGACTTTTCTACAGTTCACATAGTATTAAAAATATTGTTTTTGGAATCAACAGTGTATGTTTTTGAATCGATGTTTTGGATCATTTTCATCTTCCTCATGATGGCTCATTGATTAATTAGAATGAGTTTTCTATAATTCATGTAGTATTGAAAAGATTGTTTTTGGAATCAACTTATATATATTTTAATCAATGTTTTGGATCATTTTCTTGTTTCTAATAATGGATCATTGAGTGTGATATGAAACATCAATTCAAAAACATACCCAGTTGATTATAAAATATATGAGTTTTCTACTGCCCATGTAGTATTGAAAATATTGTTTTTGGAATCAACTGTGTATGTTTTTTAATCAATGATTTGGATCATTTTCTTCTTGATAATGAATCAATGATTAATTGGGATGAGTTTTCTACAATTTATGTAGTATTTAAAAGATTATTTTTGAAATCAACCGTGTATGCTTTTGAATTGGCGTTATGGATCATTTTCTTCTTTTTGATGATGGATCACTGAGTGTGATCTGAAACATCGATTCAAAATTATATCCAATTGATTCTAGAAACCTTTTCAATTAACCATTCACTGTCAAAATTTTAATAAATAAGAACTTAATTTTGTGAAAAAATTAAAAATATTTTCAAAAGAATAATATTGTTTAATTTCTGTTAAATTTTGTAAGAATATATTCTTGTTTATACTTTTATGCTATTGTTGATGTTTTCTTTCTTTCTTTGTGGTATAAGTCTTGGAAAATTTCTTTTAGTGACATTGGTTAGTTTTGTGATATAGAAGATTGATCATATATAGTCTTTATTTTGTGTTACTCATTTGATACACTTCATATTGTATGATGATAATGTAGAAAGACTTGGGTATACCTCCATCTAATGAAAATCACAAATTATCATATCTATAGTAAAAGATGTTTATTTTTAATGTAAGTTAATCAATAATTTACTATCAAATTATTAGCACTTAGCTTGCTTAATTTTGTGAAAAATATAAAACATAACTTCAAAATAATAAGTATATTTAATTTTTATTAAATTTTAAAATATATAATAATAACATTGTTTGTACTTTTATATTATTGATATTTTTCTATGGTATAGTGTTGAACAATTATTTTTTGTGATATTGGTTAGCTTTGTGTTAGTAAGTTGATGATTGTAAATAGTCTCTTTTTATGTTACTAGTTTGATATGGTTGAAATTATATGAGAGCAATGTAGAAAATTTTGGGTATGTGTGTGTGATATTAATTTAACAATGGTATCACAAACAGTTTTACCTTGTTTCTTCTTTTCACTTATATGTGTGATCTTTATATACATTTGATAATGATGGA
The DNA here is from genome assembly GCA_007258455.2 of Sequoia sempervirens. Classification (NCBI taxonomy): domain Eukaryota; kingdom Viridiplantae; phylum Streptophyta; class Pinopsida; order Cupressales; family Cupressaceae; genus Sequoia; species Sequoia sempervirens. The sequence continues at coordinate 220,893,099 of VDFB02000007.1, forward strand.
ATGCTACTTGTATTAGTGCCTCCAATGATAAGAATTATAATGATTATATTTGTTTGTGTCATTTCATACGTTCCATCTAATGAAAATCATTCTTTATTATTTATGTATATATGTTTTGTAATGCCCTGCCATGAAACCCCAAAGGACAACACAACTAACTAACATTTATGACACAATGTTTTTAAAAAAAATGAATCAACATATAGATCAAACTAACAATAATATAGAATGTAATCCACATGTACATTTGCACTGACTACATCCTTTAGGGTATCATGATTGCATTATGAACATAACGAATAAACAACCTAAACATACATCATAAAATAACTAATAACAAGAGTTCATTTACATCATCTGCATTAAAAGAATTAGATATACGTATTTCCATAGATACAACACCATTCAAGAGCATAGAATACGAACCAATGAATACATATACAACTTCCCATACATGGGGTAGATCATTACACTGTTTACAAGTTTACATCAAAACTTCCCTTATAACAATGGGAAGGATACATCACATACATGATAAGATACAACTGAAATGATTACATTACATAACATCAACACTAACTCAAGTCTGATACAAGATTTAAAATCTCTACATCAGGTACCACATCCATGCTCACGAGCATCAATTGGGAACCCAATGGAGTGCATGACACGTTCCACCCAACCATGTGGAACCCTAAGGTCCACCCCCTGTGCTAGGAGATAACGATAAGGTCCCAGCACCAAAGCAGACAAGAAGATAGTAGCATGACATAAAAGGGCTAATATGACTCCAACATACAAATACCACCAAACAACTGATAACAATGACACCACTTCCAGAGGTGCACAACAACAAAGTGACACAAGACAAAGGTATGTTAGATTGCCATAGAGAGGAGTGTCATCACATAGCCTGCCATGGGTTACCCTGGCGAATCTTCTTAGGTTACCGAATCCCCATCCTAGGTTACCCTAGTAACCTCTACCGATCACCAGACCGCCATACAAACTCATGCAGGATCAACATATCTTCCAAGAGAACAAGACAATTAATCTTTCCATTTCAGGCCTTCTCACTCATATCAAGCTTAAACAAGCACTTGAGCCATGAGTGAGGCGGTATCTTGATTAATGTGAACTACCCAACCCCCTAATTTATTTTAGTTTATCACTGATTAAAGAAACTCTCAATGAGTTACCGTGACACCACTTTGTGCGCCAGACCCCCATAGAGAGCCACTCCCCCTATTGACAACTAGAAGACCCAAAAATATCCAACCAGGTAAAGCCATTTTCACAAAATCACAGATCACATGCACACACACATAAAGCGAGGCTTGAACCCTCTTGCTCAGAAATCTCAACCATAACGATGACTAAGCAGTGCATGGCTTAAACCTTCAATAACACAATTCAAGTATAAAATCAACCACTTGAAAAGGGACAATCATAATTCCCAACAAATAAGATACTCCCCCTAACCTCTGGAAGCCCACCTTAACCATTTTGGCATAATGGCTCCCACTTTAAACCATAACCAAAATCACCCCCTTTATAAAATTACTCTACACTTAAACCATTATTCAACCATATAGTCAAACACAACAATATCAAAATCAAACATTAAATTCAACACAAATGATCATTCAAACTACATCCATGAAGAACATTATTCCACATCTCAAGATACTCATTTGTTTAGCCACTAATCTACTCAATGAACCATTTACCACAGTAACAAATATACCCATTAACTAATTACATGGTAATTTACATTTTAACTCTTAAATAGTTATAAAAGCAATCATCACTTATTACTCAATACAAAGTAGAAATATTCATTTTACTATAACCCTAAATCAACATATATAAATATAAATATCATACCCATGCTAACGAAATGTAAACATTCCATGTTAGTTACCATAACATATATATATATAAACTCCCACAAATCTAAATTTAAGTGAGCACATTCAAGTGACTAATTAACCTAATCAATTTAGGCTAGGAAGTCTTTTATAGTCTATAACCAATTAATTAAGTTAAAGAAATCTAAAGTATATTTTGATTAACTATAATCCATTTAATTCGATTGCCCAATTGCAATTAATAGAATTTACACAAATATATCACTCCAAATATATATATATATATATATACTCTTATTTTTCCACTCTAACAGATTGTAAATTGTAGCCTACTGGTTATATTTATAAATTAAAATTTCCAACATATACATATATATAAAATCGAATAAGACTAAAACAGCGAACCACATTTTTCAGCATATTATCAATTCTAACTAAGGGGGTATTTTGTTCTTTTTACCACCAAACTAAAAGCTCAAACATGGCTGCAAAGCAGCAATAGGGGGTAGAAGGGAGGGCGCACCTCATGCTTTCACTATTATGTCATGAACAATAATCAAGTCTTTATCATTGTGCAAGCCTGAAGAAACATTTATCAACTCCATACAAAAGAACTATGCCTTGAAACTAGGCGCAAGAGATAAGCTAAATCAGACAACAATAATAACATTAACCATGCCGTAATAAGAATAAAGAAAAATCAAATTTGATAATGTTGGAGCAGCGACCATTAAATCGAATGGTAGCACACCATGGGTAAATCGAATTACCTAAGGGATTCGATTTCCAACCAAATCCGACACAAGGAAGTTGAATACAAAGAGTAGGGAAAGGCGCATTATAGGTGTATTAATATTAAAAATAAAAAATAAAAAAATAAAAAAATAATAATTTATTTTTATATTTAATTATGAAAGCACTTATAATTTAATCATTTAATTTAATAATTAATCATTCAAACGCAACATTTACATTTTTCTAATAACATAATTTATTTAATAGCAATCTGTTTAATTCTATAGCAAACAACTTTAATAAACAATTAAGTTTAACACTAAGTATCAAAAAACTCACCCAAACAAACTTAATCAAACATCAAGAAAGGGCCAAGCATGGAGGGGCACTACATGTTTAATGTTTACATAGTAAAAAATGTTTATATTTTTATTGAATATATTTATATGTTTAGTAAGTTAACTAATAATTTATTAGTTTTTATGAGTTTTACACAATCTATGTAGTATTGAAAACATTATTTTCAAAATCAACAGTGTATTTTTTTAATTGATGTTTTTAAAAACATCATTTTCATCTTCCTAATAATGGACCATTGTGTGTGATTTGAAATATTGATTCAAAAACACACATTTGATTCCAAAAGCAATCTTTTCAATTAACAAGTTATCATAAAACATCTAATAGGTAGTTTGTTTAATTTTGTGATTTAAAAAAATAGTTTCAAAATAATAATATAATTTAATTTTAATTAAATTTTATAAAAATATATTATTATTTGTACTTTTATATATTGTTTTTGATATTTATTTATTTCTTTGTGGTATAAACCTTGGACAATTTCTTTTAGTGTTAAACTTGGTTAGTTTTGCAATATAGTAGGTTGATCGTAGATTGTCTCTTTTGTGTTATTGATTTGGTACAGTTGATATTATATGATGACATAGGAAAAATTCAATAACTTCCATCTAATAAAAGTTAGTTATTATTATTGATGTATTTTTTCAATATTTATATAGTAACATATGTTTATATTTTAATTGAATAT
>VDFB02000007.1:220899661-221083460 GCA_007258455.2 Sequoia sempervirens
AAATACAATTATGAGAATGCAACCATTATTAGATTTTTATTAAACACAATGGTTAGATTTAGATCTCAAAATTCTCAAAGACAACACATGTGTGTCAAATTTCTAGTACCACATCCTAGGAGATTGCTTAAGACCATACAAGGACTTTGTCAACTTACATTCTAGATGTTCTTTACCTTTAACCATGAAATGCTTTGGTTATGACACACAAATTTCTTCCTCCAAGTCACCATGAAGGAATATTATCTTCACATCCATATGTTCCACTTTTAGATCATACATTGTTGCTAGTGATAATAGGAACCAAATAGATGTTAGCTTTGTGTAGAAACGTAAAATATACTAATTGATCTCGTGCACCTAATCATGATTTACTAACACCAATTCTGCTTAAATCATCTCTCTACTAACCATTTAATCGAATAACCCTTATTTGATTAAATTTATCATATTTCATCTTTTAATTAAATAAATCCACTTTATTTGATTAAATCATTATCTTCTATTAATTAAATAAATCATTTTTTTTAATTAATCCTAATGTTCCTCTTTTGATTAAATAAATCCCTTTATTCAAATGATTAAATCACATTTCATCTCCTTTAAATTAAATAAACTAACCTTTATTTGATTTAAGTCTAACATCATCCCTCTTTAATTAAATAAATCAAACTTTATTTAATTAAATATAATATTCACATTCCTCTCAATTTGATTTAAATAAATCTAAAAATCTAAGTCAAAGTGTCAAATCAGACTAATCTTCATCTAAGTTAATCAAATCATGATTAATCCTAACTCTGATCCATCAAATCCTCTAGATTTTGCAACTTGTGCAAGTAAATCAATTTAATTGATTTATAAATTCATCTATTTTCATTCAAAAGAGCATCAAGTTGGAATATTCTTCAAATTTGAAATCTCCCTCCCAAAGGTTTTATCCTCCAACTTGGTATTTATGACTCTTACAAGTCCTTTTTCTTGAGCCAAGTGGCAATAACTCCTCTTCCACATCTTCCTCCACAAGCTAACTTTCAAATTTCAAATAACCACTTAATAGCATTTATGTGCACATTCATCAAAATGTGCTCCACCTCTCTTCAATAGCATGTTGACAAGTGGCACAATGCCATTTGCTTGTGTTTAGTCCCACATCCTTCATGCTTCTCATTCTTTCATCCTTCTTTCTTATAAATGGAGATCTCTTCTATTGATTTTAGATCCACAATCATCCACAACTTTATGCAAAGTCATTATCTACCCATTTTATGTAGGTTCATCCATTGTTCATCAAGGTTTTCATAGCTTCTCGTCACCATGGCTAGGTTATTGCAAATTTTATCAAGGAGCACCATTGTTCATTATCAAAGCTTGCAAGGAATTGGGAAAGGGCTATTTTCCACATCAAAATAGCACCAATTCCCCCATGGGATTGAGGGTTTGAGCATTTGAATAGGATTTAGATTGCTTTACTTGATTTATTTGATTTATTTCTTGTTCATCATGCTTCAAATGAATCTTATGGGGAATGCTAGTTTATATTTGTATAATTGACTAACATTGTGTGGTTTGCTCATGTTTGTGCAAGTCTAGATCTACCATTCACATTTTGGCACTAGAGGGAGGGAAAATCTTGAGAAATTAACACATTTTTTACCAAAATTCTGTTGTTTTTCAAATTTTTGTGTGTCTATAGGAAATAGGGATGCTACAAAGGTCAAATAGCGAGTCGCTATCAGTCTAGCGGTGCTATTTAGCGACGCTGACAACACTCCAAACTATGATGCTTAAGTCATTTTCACTTGGGCCAAATCAACCAAACTCCAAAGTGCACCACTAGTTGAAACAACGACGCAATCACAATCTTTGTTTCTCCATAGAGCGTCGCTGGTTTCACCAGAGCATTGTTGGACCCCTTCAAACTATGACGCCTTCGTGGATTGCATTGCTGGGGTGGGGTAAAAGTAATCCTTGAAGTTATTTTTAACATGTTTTTAATTCTTTGATCAATTTAAACTTCTAATCTATTTGTGGCTCTGTTTTCTGTGGATTAACTAGTTTTTATAGATTGGAGTGATCAAAAGGGAAGGGAGGAAACAGAGACAAAGGTTTCTTATGGAATTTTCTCTCTATTGTAACAAGTGTTTTTAAACACTTTGGGAGCAATTATAATCCCATTTTAAGGCTTTTATTATCTTCAAGTTTTAGGACTCAAAATAATTTTCATTTGGGCTTTAAAAAGAATAATCAAAGGGTTAAAAAGAACTTTAGGAACTTACTAGAGTTGGTTTTGGATTTTAAAATTGAACAAACAAACTTCACACTTCATCTTGGTGCTTAAAAATAATTCATTCTTGCTTTTGAGGTTAAAATGAACATGTGTATTTTGTGTTTTGTAATCTCTTTTACAAAGTAATATCATTTAAAAGGCGTATGCACTTCTCTCACGCTTCACGGTGATCTTGAGAACCAAAAGTCTTTTGGTGATATTAAGTTGTATAAAAGGTTTCCTCCACACTTCAATTTGGGCACTTAAAATTGAACAAAATCTTGCTAGTGTGAGTTAAGTATATCGCGTGTGTTCTCTCTTTGTTCACGTAAACAAGGATTGATCGAACTACGAATGTGCTTGCTCGCTTTTGTTTACCTTTAGAGGGGCCTACCTAAGAGACACATCTGAAAGGATAACTCGAAGGTGACAACAACCGATTTTTCACTCGGGCTGGTATACAAATGGATAAGACTAAACTGTCAAGTCCTCATGGTATGTAGCACCTGCCTTAGCCGTATAGTGTCTTTCAGAATGGGGTACTACCTTAAAAAGTATAAGCACCCCTAGTAGGATTGATTAAATTCTTTAGTGGATTGTTGAACACTCACAAGGTGCCACGCCCCCGATCACCTTGACTAAGAACCAATTTGTGTAGAAGCCAAAATCCTTTTCTATTTGTTGGTGCAAGAGGTCATACCTCTAAAGCCACCCCACATTTTTGTGATTCTTTGTAGAGATGAGAATTTCATCATGGGAGATTCATGAGAACTGGAGCTTGGCTGACTTGAGAGGTGTGTGTCATGGAGGGGGGCTAGTGTGGTCAAGGTTCTAGTCATCTGCTCTGAATAAGCACAACTGGATTTATCCAAGTGGGGACTCAACAAATATTGTCTCTTTCTATCCTAGGGTTGTGCATCATTTTGAATCAAAATACTTTGTTTGGATCTAAAACATTAGAAAACAAACATTCAACCATGATCATCAAATTTCAAACCCTTTAGATGAAGCAAATACCTTTGACAAAATCCAAGTGCTATTGCTTGCCCTAGGGACTCTATCCTTAGAGGCTTCTAAGCATTTGAATTTATATCTCAATTTTCTCTCACTAAATTCAACATTAGGGAACTATTGCCTTCATTTCCTCTATTTCCACATAATGGACCTTGTGCGATGAGAAGAAATTGGAACATTAGACATTTGGTTTGAAAAGCTAAGGCAAGAAAGTGTTTGTGGTAAAAAGAACTCATTAAGAAAAGATAAGAAATAATTGGACCCCACACATGTGCTCTTTCAAATGATTTCCCAAAAGATAAAAATCCGAAAACCAAAGACCAAAGGTCTTAGTCAAAAAGCTCTCAAGTTTGTCTATGTTTTACGAATTTAGAGAAAGATTGGTCTTCAACTTTTACAAACGTGCATCAAAGAACAATCCCAATTTGTATTCATTTTACTATTGTCAAAATCCAAGACTTTTTCAAAGGTTTGAGTATCTCACATAGGAAGTATAGCATGTTCTTCAACACCTAGGTCTAGTAAGAAAAAAGTCTCTCTAAGTCTCTTAGGTTCAAAATCAAAACTCTCATCCATCCCTCAAACATCAAAATCAAAATCATCTCACAAACAACTCTTGGAAATCTTGAAAAAATCCTTACTAGAATTTAGGAAAATCCTTTGAAATCAAATCAAAATCATCTTGTTTGACTAGGTGTGTGTAGATGAATCCTTCTTTACACACTTAGTTAAATTATCATCTTGTGGACAAGTTTACTCTAAGACAACATCTAACCTCTTAGAGTTTATAAGTTCATTATCCAAACCAAATCCAAATCAAACTAAATCAAAATCAAAATCCAACATCAAACCCAAAAGTCCTAAAGTCTAGTATCTCCTTCAAGGTCTCTTAAGAGTTCAAACATTCACCAATCATTCATCCTTTCATTATCTCATCACCATCCTTTGATCCTTAATATCTTAGACTTTCTTTTTTGTACCTAAAGTTTAGATCAATCCAAGGAGTTGGAGTTTCACCTCCCACATTCCTGAAAATTGATCCTCATTTTATGGTACAAACTAGATCTCAACACAAGAAGAACATGGAAACAAACAAAGAAACATCCACTTTGAGTGACTTGAGTCAAACCGCTCCCAAAATCAACCTCATTGGATCTAGAAATCCCACCTTCAATCTCCCTCCACTTCCACAAGATCCTCAAGAAGAAGGTGGCCAAGTGGAGGACATCACCAAAAATTTTCTAGGGATGACTCAAGATAAAATTATTGAAGTGGTCCAAAATCCCGAAAACCACAAAATTGTCAATGCCATGATGAGACTCAATCCTTCACAATACATGCTAGAATTGGCACAAGAAGGGGCTAAACTCACTTCCAACTATGATGTTAGCACCATTGTGGAGAAACCTCTTGGGATTATGTTTCCGGTCTCATTCACACCTCCATTCCAAAGCATCACCCAAACCATCCCACAAATCACATCATCCATTGCTCCAACTCAACCAATTTTCAACAAGGGGAGCTCATTACTTCATGTTCTTCAAACACATCCCCTTGTTAACAACCAAGATTTATATGCAAACACCATCTTGGGTCAATCCGTTCCTCAAAATCCATGACACCCATACGTTCTACTTGTCTTTCATGACCCCACCAACCCATCTTATTTCAACGCAACACAGACATATCCCCTTAACCCGCAAGTCTCTCTCCTTATGATCTCACAAGGAGAAGGTGGGATATTTGGACTAGGGGGAATCTTTGACCCCTCATCATCATCATTTCCTCAAGGGAACACACCACCTATCTTCCCACCATTTCTACCTCTACCATTAACATCCACACCACTCCTTAGTTTAGGACAACCCCCTTTATCTATCCTCAATCAAAAAAATCCAAACAATCCTCCGGTCGTAAATGAAACCACCGTACTAAATCCTCTGATCATGCCATCTATATCGCAACATCAGGTGGCAATGATCCAAACCACACAAGCAATCACAACACCATCTATAAACGTGGTCTCTCAAGGAACAAACATATCAATTTCACATCCACCACACAAACTACTATCATCAATCCAACAACATCCCTCATCACAACAACAAACACCATTCTGAATCTGCCACCACCACCACTACCAAGACCAAACATGGCAAACCAATATAGCAGCACAACAAGCCTATCGAAAGGAACTTCAGTAGTTCCAAACTCAACAAGCACAAAACATGCAAGCTGAACAACAAGCTACTCAACAAGCATAGGCACAACAAGCCACACAACAAGAACAAGCATAGTAGGCTGCCCAAGCTCAAGCTCTGTTGCAACAATAGAAAGCTACCTAAGCTGCACAAGCAGCTCAAGCTACACAAGCCGCACAAGTTGCACAGGCTACCCAGGCTGCACAAGCTACCCAACAAGCTCAAGCTTAGGCACAAGCCTAGTATCAAGCTCAACAAGCACAAGCACAAGCACAATACGAAGTAGTTCAACAACAAGCATATCAACAAGCCATGCAACAATACCAAGTGCAACAAGAAGTAGCCCAATTACTAGCCCAACAACAAGCATTGTTTGCACAACAACAACAACAAAAAGTGTTGTTGGCACAACAACAGCAAGACCAACAACAAGCGTTGTTGGCACAACATCAATTACAAGCATATCAACAAGCCTTGATCGCACAACAAATCTTGCAAAAAACTCCCACCAACATACCCAACACTCCACCCATCACCCAAATGATCAAACCACCTCAAATGTTCACTCCACCTCTGGATCTACAAAATGACATAACAACACAAATCAATTTTCTCTCGCAACAAGTGCTAGATCTCCAATCTAGGAAAACAACGAAAACACCAAGCAATTTTTTCCCCTATCCATTCGACAAGAGCCTTGTGATGGTACCATTCCCAAAGGGGTTTGGAATCCCTAAATTTGAAAACTATTGTGGGACGGGAAACCCTGAAGATCACATCAAGGAATTCCAAGTACATTGCATGGAGGTTGCATACCACAATAGATATCTAATGTGACTATTCCCTCAAAGTTTGGCTAGGCCTACCATGGAATGGTTCTCTCGCCTTCCTCTTGGAATCAAAAAGTTCCAAGAAATCATGGACTCATTCATAAAGAACTATGCATTCAACATAGGCATGGATGTGAGTCTAGAGGAACTATCTACGCTCAAACAAGATAAGGGGGAAACATTTTCTTCCTTCTTACAACTATGGTGATCTAAGGCCAACAAGAGAAAATGGACCATGCTAGAAGAACAACAAATCTACACCATCATTTCCAATCTTGAGAAAACATTATCATTCCACCTAAAGATGCAATGTATCACCACATACGACCATTTGATCCCCAAGGTGCTCAACATTGAAAGAGCCCTTATTGCACAAGGGGGGACACCCACATATCAAGAATATCAAGACAATCACCCATCCACCAGTTACAACGAGAAACCTCACACATGGGCGAAGAAAAATAATGTCACTAATGATGATGTGGTTGATGCCAAGGTCATAATCAATGCTCCAAAAAAAAACACCCAAACATACCAACAATCGCAAGGAAACAATTGAAACAACATGCAAGCTAACGCGGTATCACAACAACCACCCAATAACCAAGTCAACAACCTGAATAATCAAGGGGGACCAACCCTGAGAAACAAATATCCCCCAAGAAAAAATACAAAGCCCTTAGGGAACCAATTGAATCAGTCATGAAGAAATTGGTAAACAAGAATCTCATCAAAATCCCCATCTATGAGAATTATCAAGAACCCCAAGTGAAACCACCATGGTACAATGAAAATCACCTTTTTGATTTTCATAAAATTAAGGGGCACACAATAGCCAATTGCATGAGGCTAAAAAATATGATCCAAGACCTCATCGATGACAAGTTCATAAATGTTAAACAACCAGCTAGAAATCAAGACCTTAAAATATACACAAATCTAATGTCGGATCATAACAAAGGGAACAACCATGGAAAGACAAAGTATGGCAATGTAAACCATGTATACAATCATGTTGTCGCATCCCTAGACGAATGGATCATTATTGTTAACATCAAGGGAGCAAAAGCTGATTATGGAGTCACCACATGTGGCAAAAAAGTTACCATTGTTGGGTCATCACAACCACCTAGGGCATCCACCTCAAATCCAAAATCCGTTCCTAATGGCTACAATGTCTTGGACCAATTGAAAAGAAGCCCCACTCAGATCTCCATCATGGAGTTGCTGAAGATATCACCCGCACATAGAAAAATCCTAGAGGAAGCATTGGCTTCATCCACCATCTCCATAGATCTTGATTTTGACCAGTTCCAAGCTATGGTCGGACATATCACCACCCCAAATCTCCTAACATTTTCTGATTAGGACTTTCCCACCCAACCATCTCATAATCGTGCACTCCATCTTGAATTCCTAGTTCATAAAAACAAAGTCAAAAGGGTCTTGGTGGATGGGGATGCAGGCCTAAATATTGGTTTGCTCAAACTAATAAAGAATCTTGGATTCTCTGAGGATGCCATTAAAAGGGTAAGGGTATCACAATCAAAGCATATGATGATCATGAAAGAGTGTCTCAAGGCACTATTCAACTCCCTATTCAAGTAGGGCCAGCCATCATGGAAACCACATGCCAGGTCCTTGACCTTGATTTACCTTATAACATCCTCCTGGGGCATCCATGGGATGCAATTTGTCGCATCCACCTTCCATCGGTGCGTCAAATTCCCTTATCAAAATCAATATGTCATGGTCCATGGTGATCCCGAGCCCTTTTATTATTGCAAGAACCTGGAAGAAAAATACTATAAAATCCCCCAAGTCCCAAAGAATGATGAAGTCCCTACAACTCCATATGTAAACCCAAGTACTTTAGCCTCCACTTCTGAGACAAAGACACCCACCATTCCTGATATCTCTGAAATCAAGTTCATTATCCAAGACAATGGGTTTGGGGATTACAAAATGAAGAAAAGTGCTTTTGTAATAGGAGAGTTACCTCAATCTCCTAGGTCTCATGGGCAACCCCAACCAGCTGAAACATCATCCCAAACCTTCAAAGCAAACCCCTCTAGATTCAGATGTTGGGGAGATCTAAGTCGAGAAATAGTAAATGAAAAAGATATATCAAGCTTGTTGTACCAAGATAAAAGGCCTGTGCCTGATCTTCCCATGGATGAGAGCAACAAAGGATTACAAATGATCCTTAGCATGGGTTACAAAAAGAACAAGAAACTTGGAGAGAATGACAATGGGCTTCTAGTACCTCTCATTCCTGAGAAGCGTATGAGAAATATTGGCCTCAGATGTACCCCTCTGAAGGTAACCATACTTGGAAAAGGTGACTCGGTTAGAAAGGTAAAAAATCCCCCTTAGATATCAGCATCTTCTCTTCAGTTACCAGTATCCATAGGTCGAGTCATAGATAACTTTACCTTTGACATAACTGATGCATGCAGTGATGAGGATCCCATAACTGACTTACCCATGCTATTTGAGGATTCCTCCCTCCTCATGATTAGTACCCTATCTTTTAAGTCAAACAATCAAACCCATGAGCTAAACCTAGTTTATCCCTAACTCATCAATTATGACCAACGAGGACCACCAATTTTGGACACATTCAAAAATGATGAGGCACTCTCAGAATTCATGGGTTTGTGAGATACTGTACCATGTGGAGATCACAAAGCTAGGTTCAACACCGTGCTAGACACGCATGCCTATTATGAGGAAATGATTGAATCCCTCAGTTGCAAAAGTGAAAATCTGAGAATAATCTCTAGGTCTTTGAGTGAAAACCATACTATGGCACTCTAACTCGAAAATAGTTAAAATAAAGGATGCATCCAATGGTGAAAACCTCTTTGAGGTGCCATAGGATGAGGGTTTCAATCTTCCTCTTAGTGCAATTCATCAGGAGAAGTCAGCGGTCTTAGTAGAGAAGTGCAATCCAGTCAACCTGGGGATAGAGGAAACACTACATATCACCTTCTATGTGGAATCACTCTTGATAGAAGAACAAGAACTCTTAGTTGCATTCCTAAGAGAAAGAAAGAAAAACTTTGCATGGACTTATGCAGACATGCCTAGCCTTGATCTAGAAGTTGTGGTTCACCACCTAGCTATATATCCTGAAGCAAAGCCAGTGAAACAAAAGCTAAGGAAGATGCATCCCCAAATTGCATTATTGGTCAAGATGGAATTACAGAAGCTCCTAGATGTAGGGTTCATACGACCGATTGATTATCTAGAGTGGGTCTCAAATCTTGTACCTGTTTCAAATCCCACTGGGGGCATCCACATATACACAGACTTCAGAGACCTTAACAAAGCGTGTCCCAAGGATGATTTCCCTCTCCCAAACATTGATATGATTGTGGATATGACAACAGGACATGAGATGCTATCACTAATGGACAAATTCTTAGGTTACAATCAGATCATGATAGCTAAGGACAACCAACACAAAATGGCCTTCACTTGTCCATGGGGGAGATATTGTTGGAATATGATGCCATTTGGGCTGAAGAACGTGGGAGCTACCTATCAAAGGGCCATTACACTAATCTTCCATGATATAATTCAAAAAATTGTGGAAGATTATGTGGATGGTTGTGATATTGGCTAAGTCAAAGAAACATCAAGATCACATAACAACTCTAAGCTCCATCTTTGGCAGGCTAGAAAAGTACAAGGTTCGACTAAATCCCAAAAAGTGTGTCTTTGAGGTACAATCAGGCAAGCTCCTAGGGTACATTATATCCATGAGAGGAATTGAGGTAGACTCTGCCAAATTCAAAGCAATCCTCAAAATGGAGGCACCGAAAACATTGAAGTAGCTAATGGGTTTACAAGGAAGACTCCAGTCCATTCACCGATTCATAACACAACTAGTAGATAAGGCTATCCCATATTCTCATCTACTCCACAAGGGGGTAGCATACAAATGGGATGAGAAATGTGACCAGTCTTTCAACAAAATCAAGGAGTACTTACTCACACCACCAGTTCTCATGCTGCCAATTCCAGGAAAACCCTTGATCCTATATATATCAACAACAACAGCCCTTGGCACTCTCTTGGCACAACATGATGAAAATGGGAAAGAGAGAGCTATTTACTACATTAGCAGAACTATGGTGGGACATGAGCTGAATTACACATCCATTGAGAAAGCCTGCTTGGAAATCATGTTCGCAGCATAAAAATTAAAACATTACATGCTAGCACATTAGATAAAACTCATTGCAAAGATAGACCCTCAAGTTTTTTCTTTCTAAAGCAACGCTTACAAGGCGAATGGCTAAATGGGTTATGATCCTGAAAGAACATGACATTGAGTATGTGGAACACTTGTCTAGCCGTGGTTTTTGCTTCACATAAGTTTTGACACTACATGTTAACTCATACAATCAATATTTTTGCTAAGATTGATTCACTCAAGTATCTATTAAGCAAAGCTACATTGACATGAAGGCTAGCAAAATGGGTCATGATCTTAAGTGAGTTTGAAATCCATTATGTTGATCACAAAGCAATCAAAGGACAAGTTATCGCCAATCAACTAGTTGAAGCACCATTACAAGCAGAGCATCCCATGCATATTGAATTTCTAGATGCTAATGTCTTCACTGCAGAATCCAAACAACCATGGTCATTATACTTTGATGGTTCTTACACTCAACACGGATTGGGGGCAAGCATACTCTTTGTTACCCCTCAAGGACACAACATTCCTCAGTCATATAAGCTAATGTTTCCATACACTAACAACATAGCCGAATATGAAGCTTTAATCACTGGACTCAAGATAGCATTGGAATGGAGAATCACAGAACTACAAGTCTATGGTGACTCACAATTAGTCATTAATCAGATCAATGATGATTATCAAACCAAAGATGACAAATTGTTGCCATACAAGAAAATGGTCGATGACTTCAAGAAGTACTTTGTGGATATTAAGTTCACACAGATCCTGAGAATTGACAACAAAGCAGCTGACACTATGGCCATGATCGCCTCATTACTACAACTTCCAGAAAATTAGGCTCGCTATGAATTTCTAGTGGAACAATCATTTACACCTATCTATGACACTCCTAAAAGCCAAATCATTTTCCATTTAGTTGGATATAATTCACCTTCGTACGGTAAAATCTATGCCTATCTAAAAGATGATATCCTACCATCTAACTTATCTCAGAACCAAAAGAACAACTTCATTCGCCAATCCTCTCGCTATACCCTTATCGCTGACATTCTTTATTGCCGTGGTCTCGAACGTGACGAATCTGACAAGGATTTACAAGAAGTTCATGGTGGCATTTGTGGAACTCATTCGAGTGGACTAAATTTATCTAAAAAAGTTATTAGAATGGGTTACTACTGGCCGAATATGGAGAGGGAATCATTCACTTTCGTGAAGAAGTGCTCTAAATGCCAGATTCATGGGAATCTCATTCATTCTCCTGCACAAGAACTTTAACCATTCACAACAACCTGTCCATTCTCTCAATGGCGGTTAGAATTAGTTGGAAAAATTCACCCTCCATCATCGAATGGGCACAAGTTCATAATCACAGTGACAGAGTACTTTACCAAGTAGATTGAGGCGGTACCCCTAACTAAGGTCACTAGCAAACAAATCTCATCATTCATACTCAACTATATCATTTGTCGGTATGGAATTCCCAACTCCATTATTAAAAATGTTGGATGATCATTCAAGAATCAGGATGTTGATGAACTTTGTGAGAGATTCCATATTCAACACAAATATTCAACACCTTACTATCCACAAGGGAATGGCCAAATAGAGGCCTCAAACAAAACTATATTGAAGATCTTGAAGAAAATTGTGAATGATGCAAGGAAAGATTAGCACGTTCAGCTCAATCCCGCATTATGGGCCTACAGAACTAGCATTTGCACGCCAACAGGAGCAACACCATATTCTCTTGTCTATGGAGCAAAAGCCATTTTTCCACTAGAGGTTGAGATTCCATCACTCAGGGTATCATTGAAAGGTCTCCCAACTGATGATGAATACAGAGTTTCCCGGCTACAAGAGCTAGAACTTCTTGATGAGAAGAGACAACAAGCAATCGATCATTTGAAAGCATATCAACAGATGACGTCTTGAAGCTATAATCACAGAGTCAAGCCACACACCTTTTAGGTTGGTGATCTTGTTCTGAAGGAGAACCCATGCAATCATCAAGACAGAGAAAAGAAAGGTAAGTTTGAACCAAATTGGCTAGGTCCTTACGTCGTCATTGCAGTTTATGGTTTAGGAGCATACAAACTATCAATGCCAGAAGGGGACTTGTTTGAAGAACCTATCAACAACATCCACTTGAAGAAATATTATGTCTAAATCATCCATCATATCCATAAATGTCTTGAAAAAACAAAAAAATCTAAAAAAGTCTTTAAAAAACTACCAAAATTTAGAAAAAGTCCTAGAAAAAAATTAAAAAGAAATCAAAAAGTGCAATAAAATAGATAGTGAAAATTTGGAAAACAGACACTATTTGTATCTAGCTAGTTCTCCATCTATTAGCTCATGTTCTGCATTAGTTTTCTAGCCATCATTCATGCATTTTTTGCCATCATCCTAGGGTCATATCAACATCATAATGCCATCATTTTCCTAGAGCGATAACGTCTTACCATGGCTTGATCATTGTACATATCTATTTCAGCAAGTTGTGTCAATACTGGGGGCAATCAACTTTTAGGTTCCATAGATACGGCAAGGCAAGGACATCAATAGTTTCACAATCATAAGCGCACAAAAAATCAAATCCTGCAAACAATATCCAATCATTGATTCGTATCACACCAGTTATCAACAAATTTCATATCATGACTCATATCTAGATGATCTAAATCTGAATAATGTTTGGAATATCAGTAGCATAACTTTAAATAGTGGTTGTTTGATTTTTCGATATCATCTCTCTGGAGCACACTCGATGATGTACTGAACTAGAGTGGTGAGGAAAGAGAATGATTTTTCTTCGTCTATTGTCTTAAGAATTAACTATCAGTATGGTGCAAATTTGTCGCGAGACATGGTTTACAAAACGTATCATTGATGACATTTCTGAATTTGCATCAAAAAGTGGTTAATCTCTATCTGTTTATGCAAGAAATACTCAGGTCATCTTGGTTCAATTATACATTGATGCTTGTGTTCACTTGCTATATCAAATATCATGAAAGTTGTACTCAAGTCATCATTGGTGCAAATTTACCCTTTGATGCTTGTACATACTTCCAACATTTTAAAATGCTTTGTGATGATTCAAGAAAGCTTACAATTGGCTCAACAAATGGATGGTCTTGTTTAAGTTGCATTTCATTTAGATCATTGTACATATTTTCATAATGGATTCGCGTCAAGGGTTTCAAAGGCTAAATCAAGACATCAATGGCTGTTATGTCTCTTTGGATAGTTTGTGGAGGACATTTGGACATTCATCTTCATACCATTCTATCATTTATCCATTTCATATCATTGATCATTATCATTTCATATTTCACATTCATGTCATATGCATTATCATTTCATGTCATTCGTTCATCCATCATTATTCATTTCAAATCATTCATTATCATTTTCCTTTATCATCTTCATTGTCACTTCATTATCATTTCATGAGGTCCATTTCATTTAGCATTTCATTTATCGTGTCATTCATCATTTCATCATCATCTCATATCAACTAATCATTCCTATTTATTATCATATTTATCATCTCATGTCATTTATCATCTTCCTTACCATTTCATTATCATTATCATCCATACATTTATACATTTCCATTTTCACATTATTACATACATTTTCATAACATTTCATATCATTTCAACATGTTGCATTTTTATCATCATCATCCACCTACATGGCATCATTAGTACACATCATAAATCATTTTTCATCACCATCATATAAACATCATATCAAATCATCTTGCATATCATGTTAGTCATCAAATCATTAAAATGCATATCAAAATCCATATCACATCATGCAGAAATAAATGCATATCACATCATCATCTCATAAATGCACATCACATCATCAAAAATCATCGCCATTGCATATCATCGCTCATCAAAAATAATACAAGTTTCCAATGTCCAATGAAGCTAAAAATTCCAAAGAGAGATACAGGAGATATGACCAAAATAACGTACACAATCCAAATATAATATACATCGAGACATGTGAATGAATCAATAATGAGTCTCATAACTCTAACTGCTAGTGCCCCCTGATGGAGCTGGCCTCTGTGGTGGAAGTCCACTACCTCCTGCACCTCCTGCCCCAGGATTTTTGCATGGTTCTGACACACCTCGACTATGCAAAGGTCAATTAGAATCTCTCTATCTATCAATGACTCATATCATGTTATTTATCTATCAATGCCTCATATGATGCAATCATGCCCTCTATCTTTTAGAATCTCAAATCAATCTATCAATCCTCATTTACTATTTTTTTTTTGTTTTCAATGAAAGAAAACTTATCAGACATCAAATCAAATATTTACTATCTATCTTCATCAAAATGGATTTATCAGCCATCAAATCAAATCTTTACTATCTATCTTCATCAAGATGGATTTATTAGACATCAAATCAAATCTTTACTATCTATCTTCATCAAGACGGATTTATCATACATCAAATGAAATCTTTACTATCTATCTTCATCACGATGGATTTATCAGACATTGCATCATTTCCCTATTTGTAGTTCAACCGCGAATACAAATATGTTTCTATCATTACTATTTTTTTTCTTTTCAAGAAGCAAATTTATCAAAAATCCACTCATATTTACTATTTGTTTTCTCTTCAAAAAGAAAATTTATCAACAATCAAATCATTACTATTTGTTCATCAATGGAAGAAAATTTATCAGACATCACAATCAATCCTTATTATCTATTTTCTCTTTAGGAAGCAAATTTATCAGTTGTCAAATCTACTATTTGTTTTTCTTTTCAGAAAGCAAATTTATTAGTTATTCTATCAATTCAATCAAAAACAGCATGATAAGCAAAATTCACTCATGTTTTGACTAGGGAAATACAAAAAAAATCATCATCATTTCATCATTTCCATCAAAAGGGGTGTCATTTCAATAGGGGAATCTTTATACATCATTTTTCGAGAGCTAAATCACTGAATCAACGTCAACGTCATAATTTCATCATCAAATCAAAATTTTCAAAAAAATTCAAAACACATATCATCATCTGTGATTTACCTCCCGAGGGGGCATACATCAATATCAGTCATATTTTTTTATCAGGGGCAAATTTTTCAAAAGCAGAAATATTTTTCTTTGAAGCAATGTGTTTTCACACATCACTTCAAAGAGGGGCAAAATGTATATGCATAAAAATGGTCATATCATTTAATCCTGGCATTTAATTAAATATTTATTATTTAATTAATTTCTTTCTTAATTCCTCTACATATAAATAAATTTAATTTATTTATTTATATCGTTCACCTACTTTATTCTTCCACTTTAATTAAATAAATTCATTTTATTTAATTACCACTTTATTAAGTCCCCTTAATTAATTAAATAAATATCATTGTTTATTTAAATTAATTATCACATTTAAGTTTAATTAAATCTTTGATTTAATTGAATTTAATTCCCTTTCTTCTAAATAAAATATTAATTAAATATTCTTATTTAATTAATTCCACATGTCACTTTCCAAATCTTAATTAAATATTTTGTTTAATTAAGAAAATATTCCATGTCACCAATAAATGAATAATGAATTTAATAAATTCATTATTTATCTTCAAAATATTTTCTCAATCTCACAAAAAGATGATTTTTACAATTCATCTTTATCATCTCTCATGAAAGAGGAAATAAATCTTCTTTTCTATCTTCCATTTGATTTTCTCTCCATCCTTTTCATCTTACACCATTCGATCTACCAGGAATTTTCATAGCCATTGATCATTTGTAGCCAATTAGAAGCTTTCGAAAACTCTATAAATACCCCTGCAAATCCAAGCATTGGTTCTATTAGAGATTAGTTGCATTCAGGCGATTAGCATTTTAGCATTGTCATTATCAGTTTTAGCATTCATAGCATTTTGTAATCTTACATTTCAGTTTCTTTAACAACAATCATGTTTAGTTTAAGCATGTTAATGACATAGTAATAGCATGTGTTCAATCATCATCTTCAATCTCGTTCTCTAGGAAGACCGTTTGTTGAGCCTAGCACAGGATCTGAGAGCAAGCTGGAATCAATGAATACACTGGAGATTAGAGGACAATGGAATGTCTTTGAAGCATAAACAGAGTTTGCTTTCTCTTCCTTTATTTTATGCTTTGATTTAAAGTTTCATTGGTGTGTTTGATTCACTTTTAATCTACAGTTGATATACATAAAATCACACACACCCAACATTCAACTTTACCCACTTACTTTCCCAGACCTCGATTACACCAAAACTCCACTATACCCGACTCCTCCTTACCGGAACGCTTCATATCAGACTGCTTCATACCAGACCATATTATTTCACTTGAACTTTACATTACCTTTCACCTTTTTCATATTTCCGGTACCCGGTATCTAGAGCACGAAACACTTACAATACGAAGTAATTTTATTATCAAAGATATATATTTCTTTCTTCACTTTCGGTGATCTTCCAATTTTCTAACTCCTACCGTGAGAGTTATATTTTTTCACTTGGGTCCCCAAGTCTTTTCAGTCTTGGGGCGTGTTGTGAGACCACACAACACTAACCATAATGCATCAATAAGCATACTAGGCATACTATATGGGCTTGATGCACACTAGTCATAATGTACACTTCACATAATTGCTATATCATAATTGCTGCCATAAATGCCATTCAACCTAACACAATTGAGGTTTTGTATTTGGTAAGAATTTGTACAGGCAAAGAAACTGAGAGATGATGGTTAAGGTGGATTTAAACAAATGAAGTTGTTATCCTAAGTGTTGAAAACTCTATCAAACAAAGGGATCTTGTTTTCCTAAGTGTTGAAATTGAAGCAAAACAACTGAAGACTAAAATTAATCACTTACAAAGGCAATGAAAAGATAAGAAGAAGATTTTATCTTCAATGAAAAGGAGGTTAGTTTTCTCTAAAAATAGTTCCAATGCATGTGGATGGGTATGTTTAGGCTAGGAATGGTCTTGTTTTGAACCCAAACATGTTGAAATAGTTCGAGCTACATTGGATCTACGATAACCCTTAAGAGTCCAAAGTGCAAAAAGGCAGCAATCTTTGACGGGCTATTACTCAGAGACCATGACACTTAAAAGCTCTTTGTCTAAGGCTATGGGATCATGTTGGGACCCTCTACAATAACCTCTCTCAGTTTTTGCTATCTCGAAGGAATTTTTCTATGGTGATGACTTTTCAGTTGAGGAAAAAGTTGTCAAATGCTAGCAGTGTAAGGTTGCAAAGTGGTGCAACTTTCGTTCTACAACTCATATGGCCAAACGGGTTGTACCAACATGTTTGGATGGGTACATTTACACTATGAATGGTTCTCTTTTGCACCCAAAACTCGTCGAATCACTTTGAGTTGCATTCAACCGGCTCGATCCCTTAAGAGTCCAAAGTGCAAAAAGGCACCAATATTTGATGAGCTATTACTCAAAAACTATGATGCTTATAGAATCTTTGTATAAGGCTACGGGATCATGTTGGGACTCTCTACAATAACCTATCTTGGTTTTTGCTATTTCGAAGGCATTTTTCCGTGGTGACAAATTTTTAGTTGAGGAAAAAGTTGTTAGATGCAAGTAGTGTAAAGTTGCAAAGTGATGCAACTTTTATTTGGCAACTCGTATGACCAAACAGACTGTTCAAACATGTCTAGATGGGTATGTTTACACTAGGTATGGTCCTCTTTCACACCCAAACATCTTGAATCACTCTGAGCTACATTCAATCAACTCGATCCCTTAAGAGTCTGAAGTGCTAAAAGGAAACAATATTTGATGGGCTATTACTCAGAAATTGTGATGCTTACAAACTCTTTATCTAAGGCTATAGGATCATGTTGGAACCCTCTACAATAACCTCTCATGGTTTTTTCTATCTCGAAGGTGTTTTCCCCTGGTGATGAGTTTTCAATTGAGGACAAAGTTGTCAGATGCAAGTAGTGTAAAGTTGCAAAGTGGTGCAACTTTCATTCTGCAACTCATATGACCAAACATACTGTTCCAAAATATCCAGATGGGTATGTTTACACTAGGAATGGTCCTCTTTTGCACCCAAACACACCGAATCACTCTGAGCTACATTGGATCAATGATTTCCCTTAAGAGTCCAAAGTGCTAAAAGGTAGCAATCTTTGATGGGCTATTACTCAAAATTTGTGATGCTTATAGACTCTCTGTCTGAGGCTATAGGATCATGTTGGGACCCTCTACAATAACCGCTCTCATTTTTTTCTATCTCAAAGGCATTTTCTCGTAGTGATGAGTTTTTAGTTGAAGAAAAAGTTGTCAAATGCAAGCAATGTAAAGTTGCAAAGTGTTGCAACTTTCATTTTGCAACTCGAACGACCAAACAGACTGTTCCAAGACATCTGGATGGGTACGTTTATGCTAGGCATGGTCCTCTTTTGTACCCAAACACATCGAATCACTCCGAGCTGCATTGGACTGGTGATTTCCCTTGAGTCTAAAGTGTTAAAAGGAAACAATCTTTGATGAGCTATTACTCAAAAACCATGTCACATAAAAACAATCTGTCTAAGTTTACAGGATCATGTAGGGCCCCTCAACAATAACCTCTCTCAATTTTTGATATCTCTAAGGCATTTTCCCGTGGTGTCGAGTTTTCAATTGATGGAAAAAGGGTCAAATGGATGCAATGTAAAGGTGCAAAGGGGTTTAGAGTCCATTCTACTCCCCGTGAATAAGTGAGTCATTTACTCAAACAGACTTAAGTCATGAACTACAAACATGAATACAAAGTATACGCATGAAAACACGTAGGTCGTAAAGTATACAATAGAATACTCATAAGTGACAAAATATACACATAAGTTGTAAAGTATACACTTGAATACACATAAATTATACACAATACGCATGATATTATCATTCAATAATTGCTATCAAATATAGGATTTACAAAATGTCACATAGGCATACAACAAACAAACCTAATACATATTCATTTCCTAGTAGGGGAAGGAAGTAGATCACGCATTGCCTTCGCGATTGGAACACTCTTCCACAACAGTAGCACATTGACGTTCTAGAGTGACAAGCACCTGTATAAACCATCAAGGTAGCAATTAAACTACATACAAGTATCACAAAAAAAATCAATAATAGGCCATAGCAGAGAAAATATAATGTCAAATTTACTAATTTGTCTCTTACCTCTGCCAAAGGATCAAAGCTAGCTATTGTTGCAGCAGCTCCATGATCCATCATGCCATGAACATCACAATATACTTCGATTGAAAAATCTATATGATCACAATAGAAAAGATGCTTAGACTAACAAATCTATATTATTCTAAACAACCTAAATGATGATGAAATGGTAATGCAAACTAGAAAAGATGCTTAGAATAACAAATCTATATTATTCTAATCTGTCACATACCTCTACCAAAGGATCAGAGTTGGCTATTGTTGCAATAGCTCCATGATCAATCATGCCATAGACATTGCAATATACCTCAAATGACAAATCTATATGATCACAATAGAAAAAATTCTTAGACTAACAAGTCTATATTATTCTAAACAACCTAAATGATGATGAAATGGTAATGAAAACTAGGAAAGATGCGTAGAATAAAAAATCTATATTATTCTAATTTGTTGCATACCTTTTCCAAAGGATCAGAGCTAGCTATTGTTGCAGTAGCTCCATGATCCATTGTGCCACAAACATCACAATATACTTCAAATGATAAATCTATATGATCACAATAGAAAATATGCTTAGGCTAAAAAAATTATATTATTCTAAACAACCTAAATGATGATGAAATGGTAATGCAAACTAGAAAATATGATTAGAATAAAAAATCTATATTATTATAAACAACCTAAATAATGAACCTTAGCAGATAAACAATATCATACCTATCCCATACAACAAATGATCTGCTACTCAAGTGTGCCTGAAGGGTCATCTCTTACCTTCATAGTTTTGAATAATGCTTCATGATTAGCACTACTAATTGTCCATAGTTCCTTTGTTTTTGGTCTAGCATGATGTCTCAATAACTTAACATTTGTTGATATAACAAGGTGTGAATACATGAGAATGGTTTTTTTTTTTTTTCTGATAGTCTTCAAATGCAGGTATGTCATTCTTTTTAATCATATATGTTCACAACCAAGTTTTGGAAACAACAACTGAACCTGTATGATCATAAGTTTTTTATCAACATCTAAATATACTTAGAAAAACAAATATATATTATACTAAACAACCTAAATGATGATGAAATAGTAATGCAAACTAGAAAAGATGCTTAGAATAAAAAATCTATATTATTCAAACAACCTAAATGATGATGAAATGGTAATGCAACCAAGTTCAAGAAACAACAACTGAAACTGTAAGGTACATGAACCCATCATCATCTGTCATCGGTTGTGTTATCTTTTTCTTTCCCTGTACACATCGTTCCAACCAATAGTCTGATCCCTCTTCATTCCCTTATGGTGCTACAACTACATAGACATGTCCTGGCTGTACAAGATCTAAAACATGGTCGTAGTCAAGTGAAATTTCCATTTCATATTCTAAAGATGAGTGTGCAACATATAAAGGGGTTAGGTATTGTGGAATCCATGTATGTACCTACTCACTTGACTCGCATTGATCTCAATCACACTGAATACAATTCTAACAAAAAAAAGCCAACTCTTGTGTCCATATTGTCCATGCACTTGCATTTGAGTTTTGAAATGAATCCATCTTTGAAGAATCTCTAATTGTTTGACATTCCAATTTGTCTCCCATTGTGCCCTCCTCAACCAACCAAAAGAACCTACACACTTGTGAATCAAGTTTCCCTCCTCGTGATAATGCATAAGTACACCAATCAACAATAGAACATGCATCACTGAATGTTGCACCACCTCTGATCTTCATTTTTTTCTTAACCAAAGCTCTCTTCACACATGCACCTACACCATCATGCTTGCCTTTTCCATGCCTAACTTCAAAAAAATCCAAATATGTGGTACACCCCTCTCTATATGCATCCTGCTCAACCAATAAAAGATGTGACCATTCTTGAATTGCCCTGTGTAGTTATCTAACCAAATTAGATGTTGACCTATTGCAATACCTTTTTCCTACAAGAACTCAATTTTTTTTCAAAAAAATGTTGTACAAACTTAGATGAATGAGATCTATCATCACTCATGTAAAAATGGTACTCCCTTATTATATTCCTATCCTCTTCTGTACTATCAAGGCCATGTTTATATGTTATGTGGACAAGAATAACAATTTGAATAGAATTATAATATTTTGATTGAACTTTATTTTGTGGTTTCAATGTGTTATTTTCAGAAAAATCAACTACAAATACAATAGTTCCAATCGGGAAAGAGTCCTTACACATCTTGAATTTCTAATCCAACCACTACGACCTATGGCTATTCCTTACATACTTATAGAAAATATTTTTCTTAAAATAAAAAATAAAATCAGCAATACTTACCTCTCTTGCAACCAACTTGCATCTAGAACCCTCACCTCCACTCTTCAATGTGTATTTGACTATCTCAAACCTTTTTTTCTCAAAAATCTTGTTACCAAAATCATGATCCCTGCCCTCATGAAAGCATGTTACAAATTTTGATAAAACACAACATTGCAAACACATTTCATTTAAACAATCATTTCTATAAAATATGCAACCATCACCTCTAATGCATAAAAATGAATCTAACAAGTCCTTGGATGACTTGGGAAGTTGCATTGCATGACACTCCTGAAACATTTCGTCAATATGCATAGTAGAATGAATATGGCATAATAATTCATGATACATTGAAAACTCAACATGGTATTTACAACATGTATTATGAAAATTAATAGGTACACAATAAAATGGCTTGCAAGACTAAAAAGCCCTTTGTGAGATTTGCAAATTTGAATTTTCTTGATAAAATTGTTTGTACAAAATTCTTTGGCTACATTCCAAGAAATGTTTAGGATGTGGTGTACGATCTCGATTACCAATTAGTAACTTTAAAACATCCTTTACATTTAGTCATACTCTTGAGTGAGACTTCCAAAATTGTTCAATTTGCATCTTTACATTATCGATTAGCTTTTTATCAACACATGGAAGCCTCCCACTAAAAGCCCACATATCATTTTGAATAGGACTATCAAGTCTTCCTCTTCTTGAGAGTGCTCTATTCAATGTTTTACAATTTATATTTAAATCAATACAAGTTTCTCTCATTAAACTAGCCTTTCTCAAATGATGGCTTACTAGTGATGTTGTGATCACTCTATGAGCAACCCTTTTATCATTTTCCTTACTAGTCTTTCCAATAGAGGTTAGAGCATTAAAAATGTTTTTTACAATATACTATTTTTTCTAATTTTTTGGTGAAACAAATCTTCAATTTTTTTAATAATGGTCTCATTTTGTAACACTTAAGTAATTGCACAAAAATTTGACATTGTTCGGTTAATTCCTTATCAGAAAAGTATTCATTGAACATATTGGTAGCCCACAAACAAATCGTTCATTGTGACCTTTTTCCTTGAAGATTATCTATTATGTTCTCATCTATTTCAAACAACCATTTAGGGGTTCTCATGTAATTAGGTGTTACATAAGGTTCATTATCAACATTTTCAATGTTATCAACATTTCCATTTTCAAGTTCAATGTTATTAACATTTTCATTCACACTATTTTCAATATTTTCAACATTTTCAATAACAATTTCATATCTCTCAGAGTTGCTAGAGCTCTCCTCATCATCAATTCCACCAAGAGTGTGCACTTCATCTCTCTCAAGAGTGGGTGGAATTTGAACTACCTCCTTCTTCTTCTCTTCCTTCTCTAGTTGTAGATCAACTATGGAAGGTTTCAACTCATGGAATATCACACTTCCACTATAGAGCACCTTCTCTGCAACTAAATCTCAAAGCTTTTACCCTTTCACACTGAAACCATAGCCAATGAAGATACACTTCATTGAATTATTCTCAACTTAGATCTTTTCACACTAGGCACATGAGCATATGCCTCACAACCAAAGACTCTGAGATGTCTCATCGAGGGACTCTTGCCAAACCATGCCTCAATGGGCATCTTTTCAACAAGAGCCGAATTAGGAGATCTGTTAATCAAATAACATGTAGTTGCTACATATTCATCCTAGAAATTTTGTTCAAGGCTAGCACCACTCAACATACTCCTATCCCACTCCATCAATGTTTTGTTCATCCTCTCTATAACTTCATTTTTTTGTGGGGTGTATGGAGTTGTATTGTGTCTCTCAATCCCAGGTTCCTTACAAAACTTGTCGAATTCTATGGAACAAAACTCACCACCATTATCCATCCTCAAGCACTTAATTATTCTACCAGTCTAATT
The DNA here is from genome assembly GCA_007258455.2 of Sequoia sempervirens. Classification (NCBI taxonomy): domain Eukaryota; kingdom Viridiplantae; phylum Streptophyta; class Pinopsida; order Cupressales; family Cupressaceae; genus Sequoia; species Sequoia sempervirens. The sequence continues at coordinate 220,923,636 of VDFB02000007.1, forward strand.
TTCAACCAAGGATTTGAATTCCTTAAACCGGCTGAAAACTTCATATTTACTTCTGAGGAAGTACACAAATTTCCTTCTAGAATAGTCATCTATGAATGAGGGAAACTAAATAGATCTAGACAACAAAGAAAAAATAATTGGACCAAACACATCACAATGCTCATAATCTAAAACCCTGAAAGATTTATGAGAACTAGAATAAAATGAAACACAATGTTGTTTTCCATATATGCAATGTTCACAAAAGATTACAATCATCAAGGCCTTCAACAAGGCTATTATTTTTCAGGGCTCTAAGACCCTTCTCACCAATATGGCAAAGCCTTTGGTGTCAGAACATTGTTTTCTTAGTAGATAGTTTCATTTCCAAAGAATTGGCACCCTTAAGCACCTAGAAATAATTTTTTTGATCTCATGGTGAGGATGAAGAATTCAAAGCCCATTTCTTGGACTTCACAAAAGTACTATTGCATTGAACCATGCATGCATCCAAATTATACAAGGTGTCAATCTGAACACTCTTAGCAAGCAACATAAAACCTATAGTCATACTGCATCCACCACTACACTCCCACATCACTTAGCTTACTTACTAAGAGTAGGTTTTGATCTAAACTAGGAATGTGTAGTACACCATCAATACCCTTCACTCTACCATCAAGGAATCATATCTTGACTCTTCCATGACCAACAATCTTTAGGTGAGATTCATCACCCAAATACACCATCCCACCATCATAATCTTCATACTTTGAGAACCAAACTCTATGAGAGGTCATGTGGAAAGAGGCGCCTGAGTCAATCAACCACACATCTTCCAATTCATTCATCAGAATCAGAGGACTTGTCATTTTTCTTATTTTTCTCCTCTTTTCAATCTTTTTGAAAATGATTGAATTTACCATAATTCCAGCATTTAGTCTTGGAATTTCTACCAAGAGACTTAGATCTCCTTGAATATTTAGACTTAGACATCTTGTACTTTGTCTTTCCTTTCTCCTTTGATCTACTATGAATAGAATGGGCCTCCTTGTCCATCTCAAAATATTTCCTCTACATTTCTTTAGACAATAGCGAAGGAACCACATCTTCCATGTTGAAAGTGGTTGTTGTAATTCCAATAGTCATCACTAGGTGGTCCCATGAGTCCAAAAAGAACATAAAAGAAGCATGCAATGTTCCTCATCATTAGTCTTCACACAAACAAAACCCAGTTGAGCAACACGCATATTAAATGCATTCAAGTGATCAACAAATAATCCTCATATGTATGAAGAATGGAGAGAAGAAGAAGCAAGAAGAGGTGCAGAGAGGGAATTTTGAAACCTAGAGATGATACAGTTAGTGAAGGAGACAATGTCAAGGACATAGATGGATCACTGGTGGGAAGCGACTTGTGGCTGGGCAATTTGTTGATTTCGAGCTTTTGGGTTGCAGCAGCTTGGTGTTGGCTATTGTCGTTTCCCACACGGCTAGATGTGTTGTGGAGCAAGTTGTTGTCATCTAGTTGGGATGCAACATTTTTGTTTCTTGTTGCTGGATGCCCTCTATGTTTTGGGGTAGGTGTTGCTCTGTGGGGTGTTAGTTTTATCTTGCTTGAGCTGGTGGTTTTGGCTCCTTGCTGGTGTTGCTACCCTTCAAGTCTTGGAGGAATGCATTTCCTTGTTGGGGATTTTGTGCTGGTTTCTTTGGGATTTTTGGGAGCTTTTTTCTTTTCTCAAGCAAGCTTTGAGGCTGCAGTGATGGAATTTTTGAGGAGAGATGTGAGGTTGGGCTTTATTGTGATATTTTTTAAAAAGTCTATCCCTTCTATTTTCCCTTTTGCTTCTTGGTCTATGTGCTTTTTGTTGGGTTTGGTGCAACCTTCCTACTTTCTTTGCTATTTCTTTTTGTTGGTTGCTATACCATGGATTTTTATCTTTATGATATCTCTCTTTTGGAGCTGGGTGGGTTCCCATGTGGGCTCTATTGTTTTGTTCCTTTTGGGCCTAGTTTGGGCTCTCTTTTCCTATGTTGCTCCTATTGTTGGGCATGGGTTTGGTGGGCTTGAAGAGGGTGGAGTTTTTATTTTTCACTATGGATGTGGAAGGGAGCCTCTCTTTTGTGGCTTGAACCCCCTGGTTTGTGAAGTTCTCCTTGTTGAAGGGGTTTGGTTATGCTTCATGGGTCCCTGGTTCCTTATAGATGATGTTTAAGGGAGATTATGCTACTTTTATCTCAGATGTGAAGCTGGTTCTATGTGACCATTGGGTCATGACCCTCCCTAAGATGGTGAAGAGTATTCTTATAAAGGGAGTTCATTATCTTTTGAAGGCTAATTTTTTGTATTAGCTGAAGGGTCTCTCGTTGGCTGAGCTATTCCAAATGTCATTTATGAAGGCTTAGAAGTTCTGGATTTTTATTTTGGTGTTGAAGTGCATTCTTCTTCTTTCTTGTACCAGTATCTTGCAAAGCCAAAGGTGGTTATGAGAGCCCTTCCTAAATTTTTCTCTTTGGTTCTACAGCTGGTGTCTTCTATAGAGGTGGAGACTACTCCCATTGAGGTGGATCCCTCCTCTATTGAGGTGGAGGTGGTTGTAGATTTTTTGGATAGTTCTTTTCTCTTCTGCTTATTCCTATCAAGGTGGAGCATGTGTGGGCAGAAGAATGAAGGATTTGGAGGTTTGGGCTTTCATATCTTCCTCTCCTATAGAGGGGAGCTCCCTCCTATTAAGGTGGAGTTGGGGTTGGCATTTCAGGTGGGGTGTTGCTACAAGAAGGTGGATGTGCTTTAGTGTTACATTGTGTTAACTCCCCTATTGAGGTGGGGTTTTTGGATTTGTAGGTGTTTTTGTTTAGGGGTTTGATGGTGTTCTACATCATTAAGATGTTTGTCTCTCTTGGATTAGTGGTGTCTTCCCTAAGTGTTTGGTTTCCTGATGTCTGGTTGTTGCAAGCGGTGTTTTTGTTTACTAAGGGTTTCAAGTCTCGATTAAAACCTGGTTGTAAAGGGGAAGTCCCTTGTTTTCTTTTTTGATGTAGCTTGTGTAGTCTTTTTATTTTTGTTGTTGCTACTGTTGGGCTATTGTTGGTTTACGTTTTATCTTGTATGCAGCATGCTTTGCTTTGATAGGGTTACGAGTCCCTTCAAAACTGTTCTATAATGGGTTTTGGGTCTCATCAAAACCTATTTTACCCCTAATAAAAAACATCTGATCCTCCTTCCTCCGTCCTCAAATAATACAACTTCTTTCTCAAGAATAACTTATTTACCAAGGATTTCCCTTGATAAATATCACTAAGCTTCTTCCAAAGACTAGATTTAATCTTCTCCTCATTGACATTCAGGAGCACAGAATTAGCTAAACAGAGTCTTATAAGACCCTTGGATTTTTGATCTATTTGGTTTTGATCCTATTGTGAGGTTGTTGGTTTTGTATTGGATATTGTAGCCCATAGATCTCTATCTACGATCATATCCGTCATTTTGAGTTTCCACAACTCAAAATTGTTGCCATTAAATTTCTCCACCTCTATTCTTTTGTATGTGCTTTCCATCTTAAACCTATAGCAAGATTAGCATAGCTCTCTCTGGAAAAATCTGATTGAATCTAGATCTACATAAAAAACCCTTCAAACCCAACAAGGACAAAAAAATAGCTAGGATATTATACAAACTAAAATAAAATCAGAGTACAAAAATGATTTCCTAATGCAAATCAATTAGGAGAGAGATGCAAAACTTTGTTTCAAATCTTTTAACTTTTATAATTCCATTTAACATTGCACATTCAATTAGTTATTTCAAATTTAAACATCAAATCACAAGACACGGAATTTATGTGAGAAAACCCTTTCGAGAAGAAACCCACACACCAAAGCACAGATCAATTGTATTACTATAAAATTCTATTGTAATACAAGTCTTAGAGTCTATGCTCTTGCAAGTGTCAATTCACTGTGATACAAGATTCTATAGTGAATCTAGTAGCATAATGATATATAGATATTACAATCACACATTACAAACAAATGCACTAAAGCATAAATTATATATCCTTCTCATACATGGACATCCAACATTTCCATGAGTCAATCCCATAGACTCTACATGCATGCAAACTAAAACCAACAACATGCATGAATCCCTAGTGATCTGATTAGCAACCACCACAACATGCAACCACATGCAAGGCTTGAAACTCCAAAAATAAATTAACCTTACATGTTATGCATCCCATGGAGAAAATCAAGTCAACTACCAAATTAGAACTCAACTTTGACTTGTAATCACTCCCAGTGACAACTTAGTCTCTATTTAGCAATATTCCCTTCTAAGCTTTAGTCAACAAGTCAAACACATGCCAAATGGCATCATGGCACTCCTTCTTAGGGTTTTAAAAGTGCTAAATGCTCAAATGAGCACCTAGGTGACAAGTGTCACCCTTCCTTGCTTCCACTTTTCTAAAGAGAGATAAATACTCACAAGTGGGCCCTGTCAAAGTCTTCCTTCCAAATTATACTACCACATGTCAACATGGTGCACCTTTTAGAGGTTTACATCTTTTCCTCTTCCCAAATGAGTGCCCATGTGACAAGTGTCACAATCTTACTCTTTGCACCTTGCATGTAGGATGCCAACTCTCTGTTGGGTCCCACAAAGTGACTTAACAATTTGGAAACATCTATCTATGCATTGAATAAATAAAATCAACAACTTAGTGGAAAATAATTAATTAATTAATCATGGGACTCACTAAGGTTGATACACCTTAATCCCAACATGGAATGATAAATTAGCATGATTATATGTTGCAAGGAATCAATAGAGAAAGTAATTCAATACATAATTCTTTAAGAAAGTGTGAGCCTATAAAAACTACATCCTTCTTGTGATTATTACATATATAAAAGGGGGAGATAGAGACTTAAGGGAAATATTAAATGATAATTTATCATGGCTCTCAATATCTCACATGAAAGCATAATTGAAGAAAAATTCCTATCATAATGAGTCCCATTACTACAAATTTGAATACATAAATCTCACCAATGTTGTGTTTTCCATCACCAATAACTCAAAATGGAATGAGTAATTACATGAAACTAGTTCTCTCAATGATTCAAAAGTTATAGATATCATGGTATTTCTCATTTTAATAATATCATAACTTTATTTAAATGTGAAGTCTCTATGTTTATTTCTAGGCTCTAATAAGTTCCACTTTACTATTGTTGATGCTAAAGGTTAATCTAATTAACTTGTAAATTTATTTCTTATTTACTAAGGTGAAGCCTTAGCCTTTTAACGTGTGATTTTTTTTTACTATTAAGGAAAATATTTAATATAAGGTGTAAGCTCTCTTTACCAATATGGAATCCCTAGTTTTCAATCTCTATCTTCTTCTTGCTAAGGATAAAAACACTTTATTTAATGCATGTGTTCCACCTTTGAATATGCCTATAGTTTCCACTTGTTACCTATAACTTCAAATCTTAAATAAACCACAAGTGCTCTACCATTTATTACCTTAGCTAATAAATTGGATTGTAGATTCTTATTTGTTTACTTACCTACATGTCTCTTACCAAGTCTGTAGCTCTAGCCAATGTTGCTCCTACATCCCAACACCCCTTGTAAATAGTTTGAAATTTTTTTGGCTCATTGGATTAAAAATTTAATAATTGTTAAAATTTCTCAATAAAAGAAGGCTAGGACTTCTTTTATAAACACAAGTACAACTTTGGGATAAATAAAGAAGTATGAAAGGTAGAAAACATTGGGGAAGGCATGAAGGGGGATTCCTAGCATGAACATGAGTGCAAACCAAGAAAAAATAAATAAAAAAGAAAGAAGTTTGAAGAGGCTACCAAGCGTGACATATAGGAGAGAGAAATTTAGAGGAAGTGCATCATAAGTTGAGATGAAAGTTAAAAGTAATATATATGCATTAAATGATAAGAATTTTGTGCAATTAAAAATGAATGGTGTGTTAGGTCTCAAAAATGCAAGTTCTAAACCAGGTAAGAGGATGCCAAGCTCTATGGTTAGGCTTACAACGTTTTTGGCTAATGAATGGAGTTAACCTATGTGGTTGATGACTCCCTACACTTCAAGCTCTGCTAAACGTAGGCAGGTGTACCTTTATAATTGATGCAAATTTAAGGGTTTTTTGAACTTCTTCAACTTTGGTGATCTATCCACAATGGCATGAAATGTGAAATAGATGCAAACTTAATCAACTACTCCCACTAATAAATACTGAAATGTGAATGTATGAATAAGATTTTGTGAAATTTTGTAATGTAGTGGTTATGATCAGTGCCTACTTCTATTGAGTTAATGGAGTCAAGATGTATATGGTGTGTGTGATCTATTTCTGACTATAATTCTAATTATTTGGCATTTTTAGCATTTATGGCTGGCATAAACGTGCGATGATGCAATTATCAAGTTCTTATCAACCAAATGACCTTTTTCCATATTACTGTGATTTAAGTAAAAGAATTTAATCCTTACTTGAAGGAACCAGTTAACTAAACCACACAAGAACAACAAATATGCCTTGATAAATTGAATATATACTTGATACACCAATTTAAATAATGAGGAAATATCAACCTTGGAGACAACTAGATAATATTTATTAATTAGCTCAACAAACAACTGACACCAAAATTGAATCACCAAATTAAGATTTTGCAATACACATCATGATATTTTGTTGAGGCAACTGATCAATCTATCTAACTCCTATTGATTTCTTTATCCTACCCTCTAATGCTTCTTCCTTTAATTTTATCTGATTTTATCTGTTATATATATTCTACATTTTCAAGGGTTATGACCCTTCACAATCTATCTCGTGCAGCTTTTCTTTTAATTTATTATCTTCAGCAAATTAAAATACTTTAATTTTAATCTCCATCTTTATATCTCGTGAAAATTAATTTTGATGATCATAATTTATTCCTACCTTTTCACCTAATTGATAAAAATATTATTTTGGGTAAAATAATTACCCACTCCATGAATGCAGATCTTCTTGATTTCCATGGTGAAACCATTTCACTTTGTAGAGAAAATATATTACATTTATTAATAAGTTTTGATCTTTTATGCTTTCCCTACTGACAATTTTATATTTAAATGTCTTCAGTGAAAATATTTCACTCTTCAGTAAAACATTTCACTCGCAGACGGCCCATTTTTAAGATTACAATGTTCTTGGGAAATGATTGGAGAAATCATATTGATTTTAAATGAAGTAATCTTGCATGATGGTGTGGCTTTTGAGAAGAATCAAATATGAGATCTTTGGCTAGTTTTCCTTAATAATAGATCTTTTTTTTCATAAAAATTGCAATATGATGCAATGTGAAAGAGAATGTAACAATCATACGAGGCGCAACTTTATCAAGATTGTCGAATCCCGTGCATCCAGGCCCAAAAGAGCATCTGATTCCTTGGAGCCACTTGCAATTCATTCGATCCCATTTGCAGTCTCCATCAACTTTAAGTTTTCTAATGCTGCTATAATCAAACCTAGTTCTTTCGATGCGATGTCCATCTAGCTTCCATTGATGGGGATCAATTTTAGCAGCATTGAATATTTATTTTGTAGTCCTTAGTGTTGTTGGGTATGGGAGAATCAGTGTTCTTTAAACCATTTAGTGTTCTTCATGGTAGATATAAGGCGATCTGTTGACTGTTTGAGTTGTTCTTGATTAACACGTCCAAAGCCATTTGTTCATCTCTGGGAAAACGGTGATCATTCACATGAAATAAAACATGGCCACGTCCTTTGCAGTTTCAAGTGCTCTAGAGTAAAGATTATGACTAAAGCTCAAGTTCTCTCCCAAGCCTCCTGTATTGCAGTATTTGATCTGTCCAAAGTGCATTCTTTAACAATCTCCCATATCTAAATTTATCAACCATGGGTGTAGCTTTAGAGTCTTTGTTCAAATTTATTACATCCTCCAATGGTATCTTATTCCTTGCACTAATCCCTTTATATCCAACATGCTTTCTTGTTGTGGTGCTTACATACCCTTTATCATTAAAGATCAATTCAAGTGAGGTTAGATATATTGGAATTTGAGCAATGCAAGGAAATTGAAGAATATTTGAAAAGATATGAGAAGCGACTATGTGAAAATGGCATGGCAAAAAGAAATGAATTAGAATAACAAGAAGAGAGGATAAATTGTTATCCTCAAGGAGGAGTAGGTATCTCTCATAAAATAAGAGGTATAAGACTCTAAAAAGGAGAAAATCCTCTTGGAGGAGAACAGTAAATGCAAAAATAAAGAAGAGGGTAAGTGCACAAAAATGGGGGATCAAAAAGGGGTCTTAAGTGGCCACTTTTTTATGAAATTAGGAAAGATTGACCTTGGATGAGAAATTGAAGATAGTTACACTCAACATTTTAAGATGCAACAAAAACAAGAGTTTTAGTGCTCTGAATCTACTTTCTAAACTAATAATTTTTTTTGAAAATGGCAAAGATTAATGATTTCAAAAAGGGGGGCCACACAAATTGGTCCTATTTTTTCAAAAAAATATAACATAGCATCTGGTGTGCCCCACCTAAAATTTTAACTTTTTTTTAGTATTTTAAAAATTGCTTTATTGAGAAATTAGCTAACACCATGTAGTTTATCTCTAACTTTTTTGCTAATTTTTTAATGAATATATGATTTTTTACTAATTTTCAAAGTGGACACATCCTAAAAACAAAAACTCGAGCATGCTTCCCCCTAAAAATTTTGAAAACAAATTGAAAATATTTTTTTTTAATATGTATAGAATGGAATCTAGTTTTTAAAAATGTAATTTATTTGAAATTTCATTGAACGGTTAAAAATAAAGTAAAAAATACCAAACATTGGTTTTTGATAAAAAATGGATACACCAACAAAATAAATTAAAGATGAAAACCATAACATACTTAAAATGTGAAAAAAATTGCATGGTTAGCTAAGAGAGAGCTTAAAACTACCTGGGTGTTTTTTCAAATTGACCTTGAAACACATGCAAACCTAACGGAGAGCATGCTTGAAATTATGTGATTTTTTTTAGAATCTAGAAAAACACATCTTTGGACAATTGAAAGTCAATCCAATCCTTTGGGTTGGAATCCAAAGGCTTGGAAATTTTTAAAGAAAGATAAAACATGAGTGTATTATAATGGGCTCGTGTTATTTGAATGCTTTCACAAAACATGAGCGCGTTATAACCTGCTCACGTTTTGTTAATGCTTTCACAAAACATGACCATGTTATAGTGCACTCACATTTTGTTTTGCATTAAAAAAAAAGTCATCTCTTTTTTTTCTCTTTCTTTTCCTTCTCTTTCAGTGAAACTATATATATGAAATAAACATTTACATATGGACATTTATTTTCTTATACTTTAAGTTATATTTTATGTATATAGTTTCAAGATGTTTGAGAGTGGCTTTAGATCTTTAGGAGTTATAATGCAAATTCTAGTTTTTGAAAGATCTTATAATTTTTCATACTTAGTCAAATTTCAATAATCAACATGTTAAATTTCAGTAATCAACAAGTTGTATCATCTATCTATCTCTCTCACTCATTATCTTTCCCCTACACTCTAGACCTCTCTCCCACTATTTCAATCCCTTAATCTAACTCTCTCTCACTATCTCCATCTCTTTATCTGACTCTCTCCCTTGAGCTCAAGAATTACCTCTCTCTCATTCTCTCTATCTCACTTCTCTCTCCCTCACTCACTTTTTCCCTCTCTACTTCTCTCTATCTCCTTCCCTCCCTTTGCTCTCTCTCCCTCCTTCGCTCTCTAGTTCTCTCTATATCACCTCTCTCTCTCCCCCACTACCCCTCCCTCCCTCTCTTCTTCCCTCTCTACTTCACTTTATCTCCCCTCTCACTCTCTACCTAACTCTCACTCCATCACTCCTTACCACTCTCTCTTTTTCTCTCTATCTCACCTCTCTCTATTGTCCTTCTCTTTTAGTGAAACTATATACATGCAATAAACATTTATATATGAAAATTTACTTTCTTATACTTTAAGTTATATTTCATGTATATAGTTTCAGGATGTTTGAGAGTGGTTTTGGATCTCTAGGAGTTATAATGCAAATTCTAGTTTTTGAAAGATCTTATAATTTTTCATACTTTAGGAAAATTTTAGTAATCAACATGTCAAATTTTAGTAATCAAGAGGTAAAATTTAAGTAATTAGCAAGTTGTATCATCTTTCTCTCTTTATCTCACTCATTGATTATCCCTTACACTCTAGACCTCTCTCTCTCACTATCTCCATCCCTTTATCTAACTCTCTCTCCCTTGAGCTCAAAAACTCTACTCTCTCTCCCCTCTCACTGTCTCTACCTACCTCTCACTCCATCACTCCTTACCACTCTCAAGTTCTATTGCTCTCTACCTCACCTCTCTACCTCACCTCTCTCTATTGTCCTTATATTCCAGTGAAATTATATACATGAAATAAACATTTACATATAGACATTTTTTTCATATACTTTAAGTTATATTTCATGTATATAATTTTAGGATGTTTGAGAGTGGTTTTGAATCTCTAGGAGTTATAATTCAAATTCTAGTTTTTGGAAGATCTTATAATTTTTCATACTTAGTCAAACTTTAGTAATTAGCATGTCAAATTTCAGTTATCAAGAGGTCAAATTTTAGTAATCAACAAGTTGTATCATCTTTTTCTCTCTATCTCACTCATTGTTTATCTCTCTCTCTCATTACCTCTCTAATTCTCTCTATCTCACTTCTCTCTCTCTCACTCCCTCCCTCCTTCCCTCTCAAATTCTATCTATCTCCATCCCTCCCTCCTCTCTCTCTCTCCCTCCCTCCCTCTCTAATTCTCTCTATCTCACCTCTCTCTCTCCCTTACTACCTCTCTTTCCCTCTCTACTTCTCTCTATCTTCCCTCTCGCTCTCTCTACCTACCTCTCACTTTCACTCCTTAACACTCTCTATTTATCTCTATCTCACCTCTCTCTCACACACACACCTCCCACTCTCTCCCTCCCTCTCTCTACCTACCTCTCCATCCCTCACTCCCTACTACTCACTCTTCTATATACACTACTTATCTCTAATTCCTCTCCCTCCTCCCTACCTCTCCTCCTCCCTCCTCCCCCTCATTCCCTCTCTACTTCTCTCTATCTCTCCTCTCTCTCTAATTTCTCCTTCCCTCTCTACTTTATTCTTTATCTCTGTCTCCCCTCTTCCTTTATCTCAACCCCACTTCTCTCTCTCTCTCTCTCTCTCTCTCTCTCTCTCTCTCTCTCTCTCTCTCTCTCTCTCTCTCTCTCTCACCTATCCCTCTTTACCTCTCCCTCCCTCCCCTCTCTCTCTCCCACCCTCCCTCCTTCATTTCGTCCCTCTCTCTCTACTTCTCTATATCTCACACCTCTCTCTATATCCCCTCTCCCTCTCTCTACCTGCCTCTCCCTCCATCACTCCCTACCACTCTCTCTCTATTGCTCTCTCTCACCTCTCTCTCCCTCCATATTTCCTTCCCTCTCTACTCTCTATCTCCCCTCTCCCTTTATCACTCCCTACCACTCTCTCTCCCACGCTGCCTCTCCCTCACCCTCTTTATTTCTCTCTCTTTGTTTCTCTCTATCTCGCCTCTATCTCCATCCCTACCTCTCCCTCCTTCCCTATATACTTCCATCTTTCCTCTCCCTCCCTCTATGTACCTTTCTCTTTAGTAGATAGATAGAGAGAGATAGAGAGGTGAAATAGATAGAAGTAGAGAGGGAAGGAGAGAGGGGGGGATAAGGAGGGAGGGAGATGTAGGGAGAGAGAGAGAGAGAGAGAGAGAGAGAGAGGTGGGATAGATAGAAGTAGAGAGAAAAGGAGAGAGAGAGAGGGAGAGAGATAATGGTAAGATAGAGAGTAGAGAGGAAGGAGACAGTGAGAGAGAAAGATGGGGGAGGGTGGGAGAGAGAGAGGGAAGGGGGGAGGGAGAGGTAGAGATAGAGAGAGAGCGAGATAGAGAAGTATATAAGGAGATATGGAGAGGGAGAAGTGGAGAGAGAGAGAGAATGGTGAGATAGAGAGTAGAGAGGGAAGGAGGTAGAGAGGGAAGGAGGGAGTGAGAGAGAATGATGGGGGAGAGAGAGAGAGAGAGAGAGGGAGAGGGAGGGAGGGAGAGGGAGGAATGGTCATATAAGATAAAAACCATCTCTTTGATATGTTTCACTATAGTTATAAATTTCAAAAGGTGTGTCTTGGTACCAAACATTTCCACAAGGTGTAGTGAATGTTGTTTTGTGTTGATTCATGTGTGCAATTTCTATCTAGTTATATCATGAGAAACTATCTATGTGAGTTATCATTCCATTCCCTATTTTTTTTTTAATGATCATATTAATATTGGGTAAAGTAAAATTATCTTTCAAATAGGTTGTATTAATGTCTCAAAATTTTATGCACATTTGAATACCTGTTATTTTCTTACTATAGGAATAATGTTGGATATATCCATTCAAAGTAGTTAATTGGCTATATAAACCCAGCCTCTAGAAGCTTTTGAAGTTATCATTTGATGAGAAGGGCCACTATAGGATGTGTCTTCCTTTTTTCTTTTTTTTGGTTTATGATGCAATGCTAGAGGAAGAAACAACCTCTCTCAATCCTTTTTTGACAAGACTCAAAACATATCTTTCATGTCCTTGTAATTAGGACTCATTTCCCTTCACAAAATCCTTGATTTCAAACACTCAATCATGCAATCAGAGTTCCAAACTTCTAAAAAACCTTCAAGACACTTTAAGCAACACTAAAATGATTGTCTCATAACTTTACATCAACATAATCAACTCAAATTTGTGAACTTACATAAGAGACTCTTATAAATCAACATTTAGGTCCTTTAAGACCTCATAAACATCCAACACAAGATTCCCAAGCCTATTCAATTTCTCAATGCTTCAATCATGTATAAATACATCTATAGAAACTATTTAAACCATTCCCCACTCATTAATCTTGATAATTCTTCAAACCCTTACTCTAAACCATTCAAATCTGATTCCAAAACATGACTATTATAGATTTCCAATTAAAGATCAGCATAAACAATGAACACAAAACCTTCAAATCCTTAAGGAATGAACCTCAAATACACCAATACAAATTTTTCAAATTCCACTATCAAGGAATAATACCTGATTCACAAACAAAATGCATAAAACCTTCACTGTATGTTGTTTACCATTCATATTCCCCTTTTCCTAGACCTAGGGCTTATTGAATAAACCATCTCTAGATTTGATTCCTCCCAACCACCACTTGGATCATGTCAAATTAGGTTTTTTAAAGCTTAATAAATCATCAAAAGTCCCTTTTAATCATTTCTTTACCAAACCCTAGGTGAGGTTCCTTTCATAAACACTGTTTTACAAACTATGCAAACTTTAAATTTAAGTTTTCCACACATAAAACCTTATCACTTGATTTGAAACCTTTAAAATAATAAAATATATGCAACCAAGAGTATCTTCACCAATTAAGAGGAGTTTTCACCATAAATCATGAGAGAAACACAATTTTCTTAATCCCTATTTACCCTAAATCATGATTTGACAGTTTTTGCAAAAATAACAATATCTTACTCAATATTACACCAATATACATGAAAAAAAAACCAAAAGGAATATGATTGAGTGTAATATCAAATTAAAACACTTACACATGCATATAGGCCCGTACAAAGCCATACATCTGCAGAAAATAGTAAATTTCTGAGAAATTATGCATAAAACAGATATTTTATTCATTCCAATACTTATCTTAAATCACCCACCCCTCTCCAAATATGCAAAATTCCTTTTAAAGGCATTAAAAACTGACTCCATAACTTATAATTACTTCCAAATGACCATGACTTTTCACCTTCCCTTATTTGCAACTTTTTGCAATTTTTACATCTTTTGCAATTTGGTTGACAACTTTTACATTTTTTTTACAAAAATTTGCAAATTAGACTCAAATGACCATCTAGTGATCTCAAAACATGAGAAATGACCCAAATGACCTTACTACAATGGGGAATCATCAAAATTTGAATCAAACTCCAAAAATATCATGATCTATGGAAACATGATATTGCCAAGGTGCTCCTACACCAGTTTATTATCAACATGTAAAACAAGGTGGTGCACCACAAGAGACATATCAAAAATAAATATATCACCAAGAAAAAATATCTAAAAAATTTAATTAGGAGGATGATAAGAATTATTTTTTTCTAAGGAACTCAGAGAAGTTACGGACTTTACTAATTTTTGGATATTTCTCTATTCCAATTTTCACATTAACATTTCCTTAAACACTCCATTCTATAATTGTGTTTGTGTATGGAGAAGATTTATTTCCTAATCTATTAGTGCATTAGAGAGGTTTTTTCAAATAGGCACATCTTTATTTTCTTGACTTTAATGTTTGGTAAGATGACATAAAGAGGTTTTCACTAGGGAACTTCAATTTTTTTATTTTTATTTTACTAACTCTTCCTACTTCTGATAATATGCTAATATGTCTACATTGATGTTAAAACCCTATTTATGATCTATTAGTAGGATGGCATTTTAAATCCCCATGAATTATTTTAAATAAATTTATTGTTGTCTAATCTTGTTGCTCCTTGTTAGGTCCAAAAACAATAATCCCAAATCTTAGATATTTTCTCCACTTTCAAGGTGAGGGTTTTGTCTTCAAGAAGGTGAATAGAGGCTCATAAAAAACTCAAGATAGTTTAAGGTTAAGATATTTTATTGGGTAATCTCTCCTACTCTTCAAGCTCATCTTACACCCAAGAGGGTATTCCTAGAGGTATGCTTGAATAGACACTTAAATCAAATACAAATAAAAATTACACAACCCACAACAACTATACCCAAATACAAAATTGATCCCAATAATTATCACTAAGGTAGTTTTAACTAGTTGCAATTACCTCTATATAATTTATTCAAAAACTTTGCACATGTATATTAAGATGTGAACAATGAAGCAATCTATTGAGATAATTTCTTTTAGATTTTTTAACAATTAATAGAGTATAAACATGCTACAAATTTAATTCGCTGATAATATAACATTTTGTTTCACTTAAAATGTGTCCTTGGTTACAATACTAAATCATAACAAATAATGCACTAATCTACTTCTACTTAGTATAATATTGATGAATAATAAATGTATGATTTTAATGGGTGTGGAAAGTTAAGATTCCTACTAATTGGTTCCTTTTTGGGAAATAGAGTTATATCCAACCATGACAAGAAAAAATTTGTAAATAACAACAAATGCATGATCCAAAATAAATACTTTTTCTTAATAATCCTTCTCTAAATGCTTTGATATTTCACCACAATATGTAAGATAACATTATATATACAAAAAATACAATAGATTTAAATTTTGTAATATTTTCAATTACCTGTTATAGCCACTCCAATAAATGTGGTGGAAGAAAGTTAACAAAAAGAGGGTATGTCACACCTCTTACTCCACAAACAATATGAAATATCAACTAACCAAGGGGAAACTATTTACATACATCTACCACAATAGCTACCTCTATGAAACTTAAACAGTAAACTCTAATGGTGGATAAACATTCAAATATTGAAACCCTAGAATATTTTTAATTGTGTCCAACAAAAACATAAAGAACCAACCCTATGAATGAATGAATAACTTGCATATATAGATTTTCCACTTCAGAAAATGGTTTGAAGGAGTTGGTGTATGGATTTAATTTTTCATAAATCATCCATACCCTAGCTATCACTGTCATAAATGTTGCAGATCAAAATTTCCTTTCTAGGATCTACAAACATATTGAACTGTGAGAAAACCATTCCCTATTGATTCACCATACCTTTAAATTTTAAAATGATATGTGAAATCTTATACAATTATGAGGAAATAGCCTAAACAATATGATGGAATATCATCCTAGAGATGATATGTTAGTCTTTAGGCTCTGCAACAATAATGGATGCATGAGTGAGTGCCACATTTCTTCTTTGGATATATGCATATCTTCTTTTTAAGTGACACTAATTTAAAATCGATAGTTGTAGGGACAAATAAATTCATTAATAGAGTAAATTGGTTCATCTAATAGGGTAGATGGGATCTACAAAAAGAAATGTAGGGAGCTACAAACAGTCAAGATGAATATTTGTGTTGTTTTAAAAACAATAAGAGTTTGCAATTACATTAGATTTGTAGGGAAATTTATTTGAACTGTATTTGCAAGGAAATCCATATGAACTAGATTTGCAAGGAAATCCATATGAACTAGATTTTCAAGGAAATTGTTCTAAATTGGATTTGTGAGGAAAACCAACTAAAGTAGACCAATTAACTTGTCAATGCTTTACTATTCCATTTAGATGGAAATTTTTGATGGTGAAATCATCAAAAGGATGGGATGGCATAATCATGATGTAAGCATGATATCGTCATGGATTGGGATTACTTGATGGGATGATGTTATCAAGGTGGGATGATGTTAGCGTATGATATTAGAAAGGTATGACTTGTCAAAATTTTCAAGTGAAATTGACTTATGAATAAGACCTTAATGATCAAGTTCAGATGGACCTCAAAATTTCATAAAACCTTAAAATTATCTTTTTATAAAAGGTTATATGTAAAAAAATTCAGCTAAATTAGATACTTCACTTTGTATTTGATGAATTTTAAATGGAGGTCAAATTATTACAAAAAATTTATGCAAAAAAAATGAAGTGAACTCGATACATCACTTTTAGATGGGGAAGTTAAGATGAAATTTGGGTTTTTATAAAATACTTAAAATTATTCCTTCATCTTTTCTCCTTTTCAATGACTTCTTAGTAAAAAGGACCTTCCAGGGAAAATGAAATGAGTCAAACTTAGTCTAACTAGATGAGTAAGTCACATAAGCCAATTTTTTACTGGTTTTAACTCATTTCAAAAAAAAAAATTGAACACCTTCTAACACAAAAAACTCTCCCTCTTGAAACCATTAAACAATACTTCAACATGGGGATCCAAGTAAGAGTTTCTCAAACCGATTCTTAACAATTGTGAAATATTACTAAGACACACAAAAGAGAAGGGACTCAAGCTAAAATTGAGTACATATTTGATTTTAAATAGGCTATAATTGGGGATGTGTGTCTCTCACAAGAACATAAATTATTAGATGTCTACAAGAAGGAAAAAATTAAGGAATGATAGGGACCAAAACTAGCTTACTCTTTACCATAACAAACAAGGGTTGTGGTTGCAAAAACATAATAGTTTATAAAAGAAAAAATTCAAACAAGACAAATAATATGTACAAGGAAACTTAATATTGCTCACATAAAGTAATGCTTCAAATGTTGTCCATGGATAGGGAACTTCATCAATTTTCCTACCAATTCCTTCAAATAATATAAATTTCCTCCATAAATTTCTAACACTTCATATGGACCTAGCCATAAAGAATCAAACTTTCCATGTTTTTTTTTTCCTTCATATCTTGCATTTGACATAGGGAAAAAATATACATCTTGTAACTTTCTTAGTAATACTCTCTTGTCAAACAAATACTTTGTCATTTTCTTATTTGAAAAATCCTTCTCATTTTCATTTTTTATCTTTTCTTATAACTCTATTAGTTCTATAAAATTGTTAGGCATAGTAGAATTTTCCATGTCACCAATATCTTGTAGCAACTAATATATTGGTTGTCCTAAGTTGACTAACATCTTTGCATTTGTCCCATAAATTTTTTATAATGGACTCATGATGATATAAACCTTATAAATTATTGTCTATCCAAAGTGTATAATTTAATTTATATCACACATTTTTTTTTTTGGACTAGTGTCCTCTTAATTATTTTCATGATAATTTTGTTGTTAGACTCTATCTATCCATTGCCTTGGTGGTGGTAATGATATAAGAAAGTGAGATTAACTCTATACACATTACATTGCTCTAAAATATCTTATGATATTAAATATATGGCATTATTTATTATGATTCTTGAAGG
This sequence comes from Sequoia sempervirens, assembly GCA_007258455.2. Taxonomy (NCBI): domain Eukaryota; kingdom Viridiplantae; phylum Streptophyta; class Pinopsida; order Cupressales; family Cupressaceae; genus Sequoia; species Sequoia sempervirens. The sequence continues at coordinate 220,941,688 of VDFB02000007.1, forward strand.
CACATCAAATCTAGTTATTATGGTGTTCAATAGAAAATCACTTACCACTTTTTATGTACCATTGTAGGTTAGGATTACCTCAACCCATTTTGTGAAGTAATCAATTGCCACAAGAATCCGTATTTATCCATTACTAGATTTCTCTAGTATCTCACCTATAAAATCAATTCCCCAAAATTGAAAAGGAGTATTTTCAATTACTATCAAAAGAGGGAGAGATCCCGCAAACTTAAGTTTATCAACAAACCTCTAATAGGTGTTACTTTTTCCTTATTATCTATGCTACATCCTTAATAGATCAGGCCACCTAAATCTTTCTCTAAGGATCTTATGTGTAGAAGTCTTAGCCTTGAAATATGTCCTACACAAATGCCCTAGTGAAATTCACCAATTATTGCACTAGATTGTTCCTTATTCAAACACTTGAGCAACAATCCAATTGGGTCTTTCCATAAACAGTCATGGACTAACACATACCTTTGGGATTATATCTTAAAAAAAAAATTGATGTTTTCTCATTTCATCTAGGTACCACATATTCAACAAATCTAGAATATAATATTCATGTACCAAGGATTATTCCTCGGTGGACATCTATTAGGTTCATGATCATCACTATTTTCATGTACCTCTACTACCACTAAATTTGAATATTATATAAGTTTTACCGAACCTTGGCCTCTTACCAACTTGGTTTTCTGAACATCAATGTCATACTCTTGGATTGGCTTCTCTTTGAGTGGGGATATCTTTTGTAGTTTTATGTGAGAGAAATGCAACTACCTTTGCACCCACCAAGTAAGGCCTATATTTTTTACTTCCTAAACCAAATAATATGTGTTTCTCCATAATTTAATATTTAAGTCCAACCCCTTGTAAATATTTACTAAAGAATGTAATATGTTGTTCATAACCCTTCTCATTCTTTTGTAACAATAGAACAAAAATAGTGCATAAAGAAGCAAAAGAAAAGAGTTCAAAAGGGTTGGCATAATTTGGGCTTACCAAAATAGGCCCCCCTTTAATGGCATCTTTGATATTGAAAAAATGTTTAGTTGGTTCATTATTCCAAGAAATTGATTACACTTTCCTAAGCAAGCTAGAGATGGGCTTACTTGTCTTAAAAAAATTGGGAACACATATTCTCAAGAGATTGATTTTCCCAAAGAAGGACTAAATTACCTTAATTATATCACTCCTGCGAATTTTATCAATTGCCTCAAATCTATCTATATCTATCCTTATTCTATCATTTGACACAATATGGCCTAGAAGTTTTCCTTCTTCCACATTTTTTTGGATTTAATTAAATATCATATTATAAACATCTTCTAAATGTGTGTTGTAAGTGTTTGTAGTAGTCTCTCCTATCCTTGGAATAGTTTTTTAGTTAATCCTAGAGTATAACCATTATGGAATCTATTAGACCTACAAATACAACATTCATGGCTCTTTGGAATGTTGACCCAATATTTTTGAGTTTGAATGACATCCTCACATATACATATGTACCCCAAGGCGTTGTAAAAAAATTATTTTGTTGCTTTGAATCCTTGACCACAACCTATTTGTACCCTATCCATACATCATTGGCATCAACTTAGAACTAGTCTCATTTTGTATAAAATGATTCATGTTAGGAAGAGGATACTTTTCTTTAAGGGATTAACAATCAAAATCCTAAATTCAACATGAAGACTTATTTCTCTATTCTTCTTCCTCACTAGAATGAGGTTTGAAATCCATTATGTGTGTTGGATTGGTTTAATAATGTTTCCTTCTTTTAACTTCATTAGTTCCTCTTGCATCTTAGGGTAAATACTAGGGTTGATACGCCTTTTCTTTTGGTGAAATGGTTGTGCATCAAGTTGTAAAGGTACTAAATGTTAGAATGTATCTTCCCTATATGTATTTAGCTCATCATATGACTACAAAAACCATTTTTTGAATGTTTTTAGCAATTTTATAATCATTTTTTCTCTATTGGTTTCAACATGGTTCAACATTCATGCCTAGGTTTACACCTTGCACATTATCTTAACCAATTGATTACCTCTATTCTTATAGAAATCATCACTATCAAACATTCTTTATAGTTCAACTAGTCCCTTGGGAATTTTATTGTTGTTCAACTATACAATCTCATTTCTTAATAAAAATTATTTACCATCTTCCACCTCTACCATTGATTCCTAGTCAATTGATTGATTGTCCAAATTATCCACACAAGTCAAGAACTAATATTTTTTTAGTATCATTAAATACATGTCAGCTATAAATATTATGAAGTATGTTATGTATGATAAGAACCTCAACACTAAGTTGATGTTAGGAGGAGGCTTATTTCAATTCAAACCTGGATGCATCAATATGTAATACATCTACAATTTTATTATCTAATCTATCAATCCATTTATACCAAATACATTAAATAATTCTATGGTTTCTCACACAACATATCTATATATTTTGAGAATATTATATATATATATAGATGGCTTTTTATCTATAGAGCTATAATCTCTAAATATCATAGGACCTTTATTCATTTTATGTCATTTTTTTGTGTAGTATTCATGCAAGGTATTAGTGCTTCATATTCCACAATATTATTTATACACTTGAAAACAACCACTCCAAAACCTTATCTAGAACATGCAAATCAATTTACATAGTCCGCCCTTTATTTACACTTTCATTTGGGTTGTAAAAAATAAGAGGTTATATCACATCAATGTATTCATCAAACTATTTGATAAAATGATTATTTTTTGTATCTATGTAATGTACTTCACTAAGGGTTTTGTATCTATCCTCAACTATATCTTGCATTATATTTTCTCTATGTATTTCATAATCTCACCCTACAATGGGATAGTATCATAAGATGAATCCATAAGTATATCACCACCCATAGAAGCAACCCATTTTCTAGAAAGATGCATACCCCACTTAGACAATCCACAATAATTATTTTTATTACAAAATATTTCTTAGGGTGTGTATCCAATTGAACTTCAACATTATTGATATTTCCTACCATATTAACCTCTTGAGAATCCATGGAAAAAAAATTATAGGATTTGGAAAATTTTAAACTTGTTGTTCGTGACTTTGAGGGGCATTATATTTCTTGAGGCACCTAAATCTAACATAGATTTGTGGAAAAATAATTATTTATTAGTAATGTGGTGTAGAAGGTGTCAACATGAGGTTAATAACCTAATAAATATTTCCCTAAACATACTTATATGGTTTCTTCTTTATCTTTGGGAACATTGATAGAGATGGGGTTTACATCATGACGATCACTTTACAACTGAACATAAAGATAAAACCATGTCCCTATATTTGGGGATCCTACATAATTCACTGATAGGTATAGTTATTCTAATTTGACTTAGTGCCTACACCATAGCCACATATTTGTACAAAGGATATGGTGTATCTTGTGGGATGGTTATATCACTAACCTGAGCAATAAAATTCATTAGAAAACCACAAGGTACAGGGTAATTACCTTTTATGTCCTTTTGTCCTTTCTCTCAAGATCCATCGATCACTTGGGATGGAATGTGTTTTTTCTTTATGATATGGTATATTCCTTTTGAATCATTATTTACAACTGCATGTATCTCAACTTTGTTGCTTTCAAGGATAAATCTTCTATTTCACAATGACTATTATGTTAGACCATCCCCTTTCTTCATTTTTGTCTCTTTGGGACTAGCATTACTTATATTAATTTCTACATTATGTCTCTCTTTCTTTAATTTGGGTCCATATACCCTTGGAACAAGGACATTATTCTTCTCCTTTGGATGAACATTCCAACATCTCAATTGGTAACAATTTAGTGTATTTACGGGTATCAATTCAACCAATATTATTTGGTCCTTAGATGATGGTATCCTTCCTTGATATTTGTATTTAATCATATCTTTGATTTTTTCAAACTCATGAAGTGATAATTCATATTTTCTTAATCAAGAATGTATTTTTTTACAAAAAAATTATTAGCATCCTTATGATCAAAACACTCACTTCTCTCATTAATCAATTAATAATTAAATGCAATTGATAGATTGGCATATTCATCATCTTGATGTATGTTCTCCTCTTCATAAGGAAATCCTCCATATTTATAATTTTTCATAATAGCTACACACTTTGTTGGATCATGAGGTAGGTAGCATCTTTCACACCATAAGGAAGAGTCTTGAAGATGTACATTATATATTCTTAGAGGATCAAAAGTTACCTCGCCTTGCTTTTTGAAATCTATTGGGCCTAGGGAATTTTGTTTGTCATGCTTCTATGGTCTCCTGGACTAATTATATTTTAAGGGCATGTTATGTAAACTTTGACTCTCATTAAAATGAGTTACAAATTTGGAGTGTAGAAACCCATTATCAGTCCTAGCAACCTAGTATGATAAATATTTCACAACACCCATCAATTTGTCATTTTTTTCTCCAATATTCAAGGGGTCAATTTGTGACCTCTTTTTAGGCTCAGAAAACTTGACATCAATTCTCTTGATATATTTTCCTTATGCCCTCATATTTCTTTCAATGTTGAGGCATAAGCTTCCCTTAGATTTTATGGGTCTTTGTCTCTGAGATAATAATTTTAGCATTAAATGCAACATAGTAAAAACAAGATAGATGGATTCATTATTAATTAAATGTGGTGTCACTTTACTTATTTTTATCATAAACCTAATGTGAAATCCATCAACATTTCATTTACTCCTTTTTTAATGGTTGTGAGTTCATAGATAGAAAACTTAGGATCAAATCCATCTCCATATTGCAATCTAAAGACTCTCATGAATTCATCGCATGTGCTAATACTACCTGTAGACACCTGAATTTGACCACTCCCATATGGTCAAATTCACCTTCGCATTCCTTTGTCCTCCACTCCTTAGCCATATTAATTAAATAATTTATTATTTGATTAATATTTCCTTTTAGTCTAATGTCCCTAAGGTATTTAATTAATCAATCGAATACCTTACCTTATTCATCTCTAAATTAAATAAATTGACCAATTTATTTAATTTAGTCATTAGCTCAAATGAATTAAATCAATTTTTAATTCATTTTCGTCTCTCTCCTCTTGTCACATCCTCCATAATCCTCTTTAATCCAAATTAATTTAATTAATTTGTGATTAGGATGTGCACACCTCTCATCATCATTAGGGTCACATCCTCCATAATCTCCCACTTGCCTCTAATCCTTCATTAGCCTGCCTGATCCCACATTTGCACAACCTTAATCACTTAATTAGGCTAACCTAATCTTCATTCCATTTATGGCATGTGTCCTTAGTCAACCTACATTAAATGCTTTATCTATTTGGAGAAGGAATCCCCTTCCCTATGTGAATTTTTAATTCACACTTAATCTTCCAATGCATTTCAAGGAATTTTAAATTCCTTCTCCCATCCCCATGAGGATTTGTGAGGAATTTCCTCACATGTCCTCTCAAGCCACATGTGGACAAGGACCTTCTTTATGAGGAGATCTTGTCCCTTTCCAAGGTACCTCCATGTCACATCCACATCATCCTCTCCCTTCCACATCATTTGCCACATGTCAACTTGTGAGGGCTTGTGAGTTCTCAACTCACCCTAGCCCTTGATCTCTTCCACCATGGATCAATCTTGACCCTCTATTGCTTTAGAGGAACTTCCCCTAAAAGTAGAGGAAATGCTCTCATTTGGAAATAACCAAAGACTTCACTTTAGTAATCAAAACATTCAAGCACACTTAGTAGTTTTCAAGCATTCAAGCCATCCACCATTGTTACAACACATTTTGAGCCTCAATCTTGCATCCATTCCAATACCCATTTGCACCATTGCATTCCTCATCCTCATAGCATCATTTAGGCCTATTTTTCCAACAAAGGAGCACACTATCAAGCATCCAAAGGGCCAACTAAAACAACAATTTGAACAAGGTAAAAGGTTTCAATTTTATTGTGCTTTGTTTAGATTCAACTAGGCCTAATCTGAGTGTTTCTTTTTTGTTTTCATTTTGTTTCATTTGGTTTAGTTTTGCATCTTAGGGTAGGTAAAACACACTACACACAATTATGGCATGCCCGATGGGACCCACATCACAGGTCTATCTTTATTTTGCTTGTTGTTTGAATTTTTGTAGGTTTCGATCCTATGTACAGGGGCGAATCTTCCCCCAAAGGGAAAATTTTCTTGACACAAAGGCGGGTATGCTCTAAGAACAAGAGAAGTCATTTATTCCCTTCTGTGAAAGGGGAGGACTTGCAACCACTAATCCAAACTTCCAAGTACAAAGGTGAATACGTGGAGGATAACCTGAAAAGGAAAAATTGCTCGAGATAGAGGCAAATTTGCATGAGTTACAAGGGTGAAAGCGCATACGCCTTTCCATCCAAAAGGTGAACATGATCCTTCCTTTTTAGCCAATAGGTGATATTGCACCACAGATAAGGGAAAACTTATTTCACACAAAGGTGAATTTGTGGTAATCTAGAACATTTAATTTTTCCATTCGAGCTACATTTTTATTTTGGTCTTGGGTACTAATCAGCTAACTTGTCTGTTTGTGAATGTGAGATTTTACTAATGTTTGTGCAGCGAATCGTTTGTCCAAGAACTTTGGTGAAAACTACTAATTCATTTTTTGCAGGAGGATCGGTCGAAGACCCTTAGTTTAGCTCTGTTTGTGTGTATTTTTTTCCATACTAATTTAGGCACACATAGATTAATTAAAGGGTCAATTATTATTTTTTTCATATTTGGGAGTGAATTGTTGACATATCCACTCCCTTTGCACCTTTCGGTGATCTTGGGTGATGAGAAATAGCAATTCATTCCACTCCAGTCTACCCAGGAAGTGCTAGTGCATCTAAGATCTCCCCTTGCTCTACATTTGAGCCTAGGGACCATCCAAAATGTCTAGTATTTCCTTCCCTCAGTGAGACCTACTTGGGATTCCATCACCTGAGGGACAATCTTGACCACATGTTATCGGTAGGGTATATAAAGGGGGGAGAACTAAAGTTGTACCCCAATCCAGTCATGTAATATTCAGCAAACCATCGAAGCTAGGGTGATACCTAGATAAGACATGCAGGGTTGGTCTGAGTTTCTAGTACATCGCTGGGGCTCCCGATCCACACTTGTGATAGGATAGTGTTCATAGTTGTGCCTCATGTACCTTAGTGTATATCGAGGATGCACGAGATAGCCTATTTATCCTAGATAGAGACCTATGTTTTAGTCGTGGCTTGTTGTAGTGCAGGGATTGTGTACAACACCCCAAAGTTAACTCATCACATATTCCCTTGGGTTGAAATAGAAATCCTCGTGGTGGACTATGATAGTCTCTAAGTGAGAGTGTGAAGGTGAGACTATGGCATCTATTGATGACCATGTGCCATTGAATCGCTAGCTATCCACCCTCGCAAGAAAGGGTGATCTAGAGAACAACCCTGACATAATAGAGTAGATCTGTGAGCATACATCAAGTTTGTAAACCATTATCACTAATTCTAGGATTGTGTTTCCTGGAGTGTCTTCTTGTGTGATACCATTGCTTATCATCAGTCCAAGTCAGTCTAGCCATTATGCTTGTTGTTTGTTGTTTTTTTGTCCTTTGTCGTAGTATTTCCCCACCCTCAGTGGAAATTTTGATTCTCACAGGGGTCAACTTGCATTGTGGATAGGCGATTCTGCCCTAAAAGGGGTGATGATGTGTCTCGAGTCTAGTCTAGGTCATCCTTTAGGAGAATTCGTCATTGTCAAAGGAAAATTTTCCTATGGATCTCTTAGTTAGGAAACCCTGTGTCCACCTGTTCCCTAAACAAGCAATCATTTCATCCTTTTAGGCAAGTTTGTGTTTGATTTGTGTCATCCTCGTCTACCTATTCCCTGAATAGGTGATCCTGTTGTCAGCAGGGGTGATCTTGTGTCTCATTCACATCTCCCTTGTCTGTACATCCCTTAGAATAAGCAAACCTACGTCTGTTTGTACCATCTATGTTCATACATTTCAAGACATAGGTGATCTTGTTTTTTTGATAAGTGATTTTGTCGTAGGTGTTTCCATTCCTCATCCATACATCCACGAAAATAGGAATTTTTTTTTACCTAATAGGTGTTTCTAACCCTATCCATACACCTCAAGATAGAGGAAATCCTAATCCATAGATAGGAGAATTTGAGTCTCGTGCTTGCCTCTTTCAGTTGAACATCCAAAGATATAGGCGATCATGCCACCTAGATAGGTGAGCCTGCGCCACACAGAGGAAAATCCATTGTCACTTAGATAGGTTATCCCATTACTTGGAGGGGAAATCCTATCACACAAAGAGGTGTATGCATGCCCCATACAAGACTCTCGAGAGTTAATCCTTTGGACCACTGAAAGCCTGTTGTTTTTTGAGTCCATTCCCACAATTAATTTTTTTTTATCACCATCCATCTGCTTGTAATTATCATTTTAGTCCATCTGTATTTTCCAAAAGTTATCAATCCATCAATCAAATCATATAGGTTCATCTTAGGACATCCCTAGATTGCATATACATCAATGGTTCATCAATCCCAATCTCTTAGACTTCATTTTAGGGGTTTTTATCCATGTTGGCTTAGGTGACTGGTCATGATCATCATCATTAGCTCTTACCTAGGATTTTTATCCATCCTAAGTCAGTAATCACTCACGACCCAATCAATCTATTTCCATCTTGAGGTAGATTCTGTGTCATAATCATCCTTTTTGTAATCCAATCTGATCATCAACATCATATGTCATCTAGTTAGACCCCTTAACTTGGTTTAGAGTCAATCTCATAAATCCAATCCAATCAATCACCCAATCCTATCAATCATCTAATCTCATCAATCAACTTAATCGAATCTAATCTAATCAACTATCCAAATCATCCCATCCAACCCAATCAACCAACCAATCAATCAATCAATCAATTAATCCAATCGATCCTTTATTCATCATTTAGGTCATCATTTAAGTGCATCTTAGGGAGTAGTGTCATCTTAGCCACCTAGTCATTTTGCATTTTCATGCCCATTACCACTCGATCGCAAGCAAAGAAGCTCATGGAACAACAGTCCCAAGGTGCTCAACTCACATCCCTCAGGACCAACCCACCAATGGTGGCTCATCACAATCTAACACTGAGGTTCACAATCAATACCCTCCTAATGAAAGCATGGTTAGCCAACCTAAGCTCGCAGTCGATGAATATCTTAGTAACCCTACTAACATGCAAATGATGGATCACCTGCTTGATGAGTGTGGGGATAAGATCCTTGCCACATTACTCCTGAAAGGTATCATGCTACCTTCAGGGTTTGACTTATCAAAATACGTCAACATTACACCTCTTGCACCCTTGATGCCATCACAAGATCCAAATCTTAGTTCATAGTCTCACAAGTTCTCGATGTCACACCATAGGACACATGGTACCAACCTAGATTTGGAAATGTTATTCTTTATCAAATACCACCCACTATACCACCCTCGTCAGGTTCTAATTTCGGTGATGGGGGAAACATCTAATTCTAACATTCCTCAAGGCCCTGATCCTAACAGTCCTCTTGGTCTTGGCATGCCACAAGCTCCTCTCAATCTGCAAAGCATGAACATCCCACAAAGCTCAATTCCCATATCGTCTGCACCACCTCTTCCACCAAACCAACTGGGTCAAATACCAGGGAATATCGGGGGCAATCCTTTCATTGTGCCACCTCCACCTCCTAGATCTACACCCACATCAAAATTATTTCCACCTCCATTCACATCTCAACAACTACCTCAAGGTAACCCATAGTAGGCACCAATACCATTGCAACTACCTCATCAACAACCACCACAACCCCCATCACAACCTCCATAGCATACCCAAATTCCTTCATAACCCCCACATCACGCACAAATTATGTCATAGCATCAACAACAACCTCCACACCAGCTGCAAGGTATTCCATCACAACCCCCTCACTAATTGTAGGTCCCTTCAAACCATCCAACAACATCCTATCAGCTACCTCCGCACCAATCGTAAGTCCCTCAACAACCCCAAATCCCATCACCTCTTTATCAGCAATCACCATGTTACCAACAACCCCCTCAGCATACACAAATCCTGACACAATCACAACAATCCTTCCAACAAACGCTAGAAAAACCTTCTGCCCAATACCTATACCATCCTCAAAGAACTTATTATGTGCAACCCACCACATCCAATCCTAATCCTAATTATTCCTATCACAATTCCCAACAATCCCAGTAGTAGTCATCTTACATAAATTCTCAACAATCACAACAAAACATCTACTATCAATAGTCCAATCTGCAATAGCCTCCATATGTCCCCCAAGAAAAAATTGCTTATAATTACCAATCTAACCCATAGTACTCTCAGCAGTAGCCATCACATCAGTAGGGTGTTTCCTCCTCATATTACCAAGCCCATCCATTATATCAGTAGGGTGCCTCTTCCTCATATTATCAAGCCCCACCATCATATCAACAATCTTATTCCAATCCCCAATCCACATATCCTAATCAATATAAAAAAACCCTTCATACTCACCTCCACCACTATACAATCAAACCATCGCAACCCCATCCTCATTATATTAGCAATATTCCCCTTACAATTCGTCCAATTTGACCAATCCTTCATCATCATCACATGTCAATGAGGAGTGGGAAGAAATAAAAGCCACCTTAAAGGACTTGCAAGCAAGGACATCCAAAAAGTCTTTCAAATTTGAAGAATCTGTCCCTATCCATTTGATCCCTCCATCTCACTTGTCCCCTTTCCTAAGCAATTTGAAATGCCGAAGTTTGATAAATAAAAGGGAAAGATTGACCCAAGAAACCACCTACAGGAATTTTATACACATTTCCAAGAAGTCTTGCACAATGACAACTATCTCCTGTGATTATTCCCTTGGAGTCTAACGAGGATAGCTCTAGACTAGTTTATGGGTCTTCCAAAGGGGTCCATCTCTTCTTTCACAAATCTATCAGAAATTTTTTTACACACTTCTCCTTCAATCTGGAGAAGGATATTGATACTTTAGATCTCTTGAAAGAAAAACAACGTGAGGGATAAACTTTTGTAAGCTACCTACAAAGGTGGTGTGCCTTGGCTAGTTGGCTAAAATCCCATCTCAGTGAGAAGGATACGGTGACCATTTTCATTACAAATTCCCATCCTCATATGGCACATAATCTCAACCTTCATTTTTACAACCTTTTCAGAGGTCATAGAAAAAGGCACTATCATTGAGAGGGCCCCAATTACTAAGAGAGAAATCAAAATGTTTAACCCATACAAGGATAAGTCATCTAGAGATAAGTCCCATTAATAGAATAAGAATATGAATCTTCTCAATGATGGTGTCACCAACACCAAGCATGTCCAAGTATCCAACACCTCACAAAGATCGCAATATGTCCCGAATCAACCATTAGTTTCCAACGTCATATATGTGCCACATGGTGCACCAAGTCCTCCTCCATAGTCCAACCAATATAACCAAGGAAATAATAACTGTACATTCACTCCTTTCGGAGAATCCTTGGATACCATTTTCAAGAGGCTCCTACAAAAAAATTATCCAGTCACTTATCTTGTGACAAATCCTTTTGACGAGTCAAAACCAAAACCTGCCTAGTATAGGGAAAACGAGTATTGTGACTTTCACAAAATTAAAGATCATTCCACTAACAAGTGGCAGGGACTTAAAACGTATATCCAAGATCTTATAGATTGAGGTGATATAGTAGTGAATGCGAATCAGGCGACATCGTCTAATGCCCAATTGTAAATATATCAAAATGCTTTCCCCAAGCACAATCAAGGTCCCAGTACCTTCAATGCTAATCCTAGGCCTAGCAATAGCAATAGCCAAAATAACAACACAGACAATATTAGCTGTAAGAATGTACCCTAAAACTATGATGGCATCGTTATGTGCATTAGCCAAGTAGAGCCATGCGTATCCATGATTCGTGTTAAAGGTAAAGACCCGCAATGTGTTGTTACTACGTGTTGCACCTGCATATCTATTATTGGGCCTTCCATGTCATCCCAACCAGCTCCTATGAGCTCCCAATACAATATTCTTGATCATCTTGGAAAGACTCTTGCCCAAATATCCATCTTAGATTTGCTTAATTCTTCCCCCATCCATCAAGAGATCCTCATCAAAGCTATTTAGGATACACACATTCCTAATGATATAGATCCTACCCAATTTCAAGCCTTAGAAGGACATCTGTCATCCACATATCAACTGGGATTCAGTCAAAATGGTATGTCATCAATCGATTCAAACCATAACTGTGCCCTGCACATCGAAGTCCTTGTAGCTCACCATAAAGTGAAAAGGGTCCTAATAGATAATGGCTCTTACCTCAACCTTTGTACACTAAAGTTCATAAAATAGGTAGGGTATACCCATGTTGACTTGAATAATTAGACCATCACCATCAAAGCTTATAATAACGCAAAAAGAGACTTTGAAGGAAGCATTTGTCTTCCTATTCAGGTTGGCCCCGTTGTTCATTACACCACATGCCACATCCTTGATCTGCACCCCCCATATAACCTTCTCCTTGGCCGCACATGGATCCACACCATACAGGCCGTTTTGTTAACCTACCATCAATTCCAGAAGTTCCCATACAATGGGATGGAAGTAACCATATATGCAAATCCATAGCCTTTTGGATATTGTCGTGCTCTCAAAGCTTCTTTCCCCCACTCCCAATATTGTCTTGGAGTTAAAGTGGGGGCACCTTAGGTATAATCTTCCAATACATCCACCAATTCATCATTCACCACATCATCCACTCCATCCACCGCATTTGAATCCACCATCACCAAGGTCTAGATCATAGTTAAAATATGAGATGTGTATGGCTTTAAATGTGGAAACCATGCCTCCATATCCTCACACCTATGGTCAACCTTCTCATTCTACACCAAAGGAAGAAGAGAAGATAATAACTATCATCTCTAAGAACATGGGTTCTACCACTTTCTAGTCCCTAGGAACATAGCAAGATCAGGTAGATGACTATATTAGTCAATGGATATATAGGGAAGAACTTGAGCCATCACCTCCTCTCATTGAATACTTCCATGAGGTTTATCCTCATGCATCAAAGTTAATAGAAAAATACAATTATCAGGGGGAGGTCTTGGTGTAGAGGAAGAGGGAAGATTGCAACCTATTGAGACACCTATGTGACCCAAAAATTTGGGCTTAGGCTATGAAAAAAAGAAAAAGGGTCCCACAACATCCACCAGTAACTCTAATAATGTCAATTCAAATAACGATTTCCTTGATGAAATATCAGAAGAAGAAGCCATCATACTCTCATATGATGATGTAGATCTCCCTTACCTCTTTGATTCCATGTCAGTCTTTACCATCAATCTTTCCCTCTGCCACCCCTACCTTATTGATTGGGACTTACAGAGTAGTGCACCTATAGAAAATTTTCCTTCAATGGTCACTTGCATGCATCTCATGGGATTGGGGGAAGATGAACACCCTAATGGAAAAAGAAAAAAGAAACCAAATAAAAAAGGATTATCTAGTGAAAACCTCCTTGAGGCACTTCTTGACTCATCAAAAATAAAAATAAAGGGTGTATGTGAAAGTGAAAACCTTGATGAGGTGCTGGAGGATGGGGATGTTCATCTTCCCCTTATAAGAGCTCACTTGTCCAAACAGTCTTCCATCATGATCGAAGAGACACAAGAAGTCAATTTTCGAACAGAAGAAGACCCCAAAATCACTTACATATCCAAAGCATTGTCAAAGGAAGAGCATTCCATCATTGTCAACCTGCTAAAGGAAGGTTATATCAACTTTACATGGACCTATTCAAACATGCTAGGATTAGATCCCACATTGCTTGTACACCATTTGGATGTTCATTTGGATGCCAAGCCTATTAAACAAAAGCTAAGAAAAATGCATCCCCAAGTGACATTGCTCATCAAGAAAGAACTGGAGAAACTGTTAGAGGTTGGGTTCATAAGACCTATTGATTATTCCAACTAATATCCAACATAGTACCAGTGGCCAAACCAAATGGGAATATCAGAACCTATACAGACTTTCAAGACCTTAACAAAGCTTTCCCAAAGGATGTTTTTCCACTCCCTAACATCAACATGCTGGTAGATCTTACAGTAGGGCATGCCATGCTATCCCTTATAGATGGCTTTTCAGGCTACAATAAAATTAGAATCGCACCTGAAGATCAGCATAAAACTGCCTTCACTACTCCTTGGGGCACCTTATACTACAATGCCATGCCCTTTGGTCTCAAAAATGTGGGGGAAACTTAACAACGTGCAATGACTATTATCTTCCATGACCTCATCAATATCATAATGAAAGATTATTTTACTGGTTTGCTAGGGAAGTCGAAGATAAGAGAATATCATCCCATGATCCTGAAGAAAATGTTTGAATGGTTAGAGCAATACAATTTGTGTCTAAATCCAAAAAAGTGTGTGTTTGGTGTCACATCTGGAAAGTCATTGGGCTTCATAGTCTCTAAAAGGGGTATTGAAGTGGATCCATCTAAGGTCAAGGAAATAATGGAAATTCCCCCACCATGCAATCTAAAGCAATTAAGGAGCCTTCAAGGGAAACTACAGTCTATTAGGTGATTCATAGCCCAACTTGCTGATAAGTGTCAGTCATTCACATATCTCTTGTGAAAAGACACCACCTTCAAGCAAGATCCAGAATGTCAGCAAGGCTTCGACAAGATTAAGGAGTACTTGGATCATCCACCCATTCTAATGCCTCCCATTCTAGGAAAACCACTCCTGTTATATATCTTGGCTTCATCAGTTGCATTGGGGGAATTACTAGCACAACATGATGAATTCTCTAAAGAGCGAGAAATCTACTATATCAGCCAAACATTTGTGGGTTATGAACTCAACTATTCCCCAATGGAAAAATATTTCCTAGCAATTTTCTTAAGTTCAAAAAAGCTTCATCACTACATGATTAGTCACCCCATCAAGCTAATATCAAAAGTTGACCCACTCAAGTATCTGTTATCTAGAACTTCTTTAATTGGCCACATGGTCAAGTGGGTCATGTTACTGAGAAAATTTGACATAGAGTACGTGGAGCATAAATCAATCAAGGGACAAGTGATAGTAGTTTAGTTGGTTGATGCTCCTCTGGTGGATGCATATATATTAGTAGCAAAGTTTCCTGATGAAGGTGTCCTTACAGTCTCAGAAACATATACATGGAAACTCTATTTTGATGGGTCTTACACTCACAACGGAGTTGGTGCAAATTTCCTATTTGTGACCCCTCAAGGTGATTATATTCCAAAGTCATTCTGGCTAGCATTTCCATGTACGAACAACATTGCAGAATATGAAGCTCTAATCACTGGCCTAAGAATCACAATACAATGGAATATCACTCATCTACATGTCTTTGGTGATTCTAAACTGATAATAAAATAGGTCAATGATGAGTTTCAAACAAAAGATGACAAAATTTTACCTTGCAAACACATGTTGGATGACTTCAAGAGATATTTCACCTATAAACAATTTGAGCAGATTCCCAAATTCTAGAAAAAGGCAGCAGATGCTATGGCTACAATTGGTTCCCTCATTGGCATGCCTAAGGATTGAATGGATTGTGAGTTTCTTGCTGAAAAACTACTAATCCCAACATATGATGTCCCTGATAATGAGATGGTGTGCGATATCGTAGGTCTTGAATCACCCTGGTACCATGACATTTATACCTACCTCCACAACAACATCCTACCACCTAACCTTACCCAAAATCAACGTAAATCATTTATCCAATGCACTTCCCTCTATACCATTGTAGGAGATATAGTTTATCGTAGATGGTATGATGGCACTCTCCTTAGGTGTGTCAATGAATCAGAGTCTTGTGTTGCATTAAAAAAAGGTGCATAGTGGTGTCTGTGTGTCTCATTATAATGGAATAGCCTTAGCCAAAAAGATTCTAAGAGCAAGGTACTATTGGCCCACTATGGAACATGATTCTTGTGAGTTCATGAAGAATTGTGTACCCTATCAACAACATGTAGATTTAATACATGCTCCTGCACAAGACCTATAGCCTATCATTGCTCCATGGCCTTTTTCACAATGGGGTTTCAACCTAATTGACAAGATTTACCATCCATATTCCAATAGCCACACCTTCATCATCACTGCCACTGAATACTTCACTAAGTGGGTGGAAGAAATTCCACTCTCCCAAATCACAAGTATTCAAATTTCCAAATTCATCCTTTTCCATATTTTCTGTAAATATGGAATTCCCTCCACCATTATCACTGAAAATGGTAAGCCATTCAAAAACAAAGCAGCTTTGTGAGACATATCATATCCAACATCATTGGTCCACCCCCTATTACCCTCAAGGTAATGGCCAAGCTAAAGCGACCAACAAAACACCTATCAAAATCCTTAAAAAGGTGTTCAATAACACTGGTCGAGATTGGAACCTCCATATCCATCCCGCCATTTGGGCATACCGCACGTATATTCACAAACCCACTGGCACTACTCCACACTCCCTCATTTATGGCACCGATGTTATCTTTCCAATTGAGGTCGAGATCCCATCACTTCAAATCTCTCTAAATAATCTCATCAATGATGAAGATGCCTAAGTTGCACAATCAACTGGAACTCATGGATGAAAAGTGCATCAAGGCCTACAATCATCTCCAAGCATACTATCATTATCTTAGGAGAAGCTACAATAAGAAGGTTCATTCATGCCAATTCAATGTTGGTGATCTAGTCCTTAAGAAGAATCAGCGCACCCAACAAGATCGAGACAAGAAAGGAAAGTTTGAGGCAAACTGGTTAGGCCCATATGTTGTCACAACTAAATATGGTTATGGGCTATATCGACTTGCTAAACCTAAGGGGGAACCCTTGGAAGAGCACATTAACATCATGCATCTAAAGAGGTTTTACACCTAAGTCAGCTGGGTTATCCTACCTAAAAAAATACCAAAAAAAAGTAAAAATCAGCAAAATACAAAAAAAACAAAAAGAAGTCAAAAATCCAAAAATAGTAAAGATAAATAATCCATCCTATGGTGAAAACCATCCTTGGTGGCACCTTCGATAAGTACGTGTCGAGAAAACCTAGCAATAGGCACCATTCGTAGAGGGCTTAATCATTATCTACCTCGTGTCCTAGTTACTTTGTGCTTCCCTCTATTCTATCAGCATATCCTATCCTTACATCTCATCCCCACATCCTATCAAACCCGTCCTCCCATTGAAATCTCATCACCTATCACTTGGTATATTTTGATTGAGCATTGGATGATGCAGATTGGCTATCCAAAATCTTGAGCTTTCATCCTGAATCTAAGCTTTTCATCGCCTGTATATCGGTGTCATTTGTCGGTCTTGTGTCCTCATCTAGGATCTTTCATTGTGTTGGTCATCATTAGGTCTCATGTCATATTTTTCCTATTTTTTTGAACTACATTGCCCCTGCGCTTTCATGTAGGCAAGGATAATCATTTGATCAGCCCCCGAGACATTTTTTCATCATGTCTTTGTGTAGCGCTTGAAAAATTATAAGCAAAAAGCATCTTAAATTGTTTGATCCGTTTCAAAAAGGTTTTCAAGAAAGTAATATCATTCATAAAACTTTCCAAAATGAGCTCAATAAAAGAGAATTAAATTGCATTTTATGTATGTAAATAATAACATTGTATTTTATCAAGATTATGCACATGGTAAAAGTATATCACAAATTTTCATATAAACATGTTCATCCAAACTCGGAAGGGATCAATAATTCCAATAGATACATCTTTTTCAATGCTACGTCATAAAACTGAAATTCTACATATCAATGCTACATTAGACTCTTTCATGCAATACTTCTATTTCAAGTTTCAATTAGTGAATGTCAAATACATATTCATATACAATGGGCTTTACTAGCCATTCCAGAATGATACACAAGAACATCAATGGCAAATAAAACTTTGAACCTCCAACCGCCGTGACACCATCGGTCTGCTTGCAAGCTGGGGCCAAGAGTGTTATTCAGGCACCTTTTCCGCCCAACCAAGAAGTACATGACTTCCCTGGGTTCCTTCCTAACTCGAAGGAATCCCTGACCCTGCATAAAGGAGTCTAGCAACCTGACACAATAAAACAGGAGGGAACTCTCGATGCGTGCCTGGTGCCTATATGCATTTCTAACATGAGAAAACATATTTCTTGCAACAGGAGGTGGCAGAGACTCAAATACATATATATTTCTAGGCTTTTAAAACAATCCATCTATTTCAATGGTACAAGTGCTTGGCCAAGCATAAATAAAACAAGCAAATGATAGTTTCAGAAAAGGTAAAACTACCGTCTCTGTGGATCCACCTTCGGCATCATGTCCCGGAAGTTACCAAAAGTAAAGTATAATAAAGTGCAAAAGCAGAAAGTTGTGCATTTTCCATACATGTTTCATGCATTCTATTGATTCTAAAAGAATTTTCAAATGAGAATTTCAAAACATCTTTTAAATTACATTGGACAAAAGAAAAGAAAAAGAAAAAGTTGTATGTTCAGTATTAAGATAGCATCTACTCTTTTGTAAGTAATTATTTTCTGATTTGGTAAAGGACTCTATTTTCATTCCAAGCTACTCTCTTGAAAATGTAAAAATTGCATGTACGTCATGATACTATCAGTGTACGAACACAAGTAGAGGAATTAATTAATTCTTTTGTATGAAACAGTGTTCACAGATTTATGTATATATTTCTACTCTTTCCAAATTCAAGCTGATTTGAAAGTGAAATTCTCAATTTACTACAGGTTTCTGGTTATTAGTAATATACAGAAACAGGGCAATTTCTTTCGGAATAACAGAGGTTTGAAAGAAAAACTTGCATTTGAATTTTATATTGTATACCATTATTCAGGAATGTACATCTGTATGTAAGCATAAGACAGTGTGATCAAGAAGATTTTCAGTTTACATGTTTTCTCAGAGGTACTTTTTCTCATTTCCAGCTTCAAAATTACTGAGATGTTTGTGTATTTTTGACAGAAAGCATGACACATTCTGAAGATGGTTTTCCTGTTCAAACTTGCATTTATGTATATATGTATGAATATATATATGTATATATACATATACAGCTGAGTGTATATATATATATATATATATATATATGCTTTAAAGAAAGAAATACTGATTTTCATAACTGTTCTCACGTTTTCTGGCTGTGCACACAGAATAAAAATATTATACAGGGTTTCATACAGGTGTTGAGCACCACAAAGGGTGCTGGGAGGCCTTGCCTCTCCCATGGGGAGGGCGCGGGCTGTGAGGAGGTCGCGCCCCCTCCACAGGCCGCGGCCTGTGGAGGGCGCGAGCCTCCCCACAGAGCCGTGCCCTTCCTATGGGAAGGGATGGGGATTAAATCCCTCCCCTCCCCCCTACAGTTAAACAATTTCATAACACAAAAGAAAGATTTCGCCCAGTATTACACTGCATTTAAATTTATTTCAAACGAATTTCGAATTAATTTCTGGTAAAAGTTTTTCTTGCAAGATTATATGCATACATATATATATATATATGTATATATGCACAGGAATACAGATTCCTGTGTATATATATATATGTATATATATATTTATATATGTTTTCAGATACAATTGAGAGCAGTTTAATGATTTGCAGCTTTTGCAACAGAATGTAACCCTAATCTGGAAGAAAGAGATTGGGTATTCTCTCTATAATGCAACAAATGAGAAGAAGGCTTTTACCCAGATTCAAAATAAAATTGGAAGAGATTTCTCAGATATTTGTAATCATTTTCATAGAATGATGCATTTCATTTCTCCAATTTCTTACTGAAATTTAAACTGATTTAAAAACAAGGAATGGAAATAACCTGGCAGATTTCTCCAGTTGCAGATGCCCAGTATTACCTTTTTGTCTCCCTCTTCCAGAGCCCTGGTTATGTGTCTCCATAATGTTCTCTTTTCTCCCCTTAAAGCTTTATTCCTCCTTCCGAGGGTCATGCAGACCATTTCCAGATGACAGATAAATTTTACATGCAAAATCAAGAGGTAGCCACTTGCCGAAAGTATTGTTGGTTTTAAGGAGAATTTCCCCAGAGCCCAAAGTTTTCTCGGGACTGTTCATTTCTCCCAATTTTGGACTAAGGTTTTTAAACATATGCAAACAAAGATATCTCCACCTTTTAATGTGCAAACCAAATATTTCTTCCTTATCATATGTAAATATAATATTTTTCACTTTATTCTTAATTTCCTAATTAGATCAGATTTTCTTTTATTGCACAAAAATAAATGGAATAAACTAAATAAAATAAACCATAATCTTTTTCACAACTTTTATGGATAATTAAGTTATATTTCAATTTTGCTATGTTATTATTATTTTATCAATTACTTATTCAAGCCATTTATTCCTATATGTAATCAATTTAAAACAATCATATTGAAACAGACATGGCCTAAATGCAACTACATGATTTTTAGGTGCTGTGTGTGTGTGTTCGAGAGCTCCTCCTCTTTTACCCTGTCGGGAAGCTAGCCTTCTTTTCCTCAATCACACTCTTGGTCTTCGACCACCTGCCACTCAAATGCACTCAGGCGTGCAACAACGAAAAATGTATTAGTAACCAATATAGAAATATAAATCTAAGCAATAATTAAATCAACACTTCTATTTTGTTCCATCTTGTATATTTAAAAAAAAAAAAATGCATTCATAATTCCAGAAGCAAATATTTTCCTACGTTTTCATACACCAAAGCATTGTATTATATTATATTACTCTAATCACGCATCATCATTCATATAATAAATCCCCACAAAGTCATGGTCAAAACAACATCAAGGTCTAAGACGTGACACTTTGTTCATCCATCAAGGTCTCCATTGTCCTCTTTCCACTTTTATCCATGGTCAATCATTAGTCTTTTATCGAACTATGAGGGCTCTGCACTTTCACATAGGCAAAACTAATCTTTGATCAACCCCCAAGCCCCTAGGTCTGTCGGGTGTGTCTTGTTATCATGTCATGTCATCAAGTGTGTCCCTACCTAGCTAGTTCCTAACAAAAAAAATCCATTAGTGTCTTGAGGTCCAACCGGTTTTGAGTATCATAAGTCATGTCGGTCATTTAATTTACCCTCCATCTTTTGGCTTAATAGGATGTATGCTTCCTAAATCAGATCACATCGATCCCATCCACCCTTTTGATCCTATGGAAAAGGACATTTTTAATTTATTGTGATCTTTTGATGCTTTTGACGTTTTTTATCATTTGAGCTCCCTATTATACCTTGTCAAGGTCGCCACGATCCATCATATCATGGTATACTTTGATAGGTAAACATAGGGGCATATCATTTTAGGTTGTTTGGAGTTATTATTCTAAACATATTAGTTCATTTCACCATGTACATTGTAGTACATCATATTTATCACCTCCATCCATACATCACATATTTTTATCCATTGCATCACATTGCATTTTCATATCACATCATACGTATATCATTATCCATAGCACATTCATCATCATATCATATCTCATATGCATACATCACATCTTGCATCACAAGGCATTAGACATAATACATATAATCCATATATTTCACATAGAAAAAGGCATAAACCATCATAATCACATGCATACATCATAATCATCCACATACACATGAGCATCATAAACACCCATTACATAATAACCACATGATGTTGAAAATATCATCGCATATCATATTATATATATCAAAAATACAGTGTCCATCACGTGTCCATAATAGTCCATAATAAAGATCATAAAAGTCCATAACAAGTCCATAATAACATAACAATCCATCAAATAAGATACAAGTGCAGATCCCTAATCAAGTATAGAGACTACATCCCTTGAATGAATAATGAATAAAGAATAAATGAATAAATGAAACAAGCAATCTCCAGAATCTGTGTAAAGAATATGTAGTCTTCATCTGCATGAACTATCCATACACCTTCCAGCTATCACAAATTTGTATCTTGTATCCTCCTCTCTCCATCTAACCCGTTCTCCTGGCATCTGACCTTTTGGGGGGAGTTTGGCACTGAACCTCACCCTCGAGGGGTGTCTCACGATAACTACTATATCCTTGTGTATGAGTAGCCCCTGAGTGTGAGGGTGCTAGCATCTACGGTGTGGCTTAGATGTATGGTGGCACCCTCAATGCTAGATCTGGGATGGCCTAATGGTAAGAAAACATATAATATCTGACCTTTGTCCTAGCATTGGCCTCCCCTGTTGCCTGTGACCATGCTATGTCCCTCTCTATCCTATATTTTTCTCTTTTTCCACTGATATGCTACCTCTCTCTCTCTCCCAAGCCTCTTGTTCCATCTACATCTACTTAACCTAAGAATCCAATTGGGATATCCTATGTACTACCACATCCCTCTCACTCTGCAATGTCTGCACCTATGCCTCTATTGTCTCTTCCCTCTCCAACAATCCCCCGACATCCCCCATGGCTACCTCTGCACACTCTTCTTTATCCTTGGTCTCATCCCTCTCTCTCTGCATCTCCTCTAGCTGAACCCTCACCTCATCTCGCTCCATTTGCACCTCTTGCAACCTCACCACTGCCTCATCTGCCAACTTCCCAAAGGATCTATCTCCTCCTTGTGAAACTTGTATCTGTTGCACCTCATCCTACAACCTACCCACCTTTATCTGTAATCTATCCCTATTAACCTCTAACTCTCTAATTCTATGCTTAGAAATATGTTGTCTCACCAGGGCTCCTGTCAATAGTATTGCGGGGTCCTTTGGTGGTGGTGGCACATATATGAACATGGCTAATGGATCAACTGTAGGGGCATCCCCCATTTCCTACTCCTCCCCCTAGCCTCCCCAATCTTCATGTCCTCATCTCCTCCTCTCCTTTGTATGCCATCTCTCCTCCTCCTCCTTTGGGGCCTAGCTAACTACCTCTCATCATCTGATCCAAATCCAAATGGCCCCATGATCGACTCTATGGTCGTGATCCTCCTCGGCCTCTGCTGAGCCCAACATGCAAAATACCATACTGTCGTACCTGCATCAGCTGGCCCTCCCCTCCATGGAAACTGTCATCAGGATTGCATCCCACATCTGTTGTGTGTACTCTGTAGTGATCTTTGAGCACCCCATATCCCCTTCACCTCCCAACTAATTTGTATGAACATCTATGGTCTTGCGGGGATATCCTGCAACACTTTGTACTGCCAGGTCATCCTGTCAGGCCTATGTAGCTCTATAATAAAAGGATCTCAATCAATCAGATAGCACACTAAGGAAAAGTAGCCCCTCCATCTCCTTTCATCATCACGCCACCCCAAAAATCATTTTCCCATGTAGGGCCTCCATGTAATGTCCTCTCCCCTCAATCTATCTAGCCTCCACCGCCACTCCTTCAAGTTTCCTACCTCCTAGTAATGTCGTCTCCAACCATACTCCATCCCCCACTAGTATGCTACTGGCAATGTCTCATTGTAAGCTCCATGAATCAATATGTCTAGCCATGTGATGTTGATGTGCTCCCAGGCCTAAACCTGGAGCAATGTCACGTGTAACACTGAGGGCCCTCCTATAGCATACTGTGTGCATGTCTCGGTACAACTATGCCAACATGCAAGCCCCACATGCATACTTTCCCTCCCATCACTCCACTATATGCCTAACAACCTCAATCATCTTGAGGCTTTAGAAGCGTCTACTCCTATGTGGTAGGAGGATCCCATTGATGAGGTCACACAGGTACAGAGGTAGTGTTGCCAAATCCAATCCCAAGCATGCATCAATATCTAGTTCCTTCCCTCAAATGGGAAGGTCACTTGGTCCAAACATGGCTTGCACGATCCTGTCTACTAATTGGCGAGGTGTCACGCTAATCAAATGCCCTTAGATGGGAAAATGCAAAATCCTCTAGACATCCTCTAGAATCACCATCATCTCCCCTATCAGGATATGGAAGGTAGAGGTCTCGAAGCTTCATCACTCCAACAATGTTGTCAATAGAGGTCGATGCGCTCAAATGTTGGGATATCCCAACATGTGAAGTAATCCAGCCTATGCTAGTGATGCATGGTCCTCCATGGTCATAGCTCTCATACAAGTATCCAACACCACTGAGTGCCTCTTGTGTGTCCTCAACATCTCAAAGTTCTGCATACATGCAAACCATTTTGTTAGCTTTTCTAACATTTCATTCCTATTTCTTGTATTTTTCACCCCTACCCCAGTTTGGTGAGTTCACCTATATGTAAGGCGAGTCCGCCCATTTTCCCCTTTACTGACACATTCTCCTGTCCATCTAGCGTGTTTGCTCCTATGTCTTTCATTTGCGGGTCTGCCCACCCCTTTCTTGTCTGAGCGCATATCCGCCTATCTTTCCCTCAAAGGTGAATTTGCATTCGCCTTTTTTTCCTCATGGGTGATTTCACAATCACCCCTATGTATTTTCCTCCCGAGTGGAAAACTTGTATTTTCCCTTTTTCCTAAAAGGTGAATTCACATCTGCCTATCCTCATTTTAGGCGGATTTGCATCCCCTTGTCTCCCCTTTAGGTTAATTTTCATTCACCCTTTTCCTTGATAGGCAATTTCGCAATTGCCTATCCACTGACACACCCACCCCTGCATCCTACATGATTTCCCTTGTCAGAAAGAGGTGAATTTGCAATTGCCCCTCTCTTGGCGTGCCTGCCCCTACGGTGTGCACACCTACCCATTTCTTCACCAATTTACCAGATAGGAAAATGCATTCGGCCGAAATGGGTGAATCCACCCTTCCATGGCTACCCATACAACCTAGCTACCCATCTCGACATTCAAAACAGTGCATAAATTGAAATCAAATGATAAAGGTGGGATACGATGCATACCTAATAGGGTACTTCTCGCTCGTATTAGAACTATCACACCTCATCGCCTTAGTGGATCAAATCGTCATCCACGAATGCCTTGTCATTGCTTGACCTGTCAGCCATCCTCGTCACTCTCTCTCTCTCTCTTTCATCTAGTCAGCTGCTAAGTGTACAAATGAAGATTAGGTGAATAGTAATTTTCAAATTTACTATTTATAATTTTCATTTTTTCCCTAATTAGCATTTTAATTTTTTGGTAATTTTTACCCTTTAATTAACCTTTGATCAATTCATTTACTCCCTTTTCTTCTAAGGGTTGTCATTCACACCCCATGTTCCCATTTTCCTCCGTTCAAAATCCATTCTTCATGGTTTTTTGCGCTCTATCGTATGGTGCTCTTCATTTCTCCATATTGAGAAGTTTCTCAGGGCCCCTTTTCTTCCCCATCCCCCCTCTCGAGGGAGGATACCCTACCATATTTATCCATTCTTCCTTCCTATCCATTCTCCTGTGATACTGAGGCATCATCTCACATTCTTTTCTTCTATTGAGTCATCTGTGTTTTATTTTTCTTCAAAACACTATTATTCTAACAATATTTCAAATAGGGAAAAAATGTAGACACCTAAATTTGGTCACTCCCATATGGTCAAATTCACATTCACATTCCTTTGTCCTCCACTCCTTAGCCATATTAATTAAATAATTTATTATTTGATTAATATTTCCTTTCAGCCTAATGTCCCTAAGGCATTTAATTAATCAATTGAATACCTTACCTTATTCATCTCTAAATTAAATAAATAGACCAATTTATTTAATTTAGTCATTAGCCCAAATGAATTAAATTAATTTTTAATTCATTTTCTTCTCTCTCCTCATTTCACATCCTCCATAATCCTCCTTAATCTAGATTAATTTAATTAATTTGTGATTAGGATGTGCACACCGCTAATCATCATTGGGGTCACATCCTCCATAATCTCCCACTTGCCTCTAATCCTTCATTAGCCTACATAATCCCACATTTGCACAATCTTAATAACTTAATTAGGCTAACCTAATCTTCATCCCATTTATGGCATGCATCCTTAGTCAACCTACATTAAATGCTTTCTCTATTTGGAGAAGGCATCCCCTTCCCTATGTGAATTTTTAATTCAAATTTAATCTTCCAATGCATTTTAAGGAATTTTAAATTCCTTGTCCCATCCCCATGAGGATTTGTGAGGAATTTTTAATTCCTCACATGTCCTCTCAAGCCACACGTGTACAAGGACCTCCTTTATGAGGAGATCTTGTCCCTTTCCAAGGTACCTCCATGTCACCTCCACATCATCCTCTCCCTTCCACATCATTTGCCACATGTCAACTTGTGAGGGCTTGTGAGTTCTAAAGTCACCCTAGCCCTTGATCTCTTCCACCATGGATCAACATTGAACCTCCATTTCTTTAGAGGCACTTCCCCTAAAAGTAGAGGAAATGCTCTCATTTGGCAATCACCAAAGATTTCAATTTAGCAATCAAAACATTCAAGCACACTTAGCAATTTTCAAGCATTTAAGCCATCCACCATTGTTGCAGCACATTTTGAGCCTCAATCTTGCATCCACTCCAATACCCATTTGCACCATTGCATTCCTCATCCTCATAGCATCATTTCAAGCATAATTTAGGTCTATTTTTCCAACAAAAGAGCACACAATCAAGCATCCAAAGGACCAACCAAAACAACAATTTGAACAAGGTAAAAGGTTTCATTTTTATTGTGCTTTGTTTATATTCAACTAGGCCTAATATTAATGTTTGTTTTGTGTTTTCCTTTTGTTGCATTTGGTTTAGTTTTGCATCTTAGGGTAGATAAAACACACCGCACACACTACCATATAAAATACATTTTTACCATTCCTTTTCACTCTCCTTAAGGAATTTTAAATATAACTTCATCATCATGTCTTCATGTTCAATATCATATTCATAAATGACATTAATGAAACACTTGAGATTCTCTTCACTTGTATTTTCATTATTACCTTGAAACCTTTATATGTTTCCTTTAATTTCATCTAGGATGGAGTTTAGATAATTAGAGATATAAAAAAAAACCAATTGACTATATTTATCAATCCTAAGAGGTTGTCTAATTGGAAGAAATCTTTAAAATTGTACTCTAGGGTTAACCCTATTGTTCTATGTCACATTCTATTGATTTGGAATAAGATGGTTGTATTGTACAAAATGAGAATTTTGATTTATATTTTTTTGTTGAGGAAAATTTTGAATTTGATTTAATTTGTGCATTCTTGGCAATTTTGCTTGTTTCCTTTGAATTTTAATCATTTCTTGTTGTTTTAAAAAATATATATATTCTAACCTTCTTTCCTTATGGTTATACTTTGGTTAGGTAGCTACATACACATAATGTAATGGAGTACCCAACTCTTGTTAAGTTTCTTGGGAAGAGGTAGAAGAATTATGGTGTGGATTCAGCCTTGTATTTCTTAAAGGTGGAGGCAAGGGTAATTATGTGTTTGCATTCTTAGTATGTAACTTTTGAGATACAATTATATTTATTGTATCATAATTTCCTTCAATCTTATATTTTTTATAATTATGCCTAAGGTTTCTTTCAAAAAATATGACCCCATTCTTAATTGAGTCATTTGAATTTTATTGATCTAGACCTTTTACTACCTTATCTCTACTTAATGTATCAACTAATCTAGTATCATGAGAATTATCCATAGATGAAATATTTGGTATATTAGCTCACCATTTAGCTTTTCATCTTTTTATATTAGTTGGAACTAGATCAAACTCTCTTTATCTTTATGATCATTGCATCATATCCATCTTTGATCTTCTTTTGGGTCTTCTTACTATTAATTGGTCAAACTTCACAATAGATTCATCTCTCATCACTTGAGAGGAGGTTTAAATTTTAAACAAGTTATTCACAAAAAAGGACTAAAATCTTCCTAAAAATGGCACAAAAAATGTTAGGCCCCAAAACAACACTCTCAAATCTTATATTTTTTCCCCACTTTCAAGGCTATATATTTTTCTTTGGGAATGTGAATGGAAGCTCATCAAAATAATCAAGCTATTTTAAGGTTAACATATGAGATTGGGTAATCTCTCCTATGCTTGAGGTGTTGGCATTGGAATTGTTTTTTCATTGATGTCAAAGGTCATGGAGACAAGACAAAGGTTTGATGTAGTTCATGTTGATGAATGTTGTTGGTGCAAATACAAGGTAGGTGACAATAAACAAGGTAGGTGACAATGAGGATGTGGATGCTTTGATTCATGGTGTTGATATATGTATTTCAAAGGTTATCATTGATGCAAAGGTTGTACAAAGAAGATTGATGGCAAAGCATTCAATCATGAAGTTTACTTGGATATTCACAGTTGTTGCATGGGATTCATACAAAGGTAATTAGAAAAATTGGTTAATACTTGTTGCAGTCAAAGAGTTTCTTTCAACATAGTTCTCATGGTTCATATTCTTCAAAGGTTGAACATCTCATGATTAGTGGTGTTAGTGATGTGGTCTTGTTGTTGAGAACTTTGTTTATGTATAAAACCTTAGCACTTATATTTCATTCATGCATATCTTATTTAAACAATATGAAAAGCACTATACTCTACATCAAAGGCTTTGTGTCAATGACATATGGTGACAATCAAAAGTTGAGGAATAAGCACATAATTTCAAGTTCATTGAGGTTTTGTTTAGGGTTTCCTTTATTGCTTGCAAGATTATTCCAAAACCCTAAAAGAAGTTATCCAATTTAATTTTTGTTATAACTTCTTGGTGACTCGGTATCACTAGTCAAAGTCACTTAAGTGATAAACTTAATGGTGGTGTACTCATGATTAACTGGCCCTTTCATTTAGGATAAATGGCCAATCAAGTTAATGATCTTTTGTTGACCATTCAAAGCAAAATCAATATTTATGATTTAAAGGTGAGAATGACAGGTTGAATAAATCAAAGGCTCTTATTTAAACCTTTCAACAACTATTTCCTGGAGCTTGACTTTGATGTGTATCTTCCTATTTTCCCATGTTTAGTTTTGTAACTTTGTTTTACATAGCAATGGATTAAAAAGATGTTTTCTAGTGTACAGTGTGGGTTGGAATGGTCAGGTGAGCTCTGTAAGTATGCTTCGTAGGCAGTGATACCTAAATGTTGTTATTCTTATGCAAGAAGGATGATTTTAAAATGACACTAATTTATGAATTTTTCATACTACTATGTTTTTGAAGCAATCTTCCATGTTTATTTTAGTATCATGCAAAATAAGAGGGTTTTGAATAACTGAGCATAAAAGGCTTGCTTGTGCCTTTGCATGTCAATGTACATGAGTTGTGCTTGCTTTACATGAGTAGGAGTAGTATGGAAAGTGATAAAGACTTCACTTATGTCTAGTATCTTGTGTGTCTAACAACGCCTAAATGTATGCATTCTTGATCATGTTCTTTGTCTTGTTGAAATAAAGAACATGATTATGTAAAGTCATTTTGTGGTCTTCTAGAGGGTTTCTATCAAGACTTTTTATGTGTGGAGAGGATTGAAGAATTCTTGATCATATAAACACCAGTTGGAGTCTTGTTTGTAGTTGTTCAAAGATTATCATTCATGTATGCAGGGTGATTGGTCATTGCTTATATTAATTTGTTCATTGTGTAGAGGAGTTTTGTGGAGAGATAAGAACTTATCCTATCTCTATCTTTCATTGGAGAACTTTTTATTGTTGGAGGGTTAAGGGGATATTCTTGTAATCTTCCTTCATGTTCTTGATGTTGTAAATTTGTTGTCAAGGGAACATAAGAGTTTGTGAGTCAAGGTGTTGAAGGATTTTGTTGTTGGTGCATATTGTAACAAGGTAACCCCCTAAAATTGTATCTCTTCTTTCATTTGGAAATTGGTCAGTAAGACCATGGAGAGTTGCTAGTGAGTATGTATTTTTCTAGTGAGGTTGTATTTTTCCAGTGAGGCTATTTTTTGCCAGTGAGGTTGTATTTTTCCAGTCAAGTTGTAATCAGTGAGATGTTCATTGCTAATGAGGCTATAATTAGTGAGATTAATTTTGTGCCAGTGAGGCCTAATAAAATGAAATTTCATAGTAGTTTTTTCTCCTTGTAAAGTGTTTTCCACTCATAAATAACGGTGTTATGGTTTTTTATGGTCTTCATATTCAAACAATTCAAGTCCTGTTGTTTCCTTTGTGTAATTTTCAGCATTTTAATATCTATGTTAATCAAAAATTTGTTATTGGCTATTTCATTGGGTAACATTTTAGTAAATGAACATTCAAGTTGTCACAAAGAAACTATATGCATAAGTTTATGTGGAACAATCAAATTGAATTTATTTTATAACTTGAAACATTGATTCACCCCCCCCCCTCTCATTGTTTATGTACTCCAACAAGTGGTATCAAATACATACCCTTGCACAAAGTCTAACCAACTTAGGGGTTCTTGGTAGTGGAGTACTTACTATGGGCAAGAGGTATAGAAATAAAGTTTCTAAAAAGGAGAAAGATTTACATCAAAACAAAGAGAAGTCTATTACTAAAGTTGATGATGTTTCTAATGTTCTTGGCTCTAAAGAATTTAATGCAAGAATGTTTGATGCAAAAAGAGATGAGTTACAATTCATGGAGATTGCAAATGAGCCATATGATGAAAATGATGAAGAGGAAGCACAATTTTATCTTGAAGATGAATTGATTGTTTCCTTAGATGAATTGAAGAAAGAAATAAGAGAAAAATAAGAACTAAAGATGAAGTATGAAGGATCTAATCAACTTGTTGAGGAACTAAATAAGAAGTGTGTAGAATTTGATCAAATTATTGAGAAACTAAAGTTGCAATTGGAAGAGACTAGAAAAGTGGAAGAGGCCACTTGTATGAAGTTGCAAACCAAAGTATAAGATTTCCAAAAGTTAGAGGCTGAAATGTTGTCCCTAAAGAAGCAATTGGAGAAGGTAAATCAAGATTTGAAAAGAAGTCTACTAAATGAGCAGAGCACCGAGTTGCTTGAGAAAATGTTGCTAAGTCAAAGATCTCTTTCAAAGAAATATAGGATAGGATATGGAGGAGAAATGAGTAACAAAGATGCTACAATGTCAAAAGGAGCTAGAAACTAAGGGCAATGACCTTCACAATGCCTAGTGACAGTACTTTTGGTGACAGTCCTTACAATGAAGAGTTAAGGGTTGATAGTGATACTGTAGTGATGTTGTTGCAGGGCTTTAGAGCCAATATGTGAAATTTTATTCATCCTTGTGTCAAGATCTTAGTTGTTGACTGTGCTAGATGCTTTCTATCAAGTGCTCTCACTTTGTGGAGTATGATCTTGTAAAACAACAGTGGAGTACTTTGCATGGTGGTGATGCTCTTGCGTAAACATATTGATCTTCAATAGTATGACATGGAAGATGGAACAAGTTCCAAAGTGATAAGCATACATCATGGAGTAGTTATTCTTTATCCAATGGTAGATCTCTAAATATAATGGTGATATTTCTTCTATTCTTTCCTTGTTGTTCAATAGTATGGTGCTTAAACAGTGATCTTCATTAGATTTATTTTACTTTCACTACTCTCTATTTTGATCAGTATGTGGACAAGGTTTCCATGGAGTGGCACTATGCAACTCTTTCATTTTGTATTGCTTGATCTAACATATTGAGGTATTGTTTTGAGGGATTATTGTAGCAAAGGAATAGTGACAGTTGTAGGCACTACCAGTGTTGATGGATAGTGTGACAGTGTTTTGTATCAGCAATGGCTCTCACATGGATTTTATGCACTATCTTGTGGTTGAACAGTCCTTGATGAGGTAACAAGTACAAAGTATAGTTTGTTGACAACATAGTTCTTTAAGTGGTCTCGAGGAAACTTGTAGTCCCTTCCTTAATGGAATACTTACCTTGCATGATGTTCAGATCTCTTAGACAATGGTTATTTAATTTCCATTGGAACAATGATTCAACTCTTTGATGCTTTGAGAGTGACAGTGATTCATTGATATTTAATAGTCCCGATGCTTTGTTGTTTATGACACTAAAATTTTTGATCTTTATGGAATTCAATGGTGTCAGCGCAGTCCTTTTTTGATAGTACATTTATCTTGCTCATGTTGACGGTCTGAATTGATGAATAAGTTGAACAGTTTTTGATGATTAGACTATTTTGAAGATAACCATCTTGGAGATAAACACTTAGAGACCATTCTCTTCATTTCTTGGACAATAATCTTTCTTCATTGATTCTTCTTGGTCAAGACTATTCATTTCTTGGATAGTAATCTTTGATTTTTCTTGGATAGTATTGGATAGTGGAGACCATTCATTAGCTTGGACAAGGTATGCTATTGTGATACATCATTTACTTATAGCCTACTCGGACTGTGATGAAATAGTGAAACTTTGCACATTGAATTAATGAGAAGTGTTCTTGTTTATAATGTTTGTGTAGTGAGTAGTGGTTCTTGAATGTGCTAATTTGGTGACAGTGGTTTGAATATATCAACAATTCTTTGAGAGTGATAGCCTTGTATAGTGACTTGAGTTTTCTTAGACATAGCATTTTCTTGAACAATGATATCTTGCAATTTTCCTATTTGCTTTGATATAGTGCATCATTTGTTCATTTGGCACTGCTTAACATTTATTCTGCTTGACAATGGTTTTTGACAACATACTTTTGCTA
Source organism: Sequoia sempervirens (assembly GCA_007258455.2). Classification (NCBI taxonomy): domain Eukaryota; kingdom Viridiplantae; phylum Streptophyta; class Pinopsida; order Cupressales; family Cupressaceae; genus Sequoia; species Sequoia sempervirens. Next base: position 220,974,448 of record VDFB02000007.1, read on the forward strand.
GTGATTTGAATAGTGCTCATGGAATGAGACAATGCATAATCTAGTTCTCTCTTTTCTAATAATGTAGTCTCTACATGCAATTGAGTACACAAACAATAAATGGGTTTGTTTATTGCTTTGTGGTTCAAGTAAATTCCCAACTAAGCTAAAGATAGTGCATGCTTTGACAGTGGTTTATGTTTTTGCTAACAGTTTCATTGTTTGGGGATAGTTAGTGTTGATAGTGAATGAAGCTTGAAAGTGGATATCACATGCTGACATTGCAAGGAAACTTGAAACCATCTAATGACAATTTCCACATAGCCCAAATATGAAAAACATGCATATAAGTGCTCAATATCAACATGCAAGAGATTAGACAACATACCCATGAAATATGACACAAGATATACCCCAGGAAAACCCTCGAGAGGGAAAAAACCCAGCCTCCAAAATCATCCACACTCCATGTATTCTTCAACAATGAAAACCCATTACAATACATTTGCAGAGACTCCATGAACACTTTTGAAGCACAATCTATCCATGCATTCCATGTGACCAAGCATGAATCCACACATCCCATGCCATGCTTCAAACCCTCACACATGCACAAGCTCAACCTGCTAACCTACAACAAACTATCCAACCCTAAACAACTACCCTTGTGGTTACTTTTATAGAAACAAGCTCCCACAAAACCACCAAGTGGTATTACATAAACCATGTGCCCAAAACCATGAACTTATAATCATGTGACCCCACATTTAATATTGGGTACTTATTATATTTTATTATTCCCCAATATTAAATAATTACATTTTACAATTATGTCCCAATGTTACATACAACATAAAGTGGCCCCAACATTATAGCTCCAAGTGATGCACGTCCATCTAGGTACCCCTAGGTGTACCACACACATAATAATAAATCAAACATTATAAGCATTATGCAAGGTGTACAACACCTAATTCTAATAGACATATCTTACAATCTTCATTTGTTTGATGATAGATGGTGAATGTTTTAGTATGATAGTTGTGAACTTCATTTCAAGTGCTTCCATAGCCAATTACTTCCACTAAGTCAGGGAGAGAAGTGCACTTTGGAAGTATAGACTATCTTGGGTTTATCTTCCTTGTTTCCTTGATGATGTTAATTGGTTTTCTTGGACAGTTAGTACTACAATTGATACTTGGTTTGCTTGGATAGATGGTATTATTTTTTATATTAAGGTGGTTTATCATGTGGTATTTGTCTCGAAGGGATTGTGATTGCATAGAGAAGGCAGGTCTTTGCTACAGTTCTTGTTGGGCTCATGGTACTTAGTGCATTGAATTGTTGTTTTAGTTTGACATGACAGTTTGGTGATGTGGATTTTTGTAGTGCTATGATAATAGTGTGTAGAAAAGAAGCTTGTTGCTACCTCTATATGGAACTCATTTGTAGGGGAGCTTCAGTGTATATCATGTTCTCTCATGCCTTTAAATGGAGATATCATTAACAAGGGGAGTCAGTAGTTCTTTGTCATTGTTCTCAAAGGGGGAGAAGAGCAACTAGGTGCAGGTGCAAAGGTTGGTTGACATCAATGCCAAAAGGGGAGTTTGTTGGCATTGCCATTGTTTTGTCATTGATTTCAAAGGTCATCAAGACAAGAAAAAGGTTTTATGTAGTTCATTTTGATGAATGTTTTTGGTGCAAAGAAAAGGTAGGTGACAATGAGTATGTGGATGCTTTGATTCATGGTGTTGATACGTGTTTTTCAAAGGTTATCATTGGTGTAAAGGTTGTACAAAGAAGATTGATGACAAAGCATTCAATCATGAAGTTTTCTTGGTTATTCACAGTTGTTGCATGGGATTCATACAAAGGTTATTGGAAAACTTGGTTAATACTTGTTGCATTCAAAGAGTTTCTTCAAACATAGTTCTCATGGTTCATATTCTTCAAAGGTTGAACATCTCATGATTGGTGGTGTTAGTGATGTGGTCTTGTTGTTGAGAACTTTGTTTAAGTATAAAACCATAACACTTATATTTCATTCATGTATATCTTCTTCAAACAATATGAAAAGGACTATACTCTGCATCAAAGGCTCTATGTCAATGACATATGGTGACAATCAGAAGTTGAGTAATAAGCACATAATTTCAAGTTCATTGAGGTTATCTTTAGGGTTTCCTTTATTTCTTGCAAGATTATTCCAAAACCCTAAAATAAGTTAGCCAATTTTCTTTTTTTAATAACTGCTTGGTGACTTGGTATCACTGGTCAAAGTCACTTAAGTGATAAACTTAAGGGTGGTGTGCTCATGATTAACTAGCCCTTTCATTTAGGATAACTAGCTAGTCAATTTAATGAACTTTTTTATGCCATTCAAAGAAAAATCCACATTTATGATTTAAAGGTGGGAATGGTGGGTTGAAGAAATCAAAGGCTCTCATTTAAACCTTTCAACAACTATTTCCTGGAGCTTGACTTTGACGTGTCTCTGCTTGTTTTCCCATGTTCAATTTTGTAACTTTTTTTATATAGAAATGGATTAAAAAGATGTTTTCTAGTGTATGGTGTGGGTTGGAATGGTCAGGTGAGCTCTGTAAGTATGCTTCACAGGTGGTGATACTTGAATGTTGTTATTCTTATGCAAGAAGGACGATTTTGAAATGACAGTAAAATATGAATTTGTCATACTTTTGTATTTTTGAAGTAATCTTCCATGTTTATGCTAGTATCATGCAAAATAAGAGGGTTTTGAATAATTGAGCATAAAAGGCTTGCTTGTTCCTTTGTATATCAGTGTACATGAGTTGTGCTTGTTTTACATGAGCAGGAGTAGTATGGAAAGTGATAAAGGCTTCACTTATGTCTAATATCTTGTGTGTCTAACAACGCCTAAACATATGTAGTCTTGATCCTATTATTTGTCTTGTTGAAATAAGGAACATGATTATGTAAAGTCCTTTTGTGGTCTTCTAAGAGGTTTTATGTCAAGAGTTTTGATTTGTGCAGAGAATTGAAGAATTCTTGATCATATAAACACCAGTTGGAGTCTTTTTTGTAGTCGTTTAGAGATTATCATTCATGTATGCAGGGTGATTGGTTATTGCTTATATTAATTCGTTCATGTGTAGAGGATTTTTTGGGAGAGATAAGAACTTATCCCATCTCTATCTTTCATTGGATAACTTTATATTATTGGAGAGTTAAGGGGATATTCTTGTAATCTTCCTTCATGCTTCTTGATGTTGTAAATCTATTGTCAAGGGAACATAAGAGTTTCTGAGTCAAGGTGTTGAAGGATTTTTTTTTGGTGCATATTTTAACAGGGTAACCCCCTAAAATTGTATCTCTTCTTTCATTTGTAGATTGGTCAGTAAGACCATGGAGAGTTTCCAGTGAGGCTGTATTTTTCCAGTGAGGTTTTGTTTTTCTAGTGAGGCTATATTTTTTCAATGACGCTGTAATCAGTGAGATGTTCATTGCCAGTGAGGCTGTAATAAGTGAAATTACTTTTTTGCTAGTGATGCCTAATAAAATGAACTTTCAGAGTGGGTTTTTCTCCTTGTAAAGGTTTTTCCTCTCATAAATCACTGTGTTATGGCTTTTATGGTTTATATGGCCTTGACATTCAAACAATTCAAGTCTTGTTGCTTCCTTTGTGTACTTGTTAGCATTTGGTCTTGGCTATTTCATTGGGTTACTCTTTAGTAATTGAACATTCAAGTTGTCACAACACTATATGCATAAGTTTATGTGGAACAATCAAATTGAATTTATTTAATAACTTGAAACACTGATTCACCTCCCCTCTCAGTGTTTTTATACTCCAACATGAGGATCATATTAAACATAGGAAGGTATTCCTAGAGGTATGCTTGAATAGGAACTTAAATCAAATAAAATTAATAATTATACAAACAAAAACCATACCCAAATATAAACTTGACCCTAATAATTGTCACTAAGCTAAGTTTAAATAGTTGCAATAACCTCTATATAGTTGATTCAAACACTCTACAAATGTAACGATATAATAATACCTTGATATAATTTATTTCATATTTTTAACAATTAACAAATTACAAACATGTTGCAAATGATTCACTAATAATACACTTTTTTTTACTTAAAATCTATTGGTTGTAATAATAAATCATAAATAATAATTCATTAATCGACTTCTACTTCTTATGCTACTGGTGAATGATTTTTTATAATTCTTCTTTGAACTCATAGGCATTCCTCCAAAACATGTAAGAGACCATTACATATACCAAGAATGCAATAAATTTAATGCTGTAAAATTTTCAATTACCTATTATAGCCATATCATAAAATATGGTGGAAGAAAGTTTACAAAAAGAGGGCCTATCACACCTCTTACTCCACAAATAATCCAAAATATCAACAACTAGCAAAGGATACAATTGTTTTCATACATCTACTACAATAGATACCTCTCTAAAAATTAGAGGGTAGCTTTAATTGTGGATCCAAATTTAAATATTTAAATCCTAGATTATTTTGCACTATGTCCAACAAAAACCTAAAGAACCAGCCCTTTGAATGAATTAAGAACTTGCATATATAGATTCTCCACTTGAAAAATGGGTTGAAGGAGTTGGTGTGTAGATTTTGTTTAACAAAAAAATCAACCATACTCTAGCCACCATCATCATAAATTATATGGATGAGAATTTCCTTAATAGAATCTACAAACATCTTGAACAAGGATATTTTTTATTTAGTTTAGAATAAGAATTGCTCTATTTGGGGATTACTATATTGAGTTATAAAAAAATCAATCTCAATGTTATATTCATTATGGTTTACAAGGCTATCACTATTAGTAATCTTACATTGGTTTTGTAGGTTATATTTGATTATGGGGCTCATCAAAATAAAATGGAATTTGATTGAAAGTATCTTCTAGAGTAGAGTTCAAGTTTAATCTAGCTTGACATATTGTTATTGGTTCCATGATTTTTGTTTTGGTTTGCACTAGTTTCACATAAAGGGGGAAACTAAGAAGACACACCAATAGCTTATATTATTTAGGTGTTAGTGTAGTTGAATAATGTCACAAAAAATTCCTTGAATATACAAGTGGGTGATCTTTGGTTATGATGTTTTCCCAATACCACTACATAATTAAGATAAAAGGCTTTAAGCTAGGGTTATACAAGATTAACTAGGGAAGTTATTGATATATATTGTGGTATATAAGGCCCAATTCCATAATAGAAGGTTGTTATATAAGGCTTATGTATTGATTAGATCAAACCATTTCACTTCATAGTGTGCTTATAACACATGACTGCTTGGTCAAGAATGATAACTCCTCCAAGAAATTTGTACAACCAACTAGAAAATTGGTTTAGGATAATGCTTGGTGATGAAGAAAGAGTATATATAAATGAGTGACAAAAGTATTTTTTGATTCTCAAGATCACCTTATGGTGAAAGGGAACACAATAAGTGACTTAGTCACATGCAAATAGATACAAACTAGATATAAGAAAGAAAATTTTCTTTTTCTATTATGATTTTAGCTTGTTTGAGATTTTGGCCTTCATCTAGCATGGATTCATAATGCAATTTTTAAAACTAAGATCTTCACCATATGATGGTTTTCTACACAAAGGTAATTAGTGATAAAAACACAATCCCTATAATGTTTTTGATTAACAATAAAAAAAGGTTTTGAATGGACCTAAAACCCTTACAAGAAAAATGTTTCCGAGAGAATAAAACATAGCCAAACTTTTACACCCCGTTGTGTTTTTACCTATTTACTATTACCTTGTTTGGTTAAAATGCTTTAATATATAATTGTGTTTTATATATGAATCTTGATGTATAATGTGGTGAATGAATGTGCAATTCAATATGACGTTTTAAATGATTTGACAATAAAAATATATGATGCATATGTATGTATTGTTATCAACTAACTACTATTGTAATGTACTAAGTTGGATGCAGGAACATATTCAAACCTCTGGAAGAGAGGGTGAGTATCACTCAAGAGAAGAACTTGGTCTAGTAACCATTAATGAGCCTAACTAAGAATACACACACTCACATCCTAGTTGGTCTAAGTTGAGTCAAGTTAGTTCGGGGAATTGGTAAGTGATCTTTAGTTTTGATTTGGGAATGTTTTTTATTGTTTTATGGTTTCAGTCTTTGAATTTTCTTGATTGAGAAAATGTTATTAAGTATTTATATCAAGTAAAATTCCTTCTTTGTGTGTTCATATTTATATATATATTGATCAATGAAGTATATACATAAAATGTATATATGTATGTGTCTACAATAACTCATACATGCATGGGAATATCAATTGGACAAATGTGACATATATATATATATATACACACTTCGTGTATATACATCGATTGATGAATATGAGAATATATGTGTTTATGTAAGGATATTAATATATATATATTAATATATATGTATATAATTACATATATACATATATACATATATTAATATGTGTGTATATATATAAAATTATTTTGATATGTTTATATATATATATATAATTAGCAAGTAATGTATTTAGTAATCATATGAATATAATTATTTATACATATATGAATATAATATATATATATATATATATATTAATATTTATATATTATATATATTGTTTGATATATATTAAAGTGCTTTGAATAAGCATAGTGCAATAACATAGCACTTGCATATATGTAGCTATGGCCAAAGTTAGATTGTTGCACATAAAGCATAAGGAGAATAAGTCAAAGAGACTTATGCGTAGTGGATAAGTAAAGGTATGTATATTGTTTAAACATTGCAAGTGAAAATTAATGCAGATTCAACATTGCTAACTTAGTGTTAACTGCACATAAATAAAGGGCACTAAAGTATGAAGGTGGCGCCAAAATTTGTAGAATGTGGAAAATAATAAAAGTATAAAACCTACTCCATATCCAGGTAAAGTCATAAGATAAACATGAAATTCAGTCAATGCAAAAATGGTAGAAATTTGTGAGGGTAGTCGACTTGCAAATCAAATAGGAAACCTGTAGTAATGTGTCATTGTGTCTTGACTTAGTAAAAGAGTCATGTTGTCACAAGAATGAAGTTGACTCATCCATTCTATGAAATTGGAAATAAGAGGACTGTTATGTGTTGCAATATGAGAGTTTAAATTAGCTAAGTCGATGCACTTGAATAAGAAGGTGGCAGAATTGTTAGCTTGTTTGTAGCATTACGATGCTCATATTTTAGTATATAGAGAGGTGCTCTCTATACCATTTGTTATATACTTTTCATTTGGATTTCTTTTTTGTTATTCTCCTATATTTTCTATGTGAGAGTATTTTAAGAGTTTTATGAGATAGAGAGAGATATTTTGTGATTTTGTAATTGTTGAGAGAATTGGTAAGACGCTAGAAGTGGAAGATAGATTGAACTTAGAAGAAGTAGCAAGCGGGCTTGTGGAATTGAGCTAGGAAGGAAGAAATATTAGTTGAAGCTTTTAATATAGGCATGTTGATTTCTAGTCCTTTATTATTATATGGTTGAACGGTTATTTGTTTTTGGATGCCTTGTTTGGAAAGGATTGATTTAAATACGTGTTAAGTTTCTAGGATAATCTTGCATGTTCTTGGTTGATTCTTGTTTCCGTGAAACCCTTTTATTTGCATTATTCTTATATAATCATATTGTAATTTATATGATTGTGTATCTCTTTAAACTATACATAGTTTGTCAATACTATACATATGTGTCATGTCCCTGAATTGGAGGTATCATGATTTAATTAAATTAATTGATTAAGTTGTCCAAAATTAATGATATTTCAAAAGGGATAGATTAATTGATTATTTTAATTAAATATTAGATTAATTATTTGTAAAGTTATTCCAATAAATTAATATCTTAAGGATTACTTTATATTTAATTAATTTAATAAAGTAACTAAAGTAAAATAAATCATAAAGTCACTTAAGTAATAAAATAATATTTTATTCTAGAAGCTTCTTGGAAGTGAATGGGAATTCTTTATAAGCAGTTGATTGCAAGTCATTATGATCATGTCTTGGGTTGTTTCTATTTCTCATACATGTGTGGTAAAAGTTGAGGCTTGCATTATTGAGGGTTTGAAGACTCTAGAGTACCTTCGGTTGTGAAAGATCAACCTTAGCTAGAGTTGTTGAGAAATCCATCCAAGGTTTCTACAGGTGTTTTATTGGGGACATTTTAATAGGTGCAATAGCTAACGTATTATTGCCCTAGTTGAATTGGTGTGATAGCTAGTTTATTATCACATCTTCATCATTGCAGAAGTTGAGGTATTGTTTCAATCATAATATCCTTGGAGAGAAACAGTTGATGTATTGTTGTATTTCCATTTGAGAAGGAGGTTTCAATTTATGCTAAAATTTAATGGTCTCTTGACCAAATTTTGGAGTGAAGGAGAATTCGATTTGGAGATAATAAGTGAAAACATTTCTTAGTTTTGGGCACACATCAATTTTCAGTCCTGGACCAATTTGGCATCATTTGGTATGATTTGAGACAGTATTGAAGGGGACGATTTAATCTCAGTCTTGCACAAGATAATCTTGGCATTTGGATAGTGGTCCATTGCCTTCATTGTTATAGAATTATTATTGGCTATTGAAGTCAGGATGATTATATATGAGGAAAGAGTATTTGCATCAACTTAACAAACTAAACACACTTGGAAAGCACTGGCAACAAATCATGTGTTCCTCATAAGGACGATTGTTCTTGTTTTCTCCAGTTTGGTGCAGCTCACAATCTATTCACTTGGGGCGATTAACTTGCATCTTTCAATATCATTAGAAAATCACTTGCAACGTAGTTTTCAGGGATAAATAATATTGTTGTAGACATTGGGTGGCACATCAGCATGGTCGTTTCCTTAAAGGAAATAATATTAGAGAGATCATGGGTTGCAAAAGAAATTTGAGGCACAAGTAGTGTTGAGCAACATTATCAATCTTGGAAGGGATTTGAAGACAAGTTCGTGGAATCATATATAGCACCACTAACAACGTTTCCAAGTTCCATTTCAATATTATTGTACTTATTTGAACATTATAATCTGTATATGAATATCTCAGGAGTTTGTTGTCATGCTAGCTTAGACTAGCAACATAGTTATCATATTGCATTGTTTGGTATTAGGAATTGCTTTTACATAAGGGCGATCTGTTGTAGAGATTAGTTGGTGCTTTGTAGTTAGTTGGAAGATAATTATGAGAAATCTTGGAGATTAGGATTTGCATTAGACATGTTTATCAAAATGCCTCTATGTTGTCATCGTCAAAAATATGAATGTATCATTGGCATTACTTTGTAAATCATTCCCTTTAGAAGGAAATTAGACTGTAATTAGTTTGAGCATCATATAATAAAGGAGTTGGTGGATACAAGCTTGCAAGTCGAGTGTTTATTAAATTTAATGTAGCTACATATTTACACAGTTGCATTTCACTTTCAGTCATTATAAGGCATTGTAGTCATCAGTTTCAGCTTTAGAAGAATATGGGTAATGCATGACAATTGTTTGTCATAATGTATCTTACTTCTATTATGCATTTACATTATATTTTTAGTCATCATTGAGCATTCAAAATTCATTAAATTCCATTGTATTGCACTACCATATAGTTTCAGACCTTGCACACTTTCATTTGAGTCATTTGGTTCATCAAAAACATCATATGAATTTGGAAATATCAAAAGAAAATTACAAAAAGCAAGTTTACTTGATGCAAGACAAGTGTTTGACATAATTCTCAGAGCTTCAAATCAGCAAGTTAAGGCTAGGATTAGCAAACGACAGTACAGTGGTATCAAAGCTTTGATTCTGCCAGCCTATCGAGTCATTCAAAGTTTGAGCATGGCTTCATTAAGTGAAAAAGAGTTGAGCTAAAAACTTTATATTACAGTTAAAAAACTGGAGCACTTGACCTCACAAAAATATGTTTGTCTCAACACTTTGGAAGAATTATAAACTTTTTTATGTGTGGTCGATCACTCACCTTCTTAATTATTGCAATTAGCTTTGACTTCAGTAGTGCATTCTTTAAGTAAGCCAAAATTAATGAGACATCAAGATGAGGAGGTAAGATTTTCGGTTGTTACTTGCATAAGTGAAATTATGAGGTTTTTAGTTCTTGAAGCTCCGTATGATTCTAAAAAAATTAAAGAGGTCATGCAGTTGATTATTGAAAGCTTCAATGGGTTAGGTGACATCAAAAGCCCTACTTTCAATAAGAGGATCAAAATTTTAGAATTGATGGCATAGGTGCACTCATATGTTATCATGTTTGATTATGATGGTCTTATTCTCCAATTTTTTGATTTCTTCATATTAGTAATCAAGAAACACCATTCATACAAAGTAAAGACAAGCATGTTCACTATCTTGTCCTTGATCCTAGACAAAGACAAATATATTTGCAAGAAGTTACAATCTGGTTAGTTAGCCATTTGGAGAAGAGAGCAACATGTTTTGACTGCAGCATATGATCTCTCAAGAAGATTGGTTGAACAAAATATTGAGAAATTCAATGAGCAACTGGTTGCAAAAGAGTTGATTTCATTCAGTTTACAAGTTCCACCTTTTCTTCAGGAGGTTAGCATGCCACCATCCAGTGATTCGATTGTGTGAGATGATGAACTCAAAGAAAAAATGGAGCCCTCTCAGGTAGTGACACCTAATCAGGGCATGGAGGATATTTCTACAAGTGGAATTAGTATTTTCCTAATTCCATATTAGAATATGAGCATATAGGACTTTGCAGAAAAAGAATTTCAGGAACAATTAGAATCCTATTCATGTGAAGAGGAAGTTAATAAAACACCCCATATTCCACACATATTGAAGAACCGGTTGAAGGTGATTGAGGATGGCATTGTGGAAGCATTATCACATCATGATAAAATGCACAAACTAAATGAGGATCACCTTTGGATGATTTAGTTAGAGAGAAGACAAAAGAGAGTTGAAGTAGAGTCTTCTCATGATAGCTTGTAGGAGACCAAAGAAGGTATGGGAATAGTGAAGACAAACTATTTGCACCTTCTTTTAAACCATGATCATCTTCTCAACCTAGCTAAGGTCTATTCAGATGCTTTAAGAAGGAAAGAAGATGAAGTAAATAAGCTTACTCACGAGCTTATGGTTACCGATGATTCCTTGAGGAGTACTTAATTGGCCCTACAGGAATCTAAGATTCATGTTGATGAGCTTTGCTTAGAGTTGATTTTGGCTCAAGATTCATTTTGTGTAGGAAAGACTCAATCATCTATGGCATCAAAGGCACATGTTGAGGATATTAGTGTGAGTTCTCCTAACATTCACATTCAAGATATAGGTGCAGTGTCTTGTGTGTCAGATAGGCATGAGGAGTCAGTTGGAGATGGGTGCATCATTCTTGATCTTGAGAGGTATATGATTGAGTTTCTGGTTGGTTTCAGTCTTTGGGTTGGAGATAGACATGTTGGCAACAATATTCCTACACCATCCTCTTGGGTTTACCTCCTACTTCATTGATTGATGGATGTCCTCCTTTGCTAGTTGGAGTTCTATCAGATGGTACTATGAGGGAAACAACTGTTGGTATGGAGAAGAGAGATTGGGATGGCCACCTTGGAGTAATAGGATGGAGTGATGATGGGTCCTTCTCATCTTTGGGCAGCAAAGATACTATTTGCTCCATCATGGACTTGATTCACAGGATGCAGGTGTTGTTTTGACTTATGCTAACAGCTCGACAGTATATGTTTGCATGCACCTATGATTGGAATTCTTCACATCCATAGGAGACCTCTTGGTGTAGAATGGTTTGAGGATGATACAAACACATCAGTCATGACTATAGATTTAGGCGGCATTGGAGATTTGAGCACTAGGCTCTACTTCAGAACTTTGGAGATGGACCTTGGACAATTTTATCATAAGAAGATGGTTTCTTCTAGGTCTTACATATTGGACTTGAATATTGTTCCAACCTCTTTCCAAGAAATAGATGGAATTCATGATTTGGTATTCTTCTCACTCCTAAAAGTGAGTTAGGACACTTGCAACTGATTTCTAAGAGAGGTATTAATGGCGTCATTGTAAAACCAACTCATCCTATTTTGAGTTGTGAGTCTTCTTTTGAGGATGGCAGTATAGGATGGAGTACACTTGACTATTCTGGTCTTCCATTGGCATAACTAGAGGAGTTTCATCTCGATTACATCTTGTGGTGTGCTCATTAGTTTGTGTTCAACCCACATACATAGGATTTGACTATGTCATTGATGGCACAGAGAGGTGGGTTGAATAAGAGGGGTTTAGGTCTACTCTAGAGCGATACATTTCATACTTCAGGTGATGAGTCCAAGTTTCTCACCTTTCCCTTTCTAGTCGATTGTTTCTAGAAGCGGGGTTTTGAGTTTTGGTAAAATTGGACTCTAGGGGATATCAGAGTGGCACAACAGAAGTTAGTCAATGTTGAGGATGATGGACTTCTAGGTATGACATTTGAGGTGTACCAACATAGTACTTGGAGTTGGCATGATGGAGTTGATTTACAGAGTTGGGATCCAGGCGTTCCATTGTTGGTTGGTTGGTTTTATTGGTTGATAGAGTTTGACAACCTCTTGGGCTCTAGTTGCATACAAAGGTTCTAGGATTGCACATGTGGCAGGATCATTTGTGATCTGGGTGGTTGGTGAAAAGGTGTTGTGGTAGTTGTAGATTGCTTAAGGGCAAGCAATCTTTGGGAAGGGAGGATTGTCATGTCCCTGAATTGGAGGTATCATGATTTAATTAAATTAATTGATTAAGTTGTCCAAAATTAATGATATTTCAAAAGGGATAGCTTAATTGATTGTTTTAATAAAATATTAGATTAATTATTTATAAAGCTATTCCGATAAATTAATATCTTAAGGATGACTTTATATTTAATTAATTTAATAAAGTGACTAAAGTAAAATAAATCATAAAATCACTTAAGTAATAAAATAATATTTTATTCTAGAAGCTTCTTGGAAGTGAATGAGAATTCTTTATAAGGAGTTGATTGCAAGTCATTATGATCATGTCTTGGATTATTTCTATTTCTCATACCTACATGGTAAAAGTTGAGGCTTGCATTGCTCGAGGGTTTGAAGACTCTAGAGTACTAGGTTCGGTTGTGAAAGATTAACCCTATTTGAAGTTGTTGATAAATCCATCTAGGGTTTCTACGGGTGCTTTATTGGAGACATTTTAATAGGTGCAATAGTTGGCATATTATTTCCATAGTTGAATTGGTGTGATAGTTGGTTTATTATCGCATCTTCATCGTTGCAACAACTAAGGTATTGTTGCAATCATAATATCCTTGGAGAGAAATAGTTGATGTATTGTTGCATTTCCATTTGAGAAGGAGGTTTCAATTTATGCCAAAATTTAATGGTCTCTTGACCAAATCTGGAGTGAAGGAGAATTCGATTTGGAGATAATAAGTGAAAACATTTCTCAGTTTTGGGCACACGATGATTTTTCAGTCTTGGACCAATATGGCATCATTTGGTACAATTTGAGACAATATTGAAGGGGACGATTTAATCTCACTCTTGCATAAGATAATCGTGGCATTTGGATAGTGGCTTGTTTCCTTCATTGCAACAATTAGCAGCACATTTGTAGAATTATTATTGGCTATTGAAGTCAGGACAATTATATATGAGGAAAGAGTATTTGCATCAGCTTAAAAAACTAAACACACTTGGCCAACATTGGTAGAAAATTGTGTGTTCCTCATAAGGACAATTGTTCGCATTTTCTCCAGTTTGGTGTAACTCACAATCTGCTCACTTGGGGCGATCAACTTGCAGTTATCAATATCATTAGAAAATCACTTGCAACAAAGTTTTTAGGGATAAAGAATATTAATGTAGACATTGGGTGGAACATTAGCATGGTCACTTCCTTAAAGGAAATAATATTAGAGAAATTGTGGGTTGCAAAAGAACTTTGAGGCGCAGGTAGTGTTGAGCATCATTATCGATCTTGGAAGGGATTTGACAACAAGTTCGTGGAATCATATATAGCACTGCTAACAATGTTTCCAGGTTCCATTTCAATATTAGTTGTACTTAGTTGAACATTATAATCTATATATGAATGTCTCAGGAGTATTGTTGTCATGCCAGCTTAGACTAGCAACATAGTTATCATATTGCATTGTTTGGTATTAGGAATCACTTTTACATAATGGTGATCTGTTGTAGATATTAGTTGGTGCATTGTAGTTAGTTGGAATATCATTATGAGCAATCTTGGAGATTAGGATTTTGCATTAGACTTGTTTATAAAAATGCCTCTATGTTGTCACAGTCACAAATATGAATGTATCATTGGCATTAATTTGTAAATCATTCCCTTTAGAAGGTAATCGGACTATAATCAGTTTGAGCATCATATAATAAAGGAGTTGGTGGATACAAGCTTGCAAGTCAAGTGTTTATTAAATTGGTTGTAGCTACATCTTTACACAGTTGCATTTCACTTTTAGTCATTATAAGGCATTGTAGCCATCAATTTTAGCTTTAGAAGAATTTGGGTAATGCATTACAATTGTTTGTCATAATGTCTCTTGCTTTTATTATGCATTTTCATTATATTTTAGTCATCATTGAGCATTCAAAAGTCATTAAATTCCATTGCATTGCACTACCATTTAGTTTCATACCTTGCACACTTTCATTTGAGTCATTTGGTTCATCAAAAAAATCATATGCATTTGGAATATGAAAAGTAAATTACAAACAGTAAGTTTAGTTGATGTAAGACAAGTGTTTGACATAATTCTCAGAGCTTCAAATCAGCAAGGCTAGGATTAGCAAGGGAGAGTACAATATGTAGCATGAAATGTGAAATGTGCAATGTATTTTTTTCTTGAAGTACTTTATATGGAAAGGTTAGTTGGAATAGGTGATTAGCTTGGTTATTCTTGGGGTTAGAAAAATCCATGTGAAAGGGTGTAACCTAGTTAGTCAAGTTATTATGTCATTAATTTCTTCTTTTTGGGATGTATGTAAAGAGTATGAATGATCAAAACCAAATCGAGCTAGAAGAGTGGGTGAGCATGTGACCTTCACTCTAAATTCTAGGTGATGAATACTTTGGCCAAAGGAGTGTAAGTAGCCACTATTTACACTATCATTTCACTATGATTATAGGTTTACATACTAGGCAGGGAATGCCATATATTTAGGTTGTAGTCATTGTATTGTAGCTCTAGATGTGTAGCACACAACACCATGCTCTGAAAAGGCTAGGATTACGAGGTTACCAAACCAATATCATTGTTGGAGGGTAGGTCTATCTTTCTGTTTAGGTAGATGTGTGGGTGATTGCATGGAAAAGCGCTTGAGTGATGCTTCCCCTCATGCATTTGACAACCAATATTTTGAGAAAGGAAATTTGGACCATTCATATCTAATGTAAAGAAAAATACTCACATTAATCAAATCTTAAATCAAATAGAAATCTAAATTGAGATATTCTCACACCACCTGAAACAACAAAGATCAAATGCAAAATCTACAAACTAGAATCAATGTATTATGTCTCAAACTTACAGGAAGGATTACATAACTTCAACAAATCTGATTATATTAGATTTTACAGTCCCTAGGACTGATGTAAATCAACTCAAAACAAATTACAACCTGATTTTTATATAAAAATAAAGAAATACAATAGCAACAACTTTCCTCCTTTCAACTACAACCTCCAATCTTCAATCTGTAGCTTCCAATCTCCAATATTCCACTGAATCAATCTTCAAAAATGGTCTCTAATAAAACTTTTCTGCTGTAATAAAATTCTCAAACCTACAACAAAATGACTTCTCCACCCTAACCAATAAAAACCATACTTGCAACAAACACCTTCAAATTCTAGCAAAGAATGGCTACCAAAACATAGCCCAAATTGCCTATAATCTTCCAAAACTGGCTCCAAAAATACTCCAGCAAAAAGTCCCAACCAAGTTGGGAAGAAACCTCTAAAAATCAATGACAAAAATACTTCCATAATATTAAAAATGATTTTCTCAACCCACTCCTGCCAAAATTTTCAAAATGGGAGTCCATTCCTAGATTTTAAGGCAGTTTCCATTGTAACTCCTACCAACTCACCTTGAGCACCCACTTTTGCATACATAATTTTAAGAATTTTTTAAATTCATCATTAAAACTTATAACTCTCTCCAAAACCATGCCCAATTCCATTTTTCTAATTTTTGAAATGGACAAATTCCAAAAATTCCCTCCTAAATTATCTCCACTCCCAAAATTTGCAAAAAAATAATAAAAGGAAATTATTTAATATTTATTTTAGTCTATAAAATTGCAAATTAACCTATTAAATAAATCACCTACCAAACCTTAGGAAAATAAAATAAAATGCCCTCTTTTTTTTACTGATGAGGATTTCCCTTCACCTAGATGCTCCTACATCAGACACCCAACGTAATTTGAAATGTTTCCTGAGTTGAACTCATAAACATTTATAGATTATGTGTTGGTTATTCATCCACCTTTCTTCCTTATCCACCTATTTCTTCTTCTTCACCTTGCTATACCATGGTTCATCTTTCCATCCAACTTGATCATTCTCAATATCTACACTAAAATCAACATTAACAAATTTATGGAAATTAATGAATTCTATCTGCATATTTTTCTCACCTATTTCTCCTTCACCCTCTTCTTCTATGTCAAAAAAAGTCATCATACCTTGTTTTATTTTATCCTATAACCTATTATTGTTGCACCTTACCATCTCTCTTTATTCACTTCCTTTTACCATTTCACCCTCACAAAAATTAGCTTCATTAGCAACATTGACAAAATTCAATAAATCAACAATTACCTCTATTTTCTTCCCCTTGCTCACTACTGCAACTTTTTTTCCTTCAAAGAGGCATGTATAAGCTGCAACCTCTTTCTTTTCATCATCTTCTTCTATAATTTCTCCCTAAAATATTTTTTTCTAATTTTCTTATCTCCTCTGTCAACAAGAGACTATCTTCTTCTTCATCATTCCCTTTGCCAAATCTAGGACTATCAAAATCCATTCTCTGAATTGCTACAATATCATCCACAAATTCATCTACCTCTTTTACATGTAAATTTTTACTAACATAACTAAATGATACCTCTTTTTCTTGTGCAATATCCTTCTTCTTTTCACCATTTTCCTTGTCCTTGCTCAATCTCGCAAACAAAACATTTTTCGATAAAACAAAATATTTAAAATTACCATTAAATTTATGATTTGTAGTGACCATTTTATCTTCTTTCTTTCTCCATCCTTCCTTTATGCTTCATTTATTTTCATTGTCCTCTTTCAACAAAAAACTTTTCTTCGCAAATCTCTCTTTTTGTATTCCCATTTTCTCCTTAATCATATTTTCCAATACATCTACTTCATCCTAGAGCTTTTCAAACTCTTCTCGATACTTCATATTTTCTACTTCTTCCCAATAATTTTCCCAAAACAAAATTCTTATGGGCCTCCTCATGACCCATCCCTTCCCCTCTAGTATAGACTACCTCATGTCTGACGATCTGTCTACACGGAAATTGCACCCACCACCACAAGTCCTAGTGTAAACTACCTCACATTCAGTGCTTTGCTTGCACACTCAGGAACGTATAACACTAATGTAGAGAAAAAAACTCTCACATTAATCAAATCTGAAATCAAATATAAATCTCAATGGAGATATTCTCACACCACCTAAAACAACAAATATTGAATGCAAAATCTGCAAACTAGAATCAATGTATTATGTCTCAAACTTGTAGGAAGGATTACATAACTTCAACAAATCTGATTATATCAGATTTCAAAAACTCTAGGACTGATTTAAATCAAGTCAAAACAAATTACAATCTGATTTTTATATAAAAATAAAGAAATACAATAGCAACAACTTTCCTCCTTTCAACTACAACTTCCTATCTTCAATCTGTAGTTTCCAATCTCCAATCTTCCACCGAATCAATCTTCAAAAATGGTCTCTAATCACACTTTTTTTTGTAATAAACTCCTCAAACCTACAAAAAAATGACTTCTCCATCCTCATCAAAAAAATCCATGCTTGCAACAAACACCTTCAAATTCTAGCCAAGAATGGCTACCAAAACATAACCCAAATTGCCTATAATCTTCCAAAACAGGCTCCAAAAATTCTCCAGCAAAAAGTCATGACCAATTTGGGAAGAAACCTCCAAAAATCAATGCCAAAAAAAATTTCATAATATTAAAAATGATTTTCTCAACCCACTCCCGCCAAAATTGCCAAAATGGGAGTCCATTCGTAGATTTTAAGGCAGTTTCCATTGTAACTCCTACCAACTCACCTTGAGCACCCACTTTTGCATACACAATTTTAATAAAATTTTAAATGCATCATTCAAACTTATCTCCCTCCAAAACCATGCTTAATTCCATTTTTGCTAATTTTTTAAATTGACAAATTCTAAAAATTCCCTCCTAAATTATCTCCACTCCCAAAATTTGCAAAAAAAATATAAAAGGAAATTATTTAATATTTATTTTAGTCTATCCTTTCAAATTAACCTATTAAATAAATCACCTACCAAAATTTAGGAAAATAAAATAAAATTCCCTCTTTTTTTACTAATGAGGATTGCCCTTCACTTGGATGCTCCTGCATCAGACACCCAAGATAGTTTGAAATGTTTCATGAGTTGAACTCATAAACATTTATAGATTATGTGTTGGTTATTCATCCACCTTTCTTCCTTATCCACCTATTTCTTCTTCTTCACCTTGCTATACCATGGTTCATCTTTCCATCCCACTTGGTCATTCTTAATATTTGCATTCAAATCAACATTAACAAATTTATAGAAATTGATGAATTCTATCTACATATTTTTCTCACCTATTTCTCCTTCACCTTCTTCTTCGATGTCAACAAAATTCATCATACCTAGTTGTATTTCATCTTGTAACCTATTACTGGTGCACCTTACCATCTCTCTTTCTTCACTTCCTTTTACCATTTCACCCTCACAAAAAATAGCTTCATTAGCAACATTGACAAAATTCAATAAATCAAAAATTACCTATATTTTCTTCCCCTTGCTCATTGTTGCAACTCTTTCTCCTTCAAAGAGGCATGTATCAGCTGCAACCTCTTTCTTTTTGTCATCTTCTTCTATAATTTCTCCCCGAAATAATTTTTCTAATTTTTTTATCTCCTCTTTCATCAAGGGATATCTTCTTCTTCATCATTCCCTTTGTCAAATCTAGGACTATCAAAATCCATTCTCTGAATTGCTACATTATCATCCACAAATTCATCTACCTCTTTTGCATGTAAATTTTTACTAACATAATTAAATGATACCTATTTTTTTGTTGTAGTATCCTTCTTCTTTTCGCAATTTTCCTTGTCCTTACTAAATCTTGCAAACAAAATCTTTAAAATTATCATTAAAATTATTATCTATAGTGACCATTTCATCTTCTTTCTTTCTCCATCCTTCCTTTATGCTTCATTTCTTTTCATTTTCCTCTTTCAACAAAAAATTCTTCTTCCCAAATCTCTCTTTTTGCATTCCCATTTTCTCCTTAATCATATTGCTCAATACATCTACTTCAACCGGAGCTTTTCAAACTCTTCTCAGTACTTCATATTTTCTACTTCTTCCCAATAATATTCCCAAAACAAAATTCTTATGGGCTTTCTCATGACCCATCCCATCCTCTCTGGTATAGACTGCCTCACATCCGGTGATCTGTCTACACACAAATTGCACACACCACCACAAGTCTTGGTGCAAACTACCTCACTTTCGGTGCTCTGCATGTACACTCAAGAACTCCTACTCTGATACCACTAATGTAGAGAAAAATACTCTCGCATTAATCAAATCTGAAATCAAATAGCAATCTCAACCAAGATATTCTCACACCACCTGAAACAACAAAGATTGAATGCAAAATCTACAAAACTAGAATCAATGTATTATGTCTCAAACTTGCAGGAAGGATTACATAACTTCAAAAAATCTGATTATATCATATTTTACAGTCCCTAGGACTGATTTAAATCAACTCAAAAAAAATTACAATCTGATTTTTATATAAAAATAAATAAATACAATAACAAAAACTTTCCTCCTTTCAACTATAACTTCCAATCTTCAATGTGTAGCTTCCAATCTCCAATATTCCATTGAATCAATCTTCAAAAATGGTCTCTAACAACACCTTGTTGCTGTAATAAACTCCTCAAACCTGCAACAAAATGGCTTCTCCATCCTCACCAAGAAAATCCATGCCTACAACAAACACCTTCAAATTCTAGCCAAGAATGGCTACTAAAACATAGCCCAAATTGTCTGTAATCTTCCAAAATAGGCTCCAAAACTTCTCCACCAAAAAGTCACGACCAATTTGGGAAGAAACCTCCAAAAATAAAGCCAACAAAACTTTCATAATATTAAAAAAATATTTTCTCAACCCACTCTCTCCAAAATTTTCAAAATGGGAGTCCATTCCTAAATTTTAAGGTAGTTTCCATTGTAACTCCTACCAACTCACCTTGAGCACCCACTTTTGCATACATAATTTTAAGAAAATTTTAAATGAATCATTAAAACTTATAACTCCCTCCAAAACCATGCCCAATTCTATTTTTTCTGATTTTTGAAATGGACAAATTCCAAAAATTCCCTCCTAAATTATCTCCACTCCCAAAATTTGCAACAAAATAATAAAAGGAAATTATTTAATATTTATTTTAGTCTATCCTTGCAAATTAACCTATTAAATAAATCACCTACCAAACCTTAGGAAAATAAAATAAAATGTCCTCTTTTTTTTATTGATGAGGATTACCCTTCACCTAGATGCTCCTACATCAGACACCCAAAAATGTTTCATGAGTTGAACTCATAAACATTTATAGATTATGTGTTGGTTATTCATCCACCTTTCTTCCTTATCCACCTATTTCTTCTTCTTCACCTTGCTATACCATGGTTCATCTTTCCATCCCACTTGATCATTCTCAATATCTGCACTCAAATCAACATTAACAAATTTATGGAAATCGATGAATTCTATCTCCATATTTTTCTCACCTATTTCTCTTTCACCCTCTTCTTCTATGTCAACAAAATTCATCATACCTTGTTTTATTTCATCCTATAACCTATTATTGCTGCACCTTACCATCTCTCTTTATTCACTTCCTTTTACCATTTCACCCTCACAAAAATTAGCTTCATTAGCAACATTGACAAAATTCGATAAATCAACAATTACCTCTATTTTCTTCCCCTTGCTCACTATTGCAAATTTTTCTCCTTCAAAGAGGTATGTATCAGCTACAACCTCTTTCTTTTCATCATCTTCTTCTAAAATTTCTCCCTAAAATATTTTTTCTAATTTTCATATCTCCTCTTTCAACAAGAGACTATCTTCTTCTTCATCATTCCCTTTGTCAAATTTAGGACTATCAAAATCCATTCTCTAAATTACTACAATATCATCCATGAATTTATCTACCTCTTTTGCATGTAAATTTTTACTAACATAATTAAATGATACCTCTTTTTCTACTACAATATCCTTCTTCTTTTCACCATTTTCCTTGTCCTTGCTCAATCTCGCAAACAAAACATTTTTCGATAAAAAAAAATATTTAAAATTACCATTAAATTTATGATTTGCAGTGACCATTTTATCTTCTTTCTTTCTCCATCCTTCCTTTATGCTTCATTTCTTTTCATTGTTCTCTTTCAACAAAAAAATCTTCTTCCCAAATCTCTCTTTTTGTATTCCCATTTTCTCCTTAATCATATTTTTCAGTACATCTACTTCATCCTAGAGCTTTTCAAACTCTTCTCGATACTTCATATTTTCTACTTATTCCCAATAATGTTCCCAAAACAAAATTCTTATGGGCCTCCTCATGACCCATCCCATCCTCTCTAATATAGACCGCCTCACGTCTGGTGATCTGTCTACATACAAATTGCACACACCACCACAAGTCCTCGTGCAAACTACCTCACATTCGGTGCTCTGCTTGCACACTCAAGAACTCCTTCACTGATACCACTAATGTAGATAAAAATACTCTCACATTAATCAAATTTAAAATCAAATAGAAATCTCAATGGAGGTATTCTCACACCACCTAAAACAACAAAGATTGAATGCAAAATCTGCAAACTAGAATCAATGTATTATGTCTCAAACTTGCAGGAAGGATTACATAACTTCAACAAATCTAAATATATCATATTTTACAGTCCCTAGGACTGATTTAAATCAACTCAAAACAAATTACAATCTGATTTTTACATAAAATTAAAGAAACACAACAACAACTTTCCTCCTTTCAACTACAACCTCCAATCTTCAATCTGCAGCTTCCAATCTCCAATCTTTCACTAAATCAATCTTCAACAATGGTCTCTAATAACACTTTGCTGCTGTAATAAACTCCTCAAACCTGCAACAAAATGACTTCTCCATCCTCACCAATAAAATTCATTCCTGCAACAAACACCTTCAAATTCTAGCCAAGAATGGCTACCAAAACATAGCCCAAATTGCCTATAATCTTCCAAAACATGCTCCAAAACTTCTCCAACAAAAAGTCGCAATCAAGTTAGGAAGAAACCCCCAAAAATCAATGCCAAAAAATCTTCCATAATATTAAAAATTATTTTTTCAACCCACTCCCACCAAAATTGCCAAAATGGGAGTCCATTCCTAGATTTTAGGGCAATTTCCATTGTAACTCCTACCACCTCACCTTGAGAACCCACTTTTGCATACCCAATTTTAAGAAATTTTTAAATGCATCATTAAAACTTATAACTCCCTCCAAAACCATGCCCAATTCCATTTTTGCTAATTTTGAAATTGACAAATTCCAAAAATTCCCTCCCAAATTATCTTCACTCCCAAAATTTGCAACAAAATAATAAAAGGAAATTATTTAATATTTATTTTAGTCTATCCTTTCAAATTAACCTATTAAATAAATCACCTACCAAACCTTAGGAAAATAAAATAAAATGCCCTCATTTTTTATTGATGAGGATTTCCCTTCACCTGGATGCTCCTGCATAAGTATCTTTATTTCAATAAGCTTGTAGAAGCTATGTATGTAATCATGCATCCATCTCTATGGAAATTGTAAATGGGAAACATCATCTTGATATTATGTAATGTGAAATCGTTACTTGTATTATTGAAATAATTCTTTGTTATGCAATGAGAAAGTTTGAAATGGTTATGTTTCAAATGTGCATCTTGTTACTCAAATAAAAAGAAAAATTTTATTGCTCATAATTTTAGTAATATAAACTATTCACTTATGGGTAAAACATAGTAAAATTATTAGGTAGAACAATGGGAATGTTACCCGAACAACAGCCTGCCAACAACAAAATAAACACAAGACTTTTTTATATTCTTAAGAGTGTATGCCACCTCTAGCTCCTAGTTGTAGAAGTTTTGATGAAGGTTAACCAAGTCTAGTAATGCATTGTTTTCCTCCTCAAAGGATTTATTTTTTTCACCCTTGTCTTCAAACTTGGCCCCTTTGAATTTTCCTACACCTACTTCTTCCCTTTGTGTTTGATTTTCTCCTCTCTAAATTATTTGAGCTTCTCCATAAGGATATTAATCCCCTCGACACTATTTTCATAGGGAAGAGGCTAACCTTTAAAATATTCTCCAAATTTCTATTAGTCCCCTAGACTTTCTCTTCCAATTCATTCATTCAAATTTCAAAATCCATCTTTGAGACATTAATATATTTCTCAAGGCCATCAATCCTATTTTTTAACTCTCTATTCTCCACCCCAGGCTGGTCCTGATCCTCATTAGTAATTTTCTCCTGCAAACCCCAAACTTTGATATTGATTTTGTTGATTTCTAAAAAGAAATAATTCTTTAGTTTAAATTGGTTAATAACCCCTTCTCTGGAAAGCCCTAAGACATCATAAATCTCCTCCTTGTTAGAGTGGAGATAATTAAAGTCTTCGGACATATGAGGAAGTTCAAAAGTATCTTTATTATCTTTCACAATGCCTCTCTTTGAAGACTGGAACCCCATGGCCCTTTTGTCTACCACTTTATATTTACCTTTACCAGACACTTCCCCTTTGGAATTTAAAATATGCTTCCCATTCCTTTGATTTTTATCCCCTTCCTCCTCCTCCCCTATTTGTGATCCCTCCAACCAAGAGATAATCCTCTTCGCTTTCTTCTTAGGGGAGTTCTTCTTCCCACCACCCTTTATTTTCTTGTGATCCTCTCCCTCAAATGGAAGTGCTTAGAACACTTCCATATATTTTTCACCCTCATCTTCGTCCCTCCAATCCTCATCCTCCTCATCCTCACTAGATTTTGAACTCATATAAGAATAGTGAACAACCATTGATTATTGTTTTCCTTTACCTTCCCCTTCCCCTTTGGACTTGGCATAGGGGTTTGAGTTTTCATATATTCCATGATCAAGAGGATTAAACCCTCATGCAACACATGAAATTTGGGGTTTTTCATGTGCTCCTTAGCATCATAATCCAAAAAGGCTAATAGAAAATAGGGAAACAAAACTAACAACGTATGCCTAAAGTGGTTTAAGAAAATGAAATGAACACCACAAATTGCAGTGAACCTACCATCCAAAGTGATATATTGTATGATAACCTTGACCACTTCCACCCAAATGGATTTTATGGAAATTCGATCATAGCCCCAAGAGGAGAGTTTCACCAACTTCCTTTGCTCATTCCCCTTAAAAAATTAGTTTAGGGATTTTTCATTAGACTTTATGTCTCAAAAGAACTTCTTAACCTGCAATGATAGCCTAGTAATATACACAATTACCTCCTCACTAATAACAACCTCCCTTTCATTCACATTCAACACCCTGTTCTTCTAGCCTTTGATAAAATACTTGGAAGCTTTCAAGTCATGACCATGGAGCCTCTCCAGGTAGGGAGACATGCCTCCCTCTTCCATAATTCTCCAAACTATTTGATTTATGCAGACCCCGTCATAGGATAAGGGCTCTAAATGACTTCTCTCTCCTCCCATGGTAATAAAATGAGTCTGATGAACAAGCCACATATTTTGCTCCACAAATCTTGGTAGATAAGAAAAGGGAAAGAAACCCCCTTATTACCTAAAAAATGTGCGAGAATTCTAAGTCTCATAATCCTCATGTCCCATTCATTCTTAGAATTTGTGCTAGAATTCATTATTTATTATGGAAAGAGCTTTGATGGGTACAAAGGAGTACCCATGCCATATTTTTAATGATTATCTTTTCATGCCTTCATTATCAAATATGTCCACCAATTTATTTCCCTCATGAAAGATATGTGTAATCCTAATTTCATCAAAGGATTTGAGCACATTTAGGGAATCAAAGATGAAAGTGTAAATAGACCAGCTAGGGGTATGATCATTATTAATACATTTTATAATGTTATGAGAATCTCCCTCCAACCAAACCTTCTTATACTCTCTATCATAGGTTTATTTTAAACTAAAATAAGTTGTTGCAGCTTTAGTAAAGTGATTGATCTAAATGCCTAATGGAAGTGCCATCGCTAAAACAAACCTACCTTCCTCATGTCTTAACACCCCCCCTCTACCAATAGGCCCAAGGTTCCCTTTGTCCACCCCATCAAAGTTAACTTTAATCCACCCCTTTTGCAGACACCTCCAAAACACATTCTCTCTAAAAGACTTCATGTTTCTGAAAGGAAAACAGGTATCAAGGTTGAAACTCCACTTCTCCAAAACTTGAGAATCATAATTAGAAATCTTAAGTTTTGGTCCTTCCATTTGATTCTTTATAACCCCATACATTAAATTATCTTTGATAGTTCTTTGGATCTTAATCAAAACACCTTCCTCCTTTAAGTGTGCATCTCTAAACACATGGTTGTTTCTCTCTTTCCAAACACACAACATGTAGGGCTATTAGAGGCCACAATAGCATGAGTGAGGGATTAGCAGATCTAGACAAAGCCATTGCCCATAGAAATCAGCAAAAGAGTTGGGAAAAATATAGTTTAAGTTCCAAAGGAAAAAATTTTGGCCCCAAATAGACTGAGAGAAGCTACAACCAAGGAATATGTGAAAGGCATCTTTTGAATTACTTTCACACAGGACACACCTATTGGGAAAGGTGAATCCCCTTTTGTAAAGACTATCAATAGTTAGAATTTTATTTTGGACACAATCCCTGCAATGTTAAAATGATTGTTAATTATAATTTTAGAAGAATTTAAATAGGACTATGACAAAGTGAGCTATATCTACCAAAAAGATTCTCTACTTCAATATAAGTGATGAATCATCTATAGATCATAACTAGGAATGAGAAATACATGATCAAAACAATATTATATTAAGATTTTTCTCACCATAGTTATTATTCTAGACATAAAGGGGCTTGATTCCAATTTATAGTAGTATATCAATAAGAAGGGTGCATGTATTTATTAGGAGTGTTCATAAAGAAAGAAAGAAATCTCATAAAGAAAAAACATCAAATAAGTTTTCCTTCAAATCAAAACTCGCTTTCACAATCTAAAGATTTTGAGTCACAAGAATAATTTAGTAGCATCACACAACATCCATAATAATTTCCATAAATACATACAAGACACCTTAGATCAAGTGGCATTCATATAATATATATAATATAAAAACAAATTTGTGCAAGTTTGCACAAGTATCATTTAAAAAATTTGGACTAAAAAATATGTAAACCTTGCACCCAACTAGGTTAAATAAATGAGTGTTTATTCTCCTTCCAAGCTATGGTAATGAATTTAGATTACGATTTACTAAGTAAAAGTTGTAGCAAATTAGGAAAATAAGTAGTTTTTTTTTTTTGTCTTTTTAGCTTAAATAGAATATGAGGAATATGCACTCACATCCTTTTTATATAGATTTTTTTACTATTGCACTTGTTGTATTTCCTCATTTTTGTGGCATATTTGACTAGATTAATTATCACGCTTGATTGAAAAACTTGTTTGTGTCCTAGAGGAATACAACTTTCATATACCTAACATGTCAGCATTGGAAAGATTATAGAATTCATTCATGTTAGAACTTTACACTCTCAAATCTTTCCTTTTAAGAAGCTTGAAATTATTCTCTAAATAAATGGTAAAAAAATCACACCAAAGAAATATAATGCAAAGGAGCAATAATAATATAATTCTTTCTCAAAGCAAGATAATTCATAAGTCACATAAAGTTGTAACACTTTAGCCTATAGCCTATAATTGTGACTCTTTTTATTATATTGGATATCATTGTTGTTGTCGTCTACTATACTTATATTGCTAAAATGGTGTGAGATCCTTTGCATTGAAAATCTCCTTTAAAATATTCAATGTTTAAAGGTATTTTGTCCTTCAACATTGAATATCCATTAAAATTATTAAAACTTCCTATAAATATTTAAAAATGTAACAAATGGAGGGTTCCATTCCACTAGACATATTAGCATATAAGCAATGAATTTAGAAATAAATATGAAATACAACATTCAATTCCTAGTCTAAAAATTGTAATTGCAAACCATAGATTAAGCACGAATAGGACTTGCTCGTGCACTTAATGAAGTGTTAAAATCCAATGAATGTGCAAGCTTTTCTACAACATGTTGATGATTTCCTATATATTTTTCTCTATGATAGGATTGAAGAGGAAGAGTGGATTTTATATTTTTTTGAGTGAAGATATGTTCATAGTCAAGATTAATTTGATCAATATTTTGAGGACTAAAGATTGATTTAGAGTTAACTAATTTGATTGACTAATCAACCAATCTAATTAACTAGTAAAATCCCTTG
Source organism: Sequoia sempervirens (assembly GCA_007258455.2). Lineage (NCBI taxonomy): Eukaryota > Viridiplantae > Streptophyta > Pinopsida > Cupressales > Cupressaceae > Sequoia > Sequoia sempervirens. Next base: position 221,002,387 of record VDFB02000007.1, read on the forward strand.
ATTGATTAGTCAACTAACCTAATTAACTAGTAAAATCTCTTGATTGATTATTCAACGAACTTTACTAATTAGTTAACTAGTTTGATTGACTAATTAACTAACATGATTTAGTCAACTAATTTAATTTAGAGTCAACTTTATTGATTGATTAGTCAACTAATTTGACATGGAGTAGAATATAGGTGATGATAATTTAAATTATTTATTTATTTTAATTAGATATGTGTGCATGGATTAATTAGAAGAAAATCAATTAATTAATAATGATTGATTGATTGATTAAGTGTGGGGTAGTATTAGGGGGATTTAAATGCGATCTAACTAATTAATGTATCATAATTAGTTGATTGACATGATGAATTAAGCATTAGCATGATGAGACTATTAAGCTGACAAGATGATTAGTCAATGGGATGGCAATAGGATGATGACATAATTAGAATAAATTGGCATGACAATAGGGTGTCAAAATTTAGTTGTCTACAATAAACATTGTCAATCCTTTCACACATTGAGGTAACAAAAATCAAGGCGAGAAAAATCCAATAGTTTGAATCAATTCCATGATTTTTAGATCAAGTCCACAAGTCACAACATTTGTGTACTCATGGAGATTAATTTTACAATCACAAGTTTGAATCAAAGAAACAAATTATCAATTTCTCCAATCTAAGATCTTCATATAACTAAACCTTTAAATTCTAGAACACTAGTAAATCAACTTCTAAAATTTCTGAAAATATATATTTATATCAAGTTCAAGGCAAGTATTAAGTTTAAATTATTTGAAATCTATATTTATTTTACCATCTATCATTCTCAACTCATTATCATAAAACATATTTGTTTATTAATGTTAAGAGACATCCTACATGTAATGACTTACAAACAAAAAAAGAAAGATTGAGTGTAATGACATGAGCGTGTTGACAAAAACTCTTACTTCTTATCTTAAATTTGATATTCATTTCTACATCAAAATATTAATATTTTTAAAATAATCAAGAGGTAAATTTTATGTTTTAAATATGTAGTAAATAAAATAGTTCCAAAATAAAATGAAAAAACTTTTAAATAAATATTTTTTTAGATAAATGTATTTAAGACATTTATCCTTATCATTATAATTTAATTAATGAACAAAATGTCATATAAAAGAGTGAGAATATATATAGGGGTAAGAGAAAATAAAATAAAATTCAAAATTACAACCTTACAAATGTAAAGGACATTAACAATATTTAAATATTCAATGTGTTGAACAGTTCTTTTGAACATTCCTATTTTCGTTTGGACTGCTACCAACTTCTTTTGAACAGTTGATAATGTAGTCAGGGCTGTCAATCAAAAGATCCTTAGCTTGAAACGAGAGTGAACAAATTGACCTTTACCTGGGGTTTAAGTTGCAGAGGTCAGAGTTTAAAATAAAAATACAAATCTGTTCCAATCACACATTGCCTTCACCATTGAAAATGACTCATATAACTTGATCCCCTCTTTTGTCTCCTCCACCGGTCTAATCTGTGAAGAAATATACACGGTTTGTCATAGCTATCATACACCAGCATAGACCTGAATTATCAGTATCAGTCATGTCGGATTTCCTTATCAGTTGGCACTGGGAATTTGTTTAAAGAGTCCTGCTACAGTGGGTATTTATGCTGTTATTCCACGAGTGTTGTACACGTGATTGTGACTTGGATTAACTTGAGAATGGGAAAGAAAGAGACTTTCTGTTGAGATAACTGGACCCCAAAGATTAGATATATTGAAATTGCTGGCTGCAACATTTGCATTAAACTCATCAGAATCAATGCATTCATCACAGTTAAATAGCTCGTGGTTATGTGGAATAAATCCAGAGTTTTCCTGAACAAGTTTTGGACAGAAGGGGTGTGAGCAGTGTGACTGGTACTGTTTCCAACTACAAAGGCTTTTCTAGGTATTTATACAACTCTGGTAGTACTTATATCATTGTATCAAGCAATTCCTAGTTCTAACTTATCACTGAGTGACAGAGCTGAACACATAAATATCCCCTGTTGGTGGGTTTTGAAGGTTTAAGGAAATGGGTCAACTGCTGACACTTTGCTGGCAAAGAGTTTCAGACCTGTAAAATGGTATTTTCTATTTCTTTTCCCCTCAACAATTTCATTTTTTTCTTATTTCACCTGTTTTCTTTCCTCTCCTCAGCAATCTTGAATCTAGTGAGTTCGTAGAACATAATTCCATAAATGAAAATGTATGTCATTCCATATGGCTATGAGTAAGGTGTTGGATTAACTGCTGTATCTCTGGCAGATGGTCTCATGAATTAACTGGCATTGTGATTTCAAGTGAAGATGCTGATTTAGAAGTTCATTGACACCTTCAGATTTTAGTGTATACAGAAAGTTGCAAACAGTATATCAGATCTAAAATTTGAAATACGTTCACTTCAATATTTTTGCATCTACTAAGAACTAGGTGGATGTACAAACAATGGGAGGGGCTTCTATACATTAATTTCAAAACTGTTTTTGTTATCTAAGTCTGATTTAGCAGCATGTTATGATATTGCTATCAAGGTTCAACTGTGTAATTTTTTAGTCAAATTCATTGACCCATATTTCATTAGTAGTAGTTCACACACCCATTTTTAATGAGAATGATTTGTTCACTTAGCACTCATTGTATCTAAGTGATGCCACAGGAGTGAAACATCCGGATTTCCCAAAAGATCACTCATCCTAATAATACTCAGACTCAAATGTACTTAATATGAAGCTTTCCCAAAATCAAGTCCACATAACAGCATGCTTTCGACAAAAAGTGCCACATACATCTCTCCCAAGTTAATTTATCCTTATTTGTTGCCATATTAGAATAGAACTTGGGCTTTGAAAAAATTATTAATGCTGTTACGGTTGCATATGATATGAACAGTAAGAGTCTCTTGGATCAGACAATATTGCGCACCGTACAATTAAAAAGCCAGAGAGAAACCCTACTCAATGCTTTCAAGAAAGATGTAGCATTGCTTCTTAAGAATGATCAAAAAGCCAGTGCACTATCTAAGGTATTCTCGTAATCTGAAGTATTTATTTAGATTTTTCTTTTTGTCTTCAAATTTATTTTCAGTGTTGTTCAGCTGATACAAAGTACTAACAATATCTCAAAAAAAAATCATATAAACTAAATGATGTAGAAAAGTACCTTGTATCTAAACCAAATCCAGAATTCATGGAGGATCAAGAAACCCTAGTGGGACTTGTTTTCCCTAAATTTTCTACATTCTATGGAGGAAGAGAACAGATGCATTTGACCTTGAGTTTTATGAGCTTTCCAATAGGAGGTTATATATTCTCTGCAATTGCAGGTGGACGATGTTTTCAAAGAACGGAACATGATTGACGTATATGTTCTCATCCAAGGGTTTTGCAGTGAAGTGATCAAGAAACTGTCGTTTATTGAAAAACAAAAGTAGGAACTCTTCATAATAACTCTTTCTGCTCACTTTTCTTTCTCAGCTTTTGGGAAGACATAAATGAATAGCTTTGAAACAGTAATTATGTCATGAATTGTTATCGTTTGATAACCTTTTAGGTCCTGCCCTAGTAGCCTGAGAGAAGCAATAGCAAGTCTCTGTTTTGCTGCACAAAGATGTGCAGAATTGCCTGAGCTACAACAAATTCGGTATATTTTCAGTTCAAAATATGGAAGAGAATTTACTACGGCTTTACCCGAAGTACAATCTGATTGTGGGGTTAGCAAGGAGGTAGGAAATTTATTTTTCATTATACTCTGGCTATATTTACAACAATTCCTCCTGAGCAGTCCCATATACAGTACTGATGGAATTTGTCATTGAATCTTTCTTTTAGATGAGTAAAAAATTGTCAGCTCGCAAGCCAAGTGGATATATGAAAGTGAAGTTGATGAAAGAAATCGCTAATGAAAATGGTATTGGATGGAAATTTGAAAATTTTCTGGTAAGTAATTCAGCCACCAAAGTCCGTACTTTTGTATAAGAAACCTGCATAGTCAGATCATGCAGTTGAAATCATTCACATATTATAAAACCTCTTTTTGTAGGATGGATCAGAAAGCTTCACTGAAGCAAAGAAGATAGATCGATCATCAAGGCGTTCTTATGAAGTAAGTTCAATTCTAGAAAATACCAATCATGTCAGTGAACTGGAGAAATGGCCCGTGCATTCACAACCTTTACAGCCAGCACCTGAAATTTCCTCTTCTCCACCGTTATCGACAATTTCTTCCCGTGATGATGATGAAGAGGAGAAAATGCACAGTTTATTTTCTGCCAAAAATGGAAATGGGAAGCTGCCTGACACTGAAAAATATGATTCCCAGCTTCATTTTGTGCTTAAAAATAGGAAGAAGTCCTCTGTGAGGCCGGCCAGATCAGGGGAACTTGGTTCATCTGAAAAAGATCAAAAGAGCTCACTGTGGGTAGAAGATAAGTCAGTTCAGAGCAAAGGTCAAAAAACTAGGAATTGTAATGACGATCACCAAGAATCTCCTACTGGAAATGATTGCTGTAATTCTGCTAGATTCTCAAGGGCTGATGAATTTAATGTTGGATACAAGGGGTTAAAAATCAGGTACACAGATGTTGCAACTGCAGCCCATGAAGCCCTTGATTGTGCAGAACATGCAACCATAGCTGCACGCGCTGCGCTGACTCTCGCCAGTCGTGAATATAATCAGAATTCAAGCCAGACAACCAATGATTCAAGCGAAATCTCTTCTAATTCCAGTGATGAAGATTTTGAAAGAAGTTTCTTGGGGGACACGAATGAACAGAAGCATTCAAAACAGATTCGAGGGTTCACAAGGCGTGGTGTTTTCAAGTCCAGTGAGCAACAGAGAGGCACTTATGCTCATAGTGATTCTGGATATCAGAGTACTGGTAATGATGTTCCTAACAGAAAGAAAGCACAAGGTGAGAGAGAAGCTTGCTTCAATACGCCAATATCTTGGGCTAAACCAAGATCAAATAATCAGCCATCTCCTTCCATATTCAATCACCCTCACAATGTTTTGGATGATTTAAAGTCTGAAAGAGGTGTCCCTCTCTTAGGAAGAAGACAATACCAGGACCCAAATAGGGTACCCAATAGATGCATGTCTGAAAGGAAGCTAAGGCCAAGAATGTCTTTTGCGGAGGAAGCTGAAATAGAAAGATCACGGAGCTCAGGGCTAAGTAACACCGTGCTATCAGATGATTTTGAAAGGATCAAATTCAAGTTTCGTAGCAAAACCCCAATGCCCAGAAAGTCCAAGCTATCAGAATTTTATAGTAAAGATGATTCCTATCAAGGCATTGCCACTGCAAGCAAATTCATTGTTTCTCAAAACTCACGCAAAGAAGGATTACGCAAATGCGAAGGCAGTGGCAAGCTAAGATGGCACTCTGCAAACCTGCAAGATCAAAAAACCCACTTTATATCTATAGATGAAATAGGATCAATAAATAGCTACAAGAATGTTGGTACCGATGGTGAAATCAGATCATATATGAGTGGTGAGTTTTCTACAGAATTGGAGGTTAATCAGAGCATCCTTGGTCGTCAAGAGAAAACTTCTTGGAGCAAAAATATTATGGATTCCAAAGATTCAGAGTTGAAGGGCAACAAGGAGGATTGCGCTAGAATTGATCTAGATCGGCTGCCCAAAAGCCTTAGATCTCGGAGAATGCAGTTTCCTTTGAAAGCAGATGAATGAATGTCTTACCAATCAATTACCCGCGCTTCAACTCTCTCCGGAATGAATTATCTACTTGCAGATTCCATTCTTACATCCAAAATCCCTGTTATGCATTGCCTCCCTTCTCAACAGATTTAGGAAATTATAGATTTGTGTGTAGCAAAATAAAATTCCTTATTTGGAAGGATTTGCTTGCAATTTACAGAATGGTCCATAGGACAGCCGCTGTCTGATCAGGGGCAGCTGATGTTATTTTGTGAAAGGTATAATTTTAATTTTAATGAATATATTATATATTGTAAAATGTTGGTAAGTTAGCTCCATCTTTATTTTAATTTGCTTATCAATTCTTTTATATTCATTATTTACTTAGTATTAGTGTACTCTTATATGGACCTACTTCTATACATTTGCTCACGTCTTGAAATTATCATTTAAGTCATTAGGTTCAGTTTTTAGTATCTCAAAATTGATCTGGTTTAATTTCAAGATATGTAGGAATAAATCTAAATTCAAATTTTGAAATTCAAATACCAAGTCTGTTAGCTCCATTTTTAGCCATTATGAGTCAACATAACATTTATTTGTGAATTTGTTGCTATGTCATGGTATTTAAAGAAATTCAATGTGTGTTTAATCTAATATAGGAATCAAGAATCAAGTAATGTGATTACAAGAAGAAAAATCATCAAGCACACTTCAATTTATAATGAGACAAAAGAATTGCATCTACATGTTAGTAAATATTGTCTTCAATACTTCTCATCGTTGTTAACCTAGCCTATCAAAGGGGTTTGACTTAGGAGAACCCATTAGGAATTGAGTCAACAAACTCCTAAACAATGTCCATAGACATCACCTTAAAATACTTTGCTATCAAGAAGGTGAAGGTGGACAACTTCTTACACACACACTTGATCAAATTGTTCCTACTAGCATAGATTAATTCTATGCAAAAGATCAATCCACACCACTCAAGATTGACCCTACAAGATTCAAGATTGAACCACAATGATTTAAGATATTATAGATCCTAAGAGAATTCACAAGTTAAGGATATTAATTATTAGATAGTGGCAAATTGATTATGTATAAGCTTAATGTCATTCTTCAATCATTGCTTTTAGAGCAAAGTCACCCTAACCCTTACACTTTAGTTTTTTACATTTATTGTAATTATCCATCACAGCCCTTTTATCTAGGTTAATTTATGTTAATTTATTACATTCATTTAAATAGCCTAGTTAATCTAATCTAGTGAAATTATTTTCTTCATATATTTAGTGAACCCATTTTACCTTCTAAATTAGGGGATTTTAGATCTAACTGGTTGTACTTTGTTGGTATTAGGTGTTGTACACTTTTTCCTAATATTGAATAAGCTATAAACTATATTATTTTTATCATATGCCCAAATGGAAAAGGGCACCCCATTTTGGCTTGGCCAATATGCCATGTATATTCATTAGATGACATGTGTGCAAGACTTTGTAAGAGCATCTATGGCATTGTAACATGTGTACTTGAGATTATATGATGTGTATAAGAGCATGTAAAAAGAAGGTTACAATGTGGAATATGAATCTTGACCCAATTATGACATGTAAGAATGATGCATCATAAAACATCTTGCTAAAGAAAGTAAATAACATGTTTATGACCAATAAGGGAACATGTTATTAACATCCTATTGACCCATGAAATGGCTTGGCTCATGAAAATTATTACCATGGTCCTTTGGGACTTTGTTTGGGCCCATGGTATTATACATTGAGGACTTGATGTAAGTACCTAGATTTGATCTTAATTAAGAAAGTAAAATTTTATAATAATTAATAATTAAATAATTTATTAATTAATTTAAGAAAGGAACTTATTTGTTATTCTAGTCAACCTGAGTACTCAAGAAATATTCATTAGTCAAATCAAGCTATCTTGTCCCTATGGAACAATAAATTTCATAGCCAATCTGGGCTCTTTTGTCAATTACACTTTTTGTCCATATGAGACATCAATACAATGTGGTCAATTTAGACCATAACTCTATCTAGTATAGGATAGACAACTTAAAATAGCCATGCAAGCTAATTGGACAAGAAAAATAATAATACATATGATTTGGTAAGAGTCTTAGACTTATCGAGACCGATCGGGTACAATATGCCCATATTATATTGCATCAATATTTTTTGTTAGTCCTAAAAGGATCTTGTACCATCCCTTAGGTTTTAGACTATCAACCAAGTACAAGACCAATCCAGACCTAGGGATTCTTCTAAGTATCAGTGAATTTCATTTTATTTTATTGTCTTTGATTTAAAATCTTCTTTAGAATTGATATGACACAAAACCTCATAATGTTCAATGTACCTAAGTATTGGAAACATCCTTCAGTTTTTAGACTACCTACATACTTTATTTCCACAGGATCAAGGTACATGAGAATCTTCATGTGAAATATGTAGTTCTAGTTTAATCTATGTTTGTGCAATTGTATGAGTGGGTATGCAACCATTTTTAGGGTCTCGTTTCCTCAAATAGTTCTTCATTAGCTACCACCCACTCAGGTGAAGTAGAGATTAAAAAAAATAGGAAGCATCTACATGCCAACACCTAAAGAGGTGTTTGACATGATTTTTATTTTTTTATATATACATTTTCAAGTTTACCTAAAACATAGGACTTCTTTGAAGAAGATTTCCCATTTTCTCATACTTAAAGGTTTTTGTTTTCCTTATATATCCCTAGTGATTTGAAGGGACAATGTCACAAACATCATTGTTGCAATTATGCTAGGCTACAAGTGCAATAGTTCAAATGTGACACCATCACTCATTAGTGTGAACTAGAGGCACCATATATATTGAACATTGCAATCTAGGGTAAATTTTGAAAAAGGAACACTCATTATTTTGTTATCACCAATATCTCTAATGGGCAAGGTGAGAGCATATGATGATTATTTAATCCAATATGGAAGTCTAGCTTGCAAATCTATAAGGTTAAAATAATTCTTACATTCCACAATTTTTGATATATCATTTGTTATTTGTGAACATTGTGATCTAAATGAATATTTCCTTTAACTCGTATATCCTTAGAACTTAAAATGGCATGAGGATAAAATCCATATATAACATTATCAATTGGTAATTTACAATTCAATACCAATGTGTGTTCATATTATCCAACAAAAGAATTTTATTTTTGCTTAAAACCAAATCAAATTCATATTTGCATAAATAATATTAAGTAAATTCAAAACTTATCATATCACTAAGAGTGTCAAATGTATGTTCTATATACAACACATCATGACTAATTGTTTATTGTCTACAAACTCTCATGTATCCCTTTAACAGTTTAGTTGATTAAATCCAAAAATTAATCAACTAATTCCCTATAAATTTAGGTTGAGCTTAACTGACACACTCTAAGCATTTGACTACTTAGGTGGTTGGGTCCATGTAGGACCCCCTTAACTCGTCCTTTCCCATTTCTGAAGTGTTTATTTAACCTGGGCCTTTTCAAGTCTTTGTTCCATAGCATTCCACTGTTGTTATTCACATTTGTTGTTCCCTTAGTAGTTTGTAGAAGTCATTTCCATTGTTCGAAGGATTTTACTGTTTGCAGAATCTGAGATATGTTTGGGGTTTCACAACTATGAACGAACATATAGCAAATTTTTGGTTGACTTTGTATTTTGTAGCCTTTGCTCATGCCCACGTTTTCCAATGGTATCTCAAGATAAATAGTTCTCCAATGCCTTACATTTCACTATGGTCTGGCATCACACATTTGATTTATCATTAGATTAGGGATTTAAATTTTAATCCCACTTTTTTCTTTGCATAGATTGGGGTGAATACAATATTGTATTAAGAAACTTGTGAGCAATGTGGGGTGGGTAATTTTTTATTATTAAAAGATTTATATCTTAGAATTACTATTATTTGTTAATACTTATAATTTTAATTTTTTAATGATTATTATTTATATTTAATATTTTCTAATGATTATTACTTATATTTAGTAAAATTATTTAATAATGTATTAGTTATATTTAATATTTTTAATGTTTTTTACTTATATTTAATAAAATTATTGTATTTAGTTATTTGTTCCAATGAAGAAAAAATGTTGTTTATTATGATTTATTTCTTTTAAAAATAAATTTTACAAAAGGTTGGAATTTATGAAAGAAATTATATTAAAATTAAATGTGATGTTTACTTTAAAATTCAATGATACAATTTTTTTATGGGAGATGTAGATGTTGATTATTTAAAGTGTTGGAGGTTTAAGGCTTGATTCTATAAATTCTTTAAAATATGCAAACTAAATGTTATTTGATTTGGTTTAGACATGTGTAGATACAAAATAGAACTAGTGCACAAGCCTAAACCTATAACTTCACAAGAACCAACTAGGAATGCACTCACTTTGATTAAGTATTGGAATGCACTCACTTTTATCTTCTAACATTTACACCTCAATAAGGTAATAAGGATACAAGCCTAAACCACTGATCCTTGAGGATCACAAAAAAAAGAAAGGTCAATGAATAAAGTGCCTATTAGTTTACAAGATAATAAGGATATTAAAATCCAAGATAAGAAAACTAAAGAACACTTGTCAATAAGGATCAATGTCTTGTTCAAAAATAACAAAAATCACAAGTTGGTGATATTCAACAAGATATTCCATGTGCCTTAGCATTCATACCTCCAACTCTACCAAAAAAGAAAAATATGATAAATAGTAGGTTAGGAAAAAGAGCGAGTAAAGAAGTATCTTAGCCAGATATTTAATTTCAATAGCCACGACAACAACAAATGGTAGACTCTTTTTCATTGGTGTCATTTGGCTAGAAGTAAATATATAAACATAGATTATCAATAGTAAATCTTGCATCCTAAGCTCTTTCTACCATCATATTAAATATTGATACACCTAGAGCTAGAAAGAAGTCAAGGGTCTATCTAGAATAACAATGGAAGCTATAAGTTCTAGGATAGATGAAATAGTTAATCCTATTGTTGAATAAATGATAGAGACCTAAGAGATGAAGAATACCATATCAGTATAATAAATCTTAGGTAACACATTAGATTTAACAAAAAATTCAAGAAGTCCAAATAATCATCTCTATTATTGTGTCGAGAATGAAGAAGGATGAAAAGACCAAGAAGAAATTAAAGGAGTACGTTACAAAACTCCAAGCATATATCAAATAACTAGTTGCTCCCTTACAAATAGTAGCTAGGTCTATAAATCCTATAATCATCTCTCTTATGCAGAGGCATCCTCTCTAGAGAAAATAAAATATATTGCTAAAGTAACAAAGGATTAGGACAATGTGTTCAGTGATCAAGGATGTAAAATGATAGTTGAAGGCTGCTACAAATTCTTGGGTAAATTCAAGACATTGAAAGGGGAAAATAATGAATTAACTAAGGATTTCCAAGAAGAATAAGAGATAAATGATCAATATCTTCCTCAATTGACTTTCATTACAAACTTAAATGCTCAAGTGTTGATTAAGGAGAAAAAAATTGATCAATTATTTTTTAAATAGTCTAAAATGTAGATAGAAATCATCAATTTTTAAAATGATTTAACTGCCAAATATCTAGAATTGCTTAACCAATTGAGAAGTTAGGTGGTGTATGTGCAATATGAAAATATTATAATCTTGGAGGAATTAATTAGACAATATATGAGTATAGATGAAGACTCAAGAAAGATACGAAATGTTTTTAAAAAAATAGTTAAGTACTTACTTCAAGTTAAGACCAACCTCCATAGACCTTCAACTTAAAAAAAATGGATAGAATGATGAAAATGAGAACCTTGCTCAAAACTTATGAAAAGCATGTCCCTAAAAGAAGACAAAATTTGAAATATTTCTTTCAATGTTTCAAATGTAGAAATCCATATATAGGTTTTTCAAAGGACCTAACATGGACTTAGTTAATCTAGTGTCAGTAACATTCATGGACTATGGGGATAGGGAAGAAAAAAACTACAAGCCTATATAATTGAAGGTATTTATAATGCAAAAAATAATAACTCTTGATGTTGTTTTTAGAGTTCAAGATTTCTACTTTACCTTATTTTGTTTTAAATTTCATATAAAATTTCACAAGATATTTTCCAAACTAGGCATTGAGCCTTGGAATTTGTGTTATTTTAATATATTTAATAGATTATTGTTGAATGAAGTTGATGTTATTGTGGAATTTGTGTCATTTTAATTTATTTTTATAAACTATTGTTAAATGTTATTCCTTTAATATGAATAACATCAACAACTTGAGAGGGACTATTAAATAGCAAACCAAGATATAGGATGAAGAACATCATTCTTTGCCTCAAATTTTTGAATAGAACATCAATTTCATCTTCAAGAATATTAGAAATATTATTTTTCCAAACAAACTTCAAAATAAAAGTATCCACATGGTGCTCAAAACAAAGAGGAAGATTAAAAAAATTATGATCAGATCACTATCAATAATTAAAACAAAAATATGTAATATGTAGCCAAAGTGCTTTGAATGTTTCAAGTGGGTAATTAGGCCTATGTTTTGGTCTATTTTGTAATAGGCTAGGTGATGCTATATGGTTGTAATAGATAGATAAAAGCAATATGTCCATGGAAGGTTACATAACATCTATTGTAAATATTTTAATAACATTATAAATATATATAGGTACTATGCCTTTTGATTAAATAATAATAATAATCAAAACTAAAATTAAAAGGTCTCCCAAGGATTCAATCTTCCATCAACTAAAATATTGTCAACAAACTTGATAGATTTACAAGACCTAGCTTTAGATGAACAAGCCCTAGTAGAATCAGGAAGATAGCCCTTACCATTCATTGACCAACACAATGAATAAAATCTCAAAAAAAAAATTTACTCTAATTGGAGACCTCCTAACCCTTTGGAAGTCCATAAATTACCAAGACTTTCATGATGGGCCCAAAAATAGTAGAGTCAAAAGACTTAATATGAAACTTACTAGATAAAATTTCTTAACAATAGAGACTAAACCAATTTTGACTTTGCTTAGAGATTAGCTTTAAAAACCCATTTAATGTAAAAGAAATATATGTAATAACCATACTAATTATTACTTAATCATATTATTACAAATGACATTATCAATACTTAATTTTAAAAAGACATAACTTGTTGGGAATAGGATGCCATTTAATTGCAATCTTAAACATTATTTCATGTATCTTCTAAGTCCTTAGAAAGTGTTCCCTAACACTGGGATTAGAAAGAGATTAAACTCAAATGAAATGAACATGTAAATTGACATTTGTAATTAATTCTAAATGATAGGAACATGTGGGGATGCCCAAGAAGAGCTCCTACAAAATAGGAGCACATGGGGCACCCACATGGAAGGTGGAACCCACCTTGAATTAAGTTAACTGTTTGGAGAAAGATAACACTTCAGTAATGCATGTAAAGATCCTAGAAGTTAGGAATTGATGTTTACATGCATGAAGTTCAGTTCAATTCAATTCAGTTCGGTATCAGTTCAGTTCAATTCAATTCAGTTCAGTTCAGTTCAGTTCATTTCAGTTCAGTTCAGTTCAGTTCAGTTCAGTTATTGTTCAGTTATCTTCAGTTGCATGTAGTTAGTTTCAGTTGAATGTTAGTTGACTTCGGTTGACTTGGAATGCATGACTAATGACTTGAGTTGCATGACAAATAACAGGTGATACATTCAGTTAAGTGGGGATGATCAATCATGCATCCTGTTTGCATGAATTGATGGAGAGATATGTTTCAGTTAACAGAGATTGACTTGGACCCACCTTGGGTGCCCAAGTTGGCATCTTGGAGTTAACAATTTTGCATGAGAAGATATTTTATAAGGCTGAGTTAAGTGGGCCCATTCTTGGGTGCCAACTTTGAGGAGAATCTTGGAAGATATCTTTGTAATCAACGTTGAGTTATGACTTCAGTTTGGGACGCCCAAATTGATGAAGGATTTGGTTTGACATTGTTTTTCATGGAAGACTCTACTTGCAAAGAATAGGCGTAGGTTTTGTGAGATAAGCTTTGTGCTTTGTAATTGTAAACTCTTTGGAGTTTACAAGGCTCATTATTGTCTATAAATTGCAGCAAGTTGAAGAGAGTGCTATCATAGTTTATTGCAGGTTGTGAAGAAGAATTGTTGAAGGAAAAAGAAGCATCTCAAGCAAGGATTGATAAAGAATCATTGTAATCTTGTTCTAAGGTTAACTAATACAAGCACTATTGATTCTAGTGGTGGAGTTTTTCCTCGAAATGGTTTCTCCACAGTATATGTTGTGTCACTTCTATCTTTTGGTCTTATTCTTCTACAATATTCTATCTACTTCTACAAATGGTAAAATGAATCTAAACGGATAATCATCCACAAAGAAAGTGTAACAAAGAACACTTATAAATAGATCTATAGTATAATAGTTTTACAAGTTTTAAAGCTACATAATTACCTCCATTTTCAACATTTGGTATTAGAGCTAACGGTTGGGGTAGAGTTTGGGATGCCTTTCTCTTAAAATTTTGAAGGTTTTTTTGCTATAGTGGGAGCTTTTACTATTGTGTTATTGCTGATTTTGGAAAATAAGTTTGTTAAAATGAGTTTAAATTCTCATTTAGATATTGAAATATTTAATGGATCTAATTCAGAGATGTGGAAACTAAAAATGGAGGATCTCCTTGAAGAGAGAGATTAGTGGTTAGTTGTTGGTAATGAGACAAAGTCACCTACAACGATGTCAGATGAGGATTGGGCTAAGCTTGATAAGAAGGAAATAGGGACCATAGGGTTATGTCTTGTCGATGTTGTTCTCTTGAATGTTTCAAAAGAAACTACTACATATAAACTCTGGAAGAGGATAGGTGATATCTATCAAACCAAAATTCTTACTAATAAGTTGTATCTAAAAAGATAGTTGTATTCTTTAAAGATGAAAGATGGTGATTTTGTTGCAAATCATTTGAATGTTTTTAATTTGATTCAAATTCAGTTAGCATCTATAGATGTAAAGCTAGAAGATGGAGATAAATGCATTTTGTTACTTTGTTCTTTACCAAAATCTTGGGAAAATCTAATTGTTGCTATCAGTGGTAGTGGTGCAGATCCAAAGATGGACAATATAATTCCTACTCTCATATTAGAGGAGATGAGGAGGAAGTCTAAAATGGAAATCCAAGATGCCTTGTTTGTAAAAGGTAGGCCTAAGAAAAAGGAACCTAAGGGAGACAAGGGAAGGGTAAGTCTGAAGGATGGAGTAAGGTAAAGTGTTGGAACTGTGGGAAACCAGGACATGTGAAGAAGGACTGTAAGAACAAGAAAAAGAGTTTTGATCCTTCTACAGAGGAATCCTCGGATGACGGTAATCATGCATTGATCATTTCATGTAAAAATTTTAGTGATGACTCTTTTCTTGATGTTAAAGAGTGATCTTCATGAAGAGGATGGTAGTCATGATGCCATGTGTAGCTCATACCATGGTTTAGTGGGAGTTGTTGGTAGTGACGTGGATGCATCATTGGTAAGGTTATCTTCATGTGATTGGGGATGTGTTTTTTCTTGGTTTAGAATGGTTGCTATTATGTCATGGTTTACTATTGATACGCGTTTAGAGTTTGGCATGGTACTTGTTCTCTTGAGACTAGGATGTTTATGTATGTTATGATGCACGTGATCTCCTTGGAGGAGATGGTTAGATCATGTTGTCATTTATGTTTTTGATTCATGATTGGAGCTTTGACATTGATCTTGTGTAGTTCTCTTATGTATTGGGTACATTAATCATTTGCATGATTACTTCATGACAGTGCTATGTTGCATTTGGAGTTTGGTGTGGATTGGTTGGTTACAGGTCTTCATGGATACTTGGAGAAATCAGTGAGGCTTGAGTTCTCTTATGGTAAGAGATATATGTTGGAATGGTTACTTGTAAGAAAATCTTTTTCAACAGTAAAGGCCAAGAAGCCTACACCTTGGTTGGACGTGATTTCAACACACTCGGTAGTTTCACATGCCTCCAAAGAGGCAATTTGGTTACAGAGACTTGGGAAAGGTATTGGTTTTAATTGCAAGTTAAACTTGAATGTGATAGTCAAAGTGCTATTTGTTTAGCCAAAAATCCTATGTATCATGCTCATACTAAGCATGTTGATGATACTTCAGTATCACTTTGTGCAAGAAATGGTTGAGAGTGGGAAGGTATTAATTGAGAAAGATGACACTTTAATTAATGTTGCAGATTATTGTACGAAACCAGTTCCTACAGATAAGTTCTCTTGGTTTTGAGTATTAATCGTTTGCTTGGAGCTTCATAACTATGCAAGTTACATTTGAAGTTGGCTTGGATTGATTAGTTGGTGCAGGAAGGCCATTTTCCTTGAGTCTTGTACTTGATTTATAATAATGATTCTTTGTTTAGAATAATTGCAATGTATAATGTCAAGTGGGAGAATATTGGGAATAGGATGTCATTTAATTGCAATCCTAAACATTATTTCATGTATCTTCTAAGTCCTTGGAAAGTGTTCCCCAACACTAGGATTAGAAAGAGCTTAAATTCAAATGAAATTAACATGTAAATTGACATTTGTAATTAATTCTAAATGATAGGAACATGTGGGGATGCCCAAGAAGAGCTCCTACAAAATAGGAGCGCATGGGGCACCCACATGAAAGGTGGAAACCACCTTGAGTTAAGTTAATTGTTTGGAGAAAAATAACACTTTAGTAATGCATGTAAAGATCCTAGAAGTTAGGAATTGATGTTTACATGCATGAATTTCAGTTCATTCATTCAGTTCAGTTCAATTCAGTATCAGTTTAGTTTAGTTTAGTTTAGTTTAGTTTAGTTCAGTTCAGTTTAGTTCAATTCAGTTCAGTTCAATTCAATTCAGTTTAGTTCAGTTCAGTTATAGTTTAGTTATCTTCAGTTGCATGTAGTTAGTTTTAGTTGAATGCTAGTTGACTTCAGTTGACTTGGAATGCATGACTAATGACTTGAGTTGCATGACAAATAACAGGTGATACATTCAGTTAAGTGGGGATGATCAATCATACATCCTATTTGCATGAATTGATGGAGAGATATGTTTCAGTTAATAGAGATTGACTTGGACCCACCTTGGGTGCCCAAGTTGGCATCTTGGAGTTAACAATTTTGCATGAGAAGATATTTTATAAGGTTGAGTTAAGTGGGCCCATTCTTGGGTGCCAAATTTGAGGAGAAGCTTGGAATATATCTTCATAATCAACATTGAGTTATGACTTTAGTTTGGGATGCCCAAATTGATGAAGGACTTGGTTTGACATTATTTTTCATGGAAGAACTCTACTTGCAAAGAATAGGCGTAGGTTTTGTAAGATAAGCTTTGTGCTTTGTAATTGTAAACTCTTTGGAGTTTACAAGGCTCATTATTGTCTATAAATTGCAACAAGTTGAAGAGAGTTCTATCATAGTTTATTACAGGTTGTGAAGAAGAATTGTTGAAGGAAAAAGAAGCATCTCAAGCAAGGATTGATAAATAATTATTGTAATCTTGTTCTAAGGTTAAATAATACAAGCACTATTGATTCTGGTGGTGGAGTTTTTTCCCGAAAGGGTTTTTCCATGGTATATGTTGTGTCACTTCTATCTTTTGGTCTTATTCTTCTTCAATCTTTTGTCTATTTGTACAAATGGTAAAATGAATATAAACAGATAATCCCACTTCTATTTTCAACATAACTAAGCAGCTATTTTTAATCATAGCAACACATGTCTAATTAAAATGAGTCAATATATATATATATATTCATTTCCAATGGCAATTACAATATCCAAGTTGACTCGGCTCATTTGGCTACAAGTCAATACAATATACAACTTTACATAAAGGTTACATCATAGACTGTGAGAGTCATGAAAACATCCAAGGTTTCTTCTTGATGCTCGCCTCCACTAGTGGGAGAGAACATGGTTGAAGCGCTTTACCGCCCAACCACAAAGCTTGCACTTCCCCAAAATTCTTCCAACTTGAAGAATACCCAACCCTGCATTGAAAGTTTAGCAAGAGAACAATCTGCAAGGTGAAATCTGGTGTGTTCCCATACATCAACATGCATCTCTATCTATGATTAAAAAAATGCAAGATCTATGCTAGGAATGGTAGAGAGTGTTTTCACAAAGTCCATACATACATAATGGGCTAATTGCTTGGCCAAGCATAATAATTTAGTTGCAACAAAAGATAGGTTTTGGATAAAGAAAAAACCTATACTCTCTAAACTCCATTTTGGCACCCATCCCGGAAGGTAACTTTCAATAACACATTTTATACCTTAGCATCTATCTACCCTAAGGTGCTCTAGTCTACTTAGGTGTTGTTGTTCTACTCAATAAAGAGAATATTCTTTACACACATATCCATGGAAAAGTAATCCTATCTACTTGTTTCCTCAACTTAATAAAAAATAGAGAAATGATTCAAATGGAATAGATCAATACTTCATCCATTCATTTCAAACACATGTCACATCATTACATTCAATGCAATTCAATATTCATTTAAGAATAAATTAAATAAGTAACAAAACAAGGTATGTCACAAGTATGGGTATGTACCTAGACAAAGGTCTATGTACATACACATACATGTGCCAACTTAAGTTATTAATTTGTGCATACATTCTAAAATAAAAATCATTATAACAGATTGTATTCATCAAATAATGCTACAGATTTGTCATATCGTTTGACAGTAATAAAAAATTGTAAAATTTGTCTTTTTCAAGAAATAAGAACAGGTCTGTTTGAACAGTTTTCACATACTAATGTGTTTTTTGTAACAAAATAATATTGTTTGTAGCAAAACAATGTTGTTTGTATCTAGGCAATGTTGTTTGTAGCAAAACAATGCTATTCATATCAAAAGAAATGTTGTTTGTAGCAAAACAATATTGTTCATATCAAAGAAATGTTGTTTGTAGCAAAACAATGTCATTCATATCAAAAGAAATGTTGTTTGTAGCAAAACAATGTTGTTCATATCAAAAGAAATGTTGTTTGTAGCAAACAATATTGTTCATATCAAAGAAATTATGTTGTTAGTAACAAAACAATGTTTTTCATATCAAAAGAAATGTTGGTTGTAGCAAATAATACTGTTCATATCAAAGAAATGTTGTTAGCAGCAAAACAATGTTGTTCATATCAAAAGAAATGTTGTTGGATATGTATTCGAGTTTCATCTAGGGACCCTCAGTTATTCAAATACAATCATGGTCAAAGATCTTAAATGACATATATGTCGTTCTTATGTTTCCATTCAAGCTCTATCATTCTGGGAACAGTTGTATATAAGTATGCATATAAGAGAATAACTAAACGATAAGTTGATATTATTTTATGCAAGGTGAAAGAATTTGAACGACATGCTTGTTTTCTTAATAGCAAAAGTTTACACAATACTAGAACAATCTTATTATTGCTCGAGCTTGAAGAACATGTATTCATTATTTTATCATACTTATATGTCATTGTCATTCTATGGAACGACCTATAGTCAATTGACTATTTATTATTATTTAATAGTACTAAGGCTGAAGCCTGTGCATGTCGACCCTCGACCTGATTGCAGTTGTTTCTAAGAGACAATCTGGGTATCATTTGTAGAGAATGCTAAGTTACATACTTAATATGCAAACACAAAAATGGAATGGTACATCATTCTACCATCGTCCTCTATAAACGAGGTGACATGAAATAATAATATCATAGCAATATGATAAAGCAATAACATCTAATAACAATGGAATGACTCAATAGTCCGTCATTGTTCTCTATAGACGAGGTGATATGGTTGCCAATGATGCTAACCATCATTCCCATATCAGTTGCTATGGTTATCCACCCATATGGTGTGGCATACCATAGGATCTATTACACAGTAAATGGTATAACATAAGGATTACAGTGGAAGATTTTGTTGCCTACCCATAAAGGGGCGATAATGATTTAAGAATCATTTCATTCCAAATCACAGGCTATCGGGTGACCCGATAGCCGTGTGATTTGTTAAGTATAATCACATGCAACAAATAAATAGAAAGTGGCGACATCATAAAACTTGCAGGGTATGAAATAATCAGTTTTCATGTCGTTAGAGAAGCATGTACAGAGCATGTTCAAGCAAACAATGGCCGACATGGCCTTGAATACAACAAAAAATGTAACAAATTCAATTGAAATAATTGCATATAGAAGATCATCAAAAAATTTTACTCCAATTCCATAGAATCGTCGAAATAAACAAATCATACGATGCTTAAGAATAAACAAAACTTGGAAATGCAAGCATTTCAAAGTAAAAACCATCAAATACCTCTGATTTTGAGGATTTCTCCCTTGAATTTTTCCTCATGACTCATTCTCCTTCAGTTGGCTTCGATGGTATGTTACCAAAATGGTAACTTTCTTTCTTTTTTCATGTGTGCTCCACTAAAGGGTTCGTTTCAAATCTTAATGGTCATTAATTTTTAACCACCCCATACAGAAATTTGAATATTTTCCTTAAATTTGATTGCAAGCCACAACTTCATAGGATCTTCCTCATGACATTGTCTAAATTCTATCAATATGATTGTGATAATTTTGATTCCAAATTCAATTTTTTTAAGGAATATAAATATATATATGTATATATGTATTTATATATTTGCACACATATGTACGTTCTTATATTTGTGTGTGTGTACATATATATATATATTTATATATATATATATATATGTATATATATATATGTATGTATGTATGTATGTATGTATGTATTTCTATATATATGTTTATATGTACATATATCACTATTGAAATAAGAATGGACTTTTATTTTATTTCGAACAATAATTTATAATTGAAGTGGTTTTCTTATCCTTTAAATAAGCCTTTTCGAAATACATACACTCATTTATGTGTTAAGTCTTGTTATCATTTTCTTTTAAATTTTTAAAACACAAGATCAAGATAAACAATTAAATAAGAAATCACATGTATTTCATTTCACAAGTCTACCTTTTTCAATCATCGAATCATTTCAAGTTAGATTAATATAATCTCTTATATGAATTTCAAATGTAGTCATCCTTTTTCAATCATCGAATCATTTCAAGTTAGATAAATATAATCTCCTATATGAATTTCAAATGCAGTCATCATGCCATTTTGTGGTATGTGCACCCAGATTCCATCAAGCTTACTGTTTGATCTGGCTAAATGATCCTACTTCAATCGTGTTCTTGTCCTTCAACATGTTTTCCTACATTTCCACACACTTGCACTTACACAGTTCATCAGTAATGTTCAATCATGATAAAGTTATAAGATAGTTCAAAAGATCGCATAGTCAAAAGACGGTCAACTTCTTTCAAACTTTTCAAAATTATCAAAATTTTCATTCAACATATTGAATTTCCTCAATAATTCAATTTATCATATTATAATTTAAAGGCAATAAAAATTGGGTTATGACACACCATAAAGAATAATATTTTTTAAATCCCAAGAGATTGTATAAAGCTTTTTATTTCTTTTACTATCTAACCAAAAATATATATACTAAGCTTATTTAACTGGCCAACCTTAAAAGCACCCAACAAACATAAAGAGAAATATATTTTTTAAGAAGATAAAAAGAACTTACACAATTAATATTGGCCCAAAGAAAAAAGTTTACACAATTTTAAAATTCACAAATTAATTCCATTTGTTTTGTTTTGGATGGATTAAGTGAAAAGGTGCCCTAAAAAATCCTACAATCACATTAATACTAAAGAAACTCCAACCTTTTTCATTTTTTAATAGCAACCTTAAATTCAAAAGAAAAATATAAATGTTATTCATTACATGCTTTTTTAATTTTGCATGTTTTTGGTGGAGTTGTTATAATTGGAAGGAGAATATAACGATGAACTATATATTTTAAGTAAATCTATATCATTTTAGTATATAAAAATATTTAAATATTTTTTTGTTGATATCTTGTTTATGTTGACATGCACCATCATAGAAGTTAACATGCATATCAAAGTGGTAGAAAAATTTAAGCATATACCCATTGCCCTTTTCCATTATTTTTTTGGCACACTTTGACTAGATTGTCCTTTGTACAATAACAAGTCTATAAGTAGTGAATTCTTGTGTGAATTTATCTCATGGAATTACCCTATCTTGGATAATATCTACAAGTGAAAACTTGACCCATATCATCCATAATTGTAATTTTGAATCCTACACTTTTAAAATTTTAATTCAATTTAAATCTTGACAGCACCCTCCCATTAGTCATTGTGATCTTACCTACTGTATGTTTGTGTTGATTTGCATGCTATATTCTATTTAAACACATTCACTTAACCATTTAAAATTATTAAAGATTATTAGAAAATTTATCAAAAGAGCACTTTCATTTAGAGGAATGTAATAACATTTTTATCATCATGTCTTTAATTATTATTCCTAAGTCATGGAATTGGTTTGATTAAGGGTCTAATTGATGAGAACATAGCCATCACAATTTATCACATTCCCTAAAAGTGTTAGTAAACACCATCAAACTATATCAAAGGTTCATATATTAGAAGATCAAGGTAACTAAATTCT
The DNA here is from genome assembly GCA_007258455.2 of Sequoia sempervirens. Taxonomy (NCBI): domain Eukaryota; kingdom Viridiplantae; phylum Streptophyta; class Pinopsida; order Cupressales; family Cupressaceae; genus Sequoia; species Sequoia sempervirens. The sequence goes on from VDFB02000007.1 coordinate 221,024,783, forward strand.
AAGCATCAATTTTTTGCTAGTTGATTTTTGTAGATAGGCTTATATTTGTACACTAGTTCAATTTCTTAGACATGGATATGAACCAAAGCAAAATTTTGAGACATGTACAACAACCGAGAACTGCTATGGGAACGAGAATAGCAAATGTGAACTACAACAGTGGAATGCTACGAAAAGGAGACTTGAAAAGGTTTGGGTTAGAGAAACACTATGGAAATGGGAAAAGACGGGTCTCACATAGTCCCGGCCACCTAAGAAGTCAAATGCTTAGAGTGTGTCAATTAAGCCCAACCATAAATTTATAGTCAATCAATTATGACAATAATTTGATAGTAAATCAATTATTTTCAACTCTTAATCTTGAACTTTATGACATTAATAACTTTCTAATTCACAAAAATAACAATGATAATTATTAGAATTAATTAAATCTTCCAGCAATAATAAATTATAATCATTCTTTTAACAATCACTTAGCCCAAACATGTCCATGAGAAGTGACTAACACTCACCACATTCTTCATCTAAATAAAGCTATTGAATTTGAAAGTATGCATTCATAAAGAAAAGTTACAAAAGGTAATGATACAGGCCTTAGATTGAAATATACAAATGAAGAAAAGTTACAAAAGGTAATGATACAGGCCTTAGATTGAAATATACAAATGAAAGAGGTGAGCTTTATAAGAGTTATATTTAGATTAATATTAGATATTTCTTTGTCAAACATTAAGATTATTTATATTTATATAGCAAAAACTTATCATATCAAAGCATTTGAATGACCTGAAATCAACATTGACTTCTTAATCTTAACAAAGATAAGAGCACGATGAGAGAAAAAATTCAACTTATTAAGTGTGAAATTATAACCAAAACCAATAAAAATAAATTAGTATAAACTCTCATTAAAATCAGTAGAAAAATCTTTTCATTCATTTCAATGGATACATTGACTCAAGATATGACATCAACTAGAGATTATCATCGAAGACAGGACTTAAGGAAATTAAATAGTTAAAAAATAAAATCAGTAGCACCTAAGATATGATCCATAGCTTATAAGAATTGAGATTTTAACTAGACATAGACATATACCAAACCTAAAAACAAAGAGGAATATAAAACAACAGATACAAATGTTGAATACTCAAGACTCTGAAAGAAAATAGAAACCTAGAAAATAGTGCATGTACTACAATCATAACGTAAAGAATAAATAAGCTCTTGTGAACATAGTTGCAACTGCTCTGGCAAGCATTCATGTGAAAAAAAAAAAAAAACCTCGGATGATTCACATAAACTCTTTGACAGATCTCCTTCAAAGAAATGAGGTCTAGGATGGCAAAGATAATAGAAATATGGACAAAATGGATTGTTTAATAGGCTTAGAGACTTTTACGCAATGCAAGAGTAGAATCCAAAGCTAAGTAAAACTAAAAACTATATGGATCTCTACCATCCTACCTTTGTTGATAAGATAGCTTCAGGATAGAAATTGTAGGGTTATGTTATCAATTTTCTTTTAGATTGTAGATGTTGATTTTCGTGAAAGTTATGAAGTTTAATAGTGTAGTATAATTATGTTGATAAAAATGTATTGGTTTCACTATCTTGGAGGTTAGTCTTTTTTCGAAAAGTTTTTCTCATTGTATATTCGTGTTTTTTTTGTTCTTTCGATTGCTTTTATTATGTGTTTTTTATTCTTTCCTTTCTAAGTGTTGTTTCATATGTTAGAATGTTACTGATTTTTTTGTAAACTAATTTATGTAATTTTTTCTTCATAGAGTAATGTGAAAATTGTTGCATGTTTAGTAGTTAAGTGTTCTTTTAAATTCAATTGCTAAGTGGTTTGTGGAAATATTTTCCTTACATTTGATATTAGATCCAAGTCGGTTCCATGGTTGCATGTGTTTGCATATTCTTGCATATGGGTTGCATGTACTAGTACTTTAGTTTTGGATTTAGGAGGGTTTTTTTTTTATGGTATTGATATTTGTTTGAGTGTAAATATTACTATCAATCTTATGGTATGGATAGTTATAAAATGGTAGGTAGGTTCAATAGAACTAATGTTAAGCTTTGGATGCTTAAGGTGGAGGATCTTGGAGTTGGACATTTGTTTGCATGTTGCATGGTGTTGACTTAGATCTCTTATTTGGCAACACGGCACTAGCCTCTAATGTAGTAGCTATTTTTCTTCATTTGAAGATCATATGCATCTAAAGAGTATTCATGCTAGGTGTTAATTTTTAGCCCCTAGTCATTTGGAAGAGAGTTGGCTATGTTGGTCATTGTTTGGAGTGCTCATATTGGGTTCTTTGTTTTATCCCTTGGGGTGATCCCACATTACTGATTTACACTTTCTCAGAGATCCTGATTTTTTCTGAAATCACATATTTTTAGAAAATATAATGATTTAAGCCTTGAAAAGTTCCATTTAAAGGATTCCAATTGAAAAAGGTTTGATCAAACCACCTTAGATCAAACCCCCTTGGATAGAACCCCACTAGTTTTAAACCATACCTATAATGGAGTGTCTTTTACACCCATCAAAATGCTGATAAAAAACCACTTTTGATTTCTCTTTTGGGGGATCAAATGAATTCATTTAAAATTTATTTTTTTGTGAGTATGTAGTCCTTATTATAAGCTTCCCAAAAAGTATAATTTTAAATAAATTTAATTTGATCAGCACACTAGATATTGAAGTCCTTGATCCAACAACACAAAAAAAGAATTTCGATACATACAAAAAAGTTATGTTGTATATGGTCCGCCTATGTCTAAATTGTAATTGGTTTGACTTTGAAACTTGATTAAGAAAAAAATATTCAAAAAAACACTATGAAACCAAATGAAAGCGTTAGATATCGTAGTTACAAATCTAAATTAAAAAATAAAGAATTTTATCCTTCATGGAAAAAAAATTATGTTGTATACGGTGAGCATCACTCCTTAAAAATGGTGTTTACTGAAAAAAACTAGTTTTCGAAGGAGATGGAAAAAAGAAGTGCAATCTAATTCCAAAAATTTTGAAAAAAATATATTTAGAATCTAAAAATAAAATGTCACAAATCACTAGTTTGCATCATCTTCAAATTCCTCACGGTTTAGTTGCTATAGGTGCCTGAAAGTGAAGATTTAGTTAGAAAAAATCAGTTCAGTGTCCAGTTCGGCCAAAAATTGTAAACCAATATTGTGGGATCACCCCTTGACATGAAAAGCACTAGATTATTAGCCCTTTGATGCATGTAGGTTGTGGAGTTGATGTAGTGACCTAAGAGCTCCTACACAACTTGGTTCGTCTACTTCATGTGCTTGGTAGAGGTTGTGGAGTTGGTCTCTTTTGGTGACTTAGACTTCTTAGATAGTCCTTCAGTCCTTTCTAACATTTTTACTTTGATGTTCCAAGTCCATGTTTATTGGATCTATGGGGTTTATATTTTTTTGCTTAAAATGTTGTGCTTGTGAATATCTATGATATCAAATTTTTCGGTTTACAAAATTAATGTGTTTTTATATTTGTGATATTTTTATGGATAATTCATGGATGGGCTATGTATTTAATTAAGAGGTAACAAATAGGTTTTGAAAGGTTCTAAAACCTTTTACATAGATAGTGCAATGGCTACCAAATAATTTTTTCTACAACAAAACTATAGCCAAGCTATTACAAGAGAACATTAATCAAAGGGTTATCAACCTATAATATGCTTGAGCATGTCCTTACAATCCACACACCCTTAGCTTGGGGATGGGATTCCAAAATAGTTTTAGGAAGACCTCTCTTCCTTCTTTCAACAATCATTCAAGACATGCCATTATCTAACTCCTTCAATCGTGAAGTAAGAAAAGAGGGGAAAATCCCCTATCATCGCCTCAACCAGAGTAACCTCATATGCAGAGGAATAATCTCCAATTGAAGATGTCAAATGCTACACATAATTTGTAGATGGAGTAGGAATAAGAATGCTCCCACAACCCTTCTAGAGTGTAATGGGATATAATGAGAGAGATGCCTAAACTATGTCTAAAAAGGAAGGCCTAGTGTGAATTGAGGAAATTGCCTAAGCCACTCTAGCCCTAGGAGAAGCCACCTCAAGCAAAGACACCTAAGGTGAAACCTCTAATCTATCACACTATGATCCACTATTGGTGGGCTGGGACTAGGAGACTCGTCATCCTAAGATTCAAATATGGAAAAATCACTCAATTGAATAATTGGGGAGGGTGTTCCACCACCATGTAATTAAGCCCACATTTTGATGGTGAGAATGACGATTGTCAAAAGCAAGGTGTCTAGCAGTGAAGCATCACTTGCAACAAAACATGAGTCCCTCATAATCAAGTAGTTTAGCCCATTGCATATCCTCTACCATCAAGATAATATCCCCATGAGGAGTTTTGGAGGTGTGAATGTCTACAAAAATATGATCATAATTAGTGTTTGATGTTGATTGTGATTGAATCAACCTTCAAAAAATGGCCAATAGCATTGTTGGCATCCTCAAAACAAGGGTTTTCCTAGAATTGGAGAGGTAGATTAGGCAGCCTCACCCAAACTAGTATAACATTGAAGGGTTTTGTCAAAGGGTTAAAAGAAGGAAATCATAACTTGAGAGAGAGGGATTGCTTGCCCCACATCCATAACCTACCATCTAGCACTAAATCGATGTCCTCGAGAGTCAAAAATCTTGTGATAAAAGAAAACCCTATCACAAGGATATAGCTCGATTATGCCTTCAGTAAGAGGCATCTATGACTCCAAAACTTGCATATACAAATATAAGAGATAAGGCCACAAGTGGTTAAAACCACAAATCAAGCTTCAGTGAGCATAAATATATGTATGATCAATCACATCCTACCTACACATCATGATAGGGGAGGATTGAGAAAAAGGGGCTAAACTTTGCCACATTGAGGAAGGGAAGATGAATAAGAGGGAATCCTTGACCTGGCCATGGTTACATAGGACAGACCATGATCTTCCCCGCCTACACCAACATCTAGAACCCAACTAGGAGAAATGATAGCTTCAATATCCATGCATCAACCATTGATGTATTCATTCAAAAGGATCACAAGAGAGCCCCTAGCACCAATAATCCCAAAAGAACCACCCAAAATAGAAGTGAGCGGTCCAACAATGGGCATAGTAATCAAATTGATACTGCCACCAATAATAGCATCCACAAATCTACCAAAGGCCAACAATAGAAAAATCTCATTTGAAAGCAGAGATAGGGTTCCAAAAATGGCAAGAACAACAACATTTCAAAACTCCTCTATGGTGATCCATGGGCTATGTTATACATTGGTGATCACCTTCCATCACTAGAGCTAGGAGATTCTCTATATGAAGCCATATGGTCTAACTTATTGGTATGCATACATTCTCCACCTAATGAGATGGTGTGCTTTGTTTATTGTTGTAGTTTTCTTTCTTTCTTGTGTATGGTAGTTGATATAGTGGGACACTACACTATTAAGAGTTAGTATCTTTTTGGCGTATGGGACTTTTGAGAGTGTTGTATGGTGGAGTTGCATTATGATATGATTTTGTGTGTATATTATTCTTTCTTGTGTTTGTCTTGATATGCATGTTTAGCTATTTTTAATCATTTGGGTGTTTTAAATGGTGTGTTGTAAAGTGTTGTAATGTCTTAATTGGTTTGGTGTGATTGTTTTGTATGTATTTGATGTGGTGAATATGTTGTGAATTTGGATGAGTTCGATATAGTTGATTGATTTAAGGTTTTGAATGAATATGTGTTTGTTAAGATGACTGAATTAATAAGATAATCACCAAAGTTAAACATATTTTGAAATTTTGGATTATTGATTAAATACTCCATTTGTCAAGGCTTGTGATTGGGCAAGAAATGGGTTTTCATCAAATGTGTGGATTCAATTACTCCTCCAATAACAATTGGAGTTTGGATGGATTGACTTGTAGATCCAAGTTGAAGGCCTTTGTATTTTTTTATGTTGTATAAGAGCACTTTTCCAAATGTGGCAAGTTGTTTCATGGCCTATATTTTAATTATCATACTTATTGATGAAGGTTGCAATCTTGACCCATTGTAATTTTGTACTGTTTATATATGTGGTATTCTAAATTTATAAAATCCATGCTATTGGTTCTTAAGAACATTTCACATGCATAGTATGGGTTATATGTTGGAATCATTGTTTAATTTTAAAAAAAGTAACCACTTTTTGGGGTGCATTACAACAAGGCTAGGACAAGGTTGAATGTATAAAGGCATATGAATGTAATTAAATGAGGATAAAAAGGAATCAGAAAGATTCATCTAACATTAAGGCATGCCACATATCTCTATACAATAGTATTAATAAATTGCATTGAAATAAGCCCAAAACTAAATAGAAAATGACATGTGTATGCAATTTTTTCCATTACACAACTAATGGCATAAATGCACATTTTACTTCAACACTCAAAAGAGAGAAATACGTATAATTAGAAAATATTAAACCCCTATGACCTCCAACATATGAACATAAATTACTCTTAAGGTAAATTAAAGAGCTTCTGAAATAATTATATGAAAAAAATAGGTGATTTTAAAGCACTAAAATGATGAATAATATTAAAATGGTGAAATTTGTATATACATACTATTTCCATTTACTTATGTATCCAATTTGTGGAAGTGATTTGATATGTGTATATATCAACAAATGGAACAATCTTGTGTGAAGTTGACGTCATTCCCTAACCTTTATACATCCCTATATACATAAATTTTCATTCACTTAACCCCCAACTTATCTTTATATGCACATATTACACGCTTATCACACTTATTTGTACACTTAACTAGATATCACCATTACCCACTTGGATCTAACCATTTAAGTATCCAAGATCATTTCTATATTCACAAAATTGACGATTTTCTTTTTTAAATTCAAACTTGTCAAGTAGTCACTTCATTTTCCCATCATAACCTGACTAAGTAGATGTTTTGCAAAATTTGATGTTATGTGTTAGTATTTAAAAAACATTTCATTTCATTCATTTCACATTTTTCAATTCTCAAACACCTTGTCCCATCTAGAACATTAAAAGAGTAAATCAATAGTAAAATATTTGAATTCATCAATGGGCCCTTGGTCTACTGGTGAAGTTGAAAGGTTCAAAATGAGCCCACCAGGGATCAAGTCTCGTTGAGTGCAAAGGCTCTGACACCGAAAAAGGGATAAGGTCGGGATCGTGCCCTAGGCGAATTTGGCAGAATGGATACCCCTCAGTCCTTGGCTCTTAGCCGAAGAGGTTCAACCCAAGAAGGTTCGTGCTCCCGTATCAGGTAGCAAAAAAGAATTTGTGGATGACCTCCATCAAAAAAACATATATATATTTGAATTCAATGCACTAAAATAAGAAGCCTACATGAATGATTATAAGACCTTTGTCTATTGTCTTTGAAATTTTTTCACATATTTATAAGAACTGACCTAATAGAACACATCTCCGTACAACATAACAACAACCCTTAATCATATTTTTCAAATAACGCCAATCTGATTTAAATATTTTAATTTTATTTTCCAATCAGATTTAAATTTTTTATTTTTATATTTTAATTATAAATTAAATAACATTGTCCATCGCATCGATTCCCCTAAATTAACTGTTTAAGTAAATTAATTCACCATTCCTAACTATCATCCTTTAATCTAAACTATTTTATATTTATTAATTGATTGAATTTTACTTAATCAACTTAGCAATTTAAAAAGTTTACTTTCCTTTACATATGTAAACATCAGGTCGAAAATAATAGTTAAAAATCATCATTTAAAGAGACACTAAAGAGGGACTTAAGGAATTAAACAATGGTTCGGTGCAGTGCATGAGTGTGGATGGTGTGTTCATTTCTTTTTGGGATGGGGATGAGGTCTTTCAATTATGACCTATTAACTATGATTAATAAGGTCTTTTTAAAAAGTTTGCAATTTGTTTTTTATCGTTATAATCATTTATATGTTTATTTTTAATAGTTTGTTACAAGTGTAAGTTTAATTAATATTATACATAGTTGTCAAGAGACTGGCACTGGTATTGGAGAATGGTACCTGTACCAGTAGTCTATTTGATATTACACATTGAAATTTAGAAATATTGACTTGTTTTTTTTTCATGTGGAAAACTTGAGAAGACGTCTCAGACAAGTTTCCCCATACCCGTATGGGGAAACGTGTCCCAATTTCTGAGACACGTCCCAGGGGTCAAGGACTGTCTCTGTGCAACTATGATATTATAAGTTGATAGTTATTTGTCAAGCAAGAAAAAAATCACCTAATTAAAGCAAAATACTTGTTTGGACCCTACTGTGAGATTGTTGAGTTTTGCTTTAATAATTAGCAAAATGGTTGTATGACCCAAGTATCTTCCTCACTGTGATCAAAGTTATTTGAGTTTTTTCTTCTGAATATTACTGGCTGTGGAAGCAGTAAAAGCCAGAAACAATAATTATCATTAAAACTTTATTTTATCCAGCTGAATTTACGCCGGCTGCTGAGATCAGTATAATAATGATTGAGAATTTTAAACTAGGAATCATTCCAGATATATGGAATTATTCTTTCAGAATATGGGACCCCAGTAAATTGAACAAACTCAACAAAGACAAAGCATTGGCTGTAATTGTTTGTGAAGTTTGATTGACTCAATATTGAACCGAGCTACAAAAAAGATTATCAAATAGAAGAATGCACTTACTCAAATACATAGAATAAACAACAGAGGTTCAAATCCTACCCTGCAACCTAGAAAAAATCAAATTCAACATATGATCCAGAAGAATTTGCATCAGAATCTTCGGCTTTCTTCTCTGCAGTGGTCGCCGAGGAGGTAGTTTTGTTCATTGAGAAGCTCAGGTCTACTGGTTTTAAATACTTGAGTAAACAGGAAAAGAGTAGTAAAGAGATAAGAACAAATTAGGAGGAAGGATAGGCCATAAATCATACTAAAAAAATTAGAAATGGCTTCACCTCCTACGAAAATTAAATGTTGAATGTGTAAGTTGCATAGTGGAAAATTACAAAAATAGACTATTATTTATTTATTTTAAATTAAGGTGAATGATTTCCTAAAATTAAATGTTTGAATTATTTTTATTATTAAATTAATTAAAAAACTAATATTTAATATTAGATAATTCCTCCCCCTCATTAATGGGATCTAGCGGGTTGACACGGCAATGAATATTAGGGCTAATACCCGTTCCTCTTAGTATGGGATGGGTTAAGATAAATTTTGATGGTGCTTCTCGCAAGAATCATGATCATTTTGATGCAAGTTGTGTGATAACAGATCGTAAAGGGAAAATTCATGATGTGGTGGTAAGAAAAATGTCAAAAACAACAGTAGAGATCCAAGCAACCCTATTAGATGTTCAACTATGCAACAAACTTAAATATCTTTAAGGTCCATTTGGAAGGTGACTCCCTAATAAAAATCAATGTTATCCAACACAGAAATGCACAAAATTGGAAATTAAGGAAATATTTAATGCTTTTTTGGGAGATCCTTGGCCAACTCAATGATTTTTCCATCTCCCGCATGTATAGAGAAGGAAACAACGTGGCCAATAGGTTGGGCGATTGGGCAATTGACATGAATGAAAATGATATCATCCTAGAGATGGTATATATTTGGCACAAGCTTTGATGCTAGGGTTTAGCTAAGAATTCTCTCAAAAATTAATGGGCCTTGGGTTTAATTTATCATATGGGAGGTTGGTAGTGATGAGCCTTCTTGGCATCATAAGGCCTTGTGGAGCATCAACTTTTTGAAAGCGATTATGGGAATTTTTGAGGATATAGAGGTGGACTAGACATTCGTGTTGGACTCCAATGACCCACTTGTAAATGATAATGCAGAAATAGAGGAATAGTGTGATGGGAGCTTAAGATATTCTAGGATTAAGTCCTACTAGTGTCCTTGTGATATGTAGAGGTCTGTAATTGGACAATTTTGGCTCATATGCAGTGTTCCACGGGGTTTCAAGGATGGGGACGGGGGGAGGGCAAGGGACATGTTTCGGGAGCGCGGGGACGGGAGGTCTAAGTTTGGGGGCGGCAGGGGGACAGCAGCGAGGTGGCGACGTTGAAATACATATAGTACTTGAAAAAATAGTTATAAAAAGATGTATAACTGTAGAAGCCTAAGGAATATGTAAAGTTTAAACACATTGCAATGATTTCTTTGAACTAGTGAACATTGAAAATCAAAATGAAAATATACTTAATGGACATTGAAATGAGAACTAGATGTTGCATAATTTGAATTTCATAATCATCATATCATGATTCATAATTACAATCAACGGTGTATCCCACGAGATGACATCTTTTTGAGGCATTTAGTCTAATAGTTCACATGCCTTGCCCGTGCTAACACATTTTCAGGGTTCGACCCCTCCCTGCCTATGTAGCTGCAACGTGAATTGGAGCTTTGGGATGGGTATGGACATCCAACAAAGCATAAACAAAAAATAATAATAAAAAACCCTACATACTTGTAACTTTCAATCGCCCAAACTCAGATGCCCACAACTCAATCGTGTAAACATCAAAATGAAAACAGAAGAAAAAGTCAAAGTTATGGCCGATTTAGCCTTTTAGGCTTTTAAAAATACTTTAAAATTTTAAAAAATTAATTTTTACTTATGGTTTTTTTTAAATCATTTTTTATTACATTTTTTAAGGGGGCGCCTGGAAGTTTCTTCCACTTCGAGGGACGTCTAGAAGTCTCAGGTTCGTCCAAAAGTCCCCTCAGAAGAGAGATGTCTCAAAGGCGGCAGAGAAACAAGGTACCGTGGGGGGACGACAGAGGGACGTTTCCCTAAAGTCTCTAAGTATCAGAAACGACAAGATTTTTGGGGGGATGCATCCATGTGGAACACTACTCATATGTCCTTTGTGTGCTAGATTTTTCTGATAGGTATATGATTCCCTTTTAAATCATTTTGTATTATTTGCTCTGGCATATAGTATATGGGTGTGGCCCCTTAGGCACTTTCATCTAAAAAAAATATTAGATAATCTTCTAATAAGATTGGCATGAAAAGAAGAAAAAAATGTTTTAATAAATTTATTTTGATAAAATATAAAATATTATTATCTTGATTTTTAAAATAGGATTTTAAAATAGAAAAATATTTTTTAGTATTAAATTGATATTAAATTAATAAGTTCATTTTAATTAAAATAAGTTGTTTATTCTTGATTTTGTATTATGCAAGTTTTTAAATTTATATCACTACATTAAATAAATTGGTGAAAACTAATGGAGTTGGATAAAAAGTATATTTTATATTTAGATTTTGGGAAAAAGTAATTATTGAAATTATAAATAAATATGGAATTAAAATTTTCATTACTTCATCAATTTTATTTTCAAATTGCTAAAAGAATTGAGGTAGGATCTAACAATGAATTTATTTAACAAAGATTTCAATTGGCTTTTAACAAAGAATTTAAGATCTTGAATATAAAAGAGATGTTTGTTTTGATTGTATGAATGTTTATTCTTCAATAAGAAATCAATGGGAAACTTATTAATTTATTGAAATTAAGAATTGGGATTTCAATTTAGAAAAGATTTTGATATTGAAGAATGATATAATGATTTAGAAACTCCAATATTGAAACTAAATTAAGTAGATGAAGAAATATAGGATTTCTTGTGTATGAAGAAACATAGGGAATTCTAAAGAAGATAGAAGAGATGAAGTGGTTTTAAATTTGAAATTTCTCTAAAATAATTCATGAATGAATTTTGAAACTAAGCAAAATTTGAAAGTAATACTTCACTAGGAAATCTACAGTGTTTGAAATCCTATGTTGTGCTAGAAAGTTTAATGTAGAAATGACCTAGGAAGAAGGCGTCTTAGTAAAAGATGTTTTATTATCTTTTTAGATTTTTGTATGAATGCATCCATAATATGATTATGAGTGAACCTAATGTCTATTTCCTAATTCAAAGAAGTATTTGTGTATGAAATTGAGTAAATTTAGAATTGGGGTGAATTAAAAAGTAAAGTGAAACTATTGTCATGGAAAAATATAGTCCTTATGGTTGCAACAAATTTTGTTTTATAAATTGGGTTCCTCAAAAAAATTATGGATGAAAGTTTGTTAAGTTCAAAAAGATTAGCAATACTCAATTTACAAATTGTGGAGTATGATCGAATTAGTGATTGCCTATATATGTTGGTGTTATAACAAGAGTGTATTATTAGTGTTTTCTACTAACTCCAACATGCTAGAACAGAGAGAAAACATGAGAAATTTACTAGGAGACTATGAAAGAGTGTTTTGAAAATTAATGTCTTTGTCCTCTATGTTTCTAAATCCCAAATATAAGATGTGGGTTTAAAATGTGTTATGTATTATATTTTCACTACATGCTTGGTCATAAGTCAATAGATTTTATTGTGTGATGTTTTCTTTAACTAGATTAGTTAAGATGAGTTTGTCCTAATATTTATATGTGATTCCAATTTTATATGTTGATATAGTATTTCCTTAGTGAGTTTTAAAAATGTATGGTTATAAAGAGGTATTTATGACTCCTTAGTGAGTAGTAATCTATATTGTAACATACTAACCCTTATTGAAGTGAAAATTTCTAAATTCACACCTTACGAGTAAATAAACTGAGTAACAAACCATTGCAATAAAAAATTTCCTTCTTTATTGATAACTTTCAACCAACATGCATAACATAATACAACATGAATTCCTTTTCATTTCATAAAATACATCAATACAAGAAAGCATACATTTACTTACATAGCTCAAAGAGCTTTAGAACATATAGTTTTAAGACAGTCCAAGATCCTTCCTTTCAAATCTTGGTTCTTTTGTCGCTTGTTGTGGAGGAGAAGCATCACTCAAGCACTTTTCCACCAACCACGGACTCATAATGCAGTCCCCTACACATCTATCATTCGATAGATGGCCCCTCCCTTTGACAAGGAGATTGGTAGAGTAATCGATAATGACAACCAACTGGGCATAGTGTTGTGTCCTACATAACTAGATCCTTGTAATCCCACAATCTAGAACTAGCATGTAATACTGGATCATAGTGAACTGTCAGTGTAGTCTAGGACATTCACACTACTTTGGCCAAAGTGTTCACATTCAGTACTTCGAATGAAGTCATCTATCACATACACTACTCAGGGTCAATTTGACTTAAGGCTATCTTAAGCTACGCATATAAGATATTTCCTTCAATGGATAGTCCATCATCCCAAATAACATATCACCATAATAACCTACTTGGAATTAACCTACTTAACTAGTAAGTTCACAAGCTAGGTATTTCCTCAATGGATAGTCCATCATTCCAAAGATAACCTATATACTTGGATTAACCCTACTTACATGTAAGTACTTAAACTCCCTCCCATACAAGATTATTTATCCTAGGAGTAAACACAAGCTTTCCTAGTTAAATCAATAACTTAGCTAAATGCACCATATGTGCTTTCCATGTTCAATCATACCTAGTATATAATACTTATGATAAACACCAATCTCCTACTATGGAGTACTTAAAAACACATTATGAAAATATCATAATAGAATCAACTTCCTTTTCAAAATAATCTAAATTCTCTAATGCATATACTAGGAAAGACATCTCAACCATGCATGCAAAACACATCATTCAAAAGTAAAATAACAAAGAAGAAGAGATCCCAATGCATGTTATCGCTTATCCAAATCAAATGGTAGCAATGCAGCCTTTTCCACAGCAACAAGCTTGGTAAACAACTCCTCAAGAATGTCACTATAAACTCTACCTCTCAAGTTGATAGCTTACTCCTCTCAAAATATAATCTCTTCTCAAAATATAACCTCCTCACAAACTCTATGAACTCACTTCCTTTATCTCTCTTAATGCAAAGTATTTAGTATGGCTGGAAAATACATAATTATGAATTACAAAAGATTTATTATCTTATGGAAGAATGTGTCCCTTGTTGGCCTCCTCTAATGGTTCAATAACGAAGCCCTTAAAGTTGTAACTTAGAGATTAGACATTTGCACTAAGTAGTTATCTTGCTCATCATGAAGGTTCATTTCATTGTCAACCCAGGGACGTAAACTTGAAATGGGTCAGCACTGTCTGTGCACTAGGACTCAATTGAAATCATCCTTAAACTAGAAAAGAAACAGTACTAAAAATAAAATGCTGGAAATAAATTAACATAAGAACTAAGCATGAATCAAAAACTACAATAAGCATCAACAACTGAATTGGAATGGATGACAGAAATAGAAATCTCAACAAACAAACAGAAAGTTACTCTATCTTCCTTAGCTGCAAGAATAGTCACAGGACATAGTTCCAATGGCTGCAGGAACAAACAACTGTTGAAACAAAAACTAATTACTGAACAAAAAATAACTTTTAAACTAAATGGGTGGAATTCTCACCAAGTGGGCCCCCTTGAGTGAGTCTCCCTTAAGCTAACTTAGATGCAACAAATCAGAATATCATTTTATTCCTTGAAAACATGATTACAACATATCAGCAATATGACTATATTACTTGAACTAAAAATGCAAGTACAATCTCAGAATATCCAACCTTATGAAAAGGGGCATCTGACCATTATTTATAGAGGGAAAAGCTTCTAATTAACCCTAACTAGCTAGGAAATTGACTCCAACATAATAGGAGGATGTCATTTATTGAAAACATGGAAAAGAGAGGGAGGAAGTTATGCATGCACCAGATTTAGTCAAAGTAGACTTGCCCCAATGAGGATCTAGCAAAACACACTTCCTAGATTTTCTCAACTAACCAACATGATCATTTAAAAGGTAGTTACAACTTCCATATGAGCTAGGAATTTATTGGCACAAACCCCAAATCTTGCACATCCTCCATCCATTCATAGCTTGACAAGTGACACCATGTCATTTGATGAATGTTAGTCCCACATTGCTCAAATTTGGAGATTCATCCATCTTGAAATCCTATAAATAAAGAGCTCATATCCTCATTTTATCATCCACAATCCAAGCAAAGTTACCATGCTCAAATATCTCTTGAGTTCCATCCATCATTGAGTTCTTAGTTAGGCTTTTTGCAGACTTGGCTTGGAGCTGTCATCAAATCCTCATCAACAAAGTGGATCAACATCATCTTCAACATTCGAAGCTTGCATCATAGGAATTGGGAAAGGGCCAATTTTCACATCAAATTGGCACAAATTCCCCCATGGGATCATGAGTTTGCACATTTACATTAGGATTCAATCTTTGTTTGTCATTTTCATTGTGTTTTTCACTATTTTCTTTCCTTTTTTCAATTTGCAAATGGATTTCATGGGGAATCCTTGTTTTAGCTTGCAATGTTTAACTTGTTTATTCTTGTTATTTTGCAGGTACTAGGAGAGGGGTTCGCACAGATGGAAATGGCTAAATATTTTAGCATAATAACTTTGCAATATTTGTGGATGATAAAATGAGGATATGAGCTCTTTATTTATAGGATTTCAAGATGGATGAATGTCCAAATTTGAGCAATGTGGGACTAACATTCATCCAATAATATGGTGCCACTTGTCAAGCTATGAATGGATGGAGGATGTGCAAGATTTGGGGTTTGTGCCAATAAATGCCAATATTTGAAATTCAAATTTGTTGAAATGGCATGCAAGAGGGAAGGGAAAATGCAATAAATGCCACTTGGCTCAAGGCAAATGACATGTAAGATGAATTTATTTCCTTGTTGGATGTACATGTTGACTTGGAATTTTTGAATTCAAATTGAGAGAATATTCCAAAAGATGCCTTATGAGGAAAATAGAGATTTAATAAATGAATTAAATCTATTTTCATGTGCAACTTGCATTATCTAGAGGATGTGACATGGGATGAGATTAAATTAATCAAGGGTTAATTAATTTAACAGGAGATTAGATGATGTGACTTATTTTGACTTAGATTTATGAATTTATTTAAATCAAATAAGAGAGGAATATGATAAGAGGCTAATTAAATAAGGATTTTGATTTATTTAATTAAAAGAGATGGTGTTAGATTAAATCAAATAAGGTTTTAATTTATTTAATTTAATGGATAGACTTTAGAGATTTAATCAAATAAATTGATTATTTAATTAAATAGGGATAATTAGATCAGATGGATTGATTTAATTAACAAGAGAGATGACTTGATTAGATAAAATGATTTATTTAATTAAGAGATGAATATTGATGAATTTAATCAGATAAGGAATTTGATTAAATGGTTAGACTGAGGGATGATTAGGAAGAAGCGATGTTAGTAAGTCGGATCGGATGCATGATGTAAATCGGTATATTTTACGTGTCTACATTTTTCCCCTCTTTGAAGCAATGCACTTGTTGCATTGATTCAAAGAATAACCAATCTCAAATTTTTGATATTTTAAAAAAAAACTTGTCCCACTGCTGCAAGGCAGGAGAAAACATGCCATTATAATGCCCCCTCGAGAGATCAGACAAAAATTTTAATCTTTTGGGTGATCTCGCGAAAAAAGGTGACAAAGTACCCGACAAATCCGAAAAGGGGTCCGGGAGGCTAAAAACGTGTCTAAACACAATAAAACAATGAAAAACAAGCCTCAAACGGACAAAAACAGGTTCGGGGGTCCAAAACCCTAGCAGGACAGCCATTTAGGGTTTAAAAACCCTAATTTTTAGGCTTAAAAGGGGCCCGAGGGGTCACTTTCAAGTCATTTTCACACACCTCCGCTAGCAAACTTGAGATTTGAGCTCTAACCCTTTGGCGATATGGCGCAACGACAGCTTCCCCTACACATTTCAGACCGAGTTCGGACATATCAACGGCCACCTAGCATCGGGGCACCGGTATATGACCCTTACTGAAGCTTCGTCTTTTCATTTAATGCATTAATTACTGCTTTAAAAAGTGAGCTCGCCTCCAGCAGCGCTATATAGCACCGCTCGACATTTAAACTGCGCCGCGCCAGGCCGTTTTGCACCGCAGTGGTGCTATTTAGTGTCGCAGTGGTGCAGTTTGGAGTTTAGAAACTCCGCCGCTGGGCTCGGGCTCGGCGGGCCGGTTTGGGAAAAGTGCGCCGCGGCGGCGCCCTTTTCATGCAAACTGTGATGCTGGAGGATAAAGTGCACCGCGGCGATGCATTTTTGCTCTTTTTTGGGCTCGAGCGTCAAAGTTTGAGTAAAATCAAACTGCGACGCCTTCACAAATTGTGCCACTAGGAACTTTCTTGGAGCGTTCGACCAAGAATTTTCCAAAAAAAATTAACACGGTGACTTTCCTTGATGCAGGATGGGCCCAGGGAGCTCTACTCTCGAGACCACCGGTCATGAGATTTGGCAAGCATCTTACGGGACTTGAGCGACAAGGACTAGGACCGACTAGGAGCTGCAGGATTATGGCATATTGCATATGTTGCACCCGTGCGCACCCACCTATGGATGTTGTCAGCGCTGGCCGAGAGGTGGCATAGCGAGACATCGTCGTTTCATCTTCCCACTGGTGAGGCGACCGTCACCTTGGAGGACATTTGGCGCATTCTACGGATGCCTATTCATGGCCGACGGGTGATCTATGATATGGAGGAGGGACGCGAGTCCTGCATCAGAGTCCTCGCCACATGGGACATTATCTACTGCAAGGGGCAGATTGAGCTTGAGTGGTACAAGGTTATAGCACCTCCCTTCTGCTGAGCAGTTGTAGCGATCATTTCGGGTTTGGTTGCCCCAAACCGACGAGGGTGATATTTTAGTCCCGAATGGGGTTATTGGTGGGAGAGGATGGTCTGAGACAGGCCAGTCTGCTTCCCATGGGGGCCTCTCCTTCTGGCTTCACTTTAGAGGGACCTCCACGAGTATGTATACATGGATGGCAAAGCATTGGGGACTAGACTGACACTTCTTCATGTTTGGGCGTGGGAGCACATTTCTGTGCTACGTTCACGGGTCGTTCCAGTTCCGATGGGGGCAGAGGATGCCCTCATGGCACTATATAGAGGCGGTGTGTCCTTCACACACACTGGCGAGTATGGGATCCCCTACTGGAGGCGGGTCCTAGACGAGATGCTTGTCTTTACTTGGCATCCATACCTTGGTCAGCCTGGATGGGCCGATGATGCTGCTCAGCTCTTTTACTACCGCTAGGATCGATATATGTAGGGGCGTGAGCACATGATGATTGAGAGGTACTTGCCCGGGTGCGTACAGCGTCAGTTCGGAGAGTCGTAGGATCTGCCTAATGATGACTACGTAGCCATCTTTGCACGCAGCATGACACAGGTGTCATGGGGACACAGTATTCCTACCTCCGAGGTAGTTGATAACTTTCGGCAGTTAGTAGCCTGACCGTGGGCTTATGATCAGGGCTTAGCGGATCCAGGGACCACACAGGTCTATAGAGACTGGTTCAGACCTCTCCTTCGGTTGACCATTCCAGGTGAGGATCTAGAGGTGTGCAGGGTCAGAGGCAAAGGGAGAGGATGAAGGCGAGGGAGAGGATCGAGGGTCGAGATTCGACAGGATCCACCAGGTGTGCCCCTAGTCCCTCCAGATCACGGGGATGTCCATATGCAAGATCAGTAGCAGGAGCCACCAGTCCCACCACCACGAGCCGAGGGTGAGGACCAGGTTCATGTGCAGCCACGGGTACAGCCACAGGGACAGGTAGACGTCGGGATGCGCTGATTGTGCAATTACAGGCCCAAATTCAGGCAGTGACCACGGAGAGAGATCAGGCGAGGGCTGAGAGAGAGCAGCTCAAGGCTGAGAGGGATCAGGCTGTGTAGCAGAGATAGGCTGCAAAGCTATAGGTAGCCACCGAGCTAGGCCAGAGGCAGCAGATCGAGAGTATGACAACCTCCTCCTCCCAGGGTACAGTGCCAGTATGATCTTACAGGGATGTTATCCGAGAGATAGAGTACTACCAAGGGCTTACCATGACACCATACCTAGAGCATACTGCATCCTAGAGTACTCAGAGCGGGCCAGCCAAAGACCACTAGAGGGTCACGGTGACAAGGGTGAGGGCAGCATTCACAGAGATCGGGGTTGATCCAGATGATACACACTTTTTTTTACCTTATGGGCTCGTTTTTTATAGTCCGATGGGAATTTTGTACTGATTGACATATATGTACAGTGATCCGATTTATTCTTTGTACTATGATAGTGACATTGATGATATGATATATATGAGCCGATTTTGATGTGATGTACTGTGTTCTCCTTTATGCATGGATGGCTTATTTCTATATGATTTGTAGTGATGTTTTTATGGATGCATTTATTTCTAATGATGTATGCGTTATGATTATGACTAACAGATCTATATTATGCTAACCTATGATATGATGTGCAATGATGTTATCTATATGATGATTTATTTTATGTCAATGCAATATATGATATGGGTTTTAATATGTAAAATGGTATGATCTATGGTATATGAAATGATGTGTGAAAAATGCTTATATATGAGATGATTTATGGATGGATGTAATGGGATGGTTCAATGAGATGCTAAAAATAACAAATGTTATTATCCTAAACGTAATTATTGATGATGTATGTAATGCAATGATATGTTAATGCAAAGTGATATGTTGATGCGTAATGTGAACGTAATGTGATGATATGATGTCATTTATGTTATGCAAATATGTATGCCTAATAAATTAAATGCTTATATACCTATTGCTTGTGCAAAAAATGATTATGAGATGCTTCCGTAGATGCTTATGTGATGATTTAGATGGCAATATGAAATGGTTGTAAAATGTAAATGAATGTTATGCAATGATTTATATGGTAGATGGTAATATGAAATGATTATGAAATGCAAATGCAATGTTTATGCAATAATTGATATAATGCCATGAGATGCAATGTAATGGGTGAAATGCAATGACATGGATGCACCTATTTATGAAGAATGTTTATGATAAACTGTTTATATGATGATAAAATGCAATGCATGTGTTTCCTAAATGATATGCTTATGCAATATGCTAATGATTTGTGGATGCAAGATTGATGGCGATGATGGTGATGATGATTGACTGTCATAGTACTTTGTTAGTGCAGTTAGTAAGAAAAGAAGAATTCATTTCAACAAGACCCAAGATTATGCAAATGCAGATGATGATGATGATGATGATGATGATGATGATGATGATGATGATGATGATGATGATGATGATGATGATTACTTGCTGAGGAATTGGGATTTTCAAAGGGCCAGATTTTCTTATGTTTGATAACACACGTGGTACGATGCATCAAGGTATAGAAAACTAGGATGGTGTGGTACTTAGTGTGATGGACTTTGACTTGACAGTCAGATAGGAGTATTCTTGTTCACACCTCACATACAGAAACCTTCCTAGGATGTACTTCAGAAGTTTTAGACACCTCGAACCAAAACACGGAAAGGTAAACATATCCTTGTAATAGTCAACAAGTTTCCCTAGACCTCTTCCATACATACCTAACAAATCAAGTATTCGCCGAGGTTATATCACAAGGACGTCCAACAAGCACAACTGACAAAAGATAATGATCATTGCCCTATTCCTATTTCTCTAAATCCTCTATTTTGGGATATCATCGAGATGTCCTTGGAATGAGCACAAATAAGATAAGTCAAAAGATAAAGACCAACTAAACAAACAAATTGATGCTCTTCAATACTGCTAACGGAAAGAGGATGTGTTTTCTAAGGATGATAACCGAAACTTATTGCCAAAAGATAATGCCCATTGTAGGAAGGATTCATCCTAGGACATGTTAGTGGATGGCGGCACGTCATTTTGTTTATCCAAAGTGCTCTAAGGGATTATTCATATGGGACCAACTGGATGATGAGTTACCAATACGAAGAGATGACCAACTTGCTTACGCATTGACTTAGACTTTAGACTTGACATTTCAAGTTTTCACTTTTAATCTACTAGACTTGTTTCCGATTGTCCTGCCAAAGATTGAGGATGATGATTAGTTTATTATGGATGGTGTTTATTGCGAGTGCAATCTAGATGAGACGGATGGATTTTTTCAAGTATTTGGATGTTTTTGATGTTTTGCAATGTTTTGAGGCTGTTTTTGGTATTTTTCTAGATTTTGCAAATGTTTTGATTTTTTTTATTTTTCAAATGTTTTTGGGATTTTTTTGAGATTTTGACCAAGAGACTAACCTAAATACCTATCCTAGGGGTCTCGAGGGCTGGTCAACAGACTAGCCTTGCCTACATTATATACACAAAGACCACGTAGTTCGACTAATGACTTGACCGATTTACAGATGACGATATACATGATGAGATGTCAGCTTATTATGATGGACTCCTATACAACTGACCTAAATGTCTCGGGGGATGATCAAATATCAACCTTGCCTACATTCGAGCTCAAAGACGATGTAGTTCGACAAGACGACCCTATTTTTGAATTTTGATATGTTTTGATGTTTTTGGATTTTTTTATTTTTTTATTTGAGGACTTTAAGAATATACACGAATCCAATCCGATGAGAACGTGCCCCCAGCGTGATGCAATAGACTACTCCGATAAAGGCAAGACAAAATGACCTTGAGGATGGGCGAGTAGTACTAGGAGGGATCATGATACGAACACAGGACCAAGCTATGGTGCGGATGCGAGTGGATGAGTGATGGATGGAGACCGAATCACGATGGATGATGGAAGCGAAATGGATGGATGATGAGATCAAGCCGTAAAGATCTGGTGGATGGAAGTGCTTATTTACAAGGGCCTATTTTCCAGGTTTTCACCAAGGTACTTGCCCAAAGTGCCACCGAAGTGGTTTTTACTAGAGGATGATTTTTTTGATCCTTTTTTTATTTTTATTTTTTCTTTTCTTTTCTTTTTTTTGATTGTTGTCACCAAGATGCCTGTTTGCCAGGGTTTTCGCCTAAGTAACAATTTTTTCAGGACTTTTTCTGATTTTTTGGATTTTTTCGGTTCTATACCTTGAAAGATTTAGGCATAAAACTTTTTAAGATGGGAGCTATTCATTGGCTTCTATAGAGGTTCCCCTTTTGGTGTTGATAGCTGATATGCCCCTAACTTATAGCTTGTTGTGATGACGAAAGGTCCTAGCCAATTAGGTTCAAACTTTCCTTTATTGCTGGGGTTCGGGACATTCTTCCAATTTTCTTTTAAGACCAGTTCTCCGACTTGGAAAGCCCTGCTTCTGATTTTTTTGTTGTAGCTCCATTTGAGTCTATTCTGATAGACTTGCAAGTGATTTAAAGCATGTATTCGTTTCTCATCCAGTAACTCCAGCTCGTTTAATCTTGACACCCGGTAGTCCTCATCAGTGATGAGGTTTTGCAATGATATTTTGAGGGATGGGAGCTCGATCTCAATGGGGAGTACGACTTCTTATCCGTAGACCAAGGAGAATGGGGTGGCACCAGTGGGTGTGCGGATGCTAGTTCGATAAGCCCAGAGGGTGGGAAGAAGCTACAGATGCCAGTCACGACCTGCATCATTGACTGTTTTCTTAAGGATTTTGAGGATAGTTTTGTTTGTGGCTTTTGCTTGGTTGTTGCCTTGGGGATAGTACGGAGTGGAGAAGCAGTGCTGGATTTTGAATTTCTCGCACAAGTCACGAACCTCCTGATTCTTGAATGGTGTCCCATTATCTGAGATAATGGCTTGTGGGACACCGTAATGACAGATGAGATAGTTTAGGATGAATTTTGAGATATGCTTCCTAGTGATATACGTCATGGGTATGGCTTCCACCCACTTTGTGAAGTACTCAGTTGCAGTTATGATGAACTTATGGCCATTGGATGAGGTGGGTGTGATTTTTCCAATGAGATCGAGTCCCCACTATGAAAAGGGCCATGGTGTGATGATCGAGTGAAGCTCTTGAGTTGGAGCATGGATGAGTTCCCCATGCTACTGACATTGTAAACACCTTTTAGCGTGATCATGTGCTTCTCTTTCCATTGTGGGCCAATAATACCCCATCCTTAGCAGTTTCTTGGCGATGGTCATTCCATCGAGTGTGAACTACAGATACCATTATGAACCTTAGTTAGAGCGGTTAATGCCTCCTCAACATTTAGGCAGTGCAACAAGGTACCTTCTATGCTTCTACAGTATAAGGTATCACCTAGGATGACAAATCTGGATGCCTTTTTGACAAGGGTTCATTTTAGGTTTGATGGGAGGTCTGCGGGTATGACTCCTATGCGAAGATATGTGTAGATGTCATGGTACCAAGGATCACTAGGACCAATGATTTCACACGCATATTCCAATTCTGGTACCTCGAATGTGGGAACGAGAAGCTTCTTAATCAGAAATTCATATTTCGGCACGTTATGAGGGATGTCTAATAGGAACCCAATTGTAGCCATGGCGTCTGCTACTTTGTTGTTGGTTCTTGGAATCTGCTCAAATGTTATGTCAATGAAGGATTCCTTTAGAGTCTCCACCAATTTCTTGTATGGAGTGAGCTTATCATCCTTAGTCTGATATTCATTATTAACTTGATTTATGATCAACTGAGAGTCTCTGTAGACTTTGAGAGCTATGATATTCCATTACACTGCTATCCTGAGACCTATAGTCAAAGCCTCGTATTCTGCTATGTTGTTGGTACAAGGAAATGCCAATTTGTGTGAATTTGGTATGCAATCCACCTATGGGGTGATGAAGAAGACACCAGCTCCTGATCCATGTTGTGTGTATGAACCATCGAAGTATAGTTTCCAATGGTCAGTTACGTTGAGGTTATAAATGGATTCATCTAGGAATTCTGAGACAAGAGGGTTCTCAGAATAAATGGGTGCTTCTGCTAGTTGATCTGCAATAACTTGTCCCTTAATGGCTTTCCGATCCACATACTCGATGTCATACTCTGACAGTATCATTACCCATTTTTCCATTCTTCCTGTGAGCATTGCCTTTGATAGGAGATACTTGAGGGGATCAATTTTTGCAATGAGCTTTATCTTGTGTGCCAACATGTAATGTCTAAATTTTTGGGATGCAAACACTACTGCAAGGCAAGCTTTCTCGATGAATGAGTAATTTAGTTCATGACCAACCATTGTCCTGCTAATGTAGTAGATGGCCCTCTCTATTCCATTTTCATCATGCTGAGCTAGGAGAGCTCCAAGGGATGTTGTTGTTGCTGACACATATAAGATCAATGGTTTTCGTGGGATGGGTGGCATTAAAACTAGTGGTGTCAGTAGATATTCCTTGATTCTGTTAAATGTCTCTTCGCACTTGGTATCCCATTTGTACACCACTCCCTTGTGGAGTAGGTGAGAGTATGGGTTCTGCTTGTCTGCCAGTTGTGCTATGAATCGTCGACCTTGGAGGCCTCTCAGTTGTTTTAATGTCTTTGGTGCTTCCATCTCGAGGATTGCTTTCACTTTTGTCGAATCCACCTCAATACCCCTTATGGACACTATGTATCCTAGCAATTTACTTGATTGTACGTCAAAGATGCACTTCTTGGGATTTAGTCTGACTTTGTATTCCTCTAGTCTATCAAAGATAGTGCTTAGGGTTGCTATATGATCTTGTCTGTTTCTGGATTTTGCTAGAATTTCGTCGACATAGTCTTCTACTGTTTTATGAATCATGTCATGGAATATCAGTGTCATGGCCCTTTGATAGGTTGCTCCTGCGTTCTTTAGGCCGAATGGCATCATGTTCCAGCAGTAGGTCCCCCATGGACAAGTGAAAGTCGTCTTATGTTGATCTTGTTTTGCTATCATGATCTGGTTGTATCCTGAAAATCCATCCATTAGTGATAGCATCTCATGTCCTGTTGTCATTTCTACTATCATGTCGATGTTGGGAAGCCATAAATCATCCTTGGGACATGCTTTGTTCAAATCTCTGAAGTCCGTACAGATTCTGATAGCTCCGTCAAGTTTTGAAACAGGTACCAAATTTGATACCCATTATGGGTAATTGATTGGTCAGATAAATCCTGAATCTAACAACTTTTTGAGCTCCATTTTGACCAATAGGGCAATTTGACGATGCATTTTCTGACGCTTTTGTTTGACCAATTTTGCTTCCGGATATACTACTAAATGATGAACCACAGTCTCTGGATCAATCCCTGGCATGTCAGCATAACTCCATGTGAAGTTTATTTGTATGTCCCTTAGGAATGCTACTAGGAGTTCTTGCTCTTTTGATAATAATGATTCCACATAAAATGTGATATGCGGAGCCTCCTCTGTTCCTAGGTTGATAGGATTGCATTTTTCGGCCAAGACTGCTGACTTTTCCTGATGAATAGCTCTTAGAGGAAGATTGAATCCTTCATCCTTGGGCACCTCAGAGAGGTTTTCACCATTGGATACGTTCTTTCTTTTTACTTTTGTCTTGTCAGAGAGTGCCACAGTGTGGTTTTCACTCAAGGACCAGGATATGATTCTTAGTTTCTCACTTTTGCGACTGAAGGATTCAATCATTTCCCCGTAATAGGCATGTGTGTCCAACTCCATTATAAACCCTACCTTATGATCCCCATCTGGAATGTTATCCCTCAATCCCATGAATTCTGAGAGTGCCTCATCATTTTTGAATGTATCAAGAACTGGTGGTCCTCGTTGGTCATAGTCGATCAGTTAGGGGTACACTAAATAGATCTCATGATTTGGATGGTCTGTTTAAAGGAGATGGTGCTAATCATACACAAGGTGGTGTCCTCAAATAACCTAGGTAGATTGCTCATGGTATCCTCGTCATTGCTACTAATATAGGGCTCAGTTATAAAGTTATGTGTGTCTCTACCTATGAATATTGGTGAGTGTACTTGTACTAGTATTGGCTGAGGAGAAATATTAACCGTTCTAACTGGAGGACTTCGACCACGTATGGTTATTCTCGGAGGGGTACATCCAAGACCAATATTTGTTATGGGTCGTGTCTCTGGCATGATAGGTATTATGAGCCCATTGTCATTTTGTCCCAAAATTTGATTTATGTTGTAGCCCATTGCAAGCATCATTTGTAGGCCCTTGCTTGTCTCATCCATTGGTAAATTAGCTGCTGGTCTTTCATCTTGATACAACATGTGAGATGGATCTGCTTCAATAACCTCATGGCCAAGGTCTCCCCATCTTGTGAATTCGGGATAGTTTTCGGGATAGGTTTGTGATGTGGAAGCTTTATTTTCTTGTGGACGTCCTCATGATCTAGGAGATTGTGGTAACTCTCCTATCACAAAAGCATTGTTAGGGAGTTTGTAGCTTCCACAACCGTCCTCTTGGATGATGAGCTTGATATCAAAGATGGTGGGGATGGTAGGGATGGCGGGTGTCTCTGTCGCAGAAGTGGACGCGAGAGT
This sequence comes from Sequoia sempervirens, assembly GCA_007258455.2. Classification (NCBI taxonomy): domain Eukaryota; kingdom Viridiplantae; phylum Streptophyta; class Pinopsida; order Cupressales; family Cupressaceae; genus Sequoia; species Sequoia sempervirens. Next base: position 221,051,204 of record VDFB02000007.1, read on the forward strand.
GGCGGGGTTGGTGTATGGTGTGGATGGGCCCTTATCATTCTTTGTCACTTGGGGGATTTTGTAATACTTTGCCTCAAGATTTTTGCAATATGAAAACGGTTTGGGATCTCCATGGGAAGTAACCTCTTGTCCATTATGTGTAAATTTCACACATTGGTGGAAGGTTGATGCTATGGCTTTCATCGCATGGATCCATGGGCATCCCAAGAGGATATTATGTGGCAAGTCAAGGTCCATGACCTAACAGGTGGTTTCCATGAGCGTTGGCCCTACTTGAATAGGGAGTTTAATCGTGGCCTGAGACACTCTTACTTGGTCATCATATGCTCTTATCGTGATGCCCTTTCCTTTGTCAATGGAATCTTCTGATATTTTCAACTGCTTGATGAGGCTGAGAGAACAAATGTTCAAACCCGTACCTCCATCCACCAAGACCCTTTTTATTTTGCTCTTGTGTACAATGGCTTCCAAGTGAAGTGCACGGTTGTGAGATGGTTGGGCGGGGAAATCTTGGTCAGATAATGTAAGGAGATTAGGCGTTATGATATTTTCGACCATAGCTTGGAATTGCTCCGCATCAAGATCTACGGGGATAGTGGATGAGGCTAATGCTTCCTCAAGGATCTTTTTATGCGCAGATGAGATTTTTAACAACTCCATGATGGAGATGTGTGTTGTTGTTCTCTTAAGTTGGTCTAAGACATTGTAACCATTAGGCACGGATCTAGATGAAGGGACTCTATTTGGTTGGGATGATCTTGCAATGGTGACTTTTCTGCCTCTTGTGGTGACTCCACAATCTTTGGCATGGGCACCTTTGATGGTGATGACCATGCAGTCCTCATTTAGGGAGGAAGTGACTATTTTGTACACATGATTTACACTACCCTTCCCTTTATCATTTTTATTCCCTTTGTTGCCATGATTCAGCATTGAATTCGTGTAGATTTTAAGATCCTGATTTTCGGTAGGTTGTTCTACGTTTATGATTTTCTTATCGATGAGATCTTGGATGATGTTTTTGAGTCTCATGCAATTGTTTGTGGTATGACCTTTGATTTTATGAAATTCACAAAGTTGATTTTCATTATACCAAGGGGGTTTGACATCGGTTTCTTGGTAATTATTTAATGTAGGAGGCTTGATGAGTTTTTCGTCAATCAACTTTTTCATTATGTCCTCCAGTGGTTCCCCCAAAATAGGGTATTTTCATTTAGGATAAATTTTGCATTGGGGTGGTCCCCTTTGGTCATTGAGATTATTGATGGTTGGATTGTTGTTGGGTTGGTATGTTGTGTGATGAGTATTTTTCCGTTGATTTTGGATTTGCGGTGTGGGTGTATTTTGGTGAGGACCACTAATGACCACCTTGGCATCAACGATACCATCATTAGTAACGTTCTTGTTCCTTTCCCGTGTGTGAGGTTTATCGTTATAATTGGATGATGGGCGGTTGTTTTGTTGTTCATGATATGATTTTGATTCTGCAGGTTGAGTCACAAAGGCTCTTTCGATGTTGAGCGCTTTGGAGATCAATTGCTCATATGTGGTGATGCCCTGAACCTTGAGATGAAATGCCAAGTGGCCTTCAAGCTTGGCTATGATGGTGCAAACTTGTTGTTCTTCTGGCATGGTCCACTTGCTCCGATTGGCCTTGGATCACCATCATTGAAGGAATGAAGCAAAAGATTCGTTCTTTCCTTGTTTCAGAGCTGAGAGTTCTTTGAGACTAACATCCATTGCAATGTTACATGTGTAGTTCTTAATGAATGCATCCCTAATTTCTTGAAATTTTCTAATGCCTCAAGGTAAGCGAGAGAACCATTCTATAGCGGGGCCTACCAAGCTCCTAGGAAATAGTCGCATTAGATAAGTATCGTCATATGCGACCTCCATGCAATGAACCTGGAATTCCCTTATGTGATCTTCAGGGTTTCCCATCACTCAATATTTGTCAAATTTGGGGATTTCAAATCCCTTGGGGAATGGTTTCATCTCTAGGCTCCTATCAAATGGATAGGGACACAAGTTGCTTGGTGTTTTCGTTGTTCGTCCTGATTGAAGGTCGAGCACTTGTTGCCAGAGAAACCTGAGTTTTGTCGTCACATCACTTTGTGGATCATGGGGTGGGATGAAAGTGTTTTGGGGTGTTTGAGTCGTGGGTTGGATGAGTGGATTGTTTGTTGCATTGTTTGATGGTATCTGTATGTTATAGTGGGCGAAGTAGGCTTCTACTTCCTTTTGTATGAACAACGCTTGTTGTTGATCTTCTTGTTGTTGCACTAGGATTTGTGCTTGTTGTTGCTCTTGCTGTTGTTCCAACAATGATTTTTGTTGTGCTTGTTGTTGTTCCAACAACGCTTGTTGTTCCAACAACGCTTGTTGTTCCAACAACGCTTGTTGTTCCAACAACGCTTGTTGTTCCAACAACGCTTGTTGTTCCAACAACGCTTGTTGTTCCAACAACGCTTCTTGTTGTTCCAACAATGCTTGTTGTTGGGCTACCAATTCTGCTGCTTCTTGCTACTCTTGGTATTGCTTTAGTGCTTGTTGATATGCTTGCAATTGCCCTGCTTGTCTTTGTGCAAAAATCTTTGCTTGGTATTGAGCTTGTTGTGCTTGATATTAAGTTTGTGCTTGTGCTGCTTGTGCTTGTGCGGCTTGTTGTTGTAATAAAAGTTGTGCTTGAGTGACCCTTTGTACTTTCAATGCTTGTACGGCTTGGGCTTGTTGTTGTTGTTGTTGTTTTTGTTGCAATAATGCTTGCGCTTGTGCGGCTTGTTGCGCTTGTAGTGTGGCTTGTGCAGCTTGAGTGGCTTGTGCAGCTTGAGCGGCTTGTTGTACAGATTTTTGTTTTTGAACTTGTTGGTATCCTCTTTGGAAAGCAGCTTGCAATGTTGCGTCGTATTGGCTTGATGTGGTGAAAGTTGGTGGTGGTGGAGGTGGTGGTGGATTTGGAATGGTGGTAGGTGATGATGTTGTGTTGATGTTTTGGGTGTTGGATGGTGTTGTTGATATGGTTGGTCCTTGGGAGACCATGCTTTGTGATGTTAAGGGTGTGTTTGATGATGTTACCATTGCTTGTGTGTTTGTCGTTTGTTGTTGCGATATCAACGACAAATTTTGGGTGCTTGGTGCAATGCTTTGATTGATGGTTGGGATATATGTTTGATTGATACTTGGTAGGGGAGGAAGCCCTAAACCAAGGAGTGGTGTGGATGATAATGGCAATGGTGGGAGAGGTGGAAAGGTGAGGGGTGTGAGTTGTTGTGAAAATGTCGTGGTGTCGAATAGGCCCCCCGGTCTGAACATATCTCCCTCTTCTTGTGAATTTGTGGGAAGAGGTGTTTGTGGTGTTGCATGAAAAAATGATGATGATGGATCATGATGGAATGTGAGAGGAACATTCTTGTGTAATGGGTTTTGGGGTATATTTTGTTCCAAGGTGGTATTTGCATCCAAATTTTGATTATTAACAAGGGGGTGTGATTGAAGAGCATTGAGAAATGTATTTCCCTTGTTGACATTGGGTTGGGTTGGAGCAAACGATGTTGTGATTTGCGGAATGTTTTGCATGATGTTTTGGGATGGAGGTGTAGATGAAATGGGGATGGTGGATGAGATAGGTGGAAAGGATGTCTCCACTATAGTACTTACATCAAAATCCGAAGGTAACTTAGCCCCTTGTTTTGCTAGTTCAAGCATGTATAACGAAGGGTTGAGTCTCATCATGATGTTGATGATTTTATGATTCTCCAAATTTTGAATCATTTCAGTCATTTCTTCGTGAGACATTCCAAAGGTAAGATCCTCTCCTTGATTTTATTCTTGCGGATTTTGCGATGATGAGAGGGTCAATGGATTGCTTGATTCAGCTGGATTCATTTATGTGTTTGTTTGGCTAAGATCGCTTGAAGCGGGTGTTTCTTTGTTGGCTTCCATACTCTTCTTGTATTGAGATCCAGTTAGAACCATAAAACAAGGATCAATATTTGAGAATATGGGAGATGAATCTCTTGATTCTTTGGATCGATCGTTATTTTATGCCCCAAAGTATAATTTTTTTAAGGATGCCTTGAGGATCAAAGGTGATGATATGATGATGTTAGGGATGGATGATATGGATGTTTTGGATTTTGATAAATCTTGAATTAGATACTAGGCTTTTTAGGACTTGTGGATTTTGATTTTGATTTTGGATTTGAGATTTGAGAATTTGTCCTTGATTTTGAACAAAAAAACCCTAAGATGTTGGATGATGATCTAATGGATAGCTTTGTTCAAAGGATGATGATTTGAATATGTGTGAGGAGAAGGATGCATCTACCCACACCTATTCAAACAAGATGATTGTTTCACTAAGCATATGAAGAAGGATTCATCTACATACACTAAGCTAGACAAGATGATTTTGATAACTTTGACAAAGTATATACAAAAGGATGCATCTACACATACCTAGCCAAAGGTGTTTTGACAAAAAATTTCAAGGATTTAGTCTCAATGATTTTGATGATTTTGATTTTTCCACAAAGCCTAGTATTTAAGGATGATTTCAAGATTTTCCAAAAGGTGATTGTGAGATGATGTTGTTTTGATATTTTGGAGGATGGATGAAAAAAGATTTTGATATGTTTTGATCCTAAGGTGAACCTAAAAAGGTACACTTTTTTTTCCTAGACCTAGGTTTTGAAGAGCATGCAAATGCTTCCTATAGACCTTTGTAACCAAGAAATGATTCCATTTGAACATTCATTTTCGGATTTCCAATCAATGATTTGTTTTTCTTTTGGGATTGTGGGTCTTCAACACATATGAAAGTTCATTTTGCTTAGCTTTGCTTAATGAATTTATTTTACCAAAAACACTTTCTTCAATCAGGTTTTCAAACTAAGATGTCCAATGTCTTAATTTCTTCAAACCCCACAAGATATGTTATGTGGAAATTCGATGAACTTAAGGCAAGGGTTTTCGTATTGTTTACTTAAGGAGACAAATTGAGATATAATCCAATGTTTAGAAACCTCTAAGGACATGAATCCCAAGGGCAAGCAATATCATATGGATTGAGTCAATTGTATTTGTCTTCAAAAGGGTTTGAAATTTGGATGTTGTTAAGTGTTTTTTTTTAGATGTTTTCGATCAAGCAATGCATTTTGTAACCCAAGAATAAGTACAATCCTATGGATGTGCAAGACAATATTTGTTGGATTCCCACTTGGACAAGTCCAGCTACGCTTATCTTTAGCGAATGGTTAGATTCTTGACCCCACTGGCTCCCCTCCACGACACTCACTTATATGGGGCAGCCAAGCATCAACACCCATGAAACTCCCATGGCATTTTTTCCATTTCTACTAGAAGACCGTAAAAGTGTGGGGTCACTTGAGAACGACCGTTCTTGCACCAACAAATAGAGTAAGGATTTTGGAAAATTATAGTACATGGGTTTTAGTAAGGACTTTCTGTTCGTGGAGATTGACCCATATGGCAAGAGTCCCCTTTCGGATCCATCTTGTCGGAATCAACCGCGTGATATTGGTGTTTCATCCAATATCCACATTTATATCCTGTTTGGAAATACTCTTGGCTTTAGAGTGTTACCGGTTGAGTCGTTCCCTTAGGTGAGTACTTTTTCCCCAAGGCAGGCCCTCTAGGATAAACAAAAGTGAATGAAGAACAATATTCATAACTCGATCAATCCTTGTTGGCAACAAGGAGAGAGAATATACGCAACAAATCCCCCACTCACACTCGCACAATATGTTGTTCAATTTTAATCCCAAATTGAAGTGTGGAGGTGATTGCTTTGTCTTAACCCAAAGTCATGAAAAAGGCCTTTTGATTCTCAAGATCGCTATAAAATGCAAGAGAAGCGCATACATCCTTTTTCAATGGATTTAGTCTAAGTAAGCCCTCACGAAAAACAAAGCTACACTTGTTCTTTTTAGATCCACAAAGCAATATGTGAGTTCGTTTTAGATCACCAAATCACAAGTGAAAGACATTTGTTCAATTTGTTAATCCAATAAATGAAATCTAGTAAGTTGTGATCCTAAAGTTTGTTTTAGCCTTTTTGCAAGAAATGGAAAGGTTCTTTTTAAGCCCAAATGAAAATTAGTGTCCTAAGAATGAAAAGATAACAAATCCTCACAATAGTGTTAAATAAACACTAAAGTGTTTAAAAACACTTTGATTTCATAAGACATAGCCCTCATGCTCCTTTTTTCTTCAATTTCGATTTCTGACCTACAAAGAAGAAAAACAGATTAGATTCTAGAAAAATATAGAAATTAAAAAGCAGAATATAGAGGAAAAATCAGTCATAAATCAAAAGCACGTGCTAAAATTAAATTTTCCCCTTTTAATGTCTTCCAGTGTCGCAACTCGTGAAGGCATCGTAGTTTGTTCTCCCAGCGGTGTCCTCATAGCGCCGCTTACCAGTCAGCGGCGCTCTGTGTCGGGACAGAGAGCTCAATTGCGTCGCAATTTTTTCCCAACATCGTAGTTTGTGTCTAGCGTCATTGTTTAATATTTTTTGAAATTGTCTACAGGTTGGCGAGTCCAGCGGTGGAGTTTAAAATTCAAAAATCTTGGCGGGACGAGTCCAACAATGCAATTCGTGTTTCAAGCGGTTCCATATAGCGACGCGGGCGAACCCGCGATGCCAAAATAGCAACGCTGACGAGCCCATGGTGCCAAAACAGCGACGCTGACGAACCTACGTTGGAATTTCCTATGTGTGAAGAAAAACATGGAAATTTCAAGAAAATGTTACAAATAATGATGTCAAGCCCTCCTTCTAGCGCCAAATGTGCAAACCCTTCCCCTAGTACTTGCAAAACAACATGAGTAAACAAGTTAAACAAGGAATTGCAAGCTAAAACAAGGATTCCCCATGAAATCCATTTACAAACTCAAAATAGGAAAGAAAACAATAAAGAACCAAATAATAACAATGAAATAGCTTGAATCCTAATTTAAATATGCAAACTCATGATCCCATGGGGGAATTGGTGCCAATTTAATGTGAAAATTGGCCCTTTCCCAATTCCTATGATGCAAACTTTGAATGTTGCAGATGATATTGATCCACTTTGATGAAAGATGAGAACTCCAAGCCAAATCTGCAAAAAGCCTAGCTAAGAATTCAATGATGGATGGAAATGGCTAAATATTTTAGCATAATAACTTTGCAATATTTGTGGATGATAAAATGAGGATATGAGCTCTTTATTTATAGGATTTCAAGATGGATGAATGTCCAAATTTCAGCAATGTGGGACTAACATTCATCCAATGATATGGTGCCACTTGTCAAGCTATGAATGGATGATGGATGTGCAAGATTTGGGGTTTGTGCCAATAAATGCCAATATTTGAAATTCAAATTTGTTGAAATGACATGCAAGAGGGAAGGGAAAATGCAATAAATGCCACTTGGCTCAAGGCAAAGGACATGTAAGATGAATTTATTGCCTTGTTGGATGTACATGTTGACTTGGAATTTTTGAATTCAAATTGAGAGAATATTCCAAAAGATGCCTTTATGAGGAAAATAGAGATTTAATAAATGAATTAAATCTATTTTCATGCAACTTATTATCTAGAGGATGTGACATGCGATGAGATTAAATTAATCAAGGGTTAATTAATTTAATAAGAGATTAGATGATGTGACCTATTTGACTTTATGGATTTATTTAAATCAAATAAGAGAGGAATATGATAAGAGGCTAATTAAATAAGGATTTTGATTTATTTAATTAAAAGAGATGGTGTTAGATTAAATCAAATAAGGTTTTAATTTATTTAATTTAATGGATAGACTTTAGAGATTTAATCAAAGAAATTGATTATTTAATTAAATAGGGATAATTAGATCAGATGGATTGATTTAATTAACAAGAGAGATGACTTGATTAGATAAAATGATTTATTTAATTAAGAGATGAATATTGATGAATTTAATCAGATAGGGGAATTTGATTAAATGGTTAGACTGAGGGATGATTCAGGAAGAAACGATGTTAGCAAGTCAGGATCAGATGCACAATGTCAATCAGTATATTTTACGTGTCTACACCTAGTATGCTTCATCTCTAACATGCATGATCCTATTTTTGTAGCTCGGACGATAAAGAATTATGTGTCATGTATAGTAAATGTTTGAAGGGTTACTGGATTCAACTCTTAGAGGTAAGGGGTATGGAGTTCTCTTTCCCTGTATATTTTAAAGTATTTCCCCCAACTAACTTTATTTTGGATCCATGACATGAATGCCCTCAAGTGAATATCTCCAATGTATAACAATGGGTTATAGTCATGATCATTAGGCACATGATAGTTATGCAAGTACAGTTCACATAGCAGATTTTTAAATTTCAAGAGAGGATTGGTAGGCTTGGAAAAACTCATCTGGGGTTTCAATAGAAGGGCTTAAACCTGAAATAACCCTTCACAACTTGAAAGAAAGATGACGCTCCTTCAAATGTAGTGCATATACTCTGGGAGGAGTTCTACATGCCATCATTTGTGGTACCAGAGCCACCACATTATCTACCTTATCCTTCAATGCACAATCTCTGCATTCTTTCCCTCAATTTCTACATCTCTCTTTTTAACTTCTTCCTGTAACTTGATTCTTTCCTTATTCCACTCCTCCTCTTTCTTTTGCATTTCATTCCATAAGTTTAGGGCTACAAGATTCCATGAAAAAGTGGGAGGTTTATGTTCCCCTACCAATATCTTTCCTTGCACCGACTCATGCTATTCAAATTGCTCTGGTTGCATAGGTTCTTGTTGTTCATCTTGCTCTAGTTGCAGAGATTCTTGTTGTTCATCTTGCTTTTCAATAGCAGCAAGCTTTGCTAATCCTATGTTTGCATGTTCCTCAAAAATGTCTTCCACTTCAACATTTACCTACCCCTTAGGAGCTTCTCTCTCCTTCATACATGTTCTTTTGAGTCTAGGACTTCTTTTTGGAGGCATATCAGTAGCTGGCTTAGCTGGTTTTGATTTCTTTGGAGGGATTTTATGTTTCTCAACGGCTGCAAGATGACCAATGTCATCAGCCTTTCATTTCCTAAGGCTAGGTTTCACTTTTTCTGATGTTTGCTTCTTGGCCTTCCCTTTTCTAATTTCTTCCTCTCTCATTTTTTCTTCCTCTTTTCTAATGGCAGCCCTAGTACGAATTGGATTTTTAGGGAGAAAATTGACATTAGGGTCTGAGGATGAACTTCCTTCATCCAAATACTCTGATTTAGAGAAGCCAATTTCTATTGTTGATTCAGCTATAGGAGGGTTTTTGCTAGGGTTTGTGCCAAAGGTTGAAGCTCCGGGAGTGGTTTAGCAACCCTTTCACCCCTACTAACCCTATGAGCTTTGGGCTGACCTCTAGGACCCACATTTTTCTACTAACAATTTTATCAAACAGTGATGGGAGATAGAATTGTCCCTACCTTTTTTTGTTTCAACTGTCATGATTGCAAGAAGGTTGTACAACACATTGGGCACGTTCATCCTTCTGCCATGTCTCATATGGTTCAGGAGCTTAAAATGCACATAATGGAGGCATGACTCGTGACCCTCACAAGTAATATATTTGATAATGTAGACATGAACAAATTGTTTCCACTTTTCTAGCAGAGAAGTTCTCCTTGTTCCTTGCTTATCTACAACAAGCAGAGGATCACTAGGTTCAGTGAATTCTGCCCTAGCTGACCTCACATCCCTGGAAGTAGGGTAGGGCTCTCCTTCAGCAGGAAAACCTGTTACCTCAACAATTCTCTCCTTAGTGGCTATCACTTCTAGCCCTTTTACCATTGCCTTACTGTTAGAAAGTGTTTCTACAAATTCTAGAGCAATGTCCTTGTAGACATGTAAAATATACTCATTGACATTGTACCTCTGATCCCAACCACTAACATTGCTTCATCCTAAATCATCCCTCAGTCTAACCATTTAATCAAATACCTTTATTTGATTAAATTCATCAATATTCCTCTCTTAATTGAATAAATCAATTATCTAATTAAGTCATCCTTTCTTGTTAATTAAATCAATCAATCCGATTTAATTATCCCTATTTAATTAAATAATCAATTTTATTTGATTAAATCTCTAAAGTTCACCCATTAAATTAAATAAATTAAAACCTTATTTAGCTTAATCTAACTTCATCTCCTTGGTTAAATAAAACAAAAATCTTTATTTAATTAATCTTCAAACCATATTCTTCTCATATTTTGATTTAAATCAATCCATAAATCTAAATCAATATGTCACATCATTTTGATATCTCATTAAATTAATTAACCTTGATTACTTTAATCTCCTTTCATGTCCCATCCTCTAGCTTTTGCAACTTGCACATGAAAATAGATTTAATTCATTTATTAAAACTCTATTTTCTCTCAAAAGGCATAATAAAGGAATATTCTTCAAATTTGAATTCAAAATTCAAGTGGACTTTGTCCTTCCAACAAGGCATTTACTCCAGCTAGAAATTCCTTTTGCCTTGAGCCAAGTGGCATTCAATGCATCTTCTTTCCCTCTTACATGTCATTTTAACAATTTCAAAATTCAAATATATGCATTTATTGACACATTCTTCAAAACTTGCACATCCCCCATCCATTCACATATTGACAAGTGGCACTTTGTCATTGGTTGATTCTTAGTCGCACATTTCTCCATTTTGGACATCTCTTCAACTTGACATTCTATAAATAAGAGGCTTCATTCCTCATTTCATCATCCACAATTTGAGTAAACTTACTATACTCAAATCCATAGCAATCTATCATCAATTTCATCCAAGCATAGTTAGGTTTTTTGCAGATTTTCAACATGGAGCTCCATTGAAGTCATCACCACAAGCATGCATCTTTCATCAATAATCTTCATCACATCATTGGAGTTGGACAAGGGCCAATTTTAACATCAAATTGGCAACAATTCCCCCATGGGATCAAGAGCTTCACTATTGCTGGCCAGGATTAGCCACTGCTCCTTCATTTTATTCTTGTTTTATTTCCTATTTGGAACTTTCTTAATGGATTTCATGGGGAATCCTTGTTCTTACTTGCATATGATCTTCTAATGTGTTTTTTTATTGTGTTTTGTAGGTATTAGGATTGTGGTTCTACATTTGGCTATAGCGAGGGAAACCAGACGCCTCCACCAACCAGTGCCTGGAAAATGTGCCCGTAATGAGGAAAACTCCATCATAGAAGCCTATGCCGCTATTTACCACCTACCGAACCTAACGCCGCTTATATAGCATCGTCAGTTGAAAAGTCTAAACAATGACGCCTTTAATTTCCCCGTCATAATTCATAAATTTTCACCACCATCGTATTTTCCGTCTCACACCTTTCTGTAATCCAAAACTGCACCGCTAATCAAAATAGCGATGTCTCTCATGTCACTGGTCTAGCCACATATGACTGGTAAGCGGCGCTATACATCACCGCTGGTGACTTCAAACTGTGATGCCTTGGTGGATTGCACCACTGGAGGGAAGTAAAAAGTGACAAGTTATTTCTAACACATGTTTTTTATCAAATTTTGGTTATTTGGCATGTTTGTTGCTTTCTTGACCTCTATTTTTTGCAAAATCTAACTGATTTTCTTATAGGTTGAATTGCTCAAAGGTGAAGAAGAAAATAAGCATGATGACCTCATCTCGTGATACCAAGTGTTTTTAAACACTCTAGTGTTTGTTCAACACTCTTAGAGGATTCACTATTCCTCTTAAGGAAAAATTTGCTATCTTTCACACTTAGGACTTACTAGTTTCATTTTGGGCTCTAAAAAGAACTTTTTTTTTCAATTCTTGCTACAAAAGGAGCTTAAAATGAACTTTAGGACACAAACTCACTAGATTTCATTTGGGACTAATAATTGAACAAGGCAAATTCTCACACTTCATTTAGTGCTATAAAAAGAAAGCATTATTCCTTTTGTTGTATTAAAAAGAACATGTTAAACTTTGCTTCATGATTACTTACTCAAACTAATGCCATTGAAAAGACATATGCACTTCTCTCGCGCCTCACGACAATCTTGAGAATCAAAAGGCTTTTTAGTGGTCTTAGGTTGAGATAAAGTGATTGCCTCCACACTTCATTTTGGGCTTAAAATTGAACAAAACATTGTGTGAGTGTGATTAAACCTATTGCATGTGTTCTCCCTTTGTTTCTAAATGAAGGTTGATTGAACTATGAATACATTTACTCACTATTGTTTATCTTAGAGGGTCTGCCTTGGGGAAAAAGTACTCACCCAAGGGAATAACTCAACCGGTAACACTCTGTTCAAGAGTATCAACCTGATATAAATGTGGGCTTCGGAATAACCGCTAAAGATTGCCGAGTTGGTCTACAAGAGCAAGGGTGCAGTCTATCGCCAAGGTTAAATAACGGCTATCGTAAAGTCTGAATTAAAACCCTTGCTGTAAAGGACAAATCCTTATCTATTTGTCGCTGCAGAACGCCATCTGCCACCCCTACACTTTTTACTTGTATTCTTAGTAGAAATGGAAAGTATGCCATGGAGTTCTTGTGGTGTTGATGCTTCAGTTGCCCTGGAAGTGAGAGTGGGTCGGAGGGGGTTTCGGCAATTTCCAAGTATATAAACCATTCAACACGAAGATAAGCATAGTTGGACTTTTCTGCTGGGAATCAACAAATATTGTCTTTCACATCCATAGGGTTGTACTTATTCTTGGTTACAAAATGCTTTGCTTGTTCGAAAACATTTGGAAACAAACATTTAACATCATCCTCAAAATTTCAAAACCCTTTAGGAGGGGTAAATCCTACTGGACTAAATCTAGTTATTAAGCTCTTGTTCTTTTATCCTTAGAGGTTTCTAAACACTCCTGGATTTACATCTCAATTCCTTTCCCCACTTCAGTTAAAGAAACTTTGCCTTGATTTCCTTACTCTCAAAATTCCGACATAACATGCCTTGTGGGATCCAAGAATGGACATTTGACATCAGGTCAGAAGACTAACTGTGTTGGGGGCGTTTGTGGTAAAACAAGATCACTAAGCAAAGATAACAAAATTGGCTCTCACACATGTGCTAGTTCCTCATGATTTCCAAGAAAGTCAAAATCCCAAAACAAAAGTCCTTGAGCAAAAGTTTAAAATTTAGGAGTCACACTGGAAAGGTCATCAAGAAATACATTAGGAAGTGCAATCAAAAGCAACATATCAAAATAAGCAAAAAATTCACAAGGTTCTATAGACTCGTTCCTTTGAACAATCTGGAAATGTATGCTCAGTTTGAACCACTTCTTAGTTATAAAGGTCCTTAGAAGTATTATATGTTCTTTAATACCGAGGTCTAGTAAACAAGTGTCTTTTGAGGTACATTCTAGGATCAAAATCAAATCTTTTTATCCATCCTTGAACATCAAACCAAAAATCACCTCACCATCATCTTTTGAAAAATCTTGAAATTATCCTCCATGTTAGGCTTTTTTCGCAAAAAAATAAAAATCATCAAATCCTTGAAGCAAAATTCTTGAAATTTTTGAATCAAAACATCAAATTATCTTTGGCTAGGTATATGTAGATGCATCCTTTTGCATATGCTTAGTCAAATTATCAAATCATCTTGTTTAACTAAGTATATGTAGATGCATCCTTCTTCATGTACTTGGTTAAATTATCATCTTGTTTGAATAGGTGTGGATAGATGCATCCTTCTCCCTACACACATTCAAATTATCATCCTTTGAGAAAATCTATCCCTTAGATAATCATCCAACATCTTAGGGTCTATTTGTTCAAAAGAAAACCCAAAATCAAATCAAGGTCAATCCAAAATCTAAAACAAATCCAAAATAAAATCCAAAAAGTCCTAAAAAGGACTAGCATCTCCTCAATACTTCTCAAAAGTTCAAACATCCACATCATCCATCTTTTACATCATCCCCATCATATCACCTTTGATCCTTGAAAACATCCTAAATTTTCTCTTTTTGTGCCTAAGATTAGATCAATCAAAAAAGAATTAGAGATTCATCTCCCATATTCTTCAAAATTGATCCTTATTTTATTTATGGTGCAAAGTAGATCTCAACACAAGAGGAACATGGAAGCCAACAAAGAAACATCCACTACAAGTGACCTAAGTCAAGCGAATTCCGAAAAAAATCTCATTGAATCAAGTAATCCTTTAATCAACTTTCCTACATCATCACAAAACCCTCAAGAGGAGGTAGAGGATCATACCAATAATCCCTTTTGAATGTCACACGAGGAAATCAGTGAAATGATTCAAAATCCAGAGAACCATAAGATTATCAACATCATGATGAGACTCAATCCTTCACTATACATGCTTGAATTAGCAAAGCAAGGGGCTAAACTACCCTTTTATTTCGATGTGAGCTCTATAGTGGAACCAGCCTTGGAGGTCATGCCTCCAATTTCATCCACACTCCCCATCTCATCTACACCCCCATCCCAAAGTATCACTAAAAACATCCCGTAAATCACAACATCCATTGCTCCAACTCAACCTAGTGTTAATAAGGGAAGTGCATTTCTCAATGCCATTCAAACACACCCCCTCATCAATAATCAAGACTTGGTTGCAAACATTATTTTGGGGCAAAGCATACCCCAAAATCCATTACATAAATATTCCCCTCTCACTTTCCATGATCCCAATGATCCATCATCATCATCCTTTCGCGCAACACCCCAAACAACTCTCCCCATAACCTCGCAAGGAGAGGGTGACATGTTCGGACCAGGGGGAATTTTTGACACCACACCATTTCCTCAAGAGATCACATCTCTTACGTTTTCACCATTTCCACCATTGCCATCATCATCCACACCACTTCTTGGCTTAGGGTTTCCCCCTTTACCAAATATCAATCAAAATCAAACCAACATCCTGAACATCAATCAAAGCATCACGCCAAACTCTCAAAACTTTTCATCGACATCACAACAATAGATGACAACTACACAAGCAATCACCACATCATCAACCACCCCCCTAACATCTCAAAACATGATTTCTCAAGGAACAACCACATCGATCGCACCATCCACCACTCAAACCCCAAACACGACAACACCTCTCACAACCACAATGAGCACCATTCTAAATCCACCACCACCTCCACCACCACCAAGCTCCAACATATCAAGCTAATACAGTATGGTGTTGCAAGCCGCTCAAAAAGCTACTTATCAAAAAGAATTTTTGTAAGTACAAAAGCAACAAGCCACACAACTAGCTACTCGACAAGCCGCACAATTAGTTGCCCAGCAAGCTACTCAAGTTGCCCAAGCTGCATTACAAGCACAACAGGCTACCTAAGCCTAGATCTTATTGCAACAACAACAACAAGAAGCTCAAGCCACTCAAGCTCAAGCTCAAGCACATGCTCAAGCTCAAGCCCAATATCAAGCACAAGCACAAGCATAGTATCTTGCAAAACAACACGCAACACAACAACAAGCATATCAGAAAATGCTAAAACAATATCAAAAACAACAGGAAGTAGCCCAATTAGCAGCTCAACAACAAGTTTTGTTGGCACAACAACAACAACAACAAGCTCAGCAACAGGCAATCCTAGCACAGCAGCAACAAGACCAACAACAAGCGTTGTTGATACAACAAGTAAGAGCATACATGGCTCAACAGAATGTCCAAATACCACCAATCAACACATCAGTTAATCCACCCATCCCATCAACAATCGAACCACCTCATAACACTTTCATCCCACCCTCTGATCCGCAAAACGATGTGACAGCACAAATCAGGTTGCTCTCGCAACAAGTGCTTGACCTTCAATCAGGACAAACCACGAAAACACCTAGCAACTTGTGTCCTTATCCATTCGACAGAATACTTGTAATGAAACCATTCCCGAAGGGATTTGAGATCCCAAAATTTGATAAGTACCGTGAGATGGGAAACCTTGAAGATCACATCAAGGAATTCCAGGTTCATTGCATGGAAGTCGCATATGACAATACCTATCTGATGCAGCTATTCCCTAGGAGTTTGGCTGGCCACGCCATGGAATGGTTCTCTCACTTACCTAGAGGCATCAAGACATTCCAAGAAATCATAAATGCATTCATCAAAAACTATGCATGCAATATCACCATGGATGTCAGTCTTGAGGAACTATCAGCTCTGAAACAAGGTAAGAATGAATCACTCGCTTCATTCCTACAACGATGGTGATCCAAGGCCAATCAGAGCAAATGGGTCATACCCGAGGAACAACAAGTGTGCACTATCATATACAACCTTGATGGCCTCTTGGCATTTCATCTCAAGGTCCAAGGGGTCACCACATACGATTAGTTGATTTCCAAGGCGCTCAGCATCGAACGAGCCCTTATGACACAACCTAGAGGATCAACTTCATATCCTGAACAATAGAACAATCACCCACCCACCAATTACAATGACAAACCTTGCACATGGGCAAGAAACAAAAATATTACCAATGATGGTGTCATCGATGCCAAAGTTTTCATCAGTGCCCCTCAACAAAACACACCTGCACCACAACAACAAATCCAAAACCATCATCAAAACAACCATCCAGCGAACACAACAACACAACAACCAAACAATCAAATGATCAATAGTGTCAATGATCAAAGGGGACCGCCTCAGTGAAACAAGAACTTCACCAAGCAGAAGTACACCACCCTTGGGGAACCACTTGAAGTCATCATGAAGAAACTAATAAATGAAAACCTCATCAAGATCCCCACCTATGAGAACTACCAAGAACTAGATGTAAAACCTCCTCGATACAACAAAAATCAGCTCTATGACTTCCACAAAATCAAAGGAAACACCACTAACAGTTGCATGAGGTTAAAGAACATAGTCCAAGACCTTATTGATCAAAGAATCATAAATGTGGAACCACTGACAGAGAATTAGAATATCAAAATATACACGAATTCGATGCCTAACCATAAGGGGAACAATAACATTGATAAGGGGAAAGGCACCTTCAAGAACATGAATCATGTGTATGACCATGTCGTTGCATCCTTGTATGACTACTGTGCTACCATCACCATCAAAGTACCCCATGTCAATTGTGGAGTCACCACAAGAGGCGGAAAAGTTACCATCGTAGGATCATCCCAGCCAAACAGAGTCACAATGTCCTTGATCAGCTAAAAAGAACCTGAGCACAAATATCCATCATGGAGTTATTAAAAATATCATCCACCAACAACAAAATCCTTGAGGAAGCATTGGCTTCATCCACTATCCCCGCAGATCTTGATGCAGAACAATTCCAAGCTATGGTCGGAAACATCATCACTCCAAACCTCCTTACGTTCTCCAATCAGGGCTTTCCTGCTCAACCATCTCATGACCGTGCACTCCATTTAGAGGTCCTAGTGCAGAAAAATAAATTCAAGTGAGTCTTGGTGGATGGAGGTGCAGGCTTGAATATTTGTTCCCTCAAGCTCATTAAGAACCTTAAAATCTCAGAGGACTCCATTGACAAAGGTAAAGGTATTACAATCAGAGCATATGATGATTAGGAAAGAGTTTCCCAAGGAAAAATCCAAATCCCTATTCAAGTAGGGCCACCTATCATGGAAACCACTTGTCAGGTCCTGGACCTCGACTTACCTTATAACATTCTCCTAGGACGTCCATGGATCCATGCAATGCAAGTTGTAGCATCAACCTTCCATCAATGTGTCAAATTCACATATGAAGGACAAGAGGTCACCATCCATGGGGTTCCTAAACCATTTTTCTACTGCAAAATCCTTGAGGCAAAATACTACAAAATACCTCAAGTACCTAAAAATGATGAAGGCCCATCAACACCATACATTGATCCAACCACTCTTGCCTCCACTTCTGCGACAAAGACACCTATCATTCCCGCCATCCCCACCATCTCTGATATCAAATTCATCATCCAAGATAACGGTTGCGAAAATTATATGATTCCCAAAAATTCCTTTGTGGTAGGAGAGTTACCACAATCTCCTAGATCACAAGGACGTCCACAATCAAATCAAGCCTCCACTTCCCAAACATCCCCTGAATATCCCAACTTCAGAAGTTGGGGGGATATCAGCTGAGAAGTCATGTAAGAGGACCCATCTCATCTCCTATACCAAGATAATAGACCAGTAGTTGATCTACCAATGGATGACAGAAGTAAGTTTTGCAAATGATGCTCGCAATGGGCTATGACAAAAACCAGAGATGGGCAAAACAATAATGGGATTATAATACCCCTCATTCCTGAGACATGAATGAGAAATATTGGCCTTGGATGTACCCCTCCGAGTATAACCATACGTGGATGAGGTCCCTTAGTTAAAGCAGTCAAGACTCGTCGTGAACCAACACCGGCTGAGCTTCGCTTACCCGTATCTACTAGTCGCGTCTTAGATAATTTCACTTTTGATATAACTGATGTTTGTAGCAGCAGTGATGATGAGGATCCCAGAACCAATGTACCCAGGCTCTTTGAGGATACCATCCTTCTCATGATTAGCACCCTATCTTATGATTCTGAAAACCAAAACCATGAAATCTGTCTAGTTTACCCCCAATTCATCGATTATGACCAACGAGGACCACCAATTCTTGACACATTTGAAAACAATGAGGCACTCTCAGAATTCATGGGACTACGGGATAATATCTTGTATGGGGATCACAAAGTAGGATTCATCATTGAGCTAGATACACAGGCCTATTATGGGGAAACGATTGAATCCCTTGGTCACAAAAGTGAGAAATTAAGAATAATATCTAAGTCCTTGAGTGAAAACCACACTGTGGCATTCTCCGACACAAAAAAAGTAAAAAGAAAGGACGCATCCAACAGTGAAAACCTCTTCAAGGCACCTGAGGATGGGGGATTCAATCTTCCTTTCAGATCTCTTCATCAAGAAAAATTAGCAGTCCTAGTAGAAAAGTGCAATCCAATTAATCTAGGAACGAAGCAAACACCACACATCACATTCTATGCAGAGTCATTACTATCAGAAGAACAAGAGCTCCTAGTAGCCTTCTTAAGAGAAAGACAAGTTAATTTTGCATGGAGCTATGCTGACATGCCTGGGCTTGATCCAGAAATTGTGGTACATCACCTAGCAATATATCCTGAAGCAAAACTTGTCTGACAAAATTTCAGAAAAATTCAATCTCTGATCGCCTTACTAGTCAAAATGGAACTAAAGAAACTATTGGGCACAGGATTCATTTGACCAATTAACTACCCCGAATGGGTATCAAATCTAGTTCTAGTTTCAAAACCAGATGGGGGCATCAGAATTTGCACAGATTTTAGGGACTTAAACAAAGCATGTCCAAAAGATGATTTCTCGTTGCCCAACATTGACATGATTGTAGACATGATGGCGGGACATGAAATGCTTTCCTTGATGGACAGTTTCTTGGGATACAACTAGATAATGATTTCTAAAGAATACCAACACAAAACGGCCTTCACTTGTCCGTGGGGGACATACTACTGGAATATGATGCCATTCGGCTTGAAGAATGCAGGAGCAACATACTAGAGAGTCATGACATTAATCTTCCATGACATGATTCATAAAACTATTGAAGATTATATCGATGGCATACTAGCCAAATCCAAAAAGAGGAAGCATCACATAAAAACCTTGAGTAAAATTTTTGATAGGTTGGAGGAATACAAGGTCCGATTAAATCCAAAGAAGTGTGTCTTCAACATACAATCAGGAAAGTTGCTAGGATACATAGTGTCAATGAGAGGTATTGAGGTAAATCCAACAAAAGTAAAGGAAATCCTTGAGATGGAGGCACCCAAAACATTGAAACAATTAAGAGGTCTCCAAGGCAGGCTTCACTCCATCTGAAGGTTCATAACACAATTAGCAAATAAATAGAATCCATACTCTCACCTACTTCACAAGGGAGTAGCGTAAAAGTGGTATGGCAAGTGTGAAGAAGCCTTCAATAAGATCAAAGAATATTTTCTTACACCACCAGTTCTCATGCTACCGATCCCAAGAAAGCAATTAATTCTCTATGTGTCAGCAACAGTAGCATCCCTTGGTGCACTTTTAGCTCAGCACAATGAAAATGGGACAGAAAGGGCCATCTATTATATCAGCAGAACAATGATTGGACATGAGTTAAAGTACTCATTCATTGAGAAAGCATGTCTAGCAGTAGTGTTTGCATCACAAAAATTCAGACATTACATGCTGGCACACAAAATAAAACTCATCGCCAAAATTGACCCTCTCAAGTACTTACTATCAAAAGCAATGCTCACTGGAAGGATGGCTAAATGGGTCATTATAGTATCAGACTATGACATTGAATATGTGGAGCAAAAATCAATTAAATGCCAAGTCATCGCAGATCAGCTTGCAGAAGCACCAATCTATTCAGAGAATCCTCTCATCTCAGAGTTTCCAGACGAATCCATCTTCAATCTCCACATAGTCGACTATTGGAAACTTTACTTTGATGGCTCATACATGCAACATGGATCAGGAGTCGGCATCTTCTTTATCACTCCACAAGGGGACTGCATACCTAGATCATATAAATTGGCATTCTCCTACACCAACAACATTGCAAAATATGAGGCTTTAACCATAGGTCTCAGAATAGCAGTGTAGTGGCACATCATGGCTCTCAAAGTATACAGAGACTCCCAATTGATAGTAAATCAAGTGAATGGTGAATACCAGACAAAGGATGATAAGCTCACCCCATACAAGAAACTGGTGGAGACTCTCAAAGAATCCTTTATCGAGATCACATTCGAGCAAATTCCTAGAGCAAACAATAGAGCAGCAGACACCATGGTAACAATTGGATCCCTACTGGACATCCCTCGCAACATCCTAAAACATGAATTCTTGGTAGAGCAGCTTCTCATGCCTGCATTCGAGGTACCAGAATTAGAATTTGTGTGTGAAATCGTTGGTCCTAGAGATCCCTGGTATCATGACATTTATACCTACCTATGAATAGGTGTCTTACCTGCTGACTTATCCTGAAGCTTAAAAAGAAATTTTATTAAAAAGCCCTCTAGTTTTGTCATCCTAGGAAATAACTTATACCATAGAAGCATAGAGGGAACCTTATTGCGCTGCCTTAATACTGATGAAGCCTTGACTGCTTTAACCAAGGTGCACAATGGGATTTTTGGTTCAGACTCGAGTGGAATGACCTTGGCCAAGAAACTGTTAAGGATGGGGTATTATTGGCCCACTATGGAGAAAGAGGCACACAACTATGTCAAGAGGTGTCTACAATGTCAACAGCATGGGGACCTCATCCATGCTCTAGCTCAAGAACTTCATCCCATCATTACACCATGGCCCTTCTTGCAGTGGGGACTCGATCTCATTGGAAAAATCACTCTTACTTCATCTAATGGCCAAAAGTTCATCATAACCACCACTGATTACTTTACCAAATGGGTGGAAGCCATACCCATGACATATATAACTGGGAAGCAGATATCAAAGTTCATTTTGAACTATCTCATATGCTGATATGGTGTCCCACAAGCTATTATCTCAAATAATGGAACACCATTTAAGAATCAAGATGTCCGCAACTTGTGTGAAAATTTTAAAATCCAACATCACTTCTCCACCCCATACTATCCCCAAGGAAATGGCCAAGCAGAAGCCACAAATAAAACCATTTTAAAGATCCTCAAGAAAATAGTCAATGATGCAGGTCGTGACTTGCATCTGCAACTCAATCCTGTCCTCTGGGCCTATCGAACTAGCATCCACACACACACAGGCACCACCCCATTCTCCTTGGTCTACGGAGCAAAAGTAGTACTCCCCATTGAGATCAAACTCCCGTCACTAAGAATATCACTGCAAAACTTCATCACAGATGAAGAGTACCGAGTATCAAGACTGAATGAGCTAGAGCTATTGGATGAGCAACGTATAGATGCTTTAAATCATTTGCAAGTCTATCAAAATAGACTCAAGAGGAGCTATAACAAGAAAATCAGAAGTAGGATTTTCCAAGTTGGAGAACTAGTACTAAAGGAGAATCAGAAGAACATCCCAAATCCAAACAGTAAAGGAAAATTTGAACACAAATTTTTAGGACCATTTATTATCATAGCAAGCTATAAGTCAGGGGCATATCAGTTATCAACACCCGAAGGGGAATCCCTATAGGAGCCCATGAATAGTTCCCATCTCAAAAGGTTTTATGCCTAATCTTGCAAGGTATATAACCCAAAAAAAATCCAAAAAAATAGAAAATGTCCTAAAAAAATGGTTACCCTGATGAAAACTTGGCAAACAAGCATCTTGGTGACAACAAAAAAAATCAAAAAAACAAAAAATCAGAAAAAGGATTAAAAACAGTAAAGAGAAAAAATTGTCCTCTAGTGAAAACCACTTCGGTGGCACTTTGGACAAGTACCTTGGTGAAAAACTGGAAAATAGGCGCCTTGTGTAAATAAGCACTTTCCATCCACCAAGATCTTTACGGCTCATTCAGCATCGCCATCCATCCATTATGTTTCCATCATCCATCGAATTCAGATCTCCATCCATCACCCATCCGTTTGGTATTTGCATCATAGCTTGATCCTGTGTTCGTATCATGATCCCTCCTAGTACTACTCAACCCATTCCCAAGGTCAGTTTGTCCTACCTTTATCAGAGTAGTCTATCACATTACACTGGGGGCATGTTCTCATTGGATCGAATTCGTGTATATTCTTAAATTCTCAAAATTAGAAAATCCAAAAACATCAGAAAACCAAAAAAATCAAAAACATTCAAATCATATCAAAATCCCAAAAGAGGTCAAAATTCAACCAAAAAGTCAAAAATAGAGTCATATTGTCGAACTACGGGTCTTTGAGCCTTGAACGTAGGCAAGGCTGATCTTTTGATCATCCCTCGAGACACTTAGATCAGTCCTTTAGGAGTCCATCATAATAAACTGGCATTTCGTCATGTATATCTTCATCTGTAAGTTGGTCAAGTCATCAGTTGAACTACATGGTCTCTACGTGTATAACGTAGGCAAGGCCAATCTGACTGATCAGCCCCCAAGGCCCCTAGGATAGGTCCTTAGGTTAGTCTCTTGGTAAAAATCTCAAAAAACCCCAAAACATTTGACAATCGAAAATCAAAACATTTGTAAAAACTCAAAAAATACCAAAAATAGCCTCAAAACATTTCAAAACATCCAAATATTTGAAAAATCCATCTGTCTCATCTCGCTTTCACCTGCAATAAACATCACTCATAATAAATCAATCATCATTCTCAACCTTTGGTGAAACAATCTAAAACAAGCCTAACATGTCAAAACTCAAAACTCAAAACTCAAAATCTCAAAATCTAGGTTAGTATGTAAACAAGTTGGTCAACTCTTGGTGTCAATAGCCTATCATCCAATCAAGTCCCATATCAAATCATCTGATATCGTCATGTCCTAGGATGCATCCTTCCTACAATGGACATCAACAAAAGGCATCACCATAGTTTAAACTTGGCTAGCGGTATTGAAGAACATCAACTTGTTTGTTTATTGTATCTTTATCTTTTTTATCTATCTTATTGTGCCCATGCCAAGAACCTCTCAGTGATAACCTTGGAAAATACTTGCTTTATTTAGGTATGTACGGAGGATTTTTTAGATATTTTGTTGACCATAGAGGAAGGCTTGCCTTCTTATGTTTTGGTCTAAGATGTTTGAAATATCTAAATTGCACCCTAGTAAGGTTTATGTATGTCAGGTGTGAACAAGGATACTCCTATCTGATTGTTGATTCAAAGTTCAGCACACTAAATACAACGTCATCCTAGTTCTTAATACTTTGATGCATCATATTTATGTATGTTATCAAACATAAGATAATTGGCCCTTTGAAAATTCCAACTCCATGGCAGATATTCATCATCATCATCATCTTTTTCTTGTTGAAATTTTCTTCTTTCTTCCATTTCTTCTTGCTTTTCACGCTAACAGGGTACTATGACAGTTAATCACCACCATCATTAATCCTGCACCCACAAATCATCAGCACAATGCATATCATATAGAAACATTAATCATCTCATATGCATATAATATAGATTTGTTATTCTAAGCATCTCATAATCATAACATTACATACACATTGGCATATAAATAAAAAAATCCATCACATCATCCATTTTCATAATCATATAACCACCATCGCATCACATAAATAGATTAGACATTTGCATCCATACATCATCATAAACATTCATATCATCCATCATTCATCCATATCATATAGAACATCTCATAAAGCATTTTGCATTTCATTTCACAAAATATCATTATAAGCATCCAGTGCATAATTAAACAAAGCATAATAGGTACATAAACATTATAAAATCCATTACATTAACTGCATACATCCATCCATAATCATATAAAACATCTCATAAAAGCATTCATTATGCCATCACATATACATCATAAGGTCATTATTCACATATCATTTTGCACATACACCATAAATCATCATCTCCATAACATATCATGTCATATATAACATCACATCATAAACATCGTCACAAGTGCATATCATACATGGAAAATCACATACATTCATCATTGCATAACAACATATTAGGATCACTACATTCACATCATCATCACTATCATAACAGAAAAGGAGATTGAAAAAGAAATCATTGCATAAATCATCACATTTGCATCAACATACATAAATCATCATATAGATTGCATCACCATATAAACATACATATCATTTATCATGTATCCATATCGCATATCATATAAATCCATTTGCATATCATATGCCATCATTCATTAGAGGCATAATATAGATTTGTTAGTCGCATAACCATCACATAATGCATACACCAGTAGAAAGAAATACATCCATGCATCCATCACATAACACCATAGTATTATTGCATCGCATATAGAAATAAAACCATCCATAAATGCATAATAAATAAATGATACATGACACATCATATCAACATCATCACCTCATATATTTCAACAGTTAACTATCATAGTACAAAATAATTGGATCACTATACATGTGTATGTCAATAAGTACAAAAAGTCCCAATGGGCTATCAAAAATGAGCTCATATGGCATGATAGAATAATATCTCGATCAAAATGAGGTCTAACCCTCATGTTTTTTGCCCTCACCTTTGTCACCATGACCCTCTACCGGTCTGTGGCTGGTCCGCTATGCGTAATTTGGGGCCCAGGCTACTCTGGGTATGGCTTGATGATAAAGAAAACAATAATAGTCTACCTCCCAGATGGCCTCCCTGTAAGAATGAAAAGGCACTGTGTTGTGGGAGGAGGAGGCCGCCATACTCTCTAATTGTTGTCTACGACCCATCTCTGCAACCGCCTATAGCTTTGCGGCCTACCTCTATAGCACTACCTAGTCCCTCTCTGCATGGACCTAGTCTCTCTCTACTGTTAAGGCCTAGATCTGGTCCTACAACTGTGCTATCATCTCGTCCCTCAGATCTGGCTAACTCGTTGGCTGTCTTGGTGGAGGTTGCACGTGAGGCTGGTCCTCACCCTCGGCTCGTGGTCGTACGGCGGCCTAATCCTAGTACCCATCATGTCCACCCTCTGGCCCCTGGTCTCAATCCTGCATTTGTACATTAGCACAAGGTTGATCCATCTGATCCTATCCTGGCTAGACCTGTGGTGGCTGGACCTATCCCAGCTAGACCTATGCGCATTGATCCTGTGTTGGTTGTCCTGCTGGAGGACCGCCACCCCCTCATCCTCGGCCTACTCCCCTACCCTTGGCTCTCTATTGAACGAAGGGTGCACCTGGAATTTTCAAATGCAAAGGCAGTCAAAACCAATCTCTATACACCTGGGTAACTCCTGGATCTGCAACCCCCTGATCATTTTCCCATGGTTGGGCCACCAGCTGCCTGAAACAATCAACTGCTTCAGAGGCAAGAATGTATCACCCCCAGGCACCCTGTGACACTGTATGAGCAAAAATGGCCACATAATCATTGTCTAGCTTATCTTGTACCTCCCCAAACTGATGTTGAACTCGTTTGGGTAGGTATCACTCAATCATGGTATGCTCCAGCCCCTGCATAAATCAATCCTGATGGGCAAAGAATAATTGTTGCACATCATCGGCCCATCTAGGCCAACCAAGGTAGGAGCACCATGTAAACACGATCATCTCGTCAATAACCCTCCTCTAATGAGGGATCCCATGCTCGCCTGTGTGTGTGAAGGACACACCGCCCCTATAGTGCCAAACCACTGGATCATCTAGTCTAACTGGCACTGGAACAATCTGCGGCCGAAGAATGGAGATGTGCTCCCATGCCCACATGTGAAGAAGCGTGACACCTACACCAAGTGCCTGGCCATCCAAGTAGGCATACTCATGTAAATCCCTATAAAAGGAGGCAAGAAGAACCATACCCCATGCAAAACAGATTGGTCGGTCACGAACCATCCACTCCCAACAAAGCCCCTAGCCAGGACTAAAATATCGGCCTCGTCGATCCAGGGCAACAAGACCTGAAATAATAGCAGCTATCACTAGGCGGAATGGTGATGTGAGCAACCGATGATGCTCCAGCTCTATCTGGCCCTCGCAAAACATAACCTCATTTGTGGCCAAGACTACATGGTAGGCATCATGTCTGGCGTCCATATTGTAAATAACTCGCCGACCATGAATTGGCAATCTAAGGATGCATCACACGTCCTCCAAGGTAACAGTGGCCTCGCCAGTAGCAAGATGAAAGGACAATGTCTCACTGTTCCATCTCTTGGCAAGCACAAACATCATGCCAAGGTGGGTCCACACAAGCATTGCATAGGAAATACACCATAGCCCCATCTCTCGCAGTCGATCCTGCTCCATGTCAGTCAGATCACGATAGTAACCAAATATCTCTCACTATCTATGCTCGCGAGAATAGAGCTCCCTTTCCCCCTACTGCATCAGGAAAGATCACTGTGTTAAAATCATCGAGAAATTTTATCCCCAGTGTTCAAAAAGCTAGCCCAGCGTTGCAAACTATGAAGGCATCGCAATTTGAAATTTGCAAACAGTGATGTTGGGGTCTCAAAATCCCAAATTGCACCGCGACGGTGCACTTTGCATAAGCACCCCGAACCCTAATTCTAATGTCCACCATGATATCGGAGTTTAAAAGTCCAGCGCTCCATTTCACGAAGGTATTGAAGTTTGAGGAATCTTTTCAAACTCCAAACTCCACCGCGGCAGTCCATCTTGTGATGGCGGTTCAGTTTCGAGGACTGAGCGGTCCAGTTTGAAATTTGAGCAGTGCTATATAGCACCACTGCAAATAACCTAGTTCTAAAAGCAATAAATAAGCACGTAAAATGAAAAACGAAGCTCAGGTAAGGATCACATACTGGTGCACCGATGTCGGGAGGTCGCCGGTATGTCCATACTCGATCAAAGATATGCAATGGGAGTTGTCGTTGTGCCATCTCATCAGGGTATTAGAGCTCAAATCATGGAATCTCTTAAGGATGAATGTGTTCAAATGAACTAGAAGTGGCCTCTCGAGGCCTATTTAAGCCTAAAAATTAGGTTTTTTGACCCCGTTCGGCCATCTTGCTAGGGTTTTGGACCCCCGATTCTGTTTTTGTCCATTTGAGGGCCGTTTTGCACCATTTTTTGACTTTCCAGAGCCTTTTTGGACCTGTTGGGTACCTTGTTCTTTTTTTTCGCGAGATCACCTAAAAATTAGAATTTTCATCCGATCTCTCGAGGGGGGTAGTATGCTACCATAATTTCCTTCGTTGGGGCAGCAGTGAGGAAAATTTTTGGCTTTTGATCAAGACTGTTTATTCCTTGAACCAATGCAATGAGTGCACTACTTTAAAGAGGGGAAAAATGTATACACGTAAAATATACTGATTGACATTGCACATCTGATTCCGACCACTAACATCACTTCATCCTAAAGCATCCCTCGGTCTAACCATTTAATCAAATACCTTTATTTGATTAAATTCATCAATATTCCTCTCTTAATTAAATAAATCAGTTATCTAATTAAGTCATCCTTTCTTGTTAATTAAATCAATCAATCTGATTTGATTATCCCTATTTAATTAAATAATCAATTTTATTTGATTAAATCTGTAAAGTTCACCCATTAAATTAAATAAATTAAAACCTTATTTAGTTTAATCTAACTTCATCTCCTTGGTTAAATAAAACAAAAATCTTTATTTAATTAATCTTCAAACCATATTCTTCTCATGTTTTGATTTAAATCAATCCATAAATCTAAATCAATATGTCACATCATTTTGATCTCTCATTAAATTAATTAACCTTGATTAATTTAATCTCCTCTCATGTCCCATCCTCTAGCTTTTGCAACTTGCACAAGAAAATAGTTTTAATTCATTTATTAAAACTCTATTTTCTCTCAAAAGGCATAATAAAGGAATATTCTTCAAATTTGAATTCAAAATCCAAGTGGACTTTGTCCTTCCAACAAGGAATTTACTCCACCTAGAAAGTCCTTTTTCCTTGAGCCAAGTGGCATTCAATGCATCTTCTTTCCCTCTTACATGTCATTTCAACAATTTCAAAATTCAAATATATGCATTTATTGACACATTCTTCAAAACTTGCACATCCTCCATCCATTCACATATTGACAAGTGGCACTTTTTCATCGGTTGATTCTTAGTCCCACATTTCTCAATTTTGGACATCTCTTCAACTTGACATTCTATAAACAAGAGGCTTCATTCCTCATTTGATCATCCACAATTTGAGTAAACTTACTATACTCAAATCCATAGCAATCTATCATCAATTTCATCCAAGCATAGTTAGGTTTTTTGCAGATTTTCAACATGGAGTTCCATTGAAGTCATCACCACAAGCATGCATCTTTCATAAATCATCTTCATCACATCATTAGAGTTGGGAAAGGGCCAATTTTCACATCAAATTGGCACCAATTCCCCCATGGGATCAAGAGTTTGCATTGCTTTCAATAGGATTTAGCTTACTTTCTTGTTCTTTCATTTTTTTCTTATTTTATTTCCTATTTGGAGCTTTGCTAATGGATTTCATGGGGAATCCTTGTTCTTACTTGCATATGATCTTCTAATGTGTTTTTTTATTGTGTTTTGTAGGTATTTGGATTGGGGTTCTATAGTCCTCATTGAAACTATCTAGTTTCAAAAAGTAGTCCAACCATCCATAATTTATGAATTCGGCCAGAGAGAGTGCATCCTACAGTATCACCTCATGAATTGTAGGTTCATTTCTTATCAGCTGACCTCACATTGCTTCTACCCACAATCAAGAAAACACTTCTGCAAAATTTTCTTTAATGCAATCCTTCTCTGAAAACCCAATTTCTTCTGCTTCCTGCAACTCTTCTTCAGTGTTAATTCCAATGTCATGTGACTCTTCAATTACCTTTTGGTGGCGTTATGAGTATGACTAAGGAAATAAAGAAACGTAATTAGGGTTATCATCAAGGAAAATGGTCGATTCAGTGTCATATCATACATGCGAGCCGTCAATTCAACTATATTATTTCAAATTAGCTCGTTTCAAATTTCTGCCATGTTGGTGCATGTATGACATGTGGACATGGGGGTTCACACTCCCCCCCAACCTAAATTAGAGCATGTTTCTACACAGGATGGGATGTAATTATGATGTGGCATGGAAAAGTACAAATATGTGCTATGTGAAATATCAACATTAATATACAACAATTAAATGAATGCATTTAAGATAATTAAGATATAACAAGTTGTTATGCATGTACCTAAAAATTTGGAGTGTCATTTGCAAATAATGTGGAAGGAAATACGTGTTACTTCAAAAGTAAAATTGAGCAATTAAATGAAATGGTGATGGAGTGAAGTGATGGTGAATTGAAGTGATGGTGGAGTTATGGAAGAGAGAGAAAGGATGGAGATGGATGGGTGGATGGATTTATTGATAGAGAAATTGATTCCCAAAAAAGTGGAAATATTTATTGTGATTGCATGCATACTTTGACTAGTTAGGAGGGACACTAGTTCCGCTTTCTTCAGCTGTAGGAACTTCAGAGGTTTGGTGTTGAACAAATTGTTGCATGAATTCTTGTTTGGAAGCCAGATTATGATATAACCTGAGATGGTGACCATTGACCAAGAGCTTGAATTTGACAGGGTCAATGGTTGTGAGTTGAACAACACCATTGGAGAAGACCACCGAGTTTGCAGTTTGTTTGCATTATCTTGATACCTGGAGTCATAAAGGAGGGCCCAGTCACCTGGCTGGAACATCTTTTCCTTTATGTATTTGTCATACCATCTAATTCTTTGATTTTGCACTATCTCAGTATGATGAAGAGCTGACTTTCTCATCTCATCCAAGGCATTTAGTTGCATGTTTTTTTCCTTTTGCGCCTTAGATATATCTATCCCAAGGTATAGTGTTTTTTTAAGAGTTTTATGCTCAAAATCTATAGGCATCATGATTGTTTTTCCATACAATAATTCAAAAGGAGTGAAACCAGTGGTAGTCTTCCAAGTGGTTCTATAAGCCCAGACAACTTCTAGCAACCTATTTACCCAATCTATCTTGTGAATAGCCACTATTTTGGTCAAAATAGCCTCTATTTCCCTATTTGTTACCTCAAACTGGCCATTGGCTAGAGGGTGATAGGGGGTAGATTTCCTATGCCTTACATTATATTCATTTACTAGTGTCACTATGTAGTTAAACTTAGTTCCTTGTAGGTTTTTGGTAACAAAGTATATTCCATTCTCAATTGCTCCCTCTTTTTGTTCCAAGATAGCCCCTATAGCATAATTTGATGCATCTATGTGAATATGAAAAGGGAGTTCCCAATTAGGGCCTTTGAGCATAGGGGCATGGGTTAAGGCTATTTTCAAATCAGAGAATGCTTGATCACAATCCTCTGTCCACTGTAACTCGGCATCTTTAGTGAGAAGATTGTAAAGTGGTGCTTCCATCTTACTGAAATCTTTTATGAAGTGCATATAGTATCCTGCATGTCCTAGGAAACTTCAAACATCTTTTTGCTTGGTAGGAATAGGAAGATTGGTAATCACCTCAATCTTGGTTGGGCCCACTTGAATTCCTTTTTGAGAGATGTAATGGCCAAGGACTACTCCTTCCTACATCATCATAAAGCATTTTTCACTATTCAAGGATAGATTATGGTCCTCACATCTCTACAAAACTTTCCTTAGGTTCTCTAATGCTTCTTCAAAATCAACACCATAAGTAGTAAAATCATCCATGTAGATCTCCATACAGTCCTGTGAGATATCTGAGAATATACTAATAACTTCTCTTTGAAAGGTTGTAAGTGCATTACACAAACCAAATGGGAGTACTGAATAGGCATAAGTCCCCCAAGGACAGGTAAAAGTTGTCTTCTCTTGATCCTCAGGTGCAATCTATATCTGATTATACCCACTGAAACCATCTAGGAAAGAAAAATATGGCTTTCTTGCAAGTGAATCCAGTACTTGGTCTATGAAAGGAAGGGGAAAATGATCCTTCTTGGTGGGGGAGTTTAGTTCTCTATATTCAACACAAACTCTCCATTTACCTCCCTTTTTAGGCACAAATACCAATGGAGACACCCATTGGATGTCTGAGATAGGGTAGATAAATCCTACTTCCAATAACTTTTGTATTTCCCCTTTTACAATCTCCCTCAATGCAGGGTTGATTCTCCTCTGTGGTTTCCTTACTGGTGTGTCGGCATCTCTAATGTAGATCCTATGAGTACAAAGCTTGGGATCCAATCCTTTCATGTCATGGAAATCCCATGCAAATGCATGTTGATACAACTTCAAGAGGTTTGTTAGAGACAACTGTTGCTCTTGACTTAGCTTGTTGTTAATATTCAAATGTTTCCCTTTTGAAACTTGTACTTGTTTGGTCAACTCAATCATGGTTGTTTCACTAATGCTTGGCATTTTTATTTCATGTGGTAACAATGTATGAATCATATATATTGTTGCAAGAAGTTCAGGTGCAGGAACAGCAGGCAAAAATTTCTGCAATGGACATGCAAAATTGGATGATTCTTCATGCACTTCACAATGATTTTGAATTATATGGGATAATATTTCATCTTCTTCCTAAAGCTACATGAAAGGACTTTTTCCTATCATCGTGAGTTTTACCACTGAATTGACT
>VDFB02000007.1:221083560-221295721 GCA_007258455.2 Sequoia sempervirens
TAAAATATTCAATGTTTAAAGGTATTTTGTCCTTCAACATTGAATATCCATTAAAATTATTAAAACTTCCTATAAATATTTAAAAATGTAACAAATGGAGGGTTCCATTCCACTAGACATATTAGCATATAAGCAATGAATTTAGAAATAAATATGAAATACAACATTCAATTCCTAGTCTAAAAATTGTAATTGCAAACCATAGATTAAGCACGAATAGGACTTGCTCGTGCACTTAATGAAGTGTTAAAATCCAATGAATGTGCAAGCTTTTCTACAACATGTTGATGATTTCCTATATATTTTTCTCTATGATAGGATTGAAGAGGAAGAGTGGATTTTATATTTTTTTGAGTGAAGATATGTTCATAGTCAAGATTAATTTGATCAATATTTTGAGGACTAAAGATTGATTTAGAGTTAACTAATTTGATTGACTAATCAACCAATCTAATTAACTAGTAAAATCCCTTGATTGATTAGTCAACTAACCTAATTAACTAGTAAAATCTCTTGATTGATTATTCAACGAACTTTACTAATTAGTTAACTAGTTTGATTGACTAATTAACTAACATGATTTAGTCAACTAATTTAATTTAGAGTCAACTTTATTGATTGATTAGTCAACTAATTTGACATGGAGTAGAATATAGGTGATGATAATTTAAATTATTTATTTATTTTAATTAGATATGTGTGCATGGATTAATTAGAAGAAAATCAATTAATTAATAATGATTGATTGATTGATTAAGTGTGGGGTAGTATTAGGGGGATTTAAATGCGATCTAACTAATTAATGTAGCATAATTAGTTGATTGACATGATGAATTAAGCATTAGCATGTTGAGATTATTAAGCTGACAAGATGATTAGTCAATGGGATGGCAATAGGATGATGACATAATTAGAATAAATTGGCATGACAATAGGGTGTCAAAATTTAGTTGTCTACAATAAACATTGTCAATCCTTTCACACATTGAGGTAACAAAAATCAAGGCGAGAAAAATCCAATAGTTTGAATCAATTCCATGATTTTTAGATCAAGTCCACAAGTCACAACATTTGTGTACTCATGGAGATTAATTTTACAATCACAAGTTTGAATCAAAGAAACAAATTATCAATTTCTCCAATCTAAGATCTTCATATAACTAAACCTTTAAATTCTAGAACACTAGTAAATCAACTTCTAAAATTTCTGAAAATATATATTTATATCAAGTTCAAGGCAAGTATTAAGTTTAAATTATTTGAAATCTATATTTATTTTACCATCTATCATTCTCAACTCATTATCATAAAACATATTTGTTTATTAAGGTTAAGAGACATCCTACATGTAATGACTTACAAACAAAAAAAGAAAGATTGAGTGTAATGACATGAGCGTGTTGACAAAAACTCTTACTTCTTATCTTAAATTTGATATTCATTTCTACATCAAAATATTAATATTTTTAAAATAATCAAGAGGTAAATTTTATGTTTTAAATATGTAGTAAATAAAATAGTTCCAAAATAAAATGAAAAAACTTTTAAATAAATATTTTTTTAGATAAATGTATTTAAGACATTTATCCTTATCATTATAATTTAATTAATGAACAAAATGTCATATAAAAGAGTGAGAATATATATAGGGGTAAGAGAAAATAAAATAAAATTCAAAATTACAACCTTACAAATGTAAAGGACATTAACAATATTTAAATATTCAATGTGTTGAACAGTTCTTTTGAACATTCCTATTTTCGTTTGGACTGCTACCAACTTCTTTTGAACAGTTGATAATGTAGTCAGGGCTGTCAATCAAAAGATCCTTAGCTTGAAACGAGAGTGAACAAATTGACCTTTACCTGGGGTTTAAGTTGCAGAGGTCAGAGTTTAAAATAAAAATACAAATCTGTTCCAATCACACATTGCCTTCACCATTGAAAATGACTCATATAACTTGATCCCCTCTTTTGTCTCCTCCACCGGTCCAATCTGTGAAGAAATATACACGGTTTGTCATAGCTATCATACACCAGCATAGACCTGAATTATCAGTATCAGTCATGTCGGATTTCCTTATCAGTTGGCACTGGGAATTTGTTTAAAGAGTCCTGCTACAGTGGGTATTTATGCTGTTATTCCACGAGTGTTGTACACGTGATTGTGACTTGGATTAACTTGAGAATGGGAAAGAAAGAGACTTTCTGTTGAGATAACTGGACCCCAAAGATTAGATATATTGAAATTGCTGGCTGCAACATTTGCATTAAACTCATCAGAAACAATGCATTCATCACAGTTAAATAGCTCGCGGTTATGTGGAATAAATCCAGAGTTTTCCTGAACAAGTTTTGGACAGAAGGGGTGTGAGCAGTGTGACTGGTACTGTTTCCAACTACAAAGGCTTTTCTAGGTATTTATACAACTCTGGTAGTACTTATATCATTGTATCAAGCAATTCCTAGTTCTAACTCATCACTGAGTGACAGAGCTGAACACATAAATATCCCCTGTTGGTGGGTTTTGAAGGTTTAAGGAAATGGGTCAACTGCTTGACACTTTGCTGGCAAAGAGTTTCAGACCTGTAAAATGGTATTTTCTATTTCTTTTCCCCTCAACAATTTCATTTTTTTCTTATTTCACCTGTTTTCTTTCCTCTCCTCAGCAATCTTGAATCTAGTGAGTTCGTAGAACATAATTCCATAAATGAAAATGTATGTCATTCCATATGGCTATGAGTAAGGTGTTGGATTAACTGCTGTATCTCTGGCAGATGGTCTCATGAATTAACTGGCATTGTGATTTCAAGTGAAGATGCTGATTTAGAAGTTCATTGACACCTTCAGATTTTAGTGTATACAGAAAGTTGCAAACAGTATATCAGATCTAAAATTTGAAATACGTTCACTTCTAATATTTTTGCATCTACTAAGAACTAGGTGGATGTACAAACAATGGGAGGGGCTTCTATACATTAATTTCAAAACTGTTTTTGTTATCTAAGTCTGATTTAGCAGCATGTTATGATATTGTTATCAAGGTTCAACTGTGTAATTTTTTAGTCAAATTCATTGACCCATATTTCATTAGTAGTAGTTCACACGAACCCATTTTTAATGAGAATGATTTGTTCACTTAGCACTCATTGTATCTAAGTGATGCCACAGGAGTGAAACATCCGGATTTCCCAAAAGATCACTCATCCTAATAATACTCAGACTCAAATGTACTTAATATGAAGCTTTCCCAAAATCAAGTCCACATAACAGCATGCTTTCGACAAAAAAATGCCACATACATCTCTCCCAAGTTAATTTATCCTTATTCGTTGCCATATTCTTGTAATTAACAACTAATAATAAGTTTGAGTCTATAGAATAGAACTTGGGCTTTGAAAAAATTATTAATGCTGTTACGGTTGCATACGATATGAACAGTAAGAGTCTCTTGGATCAGACAATATTGCGCACCGTACAATTAAAAAGCCAGAGAGAAACCCTACTCAATGCTTTCAAGAAAGATGTAGCATTGCTTCTTAAGAATGATCAAAAAGCCAGTGCACTATCTAAGGTATCCTCGTAATCTGAAGTATTTATTTAGATTTTTATTTTTTTGTCTTCAAATTTATTTTCAGTGTTGTTCAGCTGATACAAAGTACTAACAATATCTCAAAAAAAAAATCATATAAACTAAATGATGTAGAAAAGTACCTTGTATCTAAACCAAATCCAGAATTCATGGAGGATCAAGAAACCCTAGTGGGACTTGTTTTCCCTAAATTTTCTACATTCTATGGAGGAAGAGAACAGATGCATTTGACCTTGAGTTTTATGAGCTTTCCAATAGGAGGTTATATATTCTCTGCAATTGCAGGTGGACGATGTTTTCAAAGAACGGAACATGATTGACGTATATGTTCTCATCCAAGGGTTTTGCAGTGAAGTGATCAAGAAACTGTCGTTTATTGAAAAACAAAAGTAGGAACTCTTCATAATAACTCTTTCTGCTCACTTTTCTTTCTCAGCTTTTGGGAAGACATAAATGAATAGCTTTGAAACAGTAATTATGTCATGAATTGTTATCGTTTGATAACCTTTTAGGTCCTGCCCTAGTAGCCTGAGAGAAGCAATAGCAAGTCTCTGTTTTGCTGCACAAAGATGTGCAGAATTGCCTGAGCTACAACAAATTCGGTATATTTTCAGTTCAAAATATGGAAGAGAATTTACTACGGCTTTACCCGAAGTACAATCTGATTGTGGGGTTAGCAAGGAGGTAGGAAATTTATTTTTCATTATACTCTGGCTATATTTACAACAATTCCTCCTGAGCAGTCCTATATACAGTACTGATGGAATTTGTCATCTGAATCTTTCTTTTAGATGAGTAAAAAATTGTCAGCTCTCAAGCCAAGTGGATATATGAAAGTGAAGTTGATGAAAGAAATCGCTAATGAAAATGGTATTGGATGGAAATTTGAAAATTTTCTGGTAAGTAATTCAGCCACCAGAGTCCGTACTTTTGTATAAGAAACCTGCATAGTCAGATCATGCAGTTGAAATCATTCACATATTATAAAACCTCTTTTTGTAGGATGGATCAGAAAGCTTCACTGAAGCAAAGAAGATAGATCGATCATCAAGGCGTTCTTATGAAGTAAGTTCAATTCTAGAAAATACCAATCATGTCAGTGAACTGGAGAAATGGCCCGTGCATTCACAACCTTTACAGCCAGCACCTGAAATTTCCTCTTCTCCACCGTTATCGACAATTTCTTCCCGTGATGATGATGAAGAGGAGAAAATGCACAGTTTATTTTCTGCCAAAAATGGAAATGGGAAGCTGCCTGACACTGAAAAATATGATTCCCAGCTTCATTTTGTGCTTAAAAATAGGAAGAAGTCCTCTGTGAGGCCGGCCAGATCAGGGGAACTTGGTTCATCTGAAAAAGATCAAAAGAGCTCACTGTGGGTAGAAGATAAGTCAGTTCAGAGCAAAGGTCAAAAAACTAGGAATTGTAATGACGATCACCAAGAATCTCCTACTGGAAATGATTGCTGTAATTCTGCTAGATTCTCAAGGGCTGATGAATTTAATGTTGGATACAAGGGGTTAAAAATCAGGTACACAGATGTTGCAACTGCAGCCCATGAAGCCCTTGATTGTGCAGAACATGCAACCATAGCTGCACGCGCTGCGCTGACTCTCGCCAGTCGTGAATATAATCAGAATTCAAGCCAGACAACCAATGATTCAAGCGAAATCTCTTCTAATTCCAGTGATGAAGATTTTGAAAGAAGTTTCTTGGGGGACACGAATGAACAGAAGCATTCAAAACAGATTCGAGGGTTCACAAGGCGTGGTGTTTTCAAGTCCAGTGAGCAACAGAGAGGCACTTATGATCATAGTGATTCTGAATATCAGAGTACTGGCAATGATGTTCCTAACAGAAAGAAAGCACAAGGTGAGAGAGAAGCTTGCTTCAATACGCCAATATCTTGGGCTAAACCAAGATCAAATAATCAGCCATCTCCTTCCATATTCAATCACCCTCACAATATTTTGGATGATTTAAAGTCTGAAAGAGGTGTCCCTCTCTTAGGAAGAAGACAATACCAGGACCCAAATAGGGTACCCAATAGATGCATGTCTGAAAGGAAGCTAAGGCCAAGAATGTCTTTTGCGGAGGAAGCTGAAATAGAAAGATCACGGAGCTCAGGGCTAAGTAACACCGTGCTATCAGATGATTTTGAAAGGATCAAATTCAAGTTTCGTAGCAAAACCCCAATGCCCAGAAAGTCCAAGCTATCAGAATTTTATGGTAAAGATGATTCCTATCAAGGCATTGCCACTGCAAGCAAATTCATTGTTTCTCAAAACTCACGCAAAGAAGGATTACGCAAATCTGAAGGCAGTGGCAAGCTAAGATGGCACTCTGCAAACCTGCAAGATCATAAAACCCACTTTATATCTATAGATGAAATAGGATCAATAAATAGCTACAAGAATGTTGGTACCGATGGTGAAATCAGATCATATATGAGTGGTGAGTTTTCTACAGAATTGGAGGTTAATCAGAGCATCCTTGGTCGTCAAGAGAAAACTTCTTGGAGCAAAAATATTATGGATTCCAAAGATTCAGAGTTGAAGGGCAACAAGGAGGATTGCGCTAGAATTGATCTAGATCGGCTGCCCAAAAGCCTTAGATCTCGGAGAATGCAGTTTCCTTTGAAAGCAGATGAATGAATGTCTTACCAATCAATTACCCGCGCTTCAACTCTCTCCAGAATGAATTATCTACTTGCAGATTCCATTCTTACATCCAAAATCCCTGTTATGCATTGCCTCCCTTCTCAACAGATTTAGGAAATTATAGATTTGTGTGTAGCAAAATAAAATTCCTTATTTGGAAGGATTTGCTTGCAATTTACAGAATGGTCCATAGGACAGCCGCTGTCTGATCAGGGGCAGTTGATGTTATTTTGTGAAAGGTATAATTTTAATTTTAATGAATATATTATATATTGTAAAATGTTGGTAATTTAGCTCCA
This sequence comes from Sequoia sempervirens, assembly GCA_007258455.2. NCBI lineage: Eukaryota > Viridiplantae > Streptophyta > Pinopsida > Cupressales > Cupressaceae > Sequoia > Sequoia sempervirens. Next base: position 221,090,112 of record VDFB02000007.1, read on the forward strand.
TCTTTATTTTAATTTGCTTATCAATTCTTTTATATTCATTATTTACTTAGTATTATTGTACTCTTATATGGCCCTACTTCTATACATTTGCTCACGTCTTGAAATTATCATTTAAGTCCTTAGGTTCAGTTTTTAGTAGCTCAAAATTGATCTGGTTTAATTTTAAGATATGTAGGAATAAAACTAAATTTAAATTTTGAAATTCAAATAGCAAGTCTGTTAGCTCCATTTTTAGCCATTATGAGTCAACATAACATTTATTTGTGAAAATTTGTTGCTATGTCATGGTATTTAAAGAAATTCAATGTGCGTTTAATCTCATATAGGAATCAAGAATCAAGTAATGTGATTACAAGAAGAAAAAACATCAAGCACACTTCAATTTATAATGAGACAAAAGAATTGCATCTACATGTTAGTAAATATTGTCTTCAATACTTCTCATCATTGTTAACCTGGCCTATCAAAGGGGTTTGACTTAGGAGAACCCATTAGGAATTGAGTCAACAAACTCCTAAACAATGTCCATAGACATCACCTTACAATACTTTGCTATCAAGAAGGTGAAGGTGGACAACTTCTTACACACACACTCGATCAAATTGTTCCTACTAGCATAGATTAATTCTATGCAAAAGATCAATCCACACCACTCAAGATTGACCCTACAAGATTCAAGATTGAACCACAATGATTTAAGATAGTATAGATCCTAAGAGAATTCACAAGTTAAGGATATTAATTATTGGATAGTGGCAAATTGATTATGTATAATCTTAATGTCATTCTTCAATCATTGCTTTTAGAGCAAAGTCACCCTAACCCTTACACTTTAGTTTTTTACATTTATTGTAATTATCCATCACAACTCTTTTATCTAGGTTAATTTATGTTAATTTATTACATTCATTTAAATAGCCTAGTTAATCTAATCTAGTGAAATTATTTTCTTCATATATTTAGTGAACCCATTTTACCTTCTAAATTAGGGGATTTTAGATCTAACTGATTGTACTTTGTTGGTATTAGGTGTTGTACACTTTTTCCTAATATTGAATAAGCTATAAGCTATATTATTTTTATCATATGCCCAAATGGAAAAGAGCACCCCATTTTGGCTTGGCCAATATGCCATGTATATTCATTAGATGACATGTGTGCAAGACTTTGTAAGAGCGTCTATGGCATTGTAACATGTGTACTTGAGATTATATGATCTGTTTAAGAGCATGTAAAAAGAAAGTTACAATGTGGAATATGAATCTTGACCCAATTATGACATGTAAGAATGATGCATCATAAAACATCTTGCTAAAGAAAGTAAATAACATGTTTATGACCAATAAGGGAACATGTTATTAACATCCTATTGACCCATGAAAGGGCTTGGCTTATGAAAATTATTACCATGGTCCTTTGGGACTTTGTTTGGGCCCATGGTATTATACATTGAGGACTTGATGTAAGTACCTAGATTTGATCTTAATTAAGAAAGTAAAATTTTATAATAATTAATAATCAAATAATTTATTAATTTATTAATTAATTTAAGAAAGGAACTTATTTGTTATTCTAGTCAACCTGAGTACTCAAGAAATATTCATTAGCCAAATCAAGCTATCTTGTCCCTATGGAACAATAAATTTCATAGCCAATCTGGGCTCTTTTGTCAATTACACTTTTTGTCCATATGGGACATCAATACAATGTGGTCAATTTAGACCATAACTCTATCTAGTATAGGATAGACAACTTAAAATAGCCATGCAAGCTAATTGGACAAGAAAAATAATAATAAATATGATTTGGTAAGAGTCTTAGACTTATAGAGACCGATCAGGTACACTATGTCCATATTATATTGTATCAATGTTTTATGTTAGTCCTACAAGGATCCTATACCATCCCTTAGGTTTTAGACTATTGACCAAGTACAAGACCAATCCAGACCTAGGGATTCTTCCAAGTATCAGTGAATTTCATTTTATTTTATTGTCTTTGATTTAAAATCTTCTTTAGAACTAATATGACACAAAACCTCATAATGTTCAATGTACCTAAGTATTGGAAACATCCTTCAGTTTTTAGACTACCTACATACTTTATTTCCATAGGATCAAGGTACATGAGAATCTTCATGTGAAATATTTAGTTCTAGTTTAATCAATGTTTGTGCAATTGTATGAGTGGGTATGCAACCATTTTTAGGGTCTCGTTTCCTCAAATAGTTCTTCATTAGCTACCACCCACTCAGGTGAAGTAGAGATAAAAAAAATAGGAAGCATCTACATGCCAACACCTAAAGAGATGTTTGACATGAAATTTTAATTTTTTTTTATGTTTTCAAGCTTACCTAAAATATAGGACTTCTTTGAAGAAGATTTCCCATTTTCTCATACTTAAAGGTTTTTGTTTTCCTTATATATCCCTAGTGATTTGAAGGGACAATGTAACAAATATCATTGTTGCAATTATGCTAGGCTACAAGTGCAATAGTTCAAATGTGACACCATCACTCATAAGTGTGAACTAAGGCACCATATATATTGAACACTGCAATCTAGGGTAAATTTTGAAAAAGGAACACTCATTATTTTGTTATCACCAAGATCTCTAATGGGCAAGGTGAGAGCATATGACGATTATTTAATCCAATTTGGAAGTCTAGCTTGCAAATCTATAAGGTTAAAATAATTCTTACATTCCACAATTTGTGATATATCATTTGTTATTTGTGAACATTGTGATCTAAATGAATATTTCCTTTAACTCGTATATCCTTAGAACTTAAAATGACATGAGGATAAAATCCATATATAACATTATCAATTGGTAATTTACAATTCAATACCAATTTGTGTTCATATTATCCAACAAAAGAATTTTATTTTTGCTTAAAACCAAATCAAATTCATATTTGCATAAATAATATTAAGTAAATTCAAAACTTATCATATCACTAAGAGTGTCAAATGTATGTTCTATATACAACACATCATGACTAATTGTTTATTGTCTACAAGCTCTCATATATTCCTTTAACAATCTAATTGATTAAATCCAAAAATTAATCAACTAATTCCCTATAAATTTAGGTTGAGCTTAACTGACACACTCTAAGCATTTGACTACTTAGGTGGTTGGGTCCATGTAGGACACCTTAACTCGTCCTTTCCCATTTCTAAAGTGTTTATTTAACCTGGGCCTTTTCAAGTCTTTGTTCCATAGCATTCCACTGTTGTTGTTCACATTTGTTGTTCCCTTAGTAGTAGTAGTTTGTAGTTGTTGTTTCCATTGTTTGAAGGATTTTACTATTTGCAAAATCTGAGATATGTTTGGGGTGTCACAGCTATGAACAAACATATAGAAAAAATTTCGTTGACTTTGTATTTTGTAGCCTTTGCTCATGCCCACGTTTTCCAATGGTATCTCAAGATAAATAGTTCTCCAATGCCTTACATTTCACTATGGTCTAGCATCACACATTTAACTTATCATTAGATCAGGGATTTTAATTTTAATCCCACATTCTTCTTTGCATAGATTGGGGTGAATGTAATATTGTATTAAGAAACTTGTGAGCAATGTGGGGTGGGTAATTTTTTTTTATTAAAAGATTTATATCTTAGAATTACTATTATTTGTTAATACTTATAATTTTAATTTTTTAATGATTATTATTTATATTTAATATTTTCTAATGATTATTACTTATATTTAGTAAAATTATTTAATAATGTATTAGTTATATTTAATATTTTTAATGTTTTTTACTTATATTTAATAAAATTATTGTATTTAGTTATTTGTTCCAATGAAGAAAAAATGTTGTTTATTATGATTTATTTCTTTTAAAAATAAATTTTACAAAAGGTTGGAATTTATGAAAGAAATTATATTAAAATTAAATGTGATGTTTACTTTAAAATTCAATGATACAATTTTTTTATGGGAGATGTAGATGTTGATTATTTAAAGTGTTGGAGGTTTAAGGCTTGATTCTATAAATTCTTTAAAATATGCAAACTAAATGTTATTTGATTTGGTTTAGACATGTGTAGATACAAAATAGAACTAGTGCACAAGCCTAAACCTATAACTTCACAAGAACCAACTAGGAATGCACTCACTTTGATTAAGTATTGGAATGCACTCACTTTTATCTTCTAACATTTACACCTCAATAAGGTAATAAGGATACAAGCCTAAACCACTGATCCTTGAGGATCACAAAAAAAAGAAAGGTCAATGAATAAAGTGCCTATTAGTTTACAAGATAATAAGGATATTAAAATCCAAGATAAGAAAACTAAAGAACACTTGTCAATAAGGATCAATGTCTTGTTCAAAAATAACAAAAATCACAAGTTGGTGATATTCAACAAGATATTCCATGTGCCTTAGCATTCATACCTCCAACTCTACCAAAAAAGAAAAATATGATAAATAGTAGGTTAGGAAAAAGAGCGAGTAAAGAAGTATCTTAGCCAGATATTTAATTTCAATAGCCACGACAACAACAAATGGTAGACTCTTTTTCATTGGTGTCATTTGGCTAGAAGTAAATATATAAACATAGATTATCAATAGTAAATCTTGCATCTTAAGCTCTTTCTAGCATCATATTAAATATTGATACACCTAGAGCTAGAAAGAAGTCAAGGGTCTATCTAGAATAACAAAGGAAGCTATAAGTTCCAGGATAGATGAAATAGTTAATCCTATTGTTGAATAAATGATAGAGACCTAAGAGATGAAGAATACCATATCAGTACAATAAATCTTAGGTGATCAAACCTTGGCATTCTGACTTCAATCCTGTTTCTGAAACTTTTAATAAATTCTCGATTTGGGTTAGATTTCCCAATCTCCCCCTTCACCTTTGGCATGACTCTCTTATGGAGGAAGTGGGTGATGCCCTTGGTGATTTTTTGATGGTGGATGATGAATCTTCTGACATTCTTCATTCCACCTATGCTCGCATTCTGGTTGAAATAAATGTTTCAAAAGGGTTGCCTGCTGAAGTCCTTAAATCTTCTAAAGGCTCTTAGGTCCAATCTTTGGATTATGAAGGGATTCCCTTTCGATGTAGACGATGCTTCAATACTGGACATGCGGCTGCGCACTGCAGATTAGAGAAAAAAACTAAGACAGCTACTTGGTGGAAAGGTGCCTCTCAACAACATTATATGATTGAGAAGAAAGCTGATCAGAATATGAGTTTTTCTAAAGTGCTTTCTTCTGAATCACTGGGTCTTGGTACGCCCACTCCTATCGTTTCATCTGGTGGGGTTGCTAGGGCTTCTCCTATTGAGTCTAAGTCTACCACTTTTGGTGGTTGTGTTTTAGATTCCCTCTCTAGCGGATCTTCTGGGAAGTCTTTTTCTGCACAAAGGAATCAAGATGAATCTCCTATTTCACTTGATGTTGGCTTTCATTCTCTTGAAAATCGCGAGCTGGATTGGCATGGTAAAGTGGCGCAAGTGGAAGAAGGTTGGATCATAGTTAAAGGAAAAAAACTTAAATCCTCTAAGCCTTCTTTCGACATGGTTCTTCGCTCCCACAAGAAAAGTGTAAATTGTAAATCTTGATTGGTCTTGGTGTGGAGCTGATCTTTTTTGCTGGCTGCTTGCTGTCTTTTTCTGCAGCCTTGCACTTTTTGTATTAGGGTTCCGGATCCCTTCAAAATCTATTTTTCCCTTTATCAAAAACAAAGGATTAGGACAATGTGTTGAGTGATCAAGGATGTAAAATGATAATTGAAGGCTGCTACAAATTCTTGGGTAAATTCAAGACATTGAAGGGGGAAAATAATGAATTAACTAAGGATTTCCAAGAAGAATAAGAGATAAATGATCAATATCTTCCTCAATTGAATTTCATTACAAACTTAAATGCTCAAGTGTTGATTAAGGAGAAAAAAATTGATCAATTATTTTTTTAAATAGTCTAAAATGCAGATAGAAATCATCAATTTTTAAAATGATTTAACTGCCAAATATCTAGAAATGCTCAACCAATTGAGAAGTTAGGTGGTGAATGTGCAATATGAAAATATTATAATCTTGGAGGAATTAATTAGACAATATATGAGTATAGATGAAGACTCAAGAAAGATACTAAATGTTTTTTTTAAAATAGTTAAATACTTACTTCAAGTTAAGAGCAACCTCCATAGACCTTCAACTTAAAAACAATGGATAGAATGATGAAAATGAGAACCCTGCTCAAAACTTATGAAAAGCATGTCCCTAAAAGAAGACAAAATTTGAAATATTTCTTTCAATGTTTCAAATGTAGAAATCCATATATAGGTTTTTCAAAGGACCTAACATGGACTTAGTTAATCTAGTGTCAGTAGCATTCATGGACTATGGGCATAGGGAAGAAAAAAACTACAAGCCTATATAATTGAAGGTATTTATAATGCAAAAAATAAAAACTCTTGATGTTGTTTTTAGAGTTCAAGATTTCTACTTTACCTTATTTTGTTTTAAATTTCATATAAAATTTCACAAGATATTTTCCAAACTAGGCATTGAGCATTGGAATTTGTGTCATTTTAATATATTTAATAGATTATTGTTGAATGAAGTTGATGTTATTGTGGAATTTGTGTCATTTTAATTTATTTTTATAAACTATTGTTAAATGTTATTCCTTTAATATGAATAACATCAACAACTTGAGAGGGACTATTAATAGCAAACCAAGATATAGGATGAAGAACATCATTCTTTGCCTCAAATTTTTGAATTCCCAAATGAAAACAAGATAGAACATCAATTTCATCTACAAGAATATTAGAAATATTATTCTTCCAAACAACCTTCAAAATAAAAGTATCCACATGGTGCTCAAAACAAAGAGCAAGATTAAAAAAATCATGATCAGATCACTATCAATAATTAAAACTAAAATATGTAATATGTAGCCAAAGTGCTTTGAATGTTTCAAGTGGGTAATTAGGCCTATGTTTTGGTCTATTTTGTAATAGGCTGGGTGATGCTATATGGTTGTAATAGATAGATGAAAGAAATATGTCCATGGAAGGTTACATAACATCTATTGTAAATATTTTAATAACATTATAAATATATATAGGTACTATGCCTTTTAATTAAAAAATAATAATAATCAAAACTAAAATTAAAAGGTCTCCCAAGGATTCAATCTTCCATCAACTAAAATATTGTCAATAACACATTGATAGATTTACAAGACCTAGCTTTAGATGAACAAGCCCTAGTAGAATCAGGAAGATAGCCCTTACCATTCATTGACCAACACAATGAAGAAAATATCAAAAAAATGTTTTACTCTAATTGGAGACCTCCTAACCCTTTGGAAGTTCATAAATTACCAAGACTTTCATGATGGGCCCAAAAATAGTAGAGTCAAAAGACTTAATATGAAACTTACTAGATAAAATTTCTTAACAATAGAGAATAAACCAATTTTGACTTTGCTTAGGGATAGGCTTTAAAAACCCATTTAATGTAAAAGGAATACCATGTAATAACCATACTAATTATTACTTAATAATATTATTACAAATGACATTATGAATACTTAATTTTAAAAAGACATAACTTGTTGGGAATAGGATGTCATTTAATTGCAATCTTAAACATTATTTCATGTATCTTCTAAGTCCTTAGAAAGTGTTCCCTAACACTAGGATTAGAAAGAGATTAAACTCAAATGAAATAAACATGTAAATTGACATTTGTAATTAATTCTAAATGATAGGAACATGTGGGGATGCCCAAGAAGAGCTCCTAAAAAATAGTAGCACATGGGGCACCCACATGGAAGGTGGAACCCACCTTGAATTAAGTTAACTGTTTGGAGAAAGATAACACTTTAGTAATGCATGTAAGGATCCTAGAAGTTAGGAATTGATGTTTACATGCATGAAGTTCAGTTCAATTCAATTCAGTTCGGTATCAGTTCAGTTCAATTCAATTCAGTTCAGTTCAGTTCAGTTCATTTCAGTTCAGTTCAGTTCAGTTCAGTTCAGTTATTGTTCAGTTATCTTCAGTTGCATGTAGTTAGTTTCAGTTGAATGTTAGTTGACTTCGGTTGACTTGGAATGCATGACTAATGACTTGAGTTGCATGACAAATAACAGGTGATACATTCAGTTAAGTGGGGATGATCAATCATGCATCCTGTTTGCATGAATTGATGGAGAGATATGTTTCAGTTAACAGAGATTGACTTGGACCCACCTTGGGTGCCCAAGTTGGCATCTTGGAGTTAACAATTTTGCATGAGAAGATATTTTATAAGGCTGAGTTAAGTGGGCCCATTCTTGGGTGCCAACTTTGAGGAGAATCTTGGAAGATATCTTTGTAATCAACGTTGAGTTATGACTTCAGTTTGGGATGCACAAATTGATGAAGGATTTGGTTTGACATTGTTTTTCATGGAAGATCTCTACTTGCAAAGAATAGGCATAGGTTTTGTGAGATAAGCTTTGTGCTTTGTAATTGTAAACTCTTTGGAGTTTACAAGGCTCATTATTGTCTATAAATTCCAGCAAGTTGAAGAGAGTTCTATCATAGTTTATTGCAGGTTGTGAAGAAGAATTGTTGAAGGAAAAAGAAGTATCTCAAGCAAGGATTGATAAAGAATCATTGTAATCTTGTTCTAAGGTTAAATAATACAAGCACTATTGATTCTAGTGGTGGAGTTTTTCCTCGAAATGGTTTCTCCACAGTATATGTTGTGTCACTTCTATCTTCTAGTCTTATTCTTCTACAATATTCTATCTACTTCTACAAATGGTAAAATGAATCTAAACGGATAATCATCCACAAAGAAAGTGTAACAAAGAACACTTATAAATAGATCTACAATATAATAGTTTTACAAGTTTTAAAGCTACATAATTACCTCCATTTTCAACATTTGGTATTAGAGCTAACGGTTGGGGTAGAGTTTGGGATGCCTTTCTCTTAAAATTTTGAAGGTTTTTTTGCTATAGTGGGAGCTTTTACTATTGTGTTATTGCTGATTTTGGAAAATAAGTTTGTTACAATGAGTTTAAATTCTCGTTTAGATATTGAAAGATTCAATGGATCTAATTTGAAGATGTGGAAACTAAAAATGGAGGATCTCCTTGAAGAGAGAGATTAGTGGTTAGTTGTTGGTAATGAGACAAAGTCACCTACAACGATGTCAAATGAGGATTGGGATAAGCTTGATAAGAAGGCAAGAAGGACCATAAGGTTATGTCTTGTTGATGTTTTTCTCTTGAATGTTTCAGAAAAACTACTACATATAAACTCTGGAAGAGAATAGGTGATATCTATCAAACCAAAATTCTTACTAATAAGTTGTATCTAAAAAGACATTTGTATTCTTTAAAGATGAAAGATGGTGATTCTGTTGCAAATCATTTGAATGTTTTTAATTTGATTCTAATTCAGTTAGCATCTATAGATGTAAAGCTAGAAGATGGAGATAAATGCATTTTGTTACTTTGTTCTTTACCAGAATCTTGGGAAAATCTAATTGTTGCTATCAGTGGTAGTGGTGCAGATCCAAAGATGGACAATATAATTCCTACTCTCCTATCATAGGAGATGAGGAGGAAGTCTAAAACGGAAATCCAAGATGCCTTGTATGTAAAAGGTAGGCCTGAGAAAAAGGAACCTAAGGGAGACAAGGAAGGGAAGGGTAAGTCCGAAGGACAGAGTAAGGTGTTGGAATTGTGGGAAACCGGGACATGTGAAGAAGGACTATAAGAACAAGAAAAAGAGTTGTGATTCTTCTATAGAGGAATCCTCAGATGACGGTAATCATGCATTGATCATTTCATGTAAAAATGTTAGTGATGACTCTTTGCTTGATGTTAAAGAGTGATCTTCATGAAGAAGATGGTAGTCATGATGCCATGTGTAGCTCATACCACGGTTCAGTGGGAGTTGTTGGTAGTGATGTGGATGCATCATTGGTAAGGTTATCTTCATGTGATTGGGGATATGTTTTTTCTTGGTTTAGAATGGTTTCTATTATGTCATGGTTTACTCTTGATACGCGTTTAGAGTCTGGCATGGTGTACTTATTCTCTTGAGACTAGGATGTTTATGTATGTTATGATGCATGTGATCTCCTTGGAGGATATGGTTAGATCATGTTGTCGTTTATGTTTTTGATTCATGATTGGAGCTTTGACATTGATCTTGTGTAGTTCTCTTATGTATTGGGTACATTAATCATTTGCATGATTACTTCATGATAGTGCTATGTTGCATTTGGAGTTTGGCATGGATTGGTTGGTTACAGGTCTTCATGGATACTTGGGGAAATCGGTGAGGCTTGAGTTATCTTATGGTAAGATATATATGTTGGAATGGTTACTAGTAAGAAAATATTTTTCAACAGTAAAGGCCAAGAAGCCTACACCCTGGTTGGACGTGATTTCAACACACTCAGTAGTTTCACATGTCTCCAAAGAGGTAGTTTGGTTATAGAGACTTGGGAAAGGTATTGGTTTTAATTGCAAGTAAGTTAAACTTGAATGTGATAGTCAAAGTGCTATTTGTTTAGCCAAAAATCCTATGTATCATGCTCTTACTAAGCATGTTGATGATACTTCAGTATCACTTTGTGTGAGAAATGGTTGAGAGTGGGAAGGTATTAATTGAGAAAGTTGACACTTTGATTAATGTTGCATATTATTGTACGAAACCAGTTCCTACAGATAAGTTCTCTTGGTTTTGAGTATTAATCATTTGCTTGGAGCTTCATGATTATGCAAGTTGCATTTGAAGTTGGCATGGATTGATTAGTTGGTGCAGGAAGGCCATTTTCCTTGAGTCTTGTACTTGATTTATAATAATGATTATTTGTTTAGAATAATTGCAATGTATAATGTCAAGTGGGAGAATGTTGGGAATAGGATGACATTTAATTGCAATCCTAAACATTATTTCATGTATCTTCTAAGTCCTTGGAAAGTGTTCCCCAACACAGGATTAGAAAGAGATTAAATTCAAATGAAATGAACATGTAAATTGACATTTGTAATTAATTCTAAATGATAGGAACATGTGGGGATGCCGAAGAAGAGCTCCTACAAAATAGGAGCACATGGGGCACCCACATGAAAGGTGGAAACCACCTTGAGTTAAGTTAATTGTTTGGAGAAAAATAACACTTTAGTAATGCATGTAAGGATCCTAGAAGTTAGGAATTGATGTTTACATGCATGAATTTTAGTTCAATTCAATTCAGTTCAGTTCAGTTCAGTGTCAGTATCAATTCAGTTCAGTTTAGTTTAGTTTAGTTCAATTTAGTTCAATTCAGTTCAATTCAATTCAATTCAATTTAGTTCAATTCAGTTATAGTTCAGTTATCTTCAGTTGCATGTAGTTAGTTTTAGCTGAATTCTAGTTGACTTCAGTTGACTTGGAATGCATGACTAATGACTTGAGTTGCATGACAGATAACAAGTGATACATTCAGTTAAGTGGGGATGATCAATCATACATCCTATTTGCATGAATTGATGGAGAGATATGTTTCAGTTAATAGAGATTGAATTGGACCCACCTTGGGTGCCCAAGTTGGCATCTTGGAGTTAACAATTTTGCATGAGAAGATATTTTATAAGGTTGAGTTAAGTGGGACCATTCTTGGGTGCCAACTTTGAGGAGAAGCTTGGAAGATATCTTCGTAATCAACATTGAGTTGTGACTTTAGTTTGGGACGCCCAAATTGATGAAGGACTTGGTTTGACATTATTTTTCATGGAAGAACTCTACTTGCAAAGAATAGGCGTAGGTTTTGTGAGATAAGCTTTGTGCTTTGTAATTGTAAACTCTTTGGAGTTTACAAGGCTCATTATTGTCTATAAATTGCAGCAAGTTGAAGAGAGTTCTATCATAGTTTATTGCAGGTTGTGAAGAAGAATTGTTGAAGGAAAAAGAAGCATCTCAAGCAAGGATTGATAAATAATTATTGTAATCTTGTTCTAAGTTAAATAATACAAGCACTATTGATTCTGGTGGTGGAGTTTTTTCCTGAAAGGGTTTCTCCATGGTATATGTTGTGTCACTTCTATCTTCTGGTCTTATTCTTCTACAATCTTCTGTCTATTTCTACAAATGGTAAAATGAATATAAATGGATAATCCCACTTCTATTTTCAACATAACTAAGCAGCTATTTTCAATCATAGCAACACATGTCCAATTAAAATGAGTCAATATATATATATATTCATTTCCAATGTCAATTACAATATCCAAGTTGACTCGGCTCATTTGGCCACAAAGTCAATATAATATACAACTTTATATCAAGGTTACATCATAGATCGTGAGAATCATGAAAACATCCAAGGTTTCTTCTTGATGCTCGCCTCCACTAGTGGGCAAGAACATGGTTGAAGCGCTTTACCGCCCAACCATGAAGCTTGCACTTCCCCAAAATTCTTCCAACTTGAAGAATACCCAACCCTGCATTGAAAGTTTAGCAAGAGAACAATCTGCAAGGTGGAATCCGGTGTGTGCCCACACATCAACATGCATCTCTATCTATGATTAAAAAAATGCAAGATCTATGCTAGGAATGGTAGAGAGTGTTATCACAAAGTCCATACATACATAATGGGCTAATTGCTTGGCCAAGCATAATTATTTAGTTGCAACAAAAGATAGGTTTTGGATAAAGCAAAAACCTATACTCTCTAAACTCCATTTTGGCACCCGTCCCGGAAGGTAACTTTCAATAACACATTTTATACCTTAGCATCTATCTACCCTCTAGTAGCATCTACCCTAAGGTGCTCTAGTCTACTTAGGTGTTATTGTTCTACTCAATAAAGAGAATATTCTTTACACACATATCCATGGAGAAGTAATCCTATCTACTTATTTCCTCAACTTAATAAAAATTAGAGAAATGATTCAAATGGAACATATCAATACTTCATCCATTCATTTCAAACACATGTCACGTCATTACATTCAACGTAATTCAATATTCATTTAAGATTAAATTAAATAAGTAACAAAAGAAGGTATGTCACAAGTATGGGTATGTACCTAGACAAAGGTCTATGTACATACACATATATGTGAAAACTTAAGTTATTAATTTGTGCATACATTCTAAAATAAAAATCATTATAACAGATTGCATTCATTCAAATAATGCTACAGATTTGTCATATCGTTTGACAGTAATACAAAATTGTAAAATTTGTCTTTTTCAAGAAATAAGAACAGGTCTGTTTGAACAATTTTCACATACTAATGTGTTGTTTGTAACAAAACAATATTGTCTGTAGCAAAACAATGTTGTTTATAACAAAACAATATTGTTTGTAGCAAAACAATGTTGTTTATAACAAAACAATATTGTTTGTAGCAAAACAATGTTGTTTGTATCTAAGCAATGTTGTTTGTAGCGAAACAATGCTATTCATATCAAAAGAAATGTTTTTTGTAGCAAAACATTACTATTCATATCAAAAAAATGTTGTTTGTAGCAAAAAAATGTCATTCATATCAAAAGAAATGTTGTTTACATAGCAAAACAATGTTGTTCATATCAAGAGAAATGTTGTTTGTAGCAAACAAAACTGTTCATATCAAAGAAATGTTGTTAGTAACAAAACAATGTTTTTCATATCAAAATAAATGTTGGTTGTAGCAAATAATATTGTTCATATCAAAGAAATGTTGTTAGCAGCAAAACAATTTTGTTCATATCAAAAGAAATGTTGTTGGATATGTATTCGAGTTTCATCTAGGGACCATCAATTATTCAAATACAATCATGGTCAAAGATCTGAAATGACATATATGTCGTTCTTATGTTTTCATTCAAGCTCTATCATTCTGAGAACAGTTATATATAAGTATGCATATAAGAGAATAACTAAACGATAAGTTGATATTATTTTATGCAAGGTAAAAGAAATTGAACGACATGCTTGTTTTCTTAATAGCAAAATTTTACACAATACTAGAACAATCTTATTATTGCTCAAGCTTGAAGAACATGTATTCATTATTTTATCATACTTATATTTCATTGTCATTCTATGGAACGACCTACAGTCAATTGACTATTTCTTATTATTTAATAGTACTAAGGATGAAGCATGTGTATGTCGACCCTCGACCTGATTGCAGTTGTTTCTAAGAGACAATCTGGGTATCATTTGTAGAGAATGCTACGTTACATACTTAATATGCAAACACAAAAATGGAATGGTACATCATTCTACCATCGTCCTCTATAACGAGGTGACATGAAATAATAATATCACAGCGATATGATAAAGCAATAACATCTAATAACAATGGAATGACTCAATAGTCCATCATTGTTCTCTGTAGATGAGGCGATATGGTTGCCAATGATGCTAACCATCATTCCTAGATTAGTTGCTATGGTTATCCACCCATATGGTGTGGCATACCATAGGATCTATTACACAGTAAATGGTATAACATAAGGATTATAGTGGAAGATTTTGTTGCCTACCCATAAAGTGGCGATAATGATTTAAGAATCGTTTCATTCCAAATCACAGGCTATTGGGTGACCCGATAGTCGTGTGATTGGTTAAGTATAATCACATGCAACAAATAAATAGAAAGTGGCGACATCATAAAACTTGCAGGGTATGAAATAATCAGTTTTCATGTCATTAGAGAAGCATGTACAGAGCATGTTCAAGCAAACAATGGCCGAATGGCCTTGAATACAACAAAAAATGTAACAAATTCAATTGAAAGAATCGCATATAGAAGATCATTGAACATTTTTACTCTGATTCCATAGAATCGTCGAAATAAACAAATCATACAATGCTTAAGAATAAACGAAACTTGGAAATGCAAGCATTTCAAAGTAAAAACCATCAAATGCCTCTGATTTTGAGGATTTTTCCCTTGAATTTTTCCTCATGACTCATTCTCCTTCAGTTGGCTTCGATGATATGTTACCAAAATGGTAACTCTCTTTCTTTTTTCCTATGTGCTCCACTAAAGGGGTCGTTTCAAATCTTAATGGTCATTAATTTTTAACTGTTCCATACAAAAATTTGAATATTTTCCTTAAATTTGATTGCAAGCCACGACTTCATAGGATCTTCCTCATGATATTGTCTAAATTCTATCAATATGATTGTGATAATTTTGATTCCAAATTCAATTTTTTTAAGGAATATAAATATATATATGTATATATGTATATATGTATATATATATTTGCACACATATGTACATTCTTATATATGTGTGTGTGTACATATATACATATGTATATATAAATATATATATATGTATGTATGTATATATATATATATATGTATATATGTATATATGTATATATGTATATATGTATGTATATATATATATATATATGTATGTATGTGTATGTATGTATGTATGTATGTATGTATGTATGTATGTATGTATGTATGTATGTATGTATGTATGTATGTATGTATGTATGTATGTATGTATTTGTATATATATGTTTATATGTACATATATCACTATTGAAATAAGAATGGACTTTTATTTTATTTCTAACAATAATTTATAATTGAAGTGGTTTTCTTATCCTTTAAATAAGCCTTTTCGAAATACATACATTCATTTATGTGTTAAGTCTTGTTATCGTTTTCTTTTAAATTTTTAAAACACAAGATCAAGATAGACAATTAAATAAGAAATCACATGTATTTCACTTCACAAGTCTACCTTTTTCAATCATCGAATCATTTCAAGTTAGATTAATATAATCTCCTATATGAATTTCAAATGCAGTCATCCTTTTTCAATCATCGAATCATTTCAAGTTAGATTAATATAATCTCCTATATGAATTTCAAATGCAGTCATCCTTTTTCAATCATCGAATCATTTCAAGTTAGATTAATATAATCTCCTATATGAATTTCAAATGCAGTCATCCTTTTTCAATCATCGAATCATTTCAAGTTAGATTAATATAATCTCCTATATGAATTTCAAATGCAGTCATCCTTTTTCAATCATCGAATCATTTCAAGTTAGATTAATATAATCTCCTATATGAATTTCAAATGCAGTCATCATGCCATTTTGTGGTATGTGCACCCATATTCCATCAAGCTTACCATTTGATCTGGCTAAATTATCCTACGTCAATCGTGTTCTCGTCCTTCAACATGTTTTCCTGCATTTCCACACACTTGCACTTACAAAGTTCATCAGTAATGTTCAATCATGATAAAGTTATAAGATAGCTCAAAAGATCACATAGTCAAAAGGCGGTCAACTTCTTTCAAACTTTTCAAAATTATCAAAATTTTCATTCAACATATTGAAATTCCTCAATAATTCAATTTATCATATTATAATTTAAAGGCAATAAAAATTGGGTTATGACACACCATAAAGAATAATATTTTTTAAATCCCAAGAGATTGTATAAAGCTTTTTATTTCCTTTACTATCTAACCAAAAATATATATACTAAGCTTATTTAACTGGCCAACCTTAAAATCACCCAACAAACATAAAGAGAAATATATTTTTTAAGAAGATAAAAAGAACTTACACAATTAATATTGGCCCAAAGAAAAATGTTTACACAATTTTAAAATTCACAAATTAATTCCAATTGTTTTGGATGGATTAAGTGAAAAGGGGCCCTAAAAAATCCTACAATCACATTAATACTAAAGAAATTCCAACCTTTTCCATTTTTTAATAGCAACCTTAAATTCAAAAGAAAAATATAAATGTTATTCATTACATGCTTTTTCAATTTTGCATGTTTTTGGTGGAGTTGTTATAATTGGAAGGAGAATATAACGATGAACTATATATTTTAAGTAAATCTATATCATTTTAGTATATAAAAATATTTAAATAATTTTTTGTTGATATCTTGTTTATGTTGACATGCACCATCATAGAAGTTAACATGCATATCAAAGTGGTAGAGAAATTTAAGGATATACCCATTTCCCTTTTCCATTATTTTTTTGGCACACTTTGACTAGATTGTCCTTTGTACAATAACAAGTCTATAAGTAGTGAATTCTTGTGTGAATTTATCTCATGGAATTACCCTATCTTGGATAATACCTACAAGTGAAAACTTGACCCATATCATCCATAATTGTAATTTTGAATCCTACACTTTTAAAATTTAAATTCAATTTAAATCTTGACAGCACCCTCCCATTAGTCATTGTGATCTTACCTAGTGTATGTTTGTGTTGATTTTCATGCTATATTCTATTTAAACACATTCACTCAACCATTTAAAATTATTAAAGATTATTAGGAGATTTATCAAAAGAGCACTTTCATTTAGAGGAATGTAATAGCATTTTTATCATCATGTCTTTAATTATTATTCCTAAGTCATGGAATTGGTTTGATTAAGGGTCTAATTGATGAGAACATAGCCATCACAATTTATCGCATTCCCTAAAAGTGTTAGTAAACACCATCAAACTATATCAAAGGTTCATATATTAGAAGATCAAGGTAACTAAATTCTAAGCATCATTTTTTTGCTAGTTGATTTTTGTAGATAGGCTTATATTTGTACACTAGTTCAATTTCTTAGACATGGATATGAACCAAAGCAAAATTTTGAGACATGTACTGATCATTTAAGGATCTAAATGAGGATAACACAAGCCTCACAATTTTGTAAATTTCATAATAGTGTTTCTAAACATTGTCAATCCATATTGAGGTGCAAATGTTAGAGGATAAAAAGTGAGTGAACTCCAAGAATTATTTTTTTGCTAGTTGATCCTTGCAATTATATATTTAGGCTTGTACTCTAGTTCTATTTTGTAGACAAATGTTTCAACCAAAACAAAGAACATTTAATTTGCATATTTTAAATCATTTATAGAATCAAGCCTTAAACCTTCAACACTTTAAATAATCAACATCTACATCTCCCATAACATATTTTTATCATTGAATTTTAGAATAAACATCACATTTAATTTTAATATTAATTTCCTATCATAAATCAACTTATTAAGTGTGAAATTATAACCAAAACCAATAAAAATAAATTAGTATAAACTCTCATTAAAATCAGTAGAAAAATCTTTTCATTCATTTCAATGGATACATTGACTCAAGATATGACATCAACTAGAGATTATCATCGAAGACAGGACTTAAGGAAATTAAATAGTTAAAAAAAAAATCAGTAGCACCTAAGATATGATCCATAGCTTATAAGAATTGAGATTTTAACTAGACATAGACATATACCAAACCTAAAAACAAAGAGGAATATAAAACAACAGATACAAATCTTGAATACTCAAGACTCTGAAAGAAAATAGAAACCTAGAAAATAGTGCATGTACTACAATCATTACAATCATAACGTAAAGAATAAATAAGCTCTTGTGAACATAGTTGCAACTGCTCTGGCAAGCATTCATGTGAAAAAAAAAAACCTCGGATGATTCACATAAACTCTTTGACAGATCTCCTTCAAAGAAATGAGGTCTAGGATGGCAAAGATAATAGAAATATGGACAAAATGGATTGTTTAATAGGCTTAGAGACTTTTACGCAATGCAAGAGTAGGATCCAAAGCTAAGTAAAACTAAAAACTATATGGATCTCTACCATCCTACCTTTGTTGATAAGATAGCTTCAGGATAGAAATTGTAGGGTTATGTTATCAATTTTCTTTTAGATTGTAGATGTTGATTTTCGTGAAAGTTATGAAGTTTAATAGTGTAGTATAATTATGTTGATAAAAATGTATTGGTTTCACTATCTTGGAGGTTAGTCTTTTTTCGAAAAGTTTTTCTCATTGTATATTCGTGTTTTTTTTGTTCTTTCGATTGCTTTTATTATGTGTTTTTTATTCTTTCCTTTCTAAGTGTTGTTTCATATGTTAGAATGTTACTGATTTTTTTGTAAACTAATTTATGTAATTTTTTCTTCATAGAGTAATGTGAAAATTGTTACATGTTTAGTAATTAAGTGTTCTTTTAAATTCAATTGCTAAGTGGTTTGTGGAAATATTTTCCTTACATTTGATATTAGATCCAAGTCGGTTCCATGGTTGCATGTGTTTGCATATTCTTGCATATGGGTTGCATGTACTAGTACTTTAGTTTTGGATTTAGGAGGGTTTTTTTTTTTATGGTATTGATATTTGTTTGAGTGTAAATATTACTATCAATCTTATGGTATGGATGGTTATAAAATGGTAGGTAGGTTCAATAGAACTAATGTTAAGCTTTGGATGCTTAAGGTGGAGGATCTTGGAGTTGGACATTTGTTTGCATGTTGCATGGTGTTGACTTAGATCTCTTATTTGGCAACATGGCACTAGCCTCTAATGTGGTAGCTATGTTTCTTCATTTGAAGATCATATGCATCTAAAGAGTGTTCATGCTAGGTGTTAATTTTTAGCCCCTAGTCATTTGGAAGAGAGTTGGCTATGTTGGTCATTGTTTGGAGTGCTCATATTGGGTTCTTTGTTTTATCCCTTGGGGTGATCCCACAATACTAGTTTACACTTTCTCAGAGATCCTGATTTTTTCTGAAATCACATATTTTTAGAAAATATAATAATTTAAGCCTTGAAAAGTTCCATTTAAAATATTCCAATTGAAGAGGGTTTGATCAAACCACCTTAGATCAAACCCCCTTGGATAGAACCCCGCTAATTTTAAACCATACCTATAATGGAGTCTCCTTTACACCCATCAAAATGCTGATAAAAAACCACTTTTGATTTCTCTTTTGGGGGATCAAATGAATTCATTTAAAATTTATTTTTTTGTGAGTATTGAGTCCTTATTATAAGCTTCCCAAAAAGTATAATTTTAAATAAATTTAATTTGATTATTATATTTATTTTTTATTTCTTGTGAATGTAGGTTTTTCACCGAAAATCAAGCTCTTTGTTCTGCACATGTAGAAAAATGGCAGATTATCAAAAAAAATTCTGAAAAATATCACGCACTAGATATTGAAGTCCTTGATCCAACAAAAAAAAAAGAATTTTGATATATACAAAAAAGTTATGATGTATACGGTCCGCCTATGTCT
The DNA here is from genome assembly GCA_007258455.2 of Sequoia sempervirens. Lineage (NCBI taxonomy): Eukaryota > Viridiplantae > Streptophyta > Pinopsida > Cupressales > Cupressaceae > Sequoia > Sequoia sempervirens. Next base: position 221,110,189 of record VDFB02000007.1, read on the forward strand.
AAATTGTAATTGATTTGACTTCGAAACTTGATTAAGAAAAAAATATTCAAAAAAACACTATGAAACCAAATGAAAGCGTTAGATATCGTAGTTACAAATCTAAATTCAAAAAAAATAGAATTTTATCCTTCATGGAAAAAAATTTATGTTGTATACAGTGAGCATCACTCCTTAAAAATGGTGTTTACTGAAAAAAACTAGTTTTTGAAGGAGATGGAAAAAGAAGTGCAATCTAATTCCAAAAATTTTGAAAAAAATATATTTAGAATCTACAGATAAAATGTCACAAATCACTAGTTTGCATCATCTTCAAATTCCTCACGGTTTAGTTGCTATAGGTGCCCGAAAGTGAAGATTTAGTTAGAAAAAATCAGTTCAGTGTCCAGTTCGGCCAAAAATTGTAAACCAGTATTGTGGGATCACCCCTTGACATGAAAACCACTAGATTATTAGCCCTTGGATGCATGTAGGTTGTGGAGTTGATGCAGTGACCTAAGAGCTCCTACACAAATTGGTTTGTCTACTCCATGTGCTTGGTAGAGGTTGTGGAGTTGGTCTCTTTTGGTGACTTAGACTTCCTAGATAGTCCTTTCTAACATTTTTACTTTGATGTTCCAAGTCCATGTTTATTGGATCTATGGGGTTTATATTTTTTTGCTTAAAATGTTGTGCTTGTGAATATCTATGATATCAAATTTTTTTGGTTTACAAAATTAATGTGTTTTTATATTTGTGATTTTTTTATGGATAATTCATGGATGGGCTATGTATTTAATTAAGAGGTAACAAATAGGTTTTGAAAGGTTCTAAAACCTTTTACATAGATAGTGCAATGGCTACCAAATATTTTTTTCTACAACAAAACTATAGCCAAGCTATTACAAGAGAACATTAATCAAAGGGTTATCAACCTACAATATGCTTGAGCATGTCCTTACAATCCACACACCCTTAGCTTGGGGATGGGATTCCAAAATAATTTTAGGAATACCTCTCTTCCTTCTTTGAGCAATCATTCAAGACATGCCATTATCTAACTCCTTCAACCATGAAGGAAGAAAGGAGGGGAAAATCCTCTATCATCGCCTCAACTAGAGTAACCTCATATGAAGAGGAATAATTTCCAATTGAAGATGTCAAATGCTACACATAATTTTTAGATAGAGTAGGAATAAGAACCCTCCCACAACCCTTCTAGAGTGTAATGGGATCTAATGACAAAGATGCCTAAACTATGTCTAAAAAGGAAGGCCTAGTGTGGATTGAGGAAATTTCCTAAGCCACTCTAGCCCTAGGAGAAGCCACCTCAAGCAAAGACACCTAAGGTGAAACCTCTAATCTATCACACTATGATCCACTATTGGTGGGATGGGACTAGGAGACTCGTCATCCTAAGATTCAGATATGGAAAAATCACTCAATTGAATAATTGGGGAGGGTGTTCCACCACCATGTAATTAAGCCCACATTTTGATGGTGAGAATGACGATTGTCAAAAGCAAGGTGTCTAGCAGTGAAGCATCACTTGCAACAAAATGGGAGTCCCTCATAATCAAGTAGTTTAGCCCATTGCATATCCTCTACCATCAAGATAATATCCCCATGAGGAGTTTTGGAGGTGTGAATGTATACAAAAATATGATCATAATTAGTGTTTGATGTTGACTGTGATTGAATCAACCTTCAAAAAATGGCCAATAGCATTGTTGGCATCCTCAAAATAGGGGTTTTCCTAGAATTGGAGAGGGAGATTAGGCAGCCTCACCCAAACTAGTATAAAATTTAAGGGTTTTTTCAAAGGATTAAAAGAAGGAAATCATAACTTGAGAGAGAGGGATTGCTTGCCCCACATCCATAACCTACCATCTAGCACTAAATTGATGTCCTCGAGAGTCAAAAATCTTGTGATAAAAGAAAACCCTATCACAAGGATATAGCTCAATTATGCCTTCAGTAAGAGGCATCGATGACTCCAAAACTTTCTTATACAAATCTAAGAGATAAGGCCACAAGTGGTTAAAACCACAAATCAAGCTTCAATGAGCATAAATATATGTATGATCAATCATAGCCTACCTACACATCATGATAGGGGAGGATTGAGAACAAGGGGCTAAACTTCGCCACATTGAGGAAGGGAAGATGAATGAGAGGGAATCCTTGACCTGGCCATGGTTACATATATAGGACAGACCATGATCTTCCCCACCTACACCAACATTTAGAACCCAACTAGGAGAAATGATAGCTTCAATATCCATGCATCAACCATTGATGTATTCATTCAAAAGGATCACAAGAGAGCCCCTAGCACCAATAATCCCAAAAGAACCACCCAAAATAGAAGTGAGGGGTCCAAAAATGGGAATAGTAATCAAATTGATACTGCCACCAATAATAGCATCCACACATCTACCAAAGGCCAACAATAGAAAAATCTCATTTGAAAGCAAAGATAGGGTTCTGAAAATGACAAGAACGACAACATTTCAAAACTCCTCTATGGTGATCCATGTTATACATTGGTGATCACCTTCCATCACTAGAGCTAGGAGATTCTCTATATGAAGCCATATGGTCTAACTTATTGGTATGCATACATTCTCCACCTAATGAGATGGTGTGCTTTGTTTATTGTTGTAGTTAGCTTTCTTTCTTGTGTATGGTAGTTGATATAGTGGGGCACTACACTATTAAGAGTTAGTATCTTTTTGGCGTATGGGACTTTTAAGAGTGTTGTATGGTGGAGTTGCATTATGATATGATTTTGTGTGTATATTATTGTTTCTTTTGTTTGTCTTGATATGCATGTTTAGCTATTTTTAATGATTTGGGTGTTTTAAATGGTGTGTTGTAAAGTGTTGCAATGTCTTGATTGGTTTGGTGTGATTGTTTTGTATGTATTTGATGTGGTGAATATGTTGTGAATTTGGATGGGTTTGATATAGTTGATTGATTTAAGTTTTTGAATGAATATGTGTTTGTTAAGATGACTGAATTAATAAGATAATCACCAAAGTTAAACATATTTTGAAATTTTGGGTTATTGATTAAACACTCCATTTTTCAAGGCTTGTGATTGGGCAAGAAATGGGTTTTCATCAAATGTGTGGATTCAATTACTCCTCCAATAACAATTGGAGTTTGGATGGATTGACTTGTAGATCCAAGTTGAAGGCCTTTGTATTTTTTTATGTTGTATAAGAACACTTTTGCAAATGTGGCAAGTTGTTTCATGGCCTATATTATAATTATCATACTTATTGATGAAGGTTGTAATCTTGACCCATTGTAATTTTGTACTATTTATATATGTGGTATTCTAAATTTATAAAATCCATGCTATTGGTTCTTAAGAACATTTCACATGCATAGTATGGGTTATATGTTGGAATCATTGTTTAATTTTTAAAAAGTAACCACTTTTTGGGGTGCATTACAACAAGGCTAGGACAAGGTTGAATGTATAAAGGCATATGAATGTAATTAAATGAAGATAAAAAGGAATCGAAAAGATTCATCTAACATTAAGGCATGCCACATATCTCTATACAATAGTATTAATAAATTGCATTGAAATAAGCCCAAAACTAAATAGAAAATGGCATGTGTATGCATTTTTTTCCATTACACAACTAAAAGCATAAATGCACATTTTACTTCAACACTCAAAACAGAGAAATACGTATAATTATCAAATATTAAACCCCTATGACCTCCAACATATGAACATAAATTACTCTTAAGGTAAATTAAAGAGCTTCTGAAATAATTATATGAAAACAAAATAGGTGATTTTAAAGCACTAAAATGATGAATAATATTAAAATGGTGAAATTTGTATATACATACTATTTCCATTTACTTATGTATCCAATTTGTGGAAGTGATCTGATATTTGTATATATCAACAAATGGCACAATCTTGTGTGAAGTTGAGGTCATTCCCTAACCTTTATACATCCCTATATACATAAATTCTCATTCACTTAACCCCCAACTTATATTTATATGCACATATTACACGTTTATCACACTTATTTGTACACTTAACTAGATATCACCATTACCCACTTGGATCTAACCATTTAAGTATCCAAGATCATTTCTATATTCACAAAATTGACCATTTTCTTTTTTAAATTCAAACTTGTCAAGTAGTCACTTCATTTTCCCATCATAACCTGACTAAGTAGATGTTTTGCAAAATTTGATGTTATGTGTTAGTATTTAAAACCATTTCATTTCATTCATTTCACATTTTTCAATTCTCAAACACCTTGTCCCATCTAGAACATTAAAAGAGTAAATCAATAGTAAAATATTTGAATTCGTCAATGGGCCCTTGGTTTACTAGTGAAGTTGAAAGGTTCAAAATGAGCCCACCAGGGATCAAGTCTAACTGAGTGCAAAGGCTCCGACACGGAAAAAGGGATGAGGTCAGGATCGTGCCCCAGGCGAATTTGGCGGAATGGATACCCCTCAGTCCTTGGCTCTTAGCCGAAGAGGTTCAGCGCAAGAAGGCTCGTGCTCCCGTATTGGGTAGCAAAAAAGAATTTTTGGATGACCTCCATCAAAAAAAATATATATATTTGAATTCAATGCACTAAAATAAGAAGCCTACATGAATGATTATAAAACCATTGTCTATTGTCTTTGAAATTTTTCACATATTTATAAGAATTGGCCTAATAGAACACGTCTCCATACAACATAACAACAACCCTTAATCATATTTTTCAAATAACGCCAATCTGATTTAAATATTTTAATTTTATTTTCCAATCTGATTTAAATATTTTATTTTTATTTTTTAATTATAAATTAAATAACATTGTCCATCGCATCGAGTCCCCTAAATTAACTATTTAAGTAAATTAATTCACCATTCCTAACTATCATCCTTTAATCTAAACTATTTTATATTTATTAATTGATTGAATTTTACTTAATCAACTTAGCAATTTAAAAAAATTACTTTCCTTTACATATGTAAACATCAAGTCGAAAATAATAGTTAAAAATCATCATTTAAAGAGACACTAAAGAGGACTTAAGGAATTAAATGATGGTTCGGTGTAGTGCATGAGTCTGGATGGTGTGTTCATTTCTTTTTGGGATGGGCATGAGGTCTTTCAATTATGACCTATTAACTATGATTAATAAGGTCTTTTAAAAAGTTTGCAATTTGTTTGGTGTAAGTGCTCCCTAGTTTGCTTGCACCAACTAATTAGGAAGACTTCCCTCTGTCTTCATCCAAGAACCTGATAGCTTCTAGGTCCTGATTAGGCTTAGGTCATTAACTAAGCCTTGTTTCAACTCTGCTACAAAAGTCCCACTCCTTGTGCTTCACCTTGGAGGACTTAACACCGTTTGAATTTGTAAACTATCTCCTACACTTAGAAGGATCTAAGTGCCAACTTCACTCTCAACCTTGAACTGCTTACAGGGGTGTTAGAGACACTGAAAACATGCATTTCACAACCATTTAGATCCATCTTTGAGGACCTTCAATCTGCTATCTTACTAATTCCAAGATCTTGCTTTGAGGAGGCCTAATTGCTTGTAGCCCTTACCAGTCACCTTTTTTTCTTTTCTTGCTCAAACTTTCCAAACAACCTAGCAAATAAACTTCACTTCCAAATACCCTTTTTGAGTCTTTAAATGTTTCACAGGGTTTCGGACCCCTGACTCCTCCATACAGTGGGTTCCTACAATCTAGGGAAAATAGGGCTAATAGGCCTAATTCCTAGGGTTTCAATGATCTCCTGCTAATTTCTCACACAAATGGATTGATTAAGCCTCAATCCTTCTAGCATTCTTAGGTAAGGTTATGCCCCACCTGGAACTGTACTTGTTCCGTACAGTACCTTCTTCCCCTGCCTATGTTCTTCAATTTTTCACCTTCAAACCTCTAACCGGGCAACTTTAGCTCGCCTAGGGTTTGTTAATACATCCTACTGCTCGACTCTTCAAGACTCCTACCACTACATATGTACAAAGCAATGACTCCCCTAGAAAATCCATCCATTCTCAGGAAATTCCCATGGCTAGATTTCATGGGGGAGCCATGAAAAGACAAACTGACCAAAACTGAACCAGAAAAACCTCAAGACTCTAACCTATGAATTCAAAACACTAATTTAGCACAAAAAAACTAGACTACTGAATGAAAAAGACTTGAAACTTCACTATGAACATGAATACAATGCCAAATCAGTATATACAAAGCATTTTATATCACTGTTTCTCAAGATACTCAGGAAAAACACAGAAATTCCAAAATTCTCTCTATTCCCATTAACCAAAAACTTGATTACAACAATACCCCACCATGCATTCGAGCCACCCTTACATAGATGCCATTTTCCAAGTTTTAAGGGATGTTGGTCGATCCCACACTCCTAGCTTTTAAGGGATCCGAGATAACTAAGTTGCATGCAACCTGACAAATGTTGTCATGCAACTTTACAACAAATTTTTGCAACTTCCCATCATTGTGTCCTCTTCCTAATTTCTAGGACCTCTAACTCCTTGATTTTGAGCAACCAACCTCTTAACTACCTCTTGGCATCTTCTAACAACAAGGATGTGTTTAGAACACATTAAAGGCTCAATATTCAAATTAACTACTAAGGCTAATTAAAACCAACATTAACAACAATGATTAAACTATGGTGACCTTAGTCCTAGTGACTAATTCACCCATTCCACACACAAGCAAGACCTTCTAAGGTCCAAAATAAACACACTAATACCCTGACTTGGCTAAGGTCAGGTACAAGCCAAAATTGATCACTAACAAAATGGGGCTTAGCCTAGGTGCTCCTGCACCATCCTCCCCAAAACAAAAGATTTCAATCCACCCTTGGATTGAGTAGATTGGGATCAATACCCAACTTCTTGAACTCTGATTCTTGGATCCATACTGCATCAGCATCAAGTTGACCATGCCTTTTAACCAGATGTTCTTTGTATTCTTTGGTCCTAGTCCTCTTGTAGACCCTGGTATCTAGTATACTGTCAGCTTGTTTGACTGTGGCAGAAGGCAGTTTGAGCTCCTCCACATCTTGGATGATTTCATTGAGACTTTTATACATGTCTGGTGGTGGTCCTTTGTAATGAACCAGATCTGCAATGTTAAAAATAGGGGACAGTCCACTATCATCCGGTAGCTGCACCTTGAAAGCATTGTTTCCATATTTTGCTAGGATTGGACAGGGACCTATCCTCTTCATCTGCAACTTGTGAGGGACTCCTTTTTGCAATCTAGACTTGTTTAAATGCACCATCACTAAGTCTCCAACATGGAACTGCACTTCTCTTTTATGCTCATCCACCTTGGTCTTATGCTTCATGGTGTTTTTTGCCAATGTCTTTATGACTGTATCATGAATCTCCTGCATTGCATAGGAAAAATCATCAGCATATCCACTTCCCTTGACTCCATCCTTTAAGTCTCTTAGCTCATAGACTCCTCTAGGATGTAATCCATAGACAATTTCAAAGGGAATCTTCCATGTTGATCTGTTTACAGTGTCATTGTAGGCATATTCAGCTTGCCCAATCAACTGATCCCATTGTTGACCATACTCCTTGGTCAAGCACCTTAATAGATTTCCAAGACTTCTGTTTACAACTTCGGTCTGACCATCAGTTTGGGGATGGTATGCAGATCCAAAGGATAAATTAGTGCCCAATCTCTGCCAAAGTTTCTTCCAAAAATGACTCATAAACTTAGTGTCTCTGTCTGACACAATGCTCATTGGTAATCCATGTATCCTTAATATCTCTTTGAAGAAAAGAGAGGCTATTTGACTGGCATCATTGGTTGTTTTACATGGCACAAAGTGAGCCATCTTGCTGAATTTGTCCACAACCACATAAACACTATCCATTCCCTGTCTTGTCTTGGGTAATCTAACTACAAAATCCATACTCAAGCATTCCCATGTCCTAGTAGGAATAGGAAATGGTTGGTATAGGCCTGCATTTGAAGAAGTACCTTTGGCCTTTTGACACACAATACAACTCTCCACATATATCCTAACATCTAGGTTCATCCTTGGCCAATAGTAGAACCTTTGAACAAGTTCTTGAGTCTTGGTGATCCCAAAGTGAACACTCAATGCACCATTATGCTTTTCTTGTATCAAATTCTCTCTAATAGAGCCTTTAGGAACACATAGCTGATTTCCTTTAAACAAAAGATCACTTTGCAAAGTATATTTAGCATATTTACTATGAAAATGATTCTTGTACTCAGCACATACCCTATAAATGTCTACAAAATCTTCATCATCTGCATATAGATCCTTGAAATGATCTATTCCCATGCTCTTCAATTGGATCTCTTGAATGGTTAGGACTCTTCTACTCAAGGCATCTACCACCTTGTTGAGAACTCCTTTCTTGTGCTTGATATTGAAGGTGTAAGCTTGCAGGTACTCCACCCATTTCATGTGTCTGTGACTCAACTTCTATTGTGAATTCAGGAAACTAAGTGCTTGGTTGTCTGAATACACTATGAATTCCTTGGGAAGCAAGTAGTGCCTCCATTTCCTTAGATCTTGGACCAATGCATACATCTCAAGGTCATAAGAAGAATACTTCTTCTTGGCTTCACTTAACTTCTCTGAATGAAAAGCCACTGGTCTGCCCTCTTGGCTAAGAATAGCTCCAATAGCCACATTGCTTGCATCACACTCAATAGTGAATAGCTTCTCGAAGCTTGGTAACACCAAAACAGGTTGTGTAGCTATCTTTTCCTTTAACAACTCAAAACTTTTGTTAGCTTGCTCATTCCATACAAACTTAGTCTTCATTCCTCCTTTAATGGTGTCCAACATAGGAGCACAAATAGCACTAAATTGTCTTATGAACTTCCTATAGTATTGAGCAAGGCCATGAAAACTTCTTACCTCTGTTGTTGTCTTTGGAGTAGGCCAATTGAGGATGGCTTCCACTTTGTTGCTATCCATTTTCAAGTTGCCATGTGATAGCACAAATCCAAGGTACACCAGCTCTGTTTTGATGAATTCACACTTTTCCAAATTGATCATCAACTTCTCCTCCTGCAGCTTCTTGAAAATCAACTCTATCTGTTTGAGGTGCTCTTCTCTTGTTTTGCTATAAATCAGTATATCATCAAGATACACTACTACAAATTTTCCAATGTAGTCTTTGAGGATTTCATTCATGAGTCTCATGAATGTGGAGGGGGCATTAGACAGTCCAAATGGCATAACCAGCCACTCATAGAGACCCTCATTGGTTTTGAAAGTTATTTTCCACTCATCTCCCTCATGTACCCTAATTTGGTGATAACCACTCTTTAGGTCTATCTTGGTATAGTACCTAGCTTCACCTAGACAATCCATGAGGTCTTCAATCCTAGGGATAGGGAACCTATACCTAATGGTTATCTTGTTTATTGCCCTGGAGTCAGTACAAAGCCTCCATTCTCCTCCCTTTTTAGGTGCTAAGATAGTGGGTACTGCACATGGACTAATACTCTTTCTAATGAGACCTTGGTTTAGGAGTTCTTGAATCTGCCTAGCTATTTCCTCATTTTGTTGAGGAGTCATCTTATAGGCTACTTTATTTGGTAGGGTAGCCCCTGGTATCAAGTCTATCCTATGACTTATGGCTCTCTTAGGGGGTAATGCTACTAGTTGTCCACTACTCACAATGCCTTCATAGGTCTGCAACATTTTTTGTATCTCCTTAGGTAACTCTGGTTTTTCAGCTGCTTTCTCATTGCTTACCTCTCTTGGCCTTAGCATCACTGCATAGCCAACTCCTCCTTCTTCCAAGGCTTCTAAGAACTCTTTTTCACCAACCATGAGAAATTTAGGACCTGCTGTCTGCACCTCTGTATCTTCTAGCAAAGACTGAATTTTGAATGTTACCTTGTCCTTCTTGAAAGTGTAAGAGTTCTTGGCTCCATCATGCATAGCTTGGCGATAAAATTTCCATGGTCTACCTAGGAGCAAGTGACATGCATCCATAGGTAACACATCACACAAGACTTTGTCCTTGTACCTTCCAATTGAAAACTCCACCCATGCTTGTTCATTCACCAAGACATGTTGGCCTTTATTGAGCCATGTCACCTTGTAAGGATTGGTGTGGGGTATCCTTGTCAACTTCAGCTTGCTGACTGTCTCCTCTGACACAATATTGTCAGTAGATCCTGAGTCAATGATGACTCTACACACTTTCCCCATCATCTTGCATTTTATACTAAACAGGGACCTCCTTTAGCTTGGTTCTTCTTTAACCAGCTCCTTGATCAAAGTTCTCCTCATCATGAGGTTCTCACCTTCCTCAGAATTCAATGGTACTTCAAGATGTTTATCTGTTGCAGCTGTCTCATCATGAACCAGGTTAGTTCTCTTGTCATTTCCATGAGAGGTACCACCTTTCTCTGGACATCTATAGGCCGGGTGTCCCATTTGATTGCAGTGGTAACACTTCATGTTGGTAAAGTAACTGCCCCTTCCTTGTCCACCACTTCTTCCTCTAGAGCTAGAGCCTCTTCCTCTGCCACCTCTACTAGAGCTTCCTTCTTGCTGCTCAGATTATCTGACTTCTCCTTGGGCCCTTGGTTCTAAACTCCTTCCACCATAGCCACCTCTTTGTCCTTTGTTGTCTTTCCCTTTACCCTTACTTTTGGAGGTCTGCTCTTGCTTCTTTTTGCCCTTCTCTTCTATCTTTAAGGCCATTTGATAGCATTGGTGGATGGTTTTGAAGTTCACTAGGCTCATATCTTCTTGAATAGACCACTTGAGCCCATTCAAATACCTTGCTAGCTTGATGCTTTCATCTTCAACCACCTTTGATCTAAGGCACAACTTTTGGAACTCCTCGGTGTATGTTTGGACATCCATATCTTTTTGCCTAAGATTATGTCTCGTCCTATGCAACTGGACTTCATAATCATCAGGTAGATAGGTCTGCCTTATTTTGGTTACCATGCCTCTCCATGTAACTATGGGACCCTTGCCTTCTTTCTCTCTTTCAGCTTGTACAAATTTCCACCATGTGAGAGTTGCACCTCTCAACCTTGACTTGGCCACCTTTACTTTTTGGGCCTCTGTTATACCATCACATTCAAAGTGATTCTCTATGCTTTCAATCCAGTCTACAACTGAATCAGGGTCCATTTGTCCACTGAATAGTGGCACTCCTTCCAAAGCTTTGCCACTTAAGGCCTACAGTGCCTTCAAGAAGGGTTCTTCAGCAAGGACAGGGTTAGGTTTTGGAGCTTCCTCCTCCAAGTCCTCTTCTTTTTCCTTTACTTCTTGCTCTTCCTTCAATTCTATTTTATCCTTCACTTTGTCTGTTATTTCTTGGACTTCATCCAAGAGCTTCTCCATTCGAGACAACCTTTCTCTTAGCAGCCGGTTGTCCTCTTCTTGCTCTTCTACCTTCTTGGCTAACTCAACATTATTCACCATGGTTCCTTCTTCCTCTGGTGTATTCTCTCATACTGACTCAGTGGGTTGCAACATCAATCACAAGCCTGATCAAACTTTGCTCTGATATCAATATGGTGTAAGTGCTCCCTGGTTTTCTTGCACCAACTAATTAGGAAGACTTCCCTCTGTCTTCATCCAAGAACCTGATAGCTTCTAGGTCCTGATTAGGCTTAGGTCATTAACTAAGCCTTGTTTCAACTCTGCTACAAAAGTCCCACTCCTTGTGCTTCACCTTGGAGGACTTAACACCGTTTGAATTTGTAAACTATCTCCTACACTTAGAAGGATCTAAGTGCCAACTTCACTCTCAACCTTGAACTGCTTGTAGGGGTGTTAGAGACACTGAAAACATGCATTTCACAACCATTTAGATCCATCTTTGAGGACCTTCAATCTGATGTCTTACCGATTCCAAGATCTTGCTTTGAGGAGGCCTAATCGCTTGTAGCCCTTACCAATCACCTTTTTGCTTTTCTTGCTCAAACTTTCCAAACAACCTAGCAAATAAACTTCACTTCCAAATACCCTTTTTGAGTCTTTAAATGTTTCACAGGGTTTCAAACCCCTGACTCCTCCGTACAGTGGGTTCCTACAATCTAGGGAAAATAGGGCTCATAGGCCTAATTCCTAGGGTTTCAATGATCTCCTGCTAATTTCTCACACAAATGGATTGATTAAGCCTCAATCCTTCTAGCATTCTTAGGTAAGGTTATGCCCCACCTAGAACTGTACTTGTTTCGTACAGTACCTTCTTCCCCTACCTATGTTCTTCAATTTTTCACCTTCAAACCTCTAATCGGGCAACTTTAGCTCGCCTAGGGTTTGTTAATACATCCTACTGCTCGACTCTTCAAGACTCCTACCACTACATATGTACAAAGCAATGACTCCCCTAGCAAATCCATCCATTCTCAGGAAATTCCCATGGCTAGATTTCATGGGGGAGCCATGAAAAGACAAACTGACCAAAACTGAACCAGAAAAACCTCAAGACTCTAACCTATGAATTCAAAACACTAATTTAGCACAAAAAAACTAGACTACTGAATGAAAAAGACTTGAAACTTCACTATGAACATGAATACAATGCCAAATCAGTATATACAAAGCATTTTATATCACTGTTTCTCAAGATACTCAGGAAAAACACAGAAATTCCAAAATTCTCTCTATTCCCATTAACCAAAAACTTGATTACAACAATACCCCACCATGCATTCGAGCCACCCTTACATAGATGCCATTTTCCAAGTTTTAAGGGATGTTGGTCAATCCCACACTCCTAGCTTTTAGGGGATCCAAGATAACTAAGTTGCATGCAACCTGACAAATGTTGTCATGCAACTTTATGCAACTTCCCATCATTGTGTCCTCTTCCTAACTTCTAGGACCTTTAACTCCTTGATTTCGAGCAACCAACCTCTTAACTACCTCTTGGCATCTTCTAACAACAAGGATGTGTTTAGAACACATTAAAGGCTCAACATTCAAATTAACTACTAAGGCTAATTAAAACCAACATTAACAACAATGATTAAACTATGGTGACCTTAGTCCTAGTGACTAATTCACCCATTCCACACACAAGTAAGACCTTCTAAGGTCCAAAATAAACACACTAATACCCTGACTTGGCTAAGGTCAGGTACAAGCCAAAATTGATCACTAACAAAATGGGGCTTAGCCTAGGTGCTCCTGCACCATTGTTTTTCATCATTATAATCATTTATATGTTTATTTTTAATAGTTTGTTACAAGTGTAAGTTTAATTAATATTATACATAGTTGTCAAGAGACTGGCACTGGTACTGGAGAATGGTACCCGTACCAATAGTCTATTTGATATTACAAATTGAAATTTAGAAATGTCGACTTGTTTTTTTTTCATATGGAAAACTTGAGAAGACATCTCAAACGAGTTTCCCCATACCCGTATGGGGAAACGTGTCTCAATTTCTAAGACACGTCGGGACTGTCTTCATGCAACTATGATATTATAAGTTGATAGTTATTTGTCAAGCAAGGAAAAAATCACCTAATCCTTTTTATCTTGCTTTAAAAATTAAAGCAAAATAGTTGTTTGGACCCTAGTGTGAGATTGTTTAGTTTTGCTTTAATAATTAGCAAAATGGTTGTATGACCCAAGTATCTTCCTCATTGTAATCAAAGTTATTTGAGTTTTTTCTTCTGAATATTACTGGCTGTGGAAGCAGTAAAAGCCAGAAACAATAATTATCATTAAAACTTTATTTTATCGAGCTGAATTTATGCCGGCAGCTGAGATCAGTATAATAATGATTGAGAATTTTAAACTAGGAATCATTCCAGATATATGGAATTATTCTTTCAGAATATGGGACCCCAGTAAATTGAACAAACTCAACAAAGACAAAACATTGGCTGTAATTGTTTGGGAAGTTTGATTGACTCAATATTGAACCGAGCTACAAAAAAGATTATCATATAGAAGAATGCACTTACTCAAATACACAGAATAAACAATAGAGGTTCAAATCCTACCCTGCAACCTAGAAAAAATCATATTCAACAAGAATTTGCATCAGAATCTTCGGCTTTCTTCTCTGTAGTGGTCGCCGAGGAGGTAGTTTTGTTCATTGAGAAGCTCAGATCTACTGGTTTTAAATACTTGAGTAAACAAGAAAAGAGTAGTAAAGAGATAAGAACAAATTAGGAGGAAGGATAGGCCATAAATCATACTAAAAAAATTAGAAATGCCTTCACCTCCTACGAAAATTAAATATTGAATGTGTAAGTTGCATAATGGAAAATTACAAAAATAAACTATTATTTATTTATTTTAAATTAAGGTGAATGATTTCCTAAAATTAAATGTTTGAATTATTTTTATTATTAAAATAATTAAAAAACTAATATTTAATATTAGATAATTCCTCCCCCTCATTAATGGGATCTAGCGGGTTGACATGACAATGAATATTAGGGCTAATACCCGTTCCTCTTAGTATGGGATGGGTTAAGATAATTTTTGATGGTGCTTCTCGCAAGAATCATGATCATTTTGATGCAAGTTGTGTGATAAGAGATCGTAAAGGGAAAATTCATGATGTGGTGGTAAGAAAAATGTCAAAAACAATAGTAGAGATTCAAGCAACCCTATTAGATGTTCAACTATGCAACAAACTTAAATATCTTTAAGGTCCATTTGGAAGGTGACTCCCTAATAAAAATCAATGTTATCCAACACATAAATGCACCAAATTGGAAATTAAGGAAATATTTAATGCTTTTTTGGGAGATCCTTGGCCAACTCAATGATTTTTCCATCTCCCGCATGTATAGAGAAGGAAACAATGTGGCCAATAGGTTGGGCGATTGGGCAATTGACATGAATGAAAATGATATCATCCTAGAGATGGTATATATTTGGCACAAGCTTTGATGCTAGGGTTTGGCTAAGAATTCTCTCAAAAATTAATGGGCCTTGGGTTTAATTTATCATATGGGAGGTTGGTAGTGATGGGCCTTCTTGGCATCATAAGGCCTTGTGGAGCATCAACTTTTTGAAAGCGATTATGGGAATTTTTGAGGATATAGAGGTGGACTAGACATTCGTGTTAGACTCCAATGACCCACTTGTAAATGATGATGCAGAAATAGAGGAATAGTGTGATGGGAGCTTAAGATATTCTAGGATTAAGTCCTACTAGTGTCCTTGTGATATGTAGAGGTCTATAATTGGACAATTTTGGCTCATATGCAGTGTTCCACGGGGTTTTAGGGATGGGGACGGGGGGAGGGCAAGGGACATGTTTCGGGAGCGCGGGGACAGGAGGTCTAAGTTTGGGGGCGGCAGGGGGATGACAGCGAGGTGGCGACATTGAAATACATATAGTACTTGAAAAAATAGTTATAAAAAGATGTATAACTGTAGAAGCCTAAGGAATATGTAAAGTTTAAACACATTGCAATGATTTCTTTGAACTAGTGAACATTGAAAATCAAAATGAAAATATACTTAATGGACATTGAAATGAGAACTAGATGTTGCATAATTTGAATTTCATAATCATCATATCATGATTCATAATTACAATCAACAGTGTATCCCACGAGATGACATCTTCTTGAGGCATTTAGTCTAATAGTTCACGTGCCTTGCCCGTGCTAACACATTTTCAGGGTTCGACCCCTCCCTGCCTATGCAGCTGCAACGTGAATTGGAGCTTTGGGATGGGTATGGACATCCAACAAAGCATAAACAAAAAATAATAATAAAAAACCCTACATACTTGTAACTTTCAATCGCCCAAACTCAGATGCCCACAACTCAATCGTGTAAATAGCAAAATGAAAACAAAAGAAAAAGTCAAAGTTATGGCCGATTTAGCCTTTTAGGCTTTTAAAAATACTTTAAAATTTTAAAAAATTAATTTTTACTTATGGTTTTTTTTAAATCATTTTTTATTACATTTTTTAAGGGGGCGCCTGGAAGTTTCTTCCACTTCGAGGGACGTCTAGAAGTCTCAGGTTCGTCCAAAAGTCCCCTCAGAAGAGAGATGTCTCAAAGGCGGCAGAGAAACAAGGTACCGTGGGGGGACGACAGAGGGACGTTTCCCTAAAGTCTCTAAGTATCAGAAACGACAAGATTTTTGGGGGGATGCATCCATGTGGAACACTACTCATATGTCCTTTGTGTGCTAGATTTTTCTGATAGGTATATGATTCCCTTTTAAATCATTTTGTATTATTTGCTCTGGCATATAGTATATGGGTGTGGCCCCTTAGGCACTTTCATCTAAAAAAAATATTAGATAATCTTCTAATAAGATTGGCATGAAAAGAAGAAAAAAATGTTTTAATAAATTTATTTTGATAAAATATAAAATATTATTATCTTGATTTTTAAAATAGGATTTTAAAATAGAAAAATATTTTTTAGTATTAAATTGATATTAAATTAATAAGTTCATTTTAATTAAAATAAGTTGTTTATTCTTGATTTTGTATTATGCAAGTTTTTAAATTTATATCACTACATTAAATAAATTGGTGAAAACTAATGGAGTTGGATAAAAAGTATATTTTATATTTAGATTTTGGGAAAAAGTAATTATTGAAATTATAAATAAATATGGAATTAAAATTTTCATTACTTCATCAATTTTATTTTCAAATTGCTAAAAGAATTGAGGTAGGATCTAACAATGAATTTATTTAACAAAGATTTCAATTGGCTTTTAACAAAGAATTTAAGATCTTGAATATAAAAGAGATGTTTGTTTTGATTGTATGAATGTTTATTCTTCAATAAGAAATCAATGGGAAACTTATTAATTTATTGAAATTAAGAATTGGGATTTCAATTTAGAAAAGATTTTGATATTGAAGAATGATATAATGATTTAGAAACTCCAATATTGAAACTAAATTAAGTAGATGAAGAAATATAGGATTTCTTGTGTATGAAGAAACATAGGGAATTCTAAAGAAGATAGAAGAGATGAAGTGGTTTTAAATTTGAAATTTCTCTAAAATAATTCATGAATGAATTTTGAAACTAAGCAAAATTTGAAAGTAATACTTCACTAGGAAATCTATAGTGTTTGAAATCCTATGTTGTGCTAGAAAGTTTAATGTAGAAATGACCTAGGAAGAAGGCGTCTTAGTAAAAGATGTTTTATTATCTTATTAGATTTTTGTATGAATGAATCCATAATATGATTATGAGTGAACCTAATGTCTATTTCCTAATTCAAAGAAGTATTTGTGTATGAAATTGAGTAAATTTAGAATTGGGGTGAATTAAAAAGTAAAGTGAAACTATTGTCATGGAAAAATATAGTCCTTATGGTTGCAACAAATTTTGTTTTATAAATTGGGTTCCTCAAAAAAATTATGGATGAAAGTTTGTTAAGTTCAAAAAGATTAGCAATACTCAATTTACAAATTGTGGAGTATGATCGAATTAGTGATTGCCTATATATGTTGGTGTTATAACAAGAGTGTATTATTAGTGTTTTCTACTAACTCCAACATGCTAGAACAGAGAGAAAACATGAGAAATTTACTAGGAGACTATGAAAGAGTGTTTTGAAAATTAATGTCTTTGTCCTCTATGTTTCTAAATCCCAAATATAAGATGTGGGTTTAAAATGTGTTATGTATTATATTTTCACTACATGCTTGGTCATAAGTCAATAGATTTTATTGTGTGATGTTTTCTTTAACTAGATTAGTTAAGATGAGTTTGTCCTAATATTTATATGTGATTACAATTTTATATGTTGATATAGTATTTCCTTAGTGAGTTTAAAAAATGTATGGTTATAAAGAGGTATTTATGACTCCTTAGTGAGTAGTAATCTATATTGTAACATACTAACCCTTATTGAAGTGAAATTTTCTAAATTCACACCTTACGAGTAAATAAACTGAGTAACAAACCATTGCAATAAAAAATTTCCTTCTTTATTGATAACTTTCAACCAAGATGCATAACATAATACAACATGAATTCCTTTTCATTTCATAAAATACATCAATACAAGAAAGCATACATTTACTTACATAGCTCAAAGAGCTTTAGAACATATAGTTTTAAGACAGTCCAGGATCCTTCCTTTCAAATCTTGGTTCTTTTGTCGCTTGTTGTGGAGGAGAAGCATCACTCAAGCACTTTTCCACCAACCACGGACTCATAATGCAGTCCCCTGCACATCTATCATTAGATAGCTGGCCCTTCCCTTTGACAAGGAGATTGGTAGAGTAATCGACAATGAA
The DNA here is from genome assembly GCA_007258455.2 of Sequoia sempervirens. Classification (NCBI taxonomy): domain Eukaryota; kingdom Viridiplantae; phylum Streptophyta; class Pinopsida; order Cupressales; family Cupressaceae; genus Sequoia; species Sequoia sempervirens. The sequence continues at coordinate 221,128,434 of VDFB02000007.1, forward strand.
AACCAACTGGGCATAGTGTTGTGTCCTACATAACTAGATCCTTGTAATCCCACAATCTAGAACTAGCATGTAATACTGGATCATAGTGAACTGACAATGTAGTCTTGGACATTCACACTACTTTGGCCAAAGTTTTCACATTCAGTACTTCGAATGAAGTCATCTATCACATACACTACTCAGGGTCAATTTGACTTAAGGCTATCTTAAGCTACGCATATAAGATATTTCCTTATAGTCCATCATCCCAAATAACATATCACCATAATAACCTACTTGGAATTAACCTACTTAACTAGTAAGTTCACAAGCTAGGTATTTCCTCAATGGATAGTCCATCATTCCAAAGATAACCTATATACTTGGATTAACCCTACTTACATGTAAGTACTTAAACTCCCTCCCATACAAGATTATCTATCCTAGGAGTAAACACAAGCTTTCCTAGTTAAATCAATAACTTAGCTAAATGCACCATATGTGCTTTCCATGTTCAATCATACCTAGTATATAATACTTATGATAAACACCAATCTCCTACTATGGAGTACTTAAAAACACATTATGAAAATATCATAATAGAATCAACTTCCTTTTCAAAATAATCTAAATTCTCTAATGCATATACTAGGAAAGACATCTCAACCATGCATGCAAGACACATCATTCAAAAGTAAAATAACAAAGAAGAAGAGATCCCAATGCATGTTATCGCTTATCCAAATCAAATGGTAGCAATACAGCCTTTTCCACATCAACAAGCTTGGTAAACAACTCCTCAAGAATGTCACTACAAACTCTACCTCTCAAGTTGATAGCTTACTCCTCTCAAAATATAATCTCTTCTCAAAATATAACCTCCTCACAAACTCTATGAACTCACTTCCTTTATCTCTCTTAATGCAAAGTATTTAGTATGGCTGGAAAATACATAATTATGAATTACAAAAGATTTATTATCTTATGGAAGAATGTGTCCCTTGTTGGCCTCCTCTAATGGTTCAATAACTAAGCCCTTAAAGTTGTAACTTAGAGATTAGACATCTGCACTAAGTAGTTATCTTGCTCATCATGAAGGTTCATTTCATTGTCAACCCAGGGACGTAAACTTGAAATGGGTCAGCACTGTCTGTGCACTAGGACTCAATTGAAATCATCCTTAAACTAGAAAAGAAACAGTACTAAAAATAAAATGCTGGAAATAAATTAACATAAGAACTAAGCATGAATCAAAAACTACAATAAGCATCAACAACTGAATTGGAATGGATGACAGAAATAGAAATCTCAACAAACAAACAGAAAGTTACTCTATCTTCCTTAGCTGCAAGAATAGTCACAGGACATAGTTCCAATGGCTGCAGGAACAAACAACTGTTGAAACAAAAACTAATTACTGAACAAAAAATAACTTTTAAACTAAATGGGTGGAATTCTCACCAAGTGGGCCCCCTTGAGTGAGTCTCCCTTAAGCTAACTTAGATGCAACAAATCAGAATATCATTTTATTCCTTGAAAACATGATTACAACATATCAGCAATATGACTATATTACTTGAACTAAAAATGCAAGTACAATCTCAGAATATCCAACCTTATGAAAAGGGGCATCTGACCATTATTTATAGAGGGAAAAGCTTCTAATTAACCCTAACTAGCTAGGAAATTGACTCCAACATAATAGGAGGATGTCATTTATTGAAAACATGGAAAAGAGAGGGAGGAAGTTATGCATGCACCAGATTTAGTCAAAGTAGACTTGCCCCAATGAGGATCTAGCAAAACACACTTCCTAGATTTTCTCAACTAACCAACATGATCATTTAAAAGGTAGTTACAACTTCCATATGAGCTAGGAATTTCCCTCCATTGGAAGTTTCCCTCCATTGAGATTTTCCCTCCATTGACCTCTTTAATGACTATCTTTTTTACTTCCTTAGCAACCGACCAGCTGGCAGGAACTTATTCTACTTTGTAGGCTTCATTATATTAGCATCTTATTGTGAACTTACATATTGACATTAGCACGCACAAAACAATTGCATATCCATAATTACCTTAAAATGACATCCATTCAACGACATGTAAAATTAACATAGATAATTCATATAGCATGTTAATGTCATCAAAAGTCACAAGGATAAGTTCATGCCCAAAGTTCATAATTCTAGGGAAATAACATGGAGAATGCCAATAACCAGGTGCTAAAGTTTATAGTATCAACAACAAATATATGATAAACCCTATCAAAATTGACCCATTATTTGGACTCATCATCTCCCCCAAACCTAATGATCTATTGGTCCTCCAACAGGGGTAGCTCTATTCCTTTTCCTTCTCAAAGCTCTGAAGTCACCAATTGCTAATTGTCCCATATCAGTCTCTATAGTATTTAAATTGGGATCCAAGTAGAACCCCTGCTTATTTTCCAATCTGCTCCACCTTGGTCTTTTTGTAGCTATGTCATACTAATAGTATCTATAATCTGGTACTTGCCACAACAAAGTAGGTGGCTGGAATGTCAATGGAAGCCAATAGTGCTGCTTCACCCTTCCAAGTTGTATGTACCTAGTGCTTTGTTTACATGTTGCAACATAATTTTGCAAGGAATGGGGTTCAACATGTTTTAACTAATCTGTCAAACTATTCCATCTCTATGATAGGTACCCCAATATTGTTTTCCCTATAGTAGCAGCTATCTACTCATATTCCTGGTGTGCAAACTCTTCTCCTAGTACCTGCAAAACAACATGAGTAAACAACTTAAACAAGGAATTGCAAGCTAAAACAAGGATTCCCCATGAAATCCATTTACAAACTCAAAATAGGAAAGAAAACAATGAAGAACCAAATAACAACAATGAAATAGCTTGAATCCTAATTTAAATATGCAAACTCATGATCCCATGGGGGAATTGGTGCCAATTTGATGTAAAAATTGGCCCTTTCCCAATTCCTATGATGCAAGCTTGGAATGTTGAAGATGATATTGATCCACTTTGAGGAAAGATGAGAACTCCAAGCCAAATCTGCAAAAATCCTAGCTAATAATTCAATGATGGATGGTGTAGACACGTAAAATATACTGATTGGCATCGTGCATCTGATCCTGACTTACTAACATCGTTTCTTCCTGAATCATCCCTCGGTCTAACCATTTAATCAAATCCTCCTATCTGATTAAATTCATCAATATTCGTCCCTTAATTAAATAAATCATTTTGTCTAATTAAGTCACTTTCTCTTGTTAATTAAATCAATCCATTTGATCTAATTATCCATGTTTAATTAAATAATCAATTTATTTGATTAAATCTCTAAAGTCTATCCATTAAATTAAATAAATTAAAACCTTATTTGATTTAATCTAACACCATCCCTCTTAATTAAATAAATCAAAATCCTTATTTAATTAGCCTCTTATCATATTCCTCTCTTATTTGATTTAAATAAATCCATAAATCTAAGTCAAATAAGTCACATCATTCAATCTCCTATTAAATTAATTAACCCTTGATTAATTTAACCTCATCTCATGTCACATCCTCTAGATAATGCAAGTTGCATATGAAAATAGATTTAATTCATTTATTAAATCTCTATTTTCCTCACAAGGCATCTTTTTGAATATTCTCTCAATTTCAATTCAAAAATTCCAAGTCAACATGTACATCCAACAAGGCATTTAAAATCTCTTGCATGTCCTTTGCCTTCCAAGTGGCATTTATTGCATTTTCCCTTCCCTCTTGCAAGTCATTTCAACAAATTTGAATTTCAAATATTGGCATTTATTGGCACAAACCCCAAATCTTGCACATCCTCCATCCATTCATAGCTTGACAAGTGGCACCATATCATTGAATGAATGTTAGTCCCACATTGCTCAAATTTGGAGATTCATCCATCTTGAAATCCTATAAATAAAGAGCTCATATCCTCATTTTATCATCCACAATCCAAGCAAAGTTACCATGCTCAAATATCTCTTGAGTTCCATCCATCATTGAGTTCTTAGTTAGGATTTTTGCAGACTTGGCTTGGAGCTTTCATCAAATCCTCATCAACAAAGTGGATCAACATCATCTTCAACATTCGAAGCTTGCATCATAGGAATTGGGAAAGGGCCAATTTTCACATCAAATTGGCACAAATTCCCCCATGGGATCATGAGTTTGCACATTTAAATTAGGATTCAATCTTTGTTTGTCCTTTTCATTATGTTTTTCACTATTTTCTTTCCTATTTTCAATTTGCAAATGGATTTCATGGGGAATCCTTGTTTTAGCTTGCAATGTTTAACTTGTTTATTCTTGTTGTTTTGCAGGTATTAGGAGAGGGGTTCGCACAGATGGAAATGGCTAAATATTTTAGCATAATAACTTTGCAATATTTGTGGATGATAAAATGAGGATATGAGCTCTTTATTTATAGGATTTCAAGATGGATGAATCTCCAAATTTGAGCACTATGGGACTAACATTCATCCAATGATATGGTGCCACTTGTCAAGCTATGAATGGATGATGGATGTGCAAGATTTGGGGTTTGTGCCAATAAATGCCAATATTTAAAATTCAAATTTGTTGAAATGGCATGCAAGAGGGAAGGGAAAATGCAATAAATGCCACTTGGCTCAAGGAAAAGGACATGTAAGATGAATTTATTTCCTTGTTGGATGTACATGTTGACTTGAAATTTTTGAATTGAAATTGAGAGAATATTCCAAAAGATGCCTTGTGAGGAAAATAGAGATTTAATAAATGAATTAAATCTATTTTCATGTGCAACTTGCATTATCTAGAGGATGTGACATGGGATGAGATTAAATTAATCAAGAGTTAATTAATTTAATAGGAGATTAGATGATGTGACCTATTTGACTTAGATTTATGAATTTATTTAAATCAAATAAGAGAGGAATATGATAAGAGGCTAATTAAATAAGGATTTTGATTTATTTAATTAAAAGAGATGGTGTTAGATTAAATCAAATAAGGTTTTAATTTATTTAATTTAATGGATAGACTTTAGAGATTTAATCAAATAAATTGATTATTTAATTAAATAGGGATAATTAGATCGATGGATTGATTTAATTAACAAGAGAGATGACTTGATTAGATAAAATGATTTATTTAATTAAGAGATGAATATTGATGAATTTAATCAGATAAGGGAATTTGATTAAATGGTTAGACCGAGGGATGATTCAGAAGAAACGATGTTAGTAAGTCGATCGCGATGTCAATCAATATATTTTACGGTGTCTACATTTTGCCCTCTTTGAAGCAATGCTTGTTGCATTGATTCAAAATAATATCGATCAAAGCCAAAAAAAATTGATATTTTAAAACTTGTCCCACTCATCGCAAGGCGAGAGAAAACATGCCATTATAATGCCTCCTTGAGAGATCGAAAAAATTTTAATCTTTTGGGTGATCTCGTGGAAAAAAAAAGTGCGGCAAACAAAAAAGGGGTCCGAGGCTAAAAATGTGTCTAAACACAATAAAACAATGAAAAACAAGCCTCAAACAGACAAAATAGGTTCGAGGGTCCAAAACCCTAGCAGGACAGCCATTTAGGGTTAAAAAACCCTAATTTTTAGGCTTAAAAGGGGCCCGAGGGGTCACTTTCAAGTCATTTTCACACACCTCCGCTAGCAAACTTGAGATTTGAGCTCTGACCCTTTGGCGATATGGCGCAACGACAGCTTCCCCTACACATTTCAGACCGAGTTCGGACATACCAGCGGCCACCTAGCATCGGGGCACCGGTATGTGACCCTTACTGAAGCTTCGTCTTTTCATTTAATGCATTAATTACTGCTTTAAAAAGTGAGCTCGCCTCCAACGGCGCTATATAGCGCCGCTCGACATTTAAACTGCACCGCGCCAGGCTGTTTTGCACCGCAGCGGTGCTATTTAGTGTCGCAGCGATGCAGTTTGGAGTTTAGAAACTCCGCCGCTGGGGTTGGGCTCTGCGGGCTGGTTTGGGAAAAGTGCGCCACGGCGGCGCCCTTTTCATGCAAACTGCGATGCTGGAGGATAAAGTGCACCACGGCGATGCATTTTTTCTCTTTTTTGGGCTCGAGCGTCGAAGTTTGAGTAAAATCAAACTGCGACGCCTTCACAAATTGTGCCACTAGGAACTTTCTTGGAGCATTCGACCAAGAATTTTTCAAAAAAAATTAACACGGTGACTTTCCATGATGCAGGACGGGCCCAAGGAGCTCTACTCTCGAGACCACCGGTCGTGAGATTTGGCGAGCGTCTTACAGGACTTGAGCGATAAGGACCAGGACCGACTAGGAGCTACAGGATTATGGCATATTGCATACGCTACGCCCGTGCGCACCCACCTATGGATGTTGTCAGCGCTGGCTGAGAGGTGGCATAGCGAGACATTGTCATTTCATCTTCCCACTCGTGAGGCGACCGTCACCTTGGAGGACGTTTGGCACATTCTACGATTGCCTATTCATGGCCGACAGGTGATCTATGATATGGAGGAGGGACGCGAGTCCTGTATCAGAGTCCTCGCCACATGGGACATTATCTACTGCGAGGGGCAGATTGAGCTTGAGTGGTACAGGGTTATAGCACCTCCCTTCCACTGAGCAGTTGTAGCGATCATTTCGGGTTTGGTTACCCCAAACCGACGAGGGTGATATTTCAGTCCCGAATGGGGTTATTGGTGGGAGAGGATGGTCTGAGACAGGCCAATCCGCTTCGCATGGGGGCCTCTCCTTCTGGCTTCACTTTAGAGGGACCTCCACGAGTATGTATACATGGATGGCAGAGCATTGGGGGCTGGACTAACACTTCTTCATGTTTGGGCATGGGAGCACATTTTTGTGCTACGTTCACAGGTCATTCCAGTTCCGATGGGGGCAGAGGATGCCCTCATGGCACTATATAGAGGCGGTGTGTCCTTCACACACACTAGCGAGCATGGGATCCCCTACTGGAGGCGGGTCCTAGATGAGATGCTTGTCTTTACTTGGCGTCCATACCTTGGTCAGCCCGGATGGGCCGATGATGCTGCTCAGCTCTTTTACTACCGCTAGGATCGATATATGTAGGGGCGTGAGCACATGATGATTGAGAGGTACTTGCCCGAGCACGCACAACATCAGTTCAGAGAGTCGTAGGATCGGCCTGATGATAACTTTCAACAGTTGGTAGCCCGACCGTGGGCTTAGCGGATCCAGGGACCACACAGGTCTATAGAGACTGGTTCAGACCTCCCCTTCGGTTGACCATTCCAGGTGAGGATCTAGAGGTGTGCAGGGTCAGAGGCAAAGGGAGAGGATGAAGGCAAGGGCGAGGACCGAGGGTCGAGATTCGACAGGATCCACCAGGTGTGCCCCTAGTCCCTCCAGATCACGAGGATGTCCATATGCAAGATTAGCAACAGGAGCCGCCAGTCCCACCACCACGAGCCGAGGGTGAGGACCAGGTTCATGTGCAGCCACGGGTACAGCCACAGGGACAGGCAGACGGTTGGGATGCGTTGATTGTGCAGTTACAGGCCCAAATTTAGGCAGTGACCGCGAAGAGAGATCAGGCGAGGGCTGAGAGAGAGCAGCTCAAGGCTGAGAGGGATCAGGCTGTGCAGCAGAGATAGGCTGCAAAGCTATAGGCAGCCACCGAGCTAGGCCAGAGGTAGTAGATCGAGAGTATGACAGCCTCCTCCTCCCAGGGTACAGTGCCAGTATGATCTTACAGGGATGCTATCCGAGAGATAGAGTACTACCGAGGGCTTACCATGACACCATACCTAGAGCAGACTGGGTCCCAAAGTACTCAGAGCGAGCCAGCCAAAGACCACTAGAGGGTCACGGTGACAAGGGTGAGGGCAGCATTCACAGAGATCGGGGTTGATCCAGATGATACACAATTTTTGTACCTTATGGGCTCATTTTTGATAGCCCGATGGGAATTTTGTACTGATTGACATATATGTACAGTGATCCGATTTATTCTTTGTACTATGATAGTGACATTGATGATATGATATATATGAGCCGATTTTGATGTGATGTACTTTGTTCTCCTTTATGCATGGATGGCTTATTTCTATATGATTTGTAGTGATGTTTTTATGGATGCATTTATTTCTAATGATGTATGCGTTATGATTATGACTAACAGATCTATATTATGCTAACCTATGATATGATGTGCAATGATGTTATCTATATGATGATTTATTTTATGTCAATGCAATATATGATATGGGTTTTAATATGTAAAATGGTATGATCTATGGTATATGAAATGATGTGTGAAAAATGCTTATATATGAGATGATTTATGGATGGTTCAATGAGATGCTAAAAATAACAAATGTTATTATCCTAAACGTAATTATTGATAATGTATGTAATGCAATGATATGTTAATGCAAAGTGATATGTTGATGCGTAATGTGAACGTAATGTGATGATATGATGTCATTTATGTTATGCAAATATGTATGCCTAATAAATTAAATGCTTATATACCTATTGCTTATGCGAAAAATGATTATGAGATGCTTCCGTAGATGCTTATGTGATGATTTAGATGGCAATATGAAATGGTTGTAAAATGTAAATGAATGTTATGCAATGATTTATATGGTAGATGGTAATATGAAATGATTATGAAATGCAAATGCAATGTTTATGCAATAATTGATATAATGCCATGAGATGCAATGTAATGGGTGAAATGCAATGACATGGATGCACCTATTTATGAAGAATGTTTATGATAAACTGTTTATATGATGATAAAATGCAATGCATGTGTTTCCTAAATGATATGCTTATGCAATATGCTAATGATTTGTGGATGCAAGATTGATGGCGATGATGGTGATGATGATTGACTGTCATAGTACTTTGTTAGTGCAGTTAGTAAGAAAAGAAGAATTCATTTCAACAAGACCCAAGATTATGCAAATGCAGATGATGATGATGATGATGATGATGATGATGATGATGATGATGATGATGATTACTTGCTGAGGAATTGGGATTTTCAAAGGGCCAGATTTTCTTATGTTTGATAACACACGTGGTACGATGCATCAAGGTATAGAAAACTAGGATGGTGTGGTACTTAGTGTGATGGACTTTGACTTGACAGTCAGATAGGAGTATTCTTGTTCACACCTGACATACGGAAACCTTGCTAGGATGTACTTCAGAAGTTTTAGACACCTCGAACCAAAACACGGAAAGGTAAACATATCCTTGTAATAGTCAAAAATTTTCCCTAGACCTCTTCCATACATACCTAACAAATCAAGTATTCGCCGAGGTTATATCACAAGGACGTCCAACAAGCACAACAGACAAAAGATAATGATCATTGCCCCATTCCTATTTCTCTAAATCCTCTATTTTGGGATATCATCGAGACGTCCTTGGAATGAGCGCAAATAAGATAAGTCAAAACATAAAGACCAACTAAACAAACAAATTGATGCTCTTCAATACTGCTAACGGAAAGAGGATGTGTTTTCTAAGGATGATAACCGAAACTTATTGCCAAAAGATAATGCCCATTGTAGGAAGGATTCATCCTAGGACATGTTAGTGGATGGCGGCACGTCATTTCGTTTATCCAAAGTGCTCTAAGGGATGATTCATATGGGACCAACTGGATGATGAGTTACCAATACGAAGAGATGACCAACTTGCTTACGCACTGACTTAGACTTTAGACTTGACATTTCAAGTTTTCACTTTTAATCTACTAGACTTGTTTCCGATTGTCCTGCCAAAGATTGAGGATGATGATTAGTTTATTATGGATGGTGTTTATTGCGGGTGCAATCTAGATGAGACGGATGGATTTTTTCAAGTATTTGGATGTTTTTGATGTTTTGCAATGTTTTGAGGCTGTTTTTGGTATTTTTCTAGATTTTGCAAATGTTTTGATTTTTTTTATTTTTCAAATGTTTTTGGGATTTTTTTGAGATTTTGACCAAGAGACTAACCTAAATACCTATCCTAGGGGTCTCGAGGGCTGGTCAATAGACTAGCCTTGCCTACGTTATATACGCAAAGACCACGTAGTTCGACTAGTGACTTGACCAATTTACAGATGACGATATACATGATGAGATGTCAGCTTATTATGATGGACTCCTATACAACTGACCTAAATGTCTCGTGGGATGATCAAATATCAACCTTTCCTACATTCAAGCTCAAAGACGATGTAGTTCGACAAGACGACCCTATTTTTGACTTTTGATATGTTTTGATGTTTTTGGATTTTTTTATTTTTTTATTTGAGGACTTTAAGAATATACACGAATCCAATCTGATGAGAACGTGCCCCCAGCGTGATGCAATAGACTTCTCCGATAAAGGCAAGACAAACTAACCTTGAGGATGGGCTGAGTAGTACTAGGAGGGATCATGATATGAACATAGGACCAAGCTATGGTGCGGATGCGAGTGGATGAGTGATGGATGGAGACCTGAATGCGATGGATGATGGAAGCGAAATGGATGGATGATGCAGATCAAGCCATAAAGATCCTGGTGGATGGAAAGTGCTTATTTACGCAAGGTGCCTGTTTGCCAGGTTTCAATTCAAGGTGAAATTACCTCAAGTGCCACCTGGCGGTTTTACTAGAGGATCCATTTTTGATCCTTTTATTTTGATTTCGATTTCTGGTCACTCAAAAGATAGTCCTCATGGTTTCACTTTGCTAACCATCTTCGTGGACTTTTTCTGATTTTTTGGATTTTTTCGGTTCTATACCTTGAAAGATTTAGGCATAAAACTTTTTAAGATGGGAGCTATTCATTGGATTCTATAGAGGTTCCCCTTCGGGTGTTGATAGCTGATATGCCCCTAACTTATAGCTTGTTGTGATGATGAAAGGTCCTAGCCAATTAGGTTCAAACTTGCCTTTGTTGCTGGGGTTCGGGACATTCTTCCAATTTTCTTTTAAGACCAGTTCTCTGACTTGGAAAGCCCTGCTTCTAATTTTTTTGTTGTAGCTCCATTTGAGTCTATTCTGATAGACTTGCAAGTGATTTAAAGCATCTATTCGTTTCTCATCCAATAACTCCAGCTCGTTTAATCTTGACACCCGGTAGTCCTCATCAGTGATGAGGTTTTGCAATGATATTTTGAGGGATGGGAGCTCGATCTCAATGGGGAGTACGGCTTCTGATCCGTAGACCAAGGAGAATGGGGTGGCACCAGTGGGTGTGCAGATGCTGGTTCGATAAGCCCAGAGGGCGGGAAGAAGCTACAGATGCCAATCACGACCTGCATCATTGACTGTTTTCATAAGGATTTTGAGGATAGTTTTGTTTGTGGCTTCTGCTTGGTCGTTGCCTTGGGGATAGTATGGAGTGGAGAAGTAATGTTGGATTTTGAATTTCTCGCACAAGTCACGAACCTCCTGATTCTTGAATGGTGTCCCATTATCTGAGATAATGGCTTGTGGGACACCGTAATGACAGATGAGATAGTTCAGGATGAATTTTGAGATCTGCTTCCCACTGATATACGTCATGGGTATGGCTTCCACCCACTTTGTGAAGTACTCAGTTGCAGTTATGATGAACTTATGGCCATTGGATGAGGTGGATGTGATTTTTCCAATGAGATCGAGTCCCCATTGTGAAAAGGGCCATGGTGTGATGATCGAGTGAAGCTCTTGAGTTGGAGCATGGATGGGTTCCCCATGCTGCTGACATTGTAAACACCTTTTAGCGTGATCATGTGCTTCTCTTTCCATTGTGGGCCAATAATACCCCATCCTCAGCAGTTTCTTGGTGATGGTCATTCCACTCGAGTGTGAACCACAGATACCATTGTGAACCTTAGTTAGAGTGGTTAATGCCTCCTCAGCATTTAGGCAGTGCAACAAGGTACCTTCTATGCTTCTATAGTATAAGGTATCACCTAGGATGACAAATCTGGATTCCTTTTTGACAAGGGTTCATTTTAGGTTTGATGGGAGGTCTGCGGGTATGACTCCTATGCGAAGATATGTGTAGATGTCATGGTACCAAGGATCACCAGGACCAATGATTTCACACACATATTCCAATTCCGGTACCTCGAATGTGGCAACGAGAAGCTTCTCAATCAGAAATTCATATTTCGGCACGTTATGAGGGATGTCTAATAGGAACCCAATTGTAGCCATGGCGTCTGCTACTTTGTTGTTGGTTCTTGGAATCTGCTCGAATGTTATGTCAATGAAGGATTCCTTTAGAGTCTCCACCAATTTCTTGTATGGAGTGAGCTTATCATCCTTAGTCTGATATTCATTATTAACTTGATTTATGATCGACTGAGAGTCTCCGTAGACTTTGAGAGCTATGATATTCCATTGCACTGCTATCCTGAGACCTATAGTCAAAGCCTCGTATTTTGCTATGTTGTTGGTACAAGGAAATGCCAATTTGTGTGACTTTGGTATGCAATCCCCCTATGGGGTGATGAAGAAGACACCAGCTCCTGATCCATGTTGTGTGTATGAACCATCAAAGTATAGTTTCCAATGGTCAGTTACGTTGAGGTTATAAATGGATTCATCTAGGAATTCTGAGACAAGAGGGTTCTCAGAATAAATGGGTGCTTCTGCTAGTTGATCTGCAATAACTTGTCCCTTAATGGCTTTCCGATCCACATACTCGATGTCATACTCTGACAGTATCATTACCCATTTTTCCATTCTTCCTGTGAGCATTGCCTTTGATAGGAGATACTTGAGGGGATCAATTTTTGCAATGAGCTTTATCTTGTGTGCCAACATGTAATGTCTAAATTTTTGGGATGTAAACACTACTGCAAGGCAAGCTTTCTCGATGAATGAGTAATTTAGTTCATGACCAACCATTGTCCTACTAATGTAGTAGATGGACCTCTCCATTCCATTTTCATCATGTTGAGCTAGGAGAGCTCCAAGGGATGCTGTTGTTGCTGACACATATAAGATCAATGGTTTTCGTGCGATGGGTGGCATTAAAACTAGTGGTGTCAGTAGATATTCCTTGATTCTGTTAAATGTCTCTTCGCACTTGGTATCCCATTTGTATGCCACTCCCTTGTGGAGTAGGTGAGAGTATGGGTTCTGCTTGTCTGCCAGTTGTGCTATGAATCGTCGGCCTTGGAGGCCTCTCAGTTGTTTTAATGTCTTTGGTGCTTCCATCTCGAGGATTGCTTTCACTTTTGTCAGATCCACCTCAATACCCCTCATGGACACTATGTATCCTAGCAATTTACTTGATTGTACATCAAAGACACACTTCTTGGGATTTAGTCTGACTTTGTATTCCTCTAGTCTATCAAAGATAGCACTTAGGGTTGCTATATGATCTTGTCTATTTCTGGATTTTGCTAGAATTTCGTCGACATAGTCTTCGACTATTTTATGAATCATGTCATGGAATATCAGTGTCATGGCCCTTTGATAGGTTGCTCCTGCATTCTTTAGGCCGAATGGCATCATGTTCCAGCAGTAGGTCCCCCATGGACAAGTGAAAGTCGTCTTATGTTGATCTTGTTTTGCTATCATGATCTGGTTGTATCCTGAAAATCCGTCCATTAGTGATAGCATCTCATGTCCTGTTGTCATGTCTACTATCATGTCGATGTTGGGAAGCCAGAAATCATCCTTGGGACATGCTTTGTTCAAATCTCTGAAGTCCGTACGGATTCTGATAGCTCCATCAGGTTTTGAAACAGGTACCAAATTTGATACCCATTCTAGGTAATCGATTGGTCGGATAAATCCTGAATCTAACAACTTTTTGAGCTCCATTTTGACCAATAGGGCAATTTGAGGATGCATTTTCTGACGCTTTTGTTTGACCAATTTTTCTTTCGGATATACTACTAAATGATGAACCACAGTCTCTAGATCAAGCCCTGGCATGTCAGCATAACTCCATACGAAGTTTATTTGTATGTCCCTTAGGAATGCTACTAGGAGTTCTTGCTCTTTTGATAATAATGATTCCGCATAAAATGTGATATGCGGAGCCTCCTCTGTTCCTAGGTTGACAGGATTGCATTTTTTGGCCAAGACTGCTGACTTTTCCTGATGAATAGCTCTTAGAGGAAGATTGAATCCTTCATCCTCAGGCACCTCAGAGAGGTTTTCACCATTGGATACGTTCTTTCTTTTTACTTTTGTCTTGTCAGAGAGTGCCACAGTGTGGTTTTCACTCAAGGACTAGGATATGATTCTTAGTTTCTCACTTTTGCGACTGAAGGATTCAATCATTTCCCCGTAATAGGCATGTGTGTCCAACTCCATTATAAACCCTGCCTTATGATCCCCATCTAGAATGTTATCCCTCAATCCCATGAATTCTGAGAGTGCCTCATCATTTTCGAATGTATCAAGAACTGGTGGTCCTCGTTGGTCATAGTCGATCAGTTGGGGGTACACTAAATAGATCTCATGATTTGGATGGTCTATTTAAAGGAGATGGTGCTAATCATACACAGGGTGGTGTCCTCAAATAACCTAGGTAGATTGGTCATGGTATCCTCGTCATTGCTACTAATATAGGGCTCAATTATAAATTTATGTGTGTCTCTACCTATGAATATTGGTGAGTGTACTTGTACTAGTATTGGTTGAGGAGAAATATTAACTGTTCTAACTAGAGGACTTCGGCCACGTATGGTTATTCTCAGAGGGGTACATCCAAGACCAATATTTGTTATGGGTCGTGTCTCTGGCATGATAGGTATTATGAGCCCATTGTCATTTTGTCCCAGACTTTGATTTCTATCGTAGCCCATTGCAAGCATCATTTGTAGGCCCTTGCTTGTCTCATCCATTGGTAAATTAGCTGCCGGTATTTCATCTTGATACAACATGTGAGATGGATCTGCTTCAATAACCTCATGGCCAAGGTCTCCCCATCTTGTGAATTTGGGATAGTTTTCAGGATAGGTTTGTGATGTGGAAGCTTGATTTTCTTGTGGACGTCCTCGTGATCTAGGAGATTGTGGTAACTCTCCTATCACAAAAGCATTGTTAGGGAGTTTGTAGCTTCCACAACCATCCTCTTGGATGATGAGCTTGATATCAGAGATGGTGGGGATGGTGGGGATGGCGGGTGTCTCTGTCGCAGAAGTGGACGCGAGAGTGGCAGGGTCGGTGTATGGTGTGGATGGGCCCTTATCATTCTTTGGCACTTGGGGGATTTCATAATACTTTGCCTCAAGATTTTTGCAATATGAAAACGGTTTGGGATCTCCATGGACAGTAACCTCTTGTCCATTATGTGTAAATTTTACACATTGGTGGAAGGTTGATGCTATGGCTTTCATCGCATGGATCCATGGGCATCCCAGGAGGATATTATATGGCAAGTCAAGGTCCAAGACCTGACAGGTGGTTTCCATGAGCGTTGGCCCTACTTGAATAGGGAGTTTAATCGTGGCCTGAGACACTCTTTCTTGGTCATCATATGCTCTTATCGTGATGCCCTTTCCTTTGTCGATGGAATCTTCTGATATTTTCAACTGCTTGATGAGGCTGAGAGAACAAATGTTCAAACCCTTACCTCCATCCACCAAGACCCTTTTTATTTTGCTCTTGTGTACAATGGATTCCAAGTGAAGTGCACGGTTATGAGATGGTTGGGCGGGGAAATCTTGGTCAAATAATGTAAGGAGATTAGGCGTTATGATATTTCCGACCATAGCTTGGAATTGCTCCGCATCAAGATCTATGGGGACAGTGGATGAGGCTAATGCTTCCTCAAGGATCTTTTTATGCGCAGATGAGATTTTTAACAACTCCATGATGGAGATGTGTGTTGTTGTTCTCTTAAGTTGGTCTAAGACATTGTAACCATTAGGCATGGATCTAGATGAAGGGACTCTATTTGGTTGGGATGATCCTGCAATGGTGACTTTTTCGCCTCTTGTGGTGACTCCACAATCTTCGGCATGGGCACCTTTGATGGTGATGACCATGCAGTCCTCATTTAGGGAGGCAATGACTATTTCGTACACATGATTTACACTACCCTTCCCTTTATCATTTTTATTCCCTTTGTTGCCATGATTCAGCATCGGATTCGTGTAGATTTTAAGATCCTGATTTCTGGTAGGTTGTTCTACGTTTATGATTTTCTTATCGATGAGATCTTGGATGATGTTTTTGAGTCTCATGCAATTGTTTGTGGTATGACCTTTTATTTTATGAAATTCACAAAGTTGATTTTCATTATACCAAGGGGGTTTGACATCAGGTTCTTGGTAATTATTGAATGTAGGAGGCTTGATGAGTTTTTCGGCAATCAACTTTTTCATTATGTCCTCCAGTGGTTCCCCCAAAATAGGGTATTTTTGTTTAGGATAAATTTTGCGTTGGGGTGGTCCCCTTTGGTCATTGAGATTATTGATGGTTGGATTGTTGTTGGGTTGGTATGTTGTGTGATGAGTATTTTTCCGTTGATTTTGGATTTGCGGTGTGGGTGTATTTTGGTGAGGACCACTAATGACCACCTTGGCATCAACGATACCATCATTAGTAACGTTCTTGTTCCTTTCCCGTGTGTGAGGTTTATCATTATAATTGGATGATGGGTGGTTGTTTTGTTGTTCATGATATGATTTTGATTCCGCAGGTTGAGTCACAAAGGCTCTTTCAATGTTGAGTGCTTTGGAGATCAATTGCTCATATGTGGTGATGCCCTGAACCTTGAGATGAAATGCCAAGTGGCCTTCAAGCTTGGCTATGATGGTGCAAACTTGTTGTTCTTCTGGCATGGTCCACTTGCTCTGATTGGCCTTAGATTGCCATCATTGAAGGAATGAAGCAAAATATTCATTCTTTCCTTGTTTCAGAGCCGAGACTTCTTCGAGACTAACATCCATTGCAATGTTACATGTGTAGTTCTTAATGAATGCATCCCTAATTTCTTGGAATTTTCTAATGCCTCAAGGTAAGCGAGAGAACCATTCTATAGAGGGGCATGCCAAGCTCCTAGGAAATAGTCGCATTAGATAAGTATCATCATATGCGACCTCCATGCAATGAACCTGGAATTCCCTGATGTGATCTTCAGGGTTTCCCATCACTCAATATTTGTCAAATTTGGGGATTTCAAATCCCTTGGGGAATGGTTTCATCTCTAGGCTCCTATCAAATGGATAGGGACACAAGTTGCTTGGTGTTTTCGTTGTTCGTCCTGATTGAAGGTCGAGCACTTGTTGCGAGAGCAACCTGAGTTTTGTCGTCACATCACTTTGCGGATCATGGGGTGGGATGAAAGTGTTTTGGGGTGTTTGAATCATGGGTTGGATGAGTGGATTGTTTGATGCATTGTTTGATGGTATATGTATGTTCTAGTGGGCGAAGTAGGCTTCTACTTGCTTTTGTATGAACAACGCTTGTTGTTGATCTTCTTGTTGTTGCGCTAGGATTTGTGCTTGTTGTTGCTCTTGCTGTTGTTCCAACAATGCTTGTTGTTGTGCTTGTTGTTGTTCCAACAACGCTTGTTGTTGGGCTGCCAATTATGCTGCTTCTTGCTGCTCTTGGTATTGCTTTAGTGCTTGTTGATATGCTTGCAATTGTGATGCTTGTCTTTGTGCAAAAATTTGTGCTTGGTATTGAGCTTGTTGTGCTTGATATTAAGTTTGTGCTTGTGCTGCTTGTGCTTGTGTGGCTTGTTGCTGTAATAAAAGTTGTGCTTGAGCGACCCTTTGTACTTTCAATGCTTGTACGGCTTGGGCTTGTTGTTGTTGTTGTTGTTGTTTTTGTTGCAATAATGCTTACGCTTGTGCGGCTTGTTGCGCTTGTAGTGCGTCTTGTGCAGCTTGAGTGGCTTATGCAGCTTGAGCAGCTTGTTGTACAGATTTTTGTTTCTGAACTTGTTGGTATCCTCTTTGGAAAGCAGCTTGCAATGTTGCGTCGTATTGGCTTGATGTGGTGAAAGTTGGTGGTGGTGGAGGTGGTGGTGGATTTGGAATGGTGGTAGGTGATGATGTTGTGTTGATGTTTTGGGTGTTGGATGGTGTTGTTGTTATGGTTGGTCCTTGGGAGACCATGCTTTGTGATGTTAAGGGTGTGTTTGATGATGTTACCATTGCTTGTGTGTTTGTCGTTTGTTGTTGCAATATCAACGACAAATTTTGGGTGCTTGGTGCAATGCTTTGATTGATGGTTGGGATATATGTTTGATTGATACTTGGTAGGGGAGGAAGCCCTAAACCAAGGAGTGGTGTGGATTATAATGGCAATGGTGGGAGAGGTGGAAAGGTGAGGGGTGTGAGTTGTTGTGAAAATGTCGTGGTGTCGAATAGGCCACCCGGTCTGAACATATCTTCCTCTTCTTGTGAATTTGTGGGAAGAGGTGTTTGTGGTGTTGCGTGAAAAAATGATGATGATGGATCGTGATGGAATGTGAGAGGAACATTCTTGTGTAATGGGTTTTGGGGTATATTTTGTTCCAAGGTGGTGTTTGCATCCAAATTTTGATTATTAACAAGGGGGTGTCATTGAAGAGCATTGAGAAATGTATTTCCCTTATTGACATTGGGTTGGGTTGGAGCAAACGATGTTGTGATTTGCGGAATGTTTTGTGTGATGTTTTGGGATGGAGGTGTAGATGAAATGGGGATGGTGGATGAGATAGGTGGAAAGGATGTCTCCACTATAGTACTTACATCAAAATCCGAAGGTAACTTAGCCCCTTGTTTTGCTAGTTCAAGCATGTATAACGAAGGGTTGAGTCTCATCATGATGTTGATGATTTTATTATTCTCCAAATTTTGAATCATTTCAGTCATTTCTTCGTGAGACATTCCAAAGGTAAGATCCTCTCCATGATTTTATTCTTGCGGATTTTGCGATGATGAGAGGGTCAATGGATTGCTTGATTCAGTTGGATTCATTTCTGTGTTTGTTTGGCTAAGATCGCTTGAAGCGGGTGTTTCTTTGTTGGCTTCCATACTCTTCTTGTATTGAGATCTAGTTAGAACCATAAAACAAGGATCAATATTCGAGAATATGGGAGATGAATCTCTTGATTCTTTGGATCGATCGTTATTTTATGCCCCAAAGTATAATTTTTTCAAGGATGCCTTGAGGATCAAAGGTGATGATATGATGATGTTAGGGATGGATGATATGGATGTTTTGGATTTTGATAAATCTTGAATGAGATACTAGGCTTTTTAGGACTTGTGGATTTTGATTTTGATTTTGGATTTGAGATTTGAGATTTTGTCCTTGATTTTGATTTTGATTTGGATTTGGATTTTGAAAAAAAACCCTAAGATGTTGGATGATGATCTAAGGGATAGCTTTGTTCAAAGGATGATGATTTGAATATGTGTGAGGAGAAGGATGCATCTACCCACACCTATTCAAACAAGATGATTGTTTCACTAAGCATATGAAGAAGGATTCATCTACATACACTAAGCTAGACAAGATGATTTTGATAACTTTGACTAAGTATATACAAAAGGATGCATCTACACATACCTAGCCAAAGGTGTTTTGATAAAAAAATTCAAGGATTTAGTCTCAATGATTTTGATGATTTTGATTTTGCCACAAAGCCTAGTATTTAAGGATGATTTCAAGATTTTCCAAAAGGTGATTGTGAGATGATGTTGTTTTGATATTTTGGAGGATGGATGAAAAAAGATTTTGATATGTTTTGATCCTAAGGTGAACCTAAAAAGGTACACTTTTTTTGCCTAGACCTAGGTTTTGAAGAGCATGCAAATGCTTCCTATAGACCTTTGTAACCAAGAAATGATTCCATTTGAACATTCATTTTCGGATTTCCAATCAATGATTTGTTTTTCTTTTGGGATTGTGGGTCTTCAACACATATGAAAGTTCATTTTGCTTAGCTTTTCTTAATGAATTTATTTTACCAAAAACACTTTCTTCAATTAGGTTTTCAAACTAAGATGTCCAATGTCTTAATTTCTTCAAACCCCACAAGATATGTTATGTGGAAATTCGATGAACTTAAGGCAAGGATTTTCGTATTGTTTACTTAAGGAGACAAATTGAGATATAATCCAATGTTTAGAAACCTCTAAGGACATGAATCCCAAGGGCAAGCAATATCATATGGATTGAGTCAATTGTATTTGTCTTCAAAAGGGTTTGAAATTTGGATGTTGTTAAGTGTTTTTTTTAAATGTTTTCGATCAAGTAATGCATTTTGTAACCCAAGAATAAGTACAATCCTATGGATGTGTAAGACAATATTTGTTGGATTCCCACTTGGACAAGTCTAGCTACGCTTATCTTTAACGAATGGTTAGATTCTTGACCCCACTAGCTCCCCTCCACGACACTCACTTATACGGGGCAGCCAAGCATCAACACCCATGAAACTCCCATGGCATGTTTTCCATTTCTACTAGAAGACCGTAAAAGTGTGGGGTGGCTTGAGAACGACCGTTCTTGCACCAACAAATAGATTAAGGATTTTGGAAAATTCTAGTACACGGGTTTTAGTAAGGACTTTTTGTTCATGGAGATTGACCCATACGGCAAGAGTCCCCTTTCGGATCCATCTTGTCGGAATCAACCGTGTGATATTGGCGTTTCATCCAATATCCACATTTATATCCTGGTTGGAAATACTCTTGGCTTTAGAGTGTTACCGGTTGAGTCATTCCCTTAGGTGAGTACTTTTTCCCCAAGGCAGGCCATCTAGGATAAACAAAAACGAATGAAGAACAATATTCATAACTCGATCAATCCTTGTTGGCAACAAGGAGAGAGAATATACGCAACAAATCCCCCACTCACACTCGTACAATATGTTGTTCAATTTTAATCCCAAATCAAAGTGTGGAGGTGATTGCTTTGTCTTAACCCAAAGTCATGAAAAAGGCCTTTTGATTCTCAAGATCGCTATAAAATGCAAGAGAAGCGCATACGTCCTTTTTCAATGGCTTTAGTCTAAGTAAGCCCTCATGAAAAACAAAGCTACGCTTGTTCTTTTTAGATCCACAAAGCAATATGTGAGTTCGTTTTAGATCACCAAATCACAAGTGAAAGACATTTGTTCAATTTGTTAATCCAATAAATTAAATCTAGTAAGTTGTGATCCTAAAGTTTGTTTTAGCCTTTTTGCAAGAAATGGAAAGGTTCTTTTTAAGCCCAAATTAAAATTAGTGTCCTAAGAATGAAAAGATAACAAATCCTCACAATAGTGTTAAATAAACACTAAAGTGTTTAAAAACACTTTGATTTCATAAGACATAGCCCTCATGCTCCTTTTTTCTTCAATTTTGATTTCCGACCTACAAAGAAGAAAAATAGATCAGATTCTAGAAAAATATAGAAATTAAAAAGTAGAATATAGAGGAAAAATCAGTCATAAATCAAAAGCGCGTGCTAAAATTAAATTTTCCCCTTTTATTGTCTTCCAGCGGCGCAACTCGTGAAGGCGTTGTAGTTTGTTCTCCCAGCGGTGTCCTCATAGCGCCGCTTACCAGTCAGCGGAACTCTGTGTCGGGATAGAGAGCTCAATTGCGTCACAATTTTCGCCCAGCATCGCAGTTTGTGTCCAGCGTCGTTGTTTAATATTTTTTGAAATTGTCTGCAGGTTGGCGAGTCCAGCAGTGGAGTTTAAAATTCAAAAATCTTGGCGGGATGAGTCCAGTGGCGTAGTTCATGTTTCAAGCGGTGCCATATAGCGACGCGGGAGAGCCCGTGGTGCCAAAATAGCAACGCTAACGAGCCCATGGTGCCAAAACAGCGACACTGACGAACCTACGTTGGAATTTCCTATGTGTGAAGAAAAACATGGAAATTTCAAGAAAATGTTACAAATAATGATGTCAAGCCCTCCTTCTAGCGCCAAATGTGCAAACCCTTCCCCTAGTACTTGCAAAACAACATGAGTAAACAACTTAAACAAGGAATTGCAAGCTAAAACAAGGATTCCCCATGAAATCCATTTACAAACTCAAAATAGGAAAGAAAACAATAAAGAACCAAATAATAACAATGAAATAGCTTGAATCCTAATTTTAATAATGCAAACTCATGATCCCATGGGGGAATTGGTGCCAATTTGATGTGAAAATTGGCCCTTTCCCAATTCCTATGATGCAAGCTTTGAATGTTGAAGATGATATTGATCCACTTTGATGAAAGATGAGAACTCCAAGCCAAATCTGCAAAAAGCCTAGCTAAGAATTCAATGATGGATGGAAATGGCTAAATATTTTAGCATAATAACTTTGCAATATTTGTGGATGATAAAATGAGGATATGAGCTTTTTATTTATAGGATTTCAAGATGGATGAATGTCCAAATTTCAGCAATGGGACTAACATTCATCCAATGATATGGTGCCACTTGTCAAGCTATGAATGGATGATGGATGTGCAAGATTTGGGGTTTGTGCCAATAAATGCCAATATTTGAAATTCAAATTTGTTGAAATGACATGCAAGAGGAAGGAAAATGCAATAAATGCCACTTGGCTCAAGGCAAAGGACATGTAAGATGAATTTATTGCCTTGTTGGATGTACATGTTGACTTGGAATTTTTGAATTCAAATTGAGAGAATATTCCAAAAGATTCCTTGTGAGGAAAATAGACATTTAATAAATGAATTAAATCTATTTTCATGTGCAACTTGCATTATCTAGAGGATGTGACATGATGAGATTAAATTAATCAAGGGTTAATTAATTTAACAAGAGATTAGATGATGTGACCTATTTGACTTAGATTTATGGATTTATTTAAATCAAATAAGAGAGGAATATGATAAGAGGCTAATTAAATAAGGATTTTGATTTATTTAATTAAAAGAGATGGTATTAGATTAAATCAAATAAGGTTTTAATTTATTTAATTTAATGGATAGACTTTAGAGATTTAATCAAATAAATTGATTATTTAATTAAATAGGGATAATTAGATCAGATGGATTGATTTAATTAACAAGAGAGATGACTTGATTAGATAAAATGATTTATTTAATTAAGAGATGAATATTGATGAATTTAATCAGATAGGGGAATTTGATTAAATGGTTAGACTGAGGGATGATTCAGGAAGAAACGATGTTAGCAAGTCAGGATCAGATGCACAATGTCAATCAGTATATTTTATGTGTCTACACTTGGTATGCTTCATCTCTAACATGCATGATCCTATTTTTGTAGCTCGGACAATAAAGAATTATGTGTCATGTATAGTAAATGTTTGAAGGGTTACTAGATTCAACTCTTAGAGGTAAGGGGTATGGAGTTCTCTTTCCCTATATATTTTAAAGTATTTCCCCCAGCTAACTTCATTTTGGATCCATGACATGAATGCCCTCAAGTGAATATCTCCAATGTATAACAATGGGTTCTAGTCATGATCATTAGGCACATCATAGTTATGCAAGTACAGTTCACATAGCAGATTTTTAAATTTCAAGAGAGGATTGGTAGGCTTGGAAAAACTCATCTGGGGTTTCAATAGAAGGGCTTAAACCTAAAATAACCCTTGACAACTTGAAAGAAAGATGACGCTCCTTCAAATGTAGTGCATATACTCTGGGAGGAGTTCTACATGCCATCATTTGTGGTACCAGAGCCACCACATTATCTACCTTATCCTTCAATGCACAATCTCTGCATTCTTTCCCTCAATTTCTGCATCTTTCTTTTTAACTTCTTCCTGTAACTTGATTCTTTCCTTATTCCACTCCTCCTCTTTCTTTTGCATTTCATTCCATAAGTTTAGGGCTACAAGATTCCATGAAAAAGTGGGAGGTTTATGTTCCCCTACCAATATCTTTCCTTGCACCGACTCATGCCATTCAAGTTGCTCTGGTTGCATAGGTTCTTGCTGTTCATCTTGCTCTAGTTGTAGAGATTCTTGTTGTTCATCTTGCTTTTCAATAGCAGCAAGCTCTGCTAATCCTATGTTTGCATGTTCCTCAAAAATTTCTTCCACTTCAACATTTACCTGCCCCTTAGGAGCTTCTCTCTCCTTCCTACATGTTCTTTTGAGTCTAGGACTTCTTTTTGGAGGCATATCAGTAGCTGGCTTAGCTGGTTTTGATTTCTTTGGAGGGATTTTATGTTTCTCAACGGCTGCAAGATGACCAATGTCATCAGCCTTTCATTTCCTAAGGCTAGGTTTCACTTTTTCTGATGTTTGCTTCTTGGCCTTCCCTTTTCTAATTTCTTCCTCTCTCATTTTTTCTTCCTCTTTTCTAATGGCAGCCCTAGTACGAATTAGATTTTTAGGGAGAAAATTGACATTAGGGTCTGAGGATGAACTTCCTTCATCCAAATACTCTGATTTAGAGAATCCAATTTCTATTGTTGATTCAGCTGTAGGAGGGTTTTTGCTAGGGTTTGTGCCAGAGGTTGTAGCTCCGGGAGTGGTTTAGCAACCCTTTCACCCCTACTAACCCTACGAGCTTTGGGCTGACCTCTAGGACCCACGTTTTTCTACTAACAATTTTATCAAACAGTGATGGGAGACAGAATTGTCCCTACCTTTTTTTGTTTCAACTATCATGATTGCAAGAAGGTTGTACAACACATTGGGCACGTTCATCCTTCTGCCATGTCTCATATGGTGCAGGAGCTTAAAATGCACATAATGGAGGCATGACTCGTGACCCTCACAAGTAATATATTTGATAATGTAGACATGAACAACTTGTTTCCACTTTTCTAGCAGAGAAGTTCTCCTTGTTCCTTGCTTATCTACAACAAGCAAAGGATCACTAGGTTTAGTGAATTCTTCCCTAGCTGACCTCGCATCCCTGGAAGTAGGGTAGGGCTCTCCTTCAGCAGGAAAACCTATTACCTCAACAATTCTCTCCTTAGTGGCTATCACTTCTAGCCCTTTTACCATTGCCTTACTGTCAGAAAGTGTTTCTCCAAATTCTAGAGCAATGTCCTTGTAGACACGTAAAATATACTCATTGACATTGTACCTCTGATCCCGACCACTAACATTGCTTCATCCTAAATCATCCCTCAGTCTAACCATTTAATCAAATACCTTTATTTGATTAAATTCATCAATATTCCTCTCTTAATTAAATAAATCAATTATCTAATTAAGTCATCCTTTCTTGTTAATTAAATCAATCAATCTGATTTAATTATCCCTATTTAATTAAATAATCAATTTTATTTGATTAAATCTGTAAAGTTCACCCATTAAATTAAATAAATTAAAACCTTATTTAGTTTAATCTAACTTCATCTCCTTGGTTAAATAAAACAAAAATCTTTATTTAATTAATCTTCAAACCATATTCTTCTCATGTTTTGATTTAAATCAATCCATAAATCTAAATCTATATGTCACATCATTTTGATCTCTCATTAAATTAATTAACCTTGATTAATTTAATCTCCTCTCATGTCCCATCCTCTAGCTTTTGCAACTTGCACAAGAAAATAGTTTTAATTCATTTATTAAAACTCTATTTTCTCTCAAAAGGAATAATAAAGGAATATTCTTCAAATTTGAATTCAAAATCCAAGTGGACTTTGTCCTTCCAACAAGGCATTTACTCCAGCTAGAAATTCCTTTTGCCTTGAGCCAAGTGGCATTCAATGCATCTTCTTTCCCTCTTACATGTCATTTTAATAATTTCAAAATTCAAATATATGCATTTATTGACACATTCTTCAAAACTTGCACATCCCCCATCCATTCACATATTGACAAGTGGCACTTTGTCATTGGTTGATTCTTAGTCCCACATTGCTCCATTTTGGACATCTCTTCAACTTGACATTCTATAAATAAGAGGCTTCATTCCTCATTTGATCATCCACAATTTGAGTAAACTTACTATACTCAAATCCATACCAATCTATCATCAATTTCATCCAAGCATAGTTAAGTTTTTTGCAGATTTTCAACATGGAGCTCCATTGAAGTCATCACCACAAGCATGCATCTTTCATCAATCATCTTCATCACATCATTGGATTTGGGAAAGGGACAATTTTCACATCAAATTGGCACCAATTCCCCCATGGGATCAAGAGTTTGCATTGCTTTCAATAGGATTTAGCTTACTTTCTTGTTCTTTCATTTTATTCTTGTTTTATTTCCTATTTGGAACTTTCTTAATGGATTTCATGGGGAATCCTTGTTCTTACTTGCATATGATCTTCTAATGTGTTTTTTTATTGTGTTTTGTAGGTATTTGGAGTGTGGTTCTACATTTGGCGCTAGAAGGAGGGAAAACTAGGAGATCAAATCACGTTTTTTGAAAAAAAATTGTGCCTTTTGTGTGTTTATAGAAAACTCCACCGCTGGAAGCTCAGCGTCGCTATTTACCACCGCTGAGAACTCAACGTCGCCATATAGCACCGTTGAAAAGTTCAAACAACGACGCTTCAGACTTCCCGCCCATAATTCAAATTTTCAAACAGAACTACTGATATTTTCTCTCGCTGGAATCTTTTCAAAATCCAAACTGCACTGCTAATCAAAATAGCGATGCCTTCATGTTCATTGGTCTAGCTGCAGAGCGACAGTGACTAGTAAGCGGCGCTATACATCACCGCTGGTGACTTCAAACTGCGACGCCTTGGTGGATTGCACCACTGGAGGGAAGTAAAAAGTGACAAGTTATTTCTAACACATGTTTTTTATCAAATTTTGGTTATTTGGCATGTTTGTTGCTTTCTTGACCTCTATTTTTGCATAATCTAACTAATTTTCTTATAGGTTGAATTGCTCAAAGGTGAAGAAGAAAATAAGCATGATGACCTCATCTCGTGATACCAAGTGTTTTTAAACACTCTAGTCTTTGTTCAACACTCTTAGAGGATTCACTATTCCTCTTAAGGAAAAATTTGCTATCTTTCACACTTAGGACTTACTAGTTTCATTTTGGGCTCTAAAAAGAACTTTTTTTTTCAATTCTTGCTACAAAAGGAGCTTAAAATGAACTTTAGGACACAAACTCACTAGATTTCATTTGGGACTAATAATTGAACGAGGCAAATTCTCACACTTCATTTAGTGCTATAAAAAGAAAGCATTATTGCTTTTGTTGGATTAAAAAGAACATGTGCAACTTTGCTTCATGATTACTTACTCAAACTAATGCCATTGAAAAGACATATGCACTTCTCTCGCGCCTCACGACAATCTTGAGAATCAAAAGGCTTTTTGGTGGTCTTAGGTTGAGATAAAGTGATTGCCTCCACACTTCATTTTGGGCTTAAAATTGAACAAAACATTGTGTGAGTGTGATTAAACCTATTGCATGTGTTCTCCCTTTGTTTCTAAATGAAGGTTGATTGAACTATGAATACGTTTACTCACTATTGTTTATCTTAGAGGGCCTGCCTTGGGGAAAAATTACTCACCCAAGGGAATAACTCAACCGGTAACACTCTAAAACCAAGAGTATTTCCAACCGGGATATAAATGTGGATATTGGAATAACTGCCAGTATCACGCAGTTGGCTCCGACAAGAAGGGCAGCAATGGTCTATCGCCATGTTGGGTCAACTCCTATGAACATAAAGTCTGAATTAAAACCCTTGTTGTAGAAAGGCCAAAATCCTTATCTATTTGTTGGTGCAAGAACAGTCATTCTGAAGCCACCCCACACTTTTACGATCTTTAGTAGAAATGGAAAGCATGCCATGGGAGTTTCATGGGTGTTGATGCTTGGCTGCCCCGTATAAGTGAGTGTCGTGGAGGGGAGCCAGTGGGGTCAAGCATATAACCATTCACTAAAGATAAGCATAGCTGGACTTTTTCAAGTGGGGACTCAACAAATATGGTCTTTCATATCCATAAGGTTGTGCTTGTTCTTAGTTACAAAACACTTTGCTTGTTCGAAAACATTTGAAAAACAAACATTTAACATCATCATCGAAATTTCAAACCCTTTAGGAGGTAAATCCCATTGACCAAATTCATGTGTTATTGCTTTCCCTTAGAATTTTATCCTTAGAGGTTTCTAAACACTTGGATTTACATCTCAATTTTCCTACTAAAGTTAAACAATAGGTAACCCTTGCCTTGATTTCGTCAAAATTCCACATAACATACCTTGTGGTATCCGAAGAAATTTGGACATTGGACATCTAGTTTGGAAGACTAATCAAAGAAGTGTTTGTGGTAAAACAAGATCACTAAGCAAAGATAACAAAATTGGCTCTCACACATGTGCTAGTTCCTCATGATTTCCAAGAAAGTCAAAATCCCAAAACAAAAGTCCTTGAGCAAAAGTTTAAAATTTAGGAGTCACACTGGAAAGGTCATCAAGAAATACATTAGGAAGTGCAATCAAAAGCAACATATCAAAATAAGCAAAAAATTCACAAGGTTCTATAGACTCGTTCCTTTGAACAATCTGGAAATGTATGCTCAGTTTGAACCACTTCTTAGTTATAAAGGTCCTTAGAAGTATTATATGTTCTTTAATACCGAGGTCTAGTAAACAAGTGTCTTTTGAGGTACATTCTAGGATCAAAATCAAATCTTTTTATCCATCCTTGAACATCAAACCAAAAATCACCTCACCATCATCTTTTGAAAAATCTTGAAATTATCCTCCATGTTAGGCTTTTTTCGCAAAAAAATAAAAATCATCAAATCCTTGAAGCAAAATTCTTGAAATTTTTGAATCAAAACATCAAATTATCTTTGGCTAGGTATATGTAGATGCATCCTTTTGCATATGCTTAGTCAAATTATCAAATCATCTTGTTTAACTAAGTATATGTAGATGCATCCTTCTTCATGTACTTGGTTAAATTATCATCTTGTTTGAATAGGTGTGGATAGATGCATCCTTCTCCCTACACACATTCAAATTATCATCCTTTGAGAAAATCTATCCCTTAGATAATCATCCAACATCTTAGGGTCTATTTGTTCAAAAGAAAACCCAAAATCAAATCAAGGTCAATCCAAAATCTAAAACAAATCCAAAATAAAATCCAAAAAGTCCTAAAAAGGACTAGCATCTCCTCAATACTTCTCAAAAGTTCAAACATCCACATCATCCATCTTTTACATCATCCCCATCATATCACCTTTGATCCTTGAAAACATCCTAAATTTTCTCTTTTTGTGCCTAAGATTAGATCAATCAAAAAAGAATTAGAGATTCATCTCCCATATTCTTCAAAATTGATCCTTATTTTATGGTGCAAAGTAGATCTCAACACAAGAGGAACATGGAAGCCAACAAAGAAACATCCACTACAAGTGACCTAAGTCAAGCGAATTCCGAAAAAAATCTCATTGAATCAAGTAATCCTTTAATCAACTTTCCTACATCATCACAAAACCCTCAAGAGGAGGTAGAGGATCATACCAATAATCCCTTTTGAATGTCACACGAGGAAATCAGTGAAATGATTCAAAATCCAGAGAACCATAAGATTATCAACATCATGATGAGACTCAATCCTTCACTATACATGCTTGAATTAGCAAAGCAAGGGGCTAAACTACCCTTTTATTTCGATGTGAGCTCTATAGTGGAACCAGCCTTGGAGGTCATGCCTCCAATTTCATCCACACTCCCCATCTCATCTACACCCCCATCCCAAAGTATCACTAAAAACATCCCGTAAATCACAACATCCATTGCTCCAACTCAACCTAGTGTTAATAAGGGAAGTGCATTTCTCAATGCCATTCAAACACACCCCCTCATCAATAATCAAGACTTGGTTGCAAACATTATTTTGGGGCAAAGCATACCCCAAAATCCATTACATAAATATTCCCCTCTCACTTTCCATGATCCCAATGATCCATCATCATCATCCTTTCGCGCAACACCCCAAACAACTCTCCCCATAACCTCGCAAGGAGAGGGTGACATGTTCGGACCAGGGGGAATTTTTGACACCACACCATTTCCTCAAGAGATCACATCTCTTACGTTTTCACCATTTCCACCATTGCCATCATCATCCACACCACTTCTTGGCTTAGGGTTTCCCCCTTTACCAAATATCAATCAAAATCAAACCAACATCCTGAACATCAATCAAAGCATCACGCCAAACTCTCAAAACTTTTCATCGACATCACAACAATAGATGACAACTACACAAGCAATCACCACATCATCAACCACCCCCCTAACATCTCAAAACATGATTTCTCAAGGAACAACCACATCGATCGCACCATCCACCACTCAAACCCCAAACACGACAACACCTCTCACAACCACAATGAGCACCATTCTAAATCCACCACCACCTCCACCACCACCAAGCTCCAACATATCAAGCTAATACAGTATGGTGTTGCAAGCCGCTCAAAAAGCTACTTATCAAAAAGAATTTTTGTAAGTACAAAAGCAACAAGCCACACAACTAGCTACTCGACAAGCCGCACAATTAGTTGCCCAGCAAGCTACTCAAGTTGCCCAAGCTGCATTACAAGCACAACAGGCTACCTAAGCCTAGATCTTATTGCAACAACAACAACAAGAAGCTCAAGCCACTCAAGCTCAAGCTCAAGCACATGCTCAAGCTCAAGCCCAATATCAAGCACAAGCACAAGCATAGTATCTTGCAAAACAACACGCAACACAACAACAAGCATATCAGAAAATGCTAAAACAATATCAAAAACAACAGGAAGTAGCCCAATTAGCAGCTCAACAACAAGTTTTGTTGGCACAACAACAACAACAACAAGCTCAGCAACAGGCAATCCTAGCACAGCAGCAACAAGACCAACAACAAGCGTTGTTGATACAACAAGTAAGAGCATACATGGCTCAACAGAATGTCCAAATACCACCAATCAACACATCAGTTAATCCACCCATCCCATCAACAATCGAACCACCTCATAACACTTTCATCCCACCCTCTGATCCGCAAAACGATGTGACAGCACAAATCAGGTTGCTCTCGCAACAAGTGCTTGACCTTCAATCAGGACAAACCACGAAAACACCTAGCAACTTGTGTCCTTATCCATTCGACAGAATACTTGTAATGAAACCATTCCCGAAGGGATTTGAGATCCCAAAATTTGATAAGTACCGTGAGATGGGAAACCTTGAAGATCACATCAAGGAATTCCAGGTTCATTGCATGGAAGTCGCATATGACAATACCTATCTAATGCAGCTATTCCCTAGGAGTTTGGCTGGCCACGCCATGGAGTGGTTCTCTCACTTACCTACAGGCATCAAGACATTTCAAGAAATCATAAATGTATTCATCAAAAACTATGCATGCAATATCACCATGGATGTCAGTCTTGAGGAACTATCAGCTCTAAAACAAGGTAAGAATTAATCACTCGCTTCATTCCTACAACGATGGTGATCCAAGGCCAATCAGAGCAAATGGGTCATGCCCGAGGAACAACAAGTGTGCACTATCATATACAACCTTGATGGCCTCTTGGAATTTCATCTCAAGGTCCAAGGGGTCACCACATACGATCAATTGATTTCCAAGGCGCTCAGCATCGAACGAGCCCTTATGACACAACCTAGAGGATCAACTTCATATCCTGAACAATAGAACAATCACCCACCCACCAATTACAATGACAAACCTTGCACATGGGCAAGAAACAAAAATATTACCAATGATGGTGTCATCGATGCCAAAGTTTTCATCAGTGCCCCTCGACAAAACACACCTGCACCACAACAACAAATCCAAAACCATCATCAAAACAACCATCCAGCGAACACAACAACACAACAACCAAACAATCAAATGATCAATAGTGTCAATGATCAAAGGGGACCGCCTCAGTGAAACAAGAACTTCACCAAGCAGAAGTACACCACCCTTGGGGAACCACTTGAAGTCATCATGAAGAAACTAATAAATGAAAACCTCATCAAGATTCCCACCTATGAGAACTACCAAGAACTAGATGTAAAACCTCCTCGATACAACGAAAATCAGCTCTATGACTTCCACAAAATTAAAGGAAACACCACTAACAGTTGCATGAGGTTAAAGAACATAGTCCAAGATCTTATTGATCAAAGAATCATAAATGTGGAACCACCAACAGAGAATTAGAATATCAAAATATACACGAATTTGATGCCTAACCATAAGGGGAACAATAACATTGATAAGGGGAAAGGTACCTTCAAGAACATGAATCATGTGTATGACCATGTCATCGCATCCTTGTATGACTACTGCGCTACCATCACCATTAAAGGACCCCATGTCAATTGTGGAGTCACCACAAGAGGCAGAAAAGTTACCATCGTAGGATCATCCCAGCCAAACAGAGTCACAATGTCCTTGACCAGCTAAAAAGAACCCGAGCACAAATATCCATCATGGAGTTATTAAAAATATCATCCACCAACAACAAAATCCTTGAGGAAGCATTGGCTTCATCCACTATCCCCGCAGATCTTGATGCAGAACAATTCCAAGCTATGGTTGGAAACATCATCACTCCAAACCTCCTTACGTTCTCCAATCAAGACTTTCCTGGTCAACCATCTCATGACCGTGCACTCCATTTAGAGGTCCTAGTGTAGAAAAATAAATTCAAGTGAGTCTTGGTGGATGGAGGTGCAGGCTTGAATATTTGTTCCCTCAAGCTCATTAAGAACCTTAAAATCTCAGAGGACTCCATTGACAAAGGTAAAGGTATTACAATCAGAGCATATGATGATTAGGAAAGAGTGTCCCAAGGAAAAATCCAAACCCCTATTCAAGTAGGGCCAGCTATCATGGAAACCACTTGTCAGGTCCTGGACCTCGACTTGCCTTATAACATTCTCCTAGAACGTCCATGGATCCATGCAATGCAAGTAGTAGCATCAACCTTCCATCAATGTGTCAAATTCACATATGAAGGACAAGAGGTCACCATCCATGGGGTTCCTAAACCATTCTTCTACTGCAAAATCCTTGAGGCAAAATACTACAAAATACCTCAAGTACCTAAAAATGATGAAGGCCCATCAACACCGTACATTGATCCAACCACTCTTGCCTCCACTTCTGCGACAGAGACACCTATCATTCCCGCCATCCCCACCATCTCTGATATCAAATTCATCATCCAAGATAATGGTTGCGAAAATTATATGATTCCCAAAAATGCCTTTATGGTAGGAGAGTTACCACAATCTCCTAGATCACAAGGACGTCCACAATCAAATCAAGCCTCCACTTCCCAAACATCCCCTGAATATCCCAACTTCAGAATTTGGGGGGATATCGGCTGAGAAGTCATATAAGAGGACCCATCTCATCTCCTATACCAAGATAATAGACCAGCAGTTGATCTACCAATGGATGACAGAAGTAAGTTTTGCAAATGATGCTCGCAATGGGCTATGACAAAAACCAGAGACGGGAAAAACAATAATGGGATTATAATACCCCTAATTCCTGAGACATGAATGAGAAATATTGGCCTTGGATGTACCCCTCCGAGTATAACCATACGTGGATGAGGTCCCTTAGTTAAAGCAGTCAAGACTCGTCGTGAACCAACACCGGCTGAGCTTCGCTTACCCATATCTACTGGTTGCGTCTTAGATAATTTCACTTTTGATATAACTGATGTTTGTAGCAGCAGTGATGATGAGGATCCCAGAACCAATGTACCCAGGCTCTTTGAGGATACCATCCTTCTCATGATTAGCACCCTATCTTATGAGTCTGAAAACCAAAACCATGAAATCTGTCTAGTTTACCCCCAATTCATCGATTATGACCATCGAGGACCACCAATTCTTGACACATTTGAAAACGATGAGGCACTCTCAGAATTCATGGGACTACGGGATAATATCTTGTATGGGGATCACAAATTAGGATTCATCATTGAGCTAGATACACAGGCCTATTATGGGGAAACGATTGAATCCCTTAGTCACAAAAGTGAGAAATTAAGAATAATATCTAAGTCCTTGAGTGAAAACCACACTGTGGCATTCTCTGACACAAAAAAAGTAAAAAGAAAGGACGCATCCAATGGTGAAAACCTCTTCAAGGCACCTGAGGATGGGGGATTCAATCTTCCTTTCAGATCTCTTCATCAAGAAAAATTAGCAGTCCTAGTAGAAAAGTGCAATCCAATTAATCTAGGAACGGAGCAAACACCACACATCACATTTTATGCAGAGTCATTACTATTAGAAGAATAAGAGCTCCTAGTAGCCTTCTTAAGAGAAATACAAGTTAATTTTGCATGGAGCTATGCTGACATGCCTGGGCTTGATCCAGAAATTGTGGTACATCACCTAGAAATATATCCTGAAGCAAAACTTGTCTGACAAAATTTCACAAAAATGCACCCTCGGATCGCCTTACTAGTCAAAATGGAACTAAAGAAACTATTGGACGCAGGATTCATTCGACCAATTAACTACCCCGAATGGGTATCAAATCTGGTTCTACTTTCAAAACCAGATGGGGGCATCAGAATTTGCACAGATTTTAGGGACTTAAACAAAGCATGTCCAAAAGACAATTTTTCATTGCCCAACATTGACATGATTGTAGACATGATGGTGGGACATGAAATGCTTTCCTTGATGGACAGTTTCTCGGGATACAACCAAATAATGATTTCTAAAGAAGACCAACACAAAACGGCCTTCACTTGTCCATGGGGGACTTACTACTGGAATATGATGCCATTCGGCTTGAAGAATGCAGGAGCAACATACTAAAGAGTCATGACATTAATCTTCCATGACATGATTCATAAAACTATTGAAGATTATATCGATGGCATACTAGCCAAATCCAAAAAGAGGAAGCATCACATAAAAACCTTGAGTACAATTTTTGACAGGTTGGAGGAATACAAGGTCGGATTAAATCCAAAGAAGTGTGTCTTCAGCATACAATCAGGAAAGTTGCTAGGATACATAGTGTCAATGAGAGTTATTGAGGTAGATCCAACAAAAGTAAAGGAAATCCTTGAGATGGAGGTACCCAAAACATTGAAACAATTAAGAGGTCTCCAAGGCAGGCTTCACTCCATCTGAAGGTTCATAACACAATTGGCAGATAAACAGAATCCATACTCTCACCTACTTCACAAGGGAGTAGCATAAAAGTGGGATGGAAAGTGTGAAGAATCCTTCAATAAGATCAAAGAATATTTTCTTACACCACCAATTCTCATGCTACCGATCCCAAGAAAGCAATTAATTCTCTATGTGTCAGCAACAATAGCATCCCTTGGTGCACTTTTAGCTCAGCACAACGAAAATGGGACAGAAAGGGCCATCTATTATATCAGCAGAACAATGGTTGGACATGAGTTAAATTACTCATTCATTGAGAAAGCATGTCTAGCAGTAGTGTTTGCATCACAAAAATTCAGACATTACATGTTGGCACACAAAATAAAACTCATCGCCAAAATTGACCCTCTCAAGTACTTACTATCAAAAGCAATACTCACTGGAAGGATGGCTAAATGGGTCATGATAGTATCAGACTATGACATTGAATATGTGGAGCAAAAATTAATTAAATGCCAAGTCATCGCAGATCAGCTTGCAGAAGCACCAATCTATTCAAAGAATCCTCTCATCTCAGAGTTTCCAGACGAATCCATCTTCAATCTCCACATAGCCGACTATTGGAAACTTTACTTTGATGGCTCATACATGCAACATGGATCAGGAGTCGGCATCTTCTTTATCACTCCACAAGGGGACTGCATACCTAGATCATATAAATTGGCATTCTCCTGCACCAACAACATTGTAAAATACGAGGCTTTAACCATAGGTCTCAGAATAGCAGTGTAGTGGCACATCATGGCTCTCAAAGTATACAGAGACTCCCAATTGATAGTAAATCAAGTGAATGGTGAATACCAGACAAAGGATGATAAGCTCACCCCATACAAGAAACTGGTGGAGACTCTCAAAGAATCCTTTATCGAGATCACATTCGAGCAAATTCCTAGAGAAAACAATAGAGCAGCAGACACCATGGCAACAATTGGATCCCTACTGGACATCCCTCACAACATCCTAAAACATGAATTCTTGGTAGAGCAGCTTCTCATGCCTGCATTCGAGGTACCAGAATCAGAATTTATGTGTGAAATCGTTGGTCCTAGAGATCCCTGGTATCATGACATTTACACCTACCTATGAATAGGTGTCTTACCTACTGACTTATCCTCAAGCTTAAAAAGAACTTTTATTAAAAATTCCTCTAGTTTTGTCATCCTAGGAAATAACTTATACCATAGAAGCATAGAGGGAACCTTATTGCGCTGCCTTAATACTGATGAAGCCTTGACTACTTTAACCAAGGTGCACAATGGGATTTTTGGTTCAGACTCGAGTGGAATGACCTTGGCCAAGAAACTGTTAAGGATGGGGTATTATTGGCCCACTATGGAGAAAGAGGCACACAACTATGTCAAGAGGTGTCTACAATGTCAACAACATGGGGACCTCATCCATGCTCTAGCTCAAGAACTTCATCCCATCATTACACCATGGCCCTTCTTGCAGTGGGGACTCGATCTCATTGGAAAAATCACTCTTACTTCATCTAATGGCCACAAGTTCATCATAACCACCACTGATTACTTTACCAAATGGGTGGAAGCCATACCCATGACATATATAACTGGGAAGCAGATATCAAAGTTCATTTTGAACTATCTCATATGCCGATATGGTGTCCCACAAGCTATTATCTCATATAATGGAACACCATTTAAGAATCAAGATGTCCGCAACTTGTGTGAAAATTTTAAAATCCAACATCACTTCTCCACCCCATACTATCCCCAAGGCAATGGCCAAGCAGAAGCCACAAATAAAACCATTTTAAAGATCCTCAAGAAAATAGTCAATGACGCAGGTCGTGACTTGCATCTGCAACTCAATCCTGCCCTCTGGGCCTATCAAACTAGCATCCACACACACACATGCGCCACCCCATTCTCCTTGGTCTACAGAGCAAAAGTACTACTCCCCATTGAGATCAAACTCCCATCACTAAGAATATCACTGCAAAACTTCATCACAGATGAAGAGTACCGAGTATCAAGACTGAATGAGCTAGAGCTATTGGATGAGCAACGTGTAGATGCTTTAAATCATTTGCAAGTCTATCAAAATAGACTCAAGAGGAGCTATAACAAGAAAATCAGAAGCAGGATTTTCCAAGTTGGAGAACTGGTACTAAAGGAGAATCAGAAGAACATCCCAAATCCAAACAGTAAAGGAAAATTTTAACCCAAATTTTTAGGACCATTTATTATCATAGCAAGCTATAAGTCAGGGGCATATCAGTTATCAACACCCGAAGGGGAATCCCTGTAGGAGCCCATGAATAGCTCCCATCTCAAAAGGTTTTATGCATAATCTTGCAAGGTATAGAACCCAAAAAAAATCCAAAAAAATAGAAAATGTCCTAAAAAAATGGTTACCCTGATGAAAACTTGGCAAACAAGCATCTTGGTGACAACAAAAAAAATCAAAAAAACAAAAAATCAGAAAAAGGATTAAAAACAGTAAAGAGAAAAAATTGTCCTCTAGTGAAAACCACTTCAGTGGCACTTTGGACAAGTACCTTGGTGAAAAACTGGAAAATAGGTGCCTTGTGTAAATAAGCACTTTCCATCCACCAGGATCTTTACGGCTCGTTCAGCATCACCATCCATCCATTACGTTTCCATCATCCATCGAATTCAGATCTCCATCCATCACCCATCCGTTTGGTATTTGCATCATAGCTTGATCCTGTGTTCGTATCATGATCCCTTCTAGTACTACTCAGCCCATTCCCAAGGTCAGTTTGTCCTACCTTTATCAGAGTAGTCTATCGCATTACACTGGGGGCATGTTCTCATTGGATCGAATTCGTGTATATTCTTAAATTCTCAAAATCAGAAAATCCAAAAACATCAGAAAACCAAAAAAATCAAAAACATTCAAATCATATCAAAATCCCAAAACAGGTCAAAATTCAACCAAAAAGTCAAAAATAGAGTCATATTGTCGAACTACGGGTCTCTGAGCCTTGAACGTAGGCAAGGCTGATCTTTTGATCATCCCTCGAGACACTTAGATCAGTCCTTTAGGAGTCCATCATAATAAACTGGCATTTCATCAATTATATCTTCATCTGTAAATTGGTCAAGTCATCAGTTGAACTACGTGGTCTCTGCGTGTATAACGTAGGCAAGGCCAATCTGACTGATCAGCCCCCAAGGCCCCTAGGATAGGTCCTTAGGTTAGTCTCTTGGTAAAAATCTCAAAAAACCCCAAAACATTTGACAATCGAAAATCAAAACATTTGTAAAACTCAAAAAATACCAAAAATAGCCTCAAAACATTTCAAAACATCCAAATATTTGAAAAATCCATCTATCTCATCTCGCTTTCACCTGCAATAAACATCACTCATAATAAATCAATCATCATCCTCAACCTTTGGTGAAACAATCTAAAACAAGCCTAACATGTCAAAAGTCAAAATCTCAAAATCTAGGTTAGTATGTAAACAAGTTGGTCAACTCTTGGTGTCAATAGCCTATCATCCAATCAAGTCCCATATCAAATCATCTGATATCGTCATGTCCTAGGATGCATCCTTCCTGCAATGGACATCAACAAAAGGCATCACCATAGTTTACTCTTGGCTAGCGGTATTGAAGAACATCAACTTGTTTGTTTATTGTATCTTTATCTTTTTATCTATCTTATTGTGCCCATGCCAAGGACCTCTCAGTGATGTCCCCAACGAAGGCATTTAGAGAGATAGGAATGGGGCAACGATCATTATCTTTTTATCTATTGCGCTTGTTGGACATTCTTGTAATATAACCTTGGCAAATACTTGCTTTATTTAGGTATGTACGGAGGATGTTTTAGATATTTTGTTGACCATAGAGGAAGGCTTGCCTTCTTATGTTTTGGTTCGAGATGTTTGAAATATCTAAATTGCACCCTAGTAAGGTTTATGTATGTCAGGTGTGAACAA
Source organism: Sequoia sempervirens (assembly GCA_007258455.2). Classification (NCBI taxonomy): domain Eukaryota; kingdom Viridiplantae; phylum Streptophyta; class Pinopsida; order Cupressales; family Cupressaceae; genus Sequoia; species Sequoia sempervirens. The sequence goes on from VDFB02000007.1 coordinate 221,167,378, forward strand.
GGATACTCTTATCTAATTGTTGAGTCAAAGTCCATCACACTAAATACAACATCACCCTAGTTCTTAATACTTTGATGTATCGTATTTATGTATGTTATCAAACATAAGATAATTGGCCCTTTGAAAATTCCAACTCCATGGCAGATATTCATCATCATCATCATCTTTTTCTTGTTGAAATTTTCTTCTTTCTTCCATTTCTTATTGCTTTTCACGCTAACAGGGTACTATGACAGTTAATCACCACCATCATTAATCTTGCACCCACAAATCATCAGCACAATGCATATCATATAGAAACATTAATCATCTCATATGCATATAATATAGATTTGTTATTCTAAGAATCTCATAATCATAACATTACATACACATTGGCATATAAATAAAAAAATCCATCACATCATCCATTTGCATAATCATATAACCACCATCGCATCACATAAATAGATTAGACATTTGCATCCACACATCATCATAAACATGCATATCATCCATCATTCATCCATATCATATAGAACATCTCATAAAGCATTTTGCATTTCATTTCACAAAATATCATTATAAGCATCCAGTGCATAATTAAACAAAGCATAATAGGTACATAAACATTATAAAATCCATTACATTAACTGCATACATCCATCCATAATCATATAAAACATCTCATAAAAGCATTCATTATGCCATCACATATACATCATAAGGTCATTATTCACATATCATTTTGCACATACACCATAAATCATCATCTCCATAACATATCATGTCACATATAACATCACATCATAAACATCGTCACAAGTGCATATCATACATGGAAAATCACATACATTCATCATTGCATAACAGCATATTAGGATCACTACATTCACATCATCATCACTATCATAACAGAAAAGGAGATTGAAAAAGAAATCATTGCATAAATCATCACATTTGCATCAACATACATAAATCATCATATAGATTGCATCACCATATAAACATACATATCATCTATCATGTATCCATATCGCATATCATATAAATCCATTTGCATAATATAGATCTGTTAGTCGCATAACCATCACATAATGCATACACCAGTAGAAAGAAATACATCCATGCATCCATCACATAACACCATAGTATTATTGCATCGCATATAGAAATAGAACCATCCATAAATGCATAATAAATAAATGATACATGACACATCATATCAACATCATCACCTCATATATTTCAATAGTTAACTATCATAGTACAAAATAATTGGATCACTATACATGTGTATGTCAATAAGTACAAAAAGTCCCAATGGGCTATCAAAAATGAGCTCATATGGCATGATAGAATAATATCTCGATCAAAATGAGGTCTAACCCTCATGTTTTTTGCCCTCACCTCTGTCACCATGACCCTCTACCAGTCTGTGGCTGGTCTGCTATGAGTAATTTGGGGCCCGAGCTACTCTAGGTATGGCTTGATGATAAAGAAAACAATAATAGTCTGCCTCCCAGATGGCCTCCCTGTAAGAATGAAGAGGCACTATGTTGTGGGAGGAGGAGGCTGCCATACTCTCTAATTGTTGTCTGCGACCCATCTCTACAACCGCCTATAGCTCTGCGGCCTACCTCTGTAGCACTACCTAGTCCCTCTCTGAATGGACCTGGTCTCTCTCTACTGTTAAGGCCTAGATCTGGGCCTACAACTGTGCTATCATCTCGTCCCTCAGATCCGGCTAACCCGCTGGCTGTCTTGGTGGAGGCTACACGTGAGGTTGGTCCTCACCCTCAGCTCGTGGTCGTACGGCTGCCTAATCCTAGTACCCATCATGTCCACACTCCGGCCCCTGGTCTCAATCCTACATTTGTACATTAGCACAAGGCTGATCCATCTGATCTTGTCCTGGCTAGACCTGTGGTGGCTGGACATGTCCTAGCTAGACCTATGCGCATTGATCCTGTGTTGGTTGTCCTGCTGGAGGACCGCCACCCCCTCATCCTCTACCTACTCCCCTACCCTTGGCTCTCTATCGAACGAAGGGTGCACCTGGAATTGTCAAACGCAAAGGCAGTCAAAACCAATCTCTATACGCCTAGGTAACTCCTGGATCTGCAACCCCCTGATCATTTTCCCATGGTTGGGCCACCAGCTGCCTGAAACAATCAACTGCTTCAGAGGCAGGAATGTATCACCCCCAGGCACCCTATGACACTGTACGAGAAAAAATGGCCACATAATCATTGTCTAGCTTATCTTGTACCTCCCCAAACTGATGTTGAACTTGTTTGGGTAGGTATCACTCAATCATGGTATGCTCCCACCCCTACATAAATCAATCCTGACGGGCAAAGAATAACTGTTGCACATCATCGGCCCATCTGGGCTGACCAAGGTAGGAGCACCATGTAAACATGATCATCTCGTCAATAACCCTCCTCTAATGAGGGATCCCATGCTCGCCTGTGTGTGTGAAGGACACACCACCCCTGTAGTGCCAAACCACTGGATCATCTAGTCTAACTGGCACTGGAACAATATGCGGCCGAAGAACGGAGATGTGCTCCCATGCCCACACGTGAAGAAGCGTGACACCTACACCAAGTGCCCGGCCATCCAAGTAGGCATACTCATGTAAATCCCTATAAAGGGAGGCAAGAAGAACCATACCCCATGCAAAACATATTGGTCAGTCACGAACCATCCACTCCCAACAAAGCCCCTAGCCAGGACTAAAATATCGGCCTCGTCGATCCAGGGCAACAAGACCTGAAATAATAGCAGCTATCACTAGGCGGAATGGTGATGTCAGCAACCGATGATGCTCCAGCTCTATCTAGCCCTCGCAAAACATAACCTCATATGTGGCCAAGACTACATGGTAGGCATCATGTCCAGCATCCATATTGTAAATAACTCGCCGACCATGAATTGGCAATCTAAGGATGCGTCACACGTCCTCCAAGGTAACAGTGGCCTCGCCAGTAGGAAGATGAAAGGACAATGTCTCACTGTTCCATCTCTCGACAAGCGCAGACATCATGCCAAGGTGGGTCCACACAAGCATTGCATAGGAAATATACCAAAGCCCCATCTCTCGCAGTCGATCCTGCTCCATGTCAGTCAGATCACGATAGTAACCAAATATCTCTCACTATCTATGCTCGCGAGAATAGAGCTCCCTTGCCCCCTACTGCATCAGGAAAGATCATTGTGTTAAAATCATCGAGAAATTTTATCCCCAGTGTTCAAAAAGCTAGCCCAGCGTTGCAAACTGTGAAGGCATCGCAATTTGAAATTTGCAAACAGTGATGTTGGGGTCTCAAAATCCCAAATTGCACTGCGGCGGTGCACTTTGCATAAGCACCCCGAACCCTAATTCCAATGTCCACCATGATGTCGGAGTTTAAAATTCTAGCGCTCCATTTCACGAAGGTATCGAAGTTTGAGGAATCTTTTCAAACTCCAAACTCCACCGTGGCAGTCCATCTTGTGATGGCGGTTCAGTTTGAAATTTGAGCAGTGCTATATAGCACCACTGCAAATAACCTAGTTCTAAAAGCAATAAATAAGCACGTAAAATGAAAAACGAAGCTCAGGTAAGGATCACATACCGGTGCACCGATGTCGGGAGGTCGCCGGTATGTCCATACTCGATCAGAGATATGCAATGGGAGTTGTCGTTGTGCCATCTCATCAGGGTATTAGAGCTCAAATCATGGAATCTCTTAAGGCTGAATGTGTTCAAATGAACTAGAAGTGGCCTCTCGAGGCCTATTTAAGCCTAAGAATTAGGTTTTTTGACCCCGTTCAGCCATCTTGCTAGGGTTTTGGACCCCCGATTCTGTTTTTGTCCATTTGAGGGCCATTTTGCACCATTTTTTGACTTTCTGGAGTCTTTTTGGACCTGTTGGGTACCTTGTTCTCTTTTTTCGCGAGATCACCTAAAAATTAGAATTTTCATCCGATCTCTCGAGGGGGCAGTATGCTACCATAATTTCCTTCGTTGGGGCAGCAGTGAGGAAAATTTTTGGCTTTTGATCAAGACTGTTTATTCCTTGAACCAATGCAATGAGTGCAAGACTTTAAAGAGGGGCAAAATGTAGACACGTAAAATATACTGATTGACATTCCACATCTGATTCCGACCACTAACATCACTTCATCCTAAAGCATCCCTCGGTCTAACCATTTAATCAAATACCTTTATTTGATTAAATTCATCAATATTCCTCTCTTAATTAAATAAATCAGTTATCTAATTAAGTCATCCTTTCTTGTTAATTAAATCAATCAATCCGATTTGATTATCCCTATTTAATTAAATAATCAATTTTATTTGATTAAATCTGTAAAGTTCACCCATTAAATTAAATAAATTAAAACCTTATTTAGTTTAATCTAACTTCATCTCCTTGGTTAAATAAAAAAAAAATCTTTATTTAATTAATCTTCAAACCATATTCTTCTCATGTTTTGATTTAAATCAATCCATAAATCTAAATCAATATGTCACATCATTTTGATCTCTCATTAAATTAATTAACCTTGATTAATTTAATCTCCTCTCATGTCCCATCCTCTAGCTTTTGCAACTTGCACAAGAAAATAGATTTAATTCATTTATTAAAACTCTATTTTCTCTCAAAAGGCATAATAAAGGAATATTCTTCAAATTTGAATTCAAAATCCAAGTGGACTTTGTCCTTCCAACAAGGAATTTACTCCACCTAGAAATTCCTTTTTCCTTGAGCCAAGTGGCATTCAATGCATCTTCTTTCCCTCTTACATGTCATTTCAACAATTTCAAAATTCAAATATATGCATTTATTGACACATTCTTCAAAACTTGCACATCCTCCATCCATTCACATATTGACAAGTGGCACTTTTTCATTGGTTTATTCTTAGTCCCACATTTCTCAATTTTGGACATCTCTTCAATTGACATTCTATAAATAAGAGGCTTCATTCCTCATTTGATCATCCACAATTTGAGTAAACTTACTATACTCAAATCCATAGCAATCTATCATCAATTTCATCCAAGCATAGTTAGGTTTTTTGCAGATTTTCAACATGGAGCTCCATTGAAGTCATCACCACAAGCATGCATCTTTCATAAATCATCTTCATCACATCATTGGAGTTGGGAAAGGGCCAATTTTCACATCAAATTGGCACCAATTCCCCCATGGGATCAAGAGTTTGCATTGCTTTCAATAGGATTTAGCTTACTTTCTTGTTCTTTCATTTTTTTCTCATTTTATTTCCTATTTGGAGCTTTGCTAATGGATTTCATGGGGAATCCTTGTTCTTACTTGCATATGATCTTCTAATGTGTTTTTTTATTGTGTTTTGTAGGTATTTGGATTGGGGTTCTATAGTCCTCATTAAATCTATCTAGTTTCAAAAAGTAGTCCAACCATCCATAATTTATGAATTCGGCCAGAGAGAGTGCATCCTACAGTATCACCTCATGAATTGTAGGCTCATTTCTTATCAGCTGACCTCACATTGCTTCTACCCACAATCAAGAAAACACTTTCTGTAAAATTTTCTTTAATGCAATCCTTCTCTGAAAACCCAATTTCTTCTGCTTCCTGCAACTCTTCTTCAGTGTTAATTCCAATGTCATGTGACTCTTCAATTACCTTTTTGGTGACGTTATGAGTATGACTAAGGAAATAAAGAAACGTAATTAGGGTTATCATCAAGGAAAATGGTCGATTCAGTGTCATATCATACATGCGAGCCGTCAATTCAACTATATTATTTCAAATTAGCTCGTTTCAAATTTCTGCCATGTTGGCACATGTATGACATGTGGACATGGGGGTTCACACTCCCCCCCAACCTAAATTATAGAATGTTTCTACACAGGTTGGGATGTAATTATGATGTGACATGGAAAAGTACAAATATTTTCTATGTGAAATATCAACATTAATATACAACAATTAAACAAATGCATTTAAGATAATTAAGATATAACAAGTTGTTATGCATGTACCTAAAAATTTGGAGTGTCGTTTGCAAAGAATGTGGAAGGAAATACGTGTTACTTCAAAAGTAAAATTGAGCAATTAAATGAAATGGTGATGGAATGAAGTGATGGTGAATTGAAGTGATGGTGGAATTATGGAAGAGAGAGAAAGGATGGAGATGGATGGGTGGATGGATTTATTGATAGAGAAATTGATTCCCACAAAAGTGGAAATATTTATTGTGATTGCATGCATACTTTGACTAGTTAGAAGGAGGGACACTAGTTCCGCTTTCTTCGGCTGCAGGAACTTCAGAGGTTTGGTGTTGAACAAATTGTTGCATGAATTCTTGTTTGGAAGCCAGATTATGATATAACCTGAGATGGTGACCATTGACCAAGAGCTTGAATCTGACAGGGTCAATGGTTGTGAGTTGAACAACACCATTGGAGAAAAACACCTAGTTTGCAGTTTGTTTGCATTATCTTGATACCTGGAGTCATAAAGGAGGGCCCAGTCACCTAGCTGGAACATCTTTTCCTTTATGTATTTTTCATACCATCTAATTCTTTGATTTTGCACTATCTCAGTATGATGAAGAGCTGACTTTCTCATCTCATCCAAGGCATTCAGTTGCATGATTTTTTCCTTTTGTGCCTTAGATATATCTATCCCAAGGTATAGTGTTTTTTTAAGAGTTTTATGCTCAAAATCTATAGGCATCATGATTATTTTTCCATACAATAATTCAAAAGGAGTGAAACCAGTGGTAGTCTTCCAAGTGGTTCTATAAGCCCAGACAACTTCTAGCAACCTATTTACCCAATCTATCTTGTGAATAGCCACTATTTTGGTCAAAATAGCCTCTATTTCCCAATTTGTTACCTCAAACTGGCCATTGGCTAGAGGGTGATAAGGGGGTAGATTTCCTATGCCTTACATTATATTCATTTACTAGTGTCACTATGTAGTTAAACTTAGTTCCTTGTAGGTTTTTGGTAACAAAGTAGATTCCATTCTCAATTGCTCCCTCTTTTTATTCCAAGACAGCCCCTATAGCATAATTTGATGCATCTGTGTGAATATGAAAAGGGAGTTCCCAATTAGGGCCTTTGAGCACAGGGGCATGGGTTAAGGCTATTTTCAAATCAGAGAATGCTTGATCACAATCCTCTGTCCACTGGAACTCAGCATCTTTAGTGAGAAGATTGTAAAGTGGTGCTTCCATCTTATTGAAATCTTTTATGAAGCGCATATAGTATCCTGCATGTCCCAGGAAACTTCAAACATCTTTTTGCTTGGTAGGAATAGGAAGATTGGTAATCACCTCAATCTTGGCTGGGCCCACTTGAATTCCTTTTTGAGAGATGTAATGGCCAAGGACTACTCCTTCCTACATCATCATAAATCATTTTTCACTATTCAAGGACAGATTATGGTCCTCACATCTCTGCAAAACTTTCCTTAGGTTCTCTAATGCTTCTTCAAAATCAACACCATAAGTAGTAAAATCATCCGTATAGATCTCCATACAGTCCTGTGAGATATCTGAGAATATACTAATAACTTCTCTTTGAAAGGTTGTAAGTGCATTACACAAACCAAATGGGAGTACTGAATAGGAATAAGTCCCCCAAGGACAGGTAAAAGTTGTCTTCTCTTGATCCTCAGGTGCAATCTATATCTGATTATACCCACTAAAACCATCTAGGAAAGAAAAATATGGCTTTCTTGCAAGTGAATCCAGTACTTGGTCTATGAAAGGAAGGGGAAAATTATCCTTCTTGGTGGGGGAGTTTAGTTCTCTATATTCAACACAAACTCTCCATTTACCTCCCTTTTTAGGCACAAATACCAATGGAGACACCCATTGGATGTCTGAGATAGGGTAGATAAATCCTACATCCAATAACTTTTGTATTTCCCCTTTTACAATCTCCCTCAATGTAGGGTTGATTCTCCTCTGTGGTTTCCTTACTGGTGTGTCGTCATCTCTAATGTAGATCCTATGAGTACAAAGCTTGAGATCCAATCCTTTCATGTCATGGCAATCCCATGCAAATGCATGTTGATACAACTTCAAGAGGTTTGTTAGGGACAACTGTTGCTCTTGACTTAGCTTGTTGTTAATATTCAAATGTTTCCCTTCTGAAACTTGTACTTGTTTGGTCAACTCAATCATGGTTGTTTCACTAATGCTTGGCATTTTTATTTCATGTGGTAACAATGTATGAATCATATATATTGTTGCAAGAAGTTCAGGTGTAGGAACAGCAGGCAGAAATGTCTGCAATGGACATGCAAAATTGGATGATTCTTCATGCACTTCACAATGATTTTGAATTATATGGGATTATATTTCATCTTCTTCCTAAAGCTACATGAAAGGACTTTTTCCTATCATCGTGAGTTTTACCACTGAATTGACTTCCTCAGCCTCTTCTCCAACATGTGGCCATATGGGGTTATCCATATCATGGGATGGTTGAACAGGAAGGTAGAGAACAAGCTTTTTAGTGCGTCTCCCATTAGAAATATTCATGTCCCCTGAATGGCATCCAATGTAAGCATCTGCTGTGGATAACCAAAGTCTACTTGGAATAATGGGATACCCTCCTAATGTAGCTTTAGGGAAAAGGATCATGAAATCTGTTGGGTACTCCCAAGAGTCTAGAGTAACAACAAGGTCTTCTACTATACCAATTGGTTTGACAATGGAACTATCAGCAAGCTACAGGATAATAGGAGTAGGTCTCATATTTGCAACATTTAGTTGTTGTAGGATATCCTTAGTCATCACATTGATCACTGCTCCCAAATCTATTAGAGAATTTTTTACTTGGATTCCATTTATAATGACTCCTACCACAGGACTACTTAGGTCAATGTATTTAGGAATAGTAACTTTCCCAAGCATGACATCTGCCAACTGTCCCACCACATGAATGGTAGTGGGGTCTTTCTTTTTCCTCCCTGGCTTATTGATACATGCTTCCTTGATTTCCTTGCTATATATGGGGACATCTTTTATGGCCTAGAAAAAAGGTATCTTAACACATATGTGTTTCAACTGATCCATAATATCAAAGGTTATTTCTTCCTTCTCTTCCTTTTGTTTAACAACTTCTAACTTTTGAGGAAATGGTGGGTCTTGATCAAATTGATGAACTAGTTCAGGATTCTTAGGCATACTTGACTGAATAGGGACATTTTGATGCTCCTCTTTTCCACAGGAAGGTCGGTGATGATAGGAGTGGAAGGAGTGGGTAAAGTAGTTCTTGAACATAGATGAATATCACTTACACTCATAGCATATGTAGGAAATTGATTAAAATCAACATAGTAGACTGGTTGTTGTGGTTTGTTATTTGGGTTAGGTGTGGGTTAAGCTGGTAACTGAGTAGGTATAGGTGTGCTAGAACTTGAGCTAGTAGGAGGCATTATGGCAGGTTGTTGAGGCTGTGGAGGGGGCTGCATGTAACTAGTTGTTTGGTTTGGCCATTATTTTCCTCCCCTCCATTGGGATGTTTGTTGCCAGTTTCCTGGAGGTGGCTGCCAATTCCCCTGGAATTGCTACCAATTCCCTTGGGATTGCTACCACTAGGGTTGAGAGTTTTGATAATTAGGCCAGGTGTTTGGAGGGTTGTTCCAAGGCTGAGGTGGATATCCTCCATAGTTGGATGGGTATGGGGGTTTCCATTAATTACCAAATGCATAAGAATTGAAATAAGGTCCACTAAAAGATAATGGATTTGGTGGCATACCTTGTCTTGGATCCCATGGTCTTCTTTGTGCAATGTAGAAAACCCGATCATCGTCAACCTAAAATGGCCTGAATTCTGGTGGAATCTGCTTTTTGTCAATGTTGGCTACCATTTTTCATCTACAGTCCTTCTTTTGTCTGCAATGAGGACAATATTCTGCCAACATTTCCTCTACCTCCTCTTGTTTCTTCTTTTCTTGAAGAGTGTCTAGATGAGTAGTCATATTGTTGATGATATCCTACTTGAAATCAGCCAGTAAATGGGTGCTTTCCATCCTTGAAACTCCGTTGGTGGAGGATTTACCCATAGAGGATTGGTAACCTCTTCCTTTCTTTAGAGTTTCCTTGGAGTAATTCTGGAATATATTCTTAATATCTTCCCAGGGAACTTGGATGATATCTCCTCCTCCCATCAGGTCAAGAGCATCAATGCAGCTCTCATTGATCCCTTTAAGGAAGAACAACTTTTGAGACTCTTCATTGAGTGCATGATGTGGATATTTCTAGAGGCAAAATAGGAACCTTGAAATATAGTCCTCCAATCTCTCATCTTCCTTTTGTTGCATCCTGAAGATATCATCTTCTCTCATATCACTTCCCCTACAATATTCTTTATACTTCTCACGAAACTTTGTCTTCATATCCCAAGTCTTAATAGTATTCCTACCTAACCTCATAAGCCATCTTAATGCAGCTTCTTTCAAGGTGGTAGGAAACAATTTAAGCCTATGAGCATTAGTGGTATAGTCATAGCTTCTACAAAGGATATCAAACTCAAACAAGAAAGTTTTGGGGTCTTCTATGACAATCCCATAAAACTTAGGAAGAACTAAACCAAGGATGTTCTTGAGATTATCAACTTCATTCTAATGAGTGATAGGAAATGGAAAAGATGGTTCGTCAGGTCTGTTTGGATTTGCATGAGCCATATTTGCTTGATGGAGTGCCAAACCAAATGGATTTTCAATTAGGTTTTTGGCAGCTTGGTCTTTAGTGGAAGTTTCAAAACTGGTCAAATTGGGAAATTCATCAACAAAATGATGTGCCTCCTCTTCTTCTTCATATCTTGGTAGATTTTGAAACTCAATTAGCTGGTTATCAGGATTAGGTTCATTAGGAAGGAATCTCCCATGAGCATCTCTTCTCCTGCCTCTATGCATTCAGTATTAACTCGATATCAGCCAACTCACACAAAGAATTGGTGAAAGAATAGCATATCATTGATTTTCTTCAAATGAGGGGTATGCTAAGAACAAACTCTAGAGATACTAAAACAAGAAAGAAACTAGAAATGACTCCAAAAAAATTCCTAGTTTGACACCATCCCCGACAACGGCGCCAAAAATGTTGGTCTCATCTAATGGCTCAATAACTAAGCCCTTAAAGTTGTAACTTAGAGATTATACATCTGCACTAAGTCTTGCTCATCATGAAGGTTCATTTCATTGTCAACCCAGGGACGTAAACTTGAAATGGTTCAGCACTGTTTGTGCACTAGGACTCAACTGTAGTCATCCTTAAACTAGAAAAGAAATAGTACTGAAAATAAAATGTTGGAAAGAAATTAACATAAGCACTGAGCATGAATCAACAACTACACTGACCATCAACAATTGAACTGGAATGGATGATAGAAATAGAAATCTCAGCAAATAGACAGGAAGTTACTCTATTTTCCTTGGTTGCAGGAACAGTCACATAATAGAGTTCCAATGGTTGCAGGAACAGACAACTGCTAAAACCAAGACTAATTACTGAACAAAAAAAAAAATTAAACTAAATAGGTGGAATTCTCACCAAGTGGGGCCCCTTGAGTGAGTCTTCGTTAAGCTAACTCAGATGCAGCAAATCAGAATATCATTTTATTCCTTGAAAACATGATTACAACATATTAGCAATACGACTATATTGCTTGAACTGAAAAATACAAGTACAATCTCAAAATATCCAACCTTATGAAAAGGGGCATCTGACCATTATTTATAGAGGGAAAAGCTTCTAATTAACCCTAACTTCCTAGGAGATTAACTCCAACATAATAGGAGGATGCCATTTATCGAAAATATGGAAAAGAGAGGGAGGAAGTTATGCATGCGCCAAATTTAGTCAAAGTAGACTCACCCCAATGAGGATCCAACACAACACACTTCCTAGATTTTCTCAACTAACCAACATGATCATTTAAAAGGTAGTTACAACTTCCATATGAGCTAGGAATTTCCCTCCATTGGAAGTTTCCCTCCATTGAGAGTTTCCCTCCATTGACCTCTTTAATGACCATCTTTTTGACTTCCTTAGCAACTGACCAGCTGGCAGGAACTTCTACTTTGTAGGCTTCATTTATATCAGCATCTTAATGTGAACCTGCATAATGACATTAGCACGCACAAAATAGTTACATATCCACAATTACCTTAAAGTAACATCCATTCAACCACATGTAAGATTAACATAGATAATTCACATAGCATGTTAATGTCATCAAAAGTCACAAGGATAAGTTCATGCCCAAGGTTCATAATTCTAGGGAAATAACATGGAGAATGCCAATAACCAGGTGCTAAATTTTATAGTATCAACAAAAAATATATGATAAACCCTATCAAAATTAAGCCATTATTTGGACTCATCATCCCTCTCAAATGAAATGGTTCAACTATTTATAGAGCAATCAAGCAACCTCAAAGCCTACAGTTTAGGTGTGTTAATGTACAACAAGCTTCATGCAAAGCAACACATAATATATATCAGAAAGGTGGCGATTTCACAAGCTAATACTTAGCATAATCGCCTGCAGGTCAACTTGTTTAGTGATAGCAATCTAAAGACTTATTCAATCAACATATGCATAATTCGAATTGTCAAAATGAAAATACTTCTACAACAACTTAGATTCAAATGCGGCGCCACTTCTATTATCATTACCTTCATATTTGGCTCAATTAAACTACCAAAATAATCAGTCAACTTCCATTTTATGATAGCATTTTTCCATCAATCCATTTAGTGGATGAATTGAATTGAGCAATTGAATGTGTTAGACAAAGTCATGGTTGGTCTCACTATTGGCATCAACCAAGTCAAACATATTATTGACAACAATACCATGTTATAAATCGCGTGTCAAATAGTATGATAATCGGTTAACACAAACAATCATTAGTTATTTAATTAGCGTCATTTGACATGGTCAATAATGACTATTATCGACCTCCATTCACATAGTCTCTACGAACTATAACAGCCTTTATATATCAGCTTCTATTGAATAAGAGATAGTTGAATTAATAACATATATATTATGTTAAATATATTTTATATACATATATATATATATATATTAAATACCATCATGTATTTATATATATATTTATATATTTATATATATATCATAAGCCAATAATGTAAGCATACATTTGATATATATATATATATGAGTACAAGCAAGATAGTATATAATAAACACATTATATTGAATGTATATATATATATATATATATATGTATAAATATATATGCCTCTGTAGGTATATCTATATCGATGCATTTGTATGAGCGTGTCCATTCACCATTGTACGCATGTATTGATATAAATATACATATGGAAATGTGTATATACTATACATACATACATATATATATATGTTCACATCCAATTCACATATAGCCATCCACGATTATCATCATATTGGTAAGTGTTTACGTGTGGTACATCTATACATATGCATATACATTTCGTTCGATCCCATTGATATGAATGTTCATATATATACACATACTTCCACGTACATCCCACTTGTCAATATAATCGTAATAGTACAAGAAAGATCTCAATAGGTCAAATAGATAAACATCACCCAATAATGCATGCAGTAGTAAACAAGACTCTCAAATGCAGACATATCAGCTAAGGGCGACTTACCTACTACCCACAAATTGACTCAACTCAATCATTCTAATGTGGTGTGTGTTAATGCTCAGATAGTTTACTTTTACCGGCTACCCGACCAAGATCTTCTCTCGAGTGATACTTCCCCTCCGCTTGGAGGACTGAACACATACCTGCATCCACTAACACATGCACGCGGTAGTCAATTGTTCACAACATATGCAGTATATATAAGCATTTCCAAAGTTAGAATAATAATAATTCAATAACCTTTCATTCACATATATGCAGTATTCCATCGTGAATAACATCAACTGAAGTAATATCAAATGAGATAACATTCATATTGATAACAAGGTCCAAGCATAATTTATTCATCTCCAAAATTCACATTACATTCATATTTACCCTATGTAGTAATAGTAAATAGTAACTTCACAATTAGGGTGTAACATACTCCCCCCTTATGAATCATCATCCTTGATGACCTCAGGTATTATTTTAAAACAAACAACAAACAACACTTGTTCACACATTCTCAAAAGCATCAAGAATATGAAGAATTTTTTGCTAAATTTTTGCATAGTCCTCCCAAGTAGTTGAGTCTTTTGTGTACTGGTCCCACTAGACTTTGCTCTGCAAGAATTATTTGTTACGCAAGCATAGCTTACGTGTTCTGAGCACCTTGACAGGGTCGAGAGTTACTACTTCAGGGTCTCATACCTATAAAGCAGTCCAAGTAATTACATGATTACCCCCTGGTATATACTTTTTAAGGTAGGACACATGGAAGACGTTATGCATTATGGCAAGAGTTGGTGGCAACACGATCCAATAAGCTACTGAATTCACTTCCTCTAGAATCTCAAAAGGTCCAATGTAATGCGGGGCTAACTTAGAAGACTTTCCAAATTTAATGGAGCTCTTATGAGGTTTCACTCTCAACAATACTTTGTCGCCTAAGAAAAAATTACAGGGCACTAACATCAGTGTAGCTTTTCTGTCTAGCATTAGCTTCAACTAACCTCTTCTTAACAACCTTAACTTTTTCATCCATTGCAGCCAACATTCTTGGCCCAAGACTCACTTGATCCTTAAGTTTATTGCAACTAATAGGAGTTCAACACTTTCAACCATACAAAGCTTCGAAAGGAGCCATCTTTATTGCAGAATGATGAGTTATTGTAAGCAAATTCAACTAAGGGTAAGTAATTTTCCCACTTGTACTGCTAATCCATGCAATACATCCTAAGTACGTCTTCCAATACTTGATTTACCCTTTCCATTTTCCCATCCCTTTTTGGATGATATGCTGAGCTAATATTCAATTGAGTCCCTAGTGCAGAAAACAAGGCTTGCCAAAACCTAGAAGTGACTCATACATCCCTATCTAAAATAATCTTTTTAGGAATCCCATGCAATCTAAACACTTCCTGCACAAATTTCCTTGCTATGATAGGTGCTCCATCAGTTAGGTTCCCAGGTATGAAATGTGCTACCTTTGTGAGCTTATCTACAACCACAAGAATGGAATTGTTCTTATTCCTTGACATAGGCAATCCTTGCACAAAGTCCATACTTATGACTTGCCACTTCCTCTCTAGTATATCATGTGGGTATAACAAGCCCACGAGATGATGATGCTCAGCTTTCACCCTTTGACACTGAAGACACCTAGCCACAAAACTAGCGACATCTCCCTTCATTCCCTTCCAGAAGTATAATGGTTTTACATCAGCTATCATTTTCGTCACTCCAGGATGTCTAGAGTACGATGCTTCGTGTATTTCCTTCCATACCAGATTTCTTAATTCCTTTACGTCAGGTACATACATTCTACCCTTATATCAAAGTAATCCATTTGGTTCAAATTGAAAACCTTCATACCTAGAATCTTATGGATTATCAGTGAGTGCTTGCTTAACTTGCAAGTAATACTTATCTTCCTTGCACTTTTGGAGTACTTGCCTAAAATTGGTTTGGATTGTTACTATAATTCATCTTCGACTTAATGCGTCAACAACCTAATTTTCTTTCCCCTAAATATAACTAATATTAAAATCATAGTCATCTATTAACTCTACCCTCTTTTTGTCTAGCATTCAAATTAGGTTGAGTAAAAAGGTATGTTAACCCATTATGGTCAATTTTCAACTCAAAGGGTTTTCCTAGCAAATAGTGCCTCCACATTTGCAATGTGTGAATCACAGCTACTAATTCTAAATCATGCGATGCATAATTCATTTCATAAGGTTTCAACTTCCTGGATTCATAAAAAATTATTTTCCCATTTTGCATCAATACACCTAACCCTTCTCTGCCTGCATTCGTGATAACCATAAAGTTACCTTTAGGATCTGGTACTTTTAAAATCAGTGCGATGGTTAATTTCTCCTTGAGTAGGTCAAAAAGCCTCTTGAAACTTATCATTCCATTCAAATCTCTTTCCTTTCTTTTGTAAAGAAGTAATTGGAAAAGTGATCTTAGAAAATTTTGCAACAAAATTTCTATAATACCTTGCTAAACCCATGAAACTTCTTACCTCTGAGACATTTTTAGGTATAGGCCACTCAATTACTGCTTTGATCTTAGCTGGATCTACAATAATTCCATCTATTGAAATCACATGACCTAAATAATGTACCCTCTTTTGGAAGAATGTACACTTGGAAAGTTTACCATACAACCTATTTTCTCTCAAGCGTTGTACGACCATTTCTAAATGCTTGCAATGTTCTTCCTCATTTCTAGAATAAATCAATATATCATCTAGAAAAACTAGTACAAATTTTTCAAGGTAATCCCTAAACACACTATTCATCAAGTTCATGAATGTTGCAAGTGCATTTGTTAAACCGAAAAGTAAAATGGTGAACTCATAGTGTCCATATCTGGTTTTGAATGTAGTTTTAAATATATCTTCATCCTTAACACTCAATTGACGATATCCAGATCTTAGATCTATTTTAGAGAATACAGCGGCAACCCTCATTTGATCAAAAAGGTCATCAATGTGTGGCAACGGATACTTGTTCTTAAATGTAGCTTTGTTGAGCATACAATAGTCGATGCACAAACGCAATGTACCATCCTTCTTCTTGACAAAGATGACTAGCACTCCCCAAGGTGATACACTTGGTCTTATCATTCCTTTCAACAACAATTCATCCAATTGTGTCTTAAGTTCCATAAGTTCAGTGGTTGTCATCCTATAGGGTACCTTAGAAATAGGTTCTGACCCTAGAACTATATCTATAGAGAAGTCAAATATTCTTTTCGGAGGCAATCCTAGTAGCTCCTTTGGAAACACATTGGAAAATCTCCTCAATATTGGATACTTTTCCATATCTAATTTTCCAGTTTCATCTATTTCACCATCTTCCAGTTCATGTAAACTTTGGAACTCTGAATCATCTCTATCCTTCCTAAGATCTTCAATCTTTATGGCGAAGAGTTTACACCCTTTCTTCTTAACTCTTATAAGTTGCATTGTCGTAATTTGTCAAACCCTAACCTTTCTAGGAATCCCTTGGAATTTAACTTGATTCCCAAAATCATTTAGGCATTCTATAGTCTTAGCATGGCAGTCTACCTTAGCCCTATGTTTCCATAATCGATTCATACCTAGGATAACATCATATGATTCTAAATATGCGACATAAATGTTAACTTTTGTAGAGAAACTAGGTAGTTCTATCTTAGCCTCGAATAGACATTGATCCACCTTTGATCTTATCTAGTTTGCATACTCTACATTCCAAGACTTTGCCATGTTCCCCACCTTTCTAGATAATTGTTTAGCTATTCTAGGTGAATTGAAATTCTCAGTTGCACTAGTATCAATAAGAACAAAAATAGGTAAGCCAAACAAAATACCTGGAATTTCAACTGGAGTTACTTGGTACTCTACCTAACGATCGTCCACTACTGCATGTATCTTATCCTGAAACATTTCTTGTTGAGTGGGTAATGGATTACCATATTGTTGTGATCCAGAATTTTTAATGGGACACTCATTAGCATAGTGATCTCCTCTGCATATAAAACATCTTGTAGGCGGCCCTCTTTTCCCTAGGGTTTCTCTAGACTTATTGATATTTTCAGTAGCCTTCTTGGTATTACCCATGCTCGAATCATTATATTTTCACTCTCTCCTAATCTCTTTGCCATTATTGTGAAATCTTTCCCCTTTTTCCTTGGAGCATTTTGCACAAATTCCTCCTTTGGAACTATCTTGTTAGGAACTTCCACATCCTTCTTTTGCTCTTTTCTTTCTTGACGAGTGGAATTAGCCCTAAGCTTTTGCTCCTGCTTAATTGCTTTCTCATATACAAGATCCATTGTTGTTGGAACATGCATATCCACTTCTCCTCCAATTTGACTATTAAGTCCCATTATAAATTTCCTAATACTGAAACACTCATCCTTATGATATATGGGAACATAGTGCAGAAGTCAGGTGAACTTCTCCCAGTATTCGTTGACTGTCATGTTACGTTGTCTCAAACCTTGGAAATCTAAGATTTTTTTATCATAGTATAGTTGTGGTAACCATCTTTTGCAGAAAATCTCCACAAATTCTCCCTATGTCAGCTTCCATGAGTTGATATTAAGTTCCAACTTCTTGTTCATCCACCAGTTAGAGGCTTCCCCTGCTAATTGATATGCACCCCATGCGGCTTTAGTAACCCCATCATAGTTTCGTATTTCAAAATACTTTTCCATTTGAACAAGCCACAACTCAGCCTCATCACCTCTAGCACTATTTCCAAACTTGGGTGGAATTATCTTCTTCATGTCCCTAGAAAGTTCGAAGCCCACAAGCTTCTTATTCCTTTCCACGAAAGGCATAGGTGATTTTTTCTTCTCATGCTTATGGGTTTCATTATGCTCATGGAAAGAGTTTTCTCCCTCATGCTCATTAACGGGTACTTCCTTTTCCACCCTACCCTTAACTCTTTCTTGTTCAAGGTTAGCCAACCTTTCCAAGATTTGGTCAAGCCTAGCCTCTACTCTAGTGGTTCTTTGTCCAACCTCCTGACTTCCACCGGGATTAGTTCATGTTCTCTCCATCCTTATGTGTTTGGTCTTTACCTAAATTTTTTATCCATGTTATTCTAAATTATGTTATCAATTATCTTATGGAAAACATTTAAAAAAAAATCATTCATATGCACACAAGAATTCCACATAAGATTAAGCGTGTATGCTTCTTTTGATAAACACATAATTTTATTCATTTCTTGAGGATTTCAATATCCTTTCGATTGCATGGAGTGACTATTCAGATAGTCAAGTGGAGAGTATCATTCAGATTCACTCTTAGGCACATAACTTAAAGGAGTATAACCTGCAGACTGATACAGTTGTTGTTCCATATCTTTCTATTCATCTCTCATTTGGTCGTACATATCCCAAAAAGGATAATAACCTTTAGATTTATCATCTAATACATAGTTATGAGAGGTAATGTCAATATGGTTTTCATCAACAATGTAGTCTACCCTTTTCGCAAACATTTATTCATGAGACCATTTCTCGTCTAGCAGTGTCTGTGGTACATATCCCTCAGACTTGTTAGTCAAACAAATTGTTATTACTTCAGCTAGTGGTAGAACTCTTGGATCCCTAAAGATGAATGCAAGGCTATCACTTTCTTTTGAAGGCATATCCCTAGAAAGCAGTAATGACTCAAACTTTTCTGGTGAGATGGTTGGTAGGTAATTGTACATAGCCTCCATCTTCATCTTCCTCTTCACATCACTGGTCCAAGAAAGTGCATGACTAAAAGTTTTGGTGTCACTCAATCAGATGACATTATCGTAGTTGGTTCCCTCTATTGTTCTAACGATGGATTCCCTTTCCTTCTTGGCCTTTTGGTAACACTCATTTCTAGTTACTAACTTTTGAGTTGTTAATCTAAGACACACCATCCTAGCACAAGAACATTAGATAACGTTAGATGGAAATAATGATGAGCTCATATGTTCTAGAGCTAAACCTGGTAGCTCTAATACCACATGTAACATACTAACCCTTATTGAAGTAAACATTTCTAAATGTACACCTTATGAGTAAATAAACTGAGTAACAAACCATTGCAATAAAAAATTTCCTTCTTTATTGATAACTTCAACCAAGATGCATAACATAATACAACATGAATTCCTTTTCATTTCATAAAATACATCAATATGAGAAAGCATACATAGCTCAAAGAGCTTTAGAATAAATAGTTGTAAGACATTCCAGGATCCTTCCTTTCAAATCTTGGTTCTTCTATCACCTGTTGTGGAGGAGAAGCATCACTCAAGCATTTTTCTGCCAACCACGTAATCATAATGCAATCCCCCGCACATCTATCATTTGATAGATGGCCCTTCCCATTGACAAAGAGATTGGTAGATTAATCAATAACGACAACCAACTGAGCATAGTGTTGTGTCCTACATAACTAGATCCTTGTAATCCCACAATCTAGAACTAGCATGTAATACTGGATCATGGTGAACTAACAATGTAGTCTCAGTAGTCACACAATCTAGAGTGGAGTCTTAGACATTCACACTTTGGCCACAATGTTCTCATTCAGTACTTCAAATGAAGTCATCTATCACATACACTACTCAGAGCCGATTTGACTTAAGGCTATCTTAAGCTATGTATAGATATTTCTTTCAATGGATAGGCCATCATCCTAGATAACCTATCACCATAATAATCTACTTGGAATTAACCTACTTAACTAGTAAGTTCACAAGCTAGGAATTTCCTCAATGGATAGTCCATCATTCCAAAGATAACCTATATACTTGGATTAACCCTACTTACACGTAAGTACTTAAACTCCCTCCCATATTGGATCATCTATCCTAGGAGTAAACACAAGCTTTCCTAGTTAAATCAATAACTTAGCTAAATGCACCATATGTGCTTTCCATGTTCAATTATACCTAGTCTATAATACTTATGATAAACACCCATATCCTACTATGGAGTACTTAAAAACACATTATGTAAACAGTATAATAGCTTCAACTTCCTTTTCAAAATAATCTAAATTCTCTAATGCATATACTGGGAAAGACATCTCAACCATGCATGCAAGACACATCATTCAAAAGTAAAATAACAAAGAAGAAGAGATCCCCATGCCTATTATCACTTATCCAAATCAAATGGCAGCAAGGCAGCCCTTTCCACAACAACAAGCTTGGTAAACAACTCTTGAAGAATGTCACTATAAACTCTACCTCTCAAGTTGATAGATTACTCCTCTCAAAATATAATCTCTTCTCAAAATATAACCTCCTCACAAACTCTATGAACTCACTTCCTCTCTCTCTCTTAATGCAAAGCAAAGTATGGCTGGAAAATACAGAATTATGAATTGCAAAAGATGTATTATCTTATGGAAGAATGCATCCCTCGCAAATGAAATGGTTCGGCTATTTATAGAGCAATCAAGCAACCTCAAAGCCTATAATTTAGGCATGTTAATGGATAGAAAGCTTCATGCAAAGCAACACATGAAAAATATCATAAAGGTGGAGATTTCACAAGCTAATACTCAACATAATCACCTACAGGTCGACTTGTTTAGTGATAGTAATTTGAAGACTTATTCAATCAACATATGTATAATTTGAATTGTCACAATGAAAAGAATTCTACAACTACTTAGATTCAAAGGTGATGTCACTTCCATTATCATTTCCTTCATATTTGGCGTGGTTAAACTACCAAAAGAATCAGTCAACTTCCATTTTAGGACAGCAAGTTTCCATCAATCTATTTAGTGGATGAATCGACTTGAGCAATTGAATGCATTAGTCAAAGTCATGGTTGGTCTCACTATTAGCGTCAACCAAGTCAAACATATTATTGACAACAATACTGTGTTATAAATCATGTGTCAAATAGTATGATAATCGGTTAACACAAATAGTCATTAGCTATTTAATCAACTTCATTTGACATAGTCAATAATGACTATTATCGACCTTCGTTCACATAGTCTCTATTGACTATAACAGCTTTTATATATCAGATTCTATTGAATAAGAGATAGTCGAATTAATAACATATATATTATGTTAAATGTGTATTATTATATATATAATATATATATTATATACATATATATATGTATAGGAGTGATTTTGCACCCCATGTGTAAATCCCCTTTTTTCCCTCCTCCACTTTAGAAAACCAAGTTTGGAGGCTTAATTCAACCTAAGCCCATTGCTTTTGTCACACTTGGTGCCTATTTTGAGCGTCGATGGAGGAATTTTTGTCGAGGATACCCGCGTGGCACGCAGACATCCACGCAGTGTGCTTACATCCCTAGAAAATTCCTACGACTGAACCTACAGAGGCGTAACACTTCTCATTGGGAGTCAAGTTGTAATGCCCCCTTCGGCCGACTGACCCGAATATGGTCATTTCTTTCATTCCCTCCTTCAAATTCATTCCTTAAACAAACATTTCATCCTCTGAGCATTTAATTGATCTTCTGCAATCACTCCACAAGCTTCAATACACTTTTTTACACCCACTTCAACCTTTCAAGCAGCATTCTTGCACCTCATTGTAGCAAATCCACCACTCCATCACTTTGATAGAGCAAGTTGGGGACAAACACCATTGCAACAGAGGCTTAAGTACTCTCATTTTATCCCCCAAGTAGCCTTGAGTGCTCTTGGTGGAGGTGGTAAGCTCCCTTTCCCCTCCTCTATCACTTGGTTGAGTTAGCACATTTACTGTTTTGTAGTGCTTTAGTGCTCTTTACTATATTGTTTTCTTTATCTCACTTTCTTGGTTGTCCGTGGAGGTGGAAACACCTAAACAGGGGTCTGAATGAGACAGGCCCCTATACAGCCACCCAACATTTTCCTCTTTCTATGTGTAGGAGTACGTGATTTGCAGAACTAGATGGTGAATAGGCTCTTCTACAAAATCATCTTCATCACCCTAGCTTTGGTATATTTACTTTATCACATTCATTTGTACTTCTCATATTTCATTGTGTTGTTTTGATCTTTTAAAATTTGCTAGCTAGGCTGCTAGCTTTTTTATGATAATTCACATTGTAATTTTAGTCCTCTGATCGTATGGATGCCAGTGCACCTAAGAGACCCAGCACGCCACACTGTCATCTTGGAACTGTACTTTCATCCTCAGACAGAGAGCTATCTAAGATACAATGTTGACCTCGAAAACCAGCTCGCCTAGCCTCATTTTGAATGTCGGGATTGCAAAGTGGTTGTAGGACTTTATATTCCTCGTCATTCTCATCCTCATATCCTAACACCTCATTTAGCTAAGGTAAGTTAGGGCAGCCTTCCGCATCTTGGCCCTCCATGACCTAGGGCCTTGCACATTGTGGTTCCCCTCTCTTACATTTTTGGTGAACCTAACGTGAACCAACGTTTGTTCATCTGTTGGTTTTGAGACCTCTCCCGTGTACTTCATGATTGTTGTGTTCTTGAGTGTTGTGAAGGTTTATGAGCATCACAACCTAGTCCACAATTTCTGGGTATATCGTTAGGAGAAGTATACGACACCTCCCAATGGAAAGGATGAAGGTCTCTATTGGTTTATCTACAAGCCTTTTCTCTACTACCGCCATTAGTGTGGTCGTGCAGGAGCGATTGTTGAGGAATGAGATGGGATTCGCTAACGAGACCAATCATGTTCCCACTCCCCCTACGTCTCCTACACCGTCGTTGGTAGACGAGTGTGAGACCAATCAAATTCTTGCAGAGTATCTATCCGCCCTCGCTAAAGGGCTAGGTGACTTAGAAAATAACTTGGAAAGAAACTCGAAGATGGCTAGAGCCGCTCGGGTTGTCAGCAAGTTAAAGCGAATGATGGATAAATATTGAACAGGCATAGAGCTTCTAACTAGCCTCCTCAGTCTCACCGAAGCGTGTGCTCCTCCGAACAATTCTAGCTTTGTACAAGGAGCCACTTTCAAAGAGCATGAGTGACAGTTAGGAATATCAATGCCTCCCACATCCGTTTATATGGCTAACACGGTCCCCTCTATCAATATACCTTTTGTCTCCGAACAACCCAAAACTATCAAAGTAAATAGGGTCCTCTTGGGCTTTAGCTTCACCCCCCCTGTCACCTCTAATGGTGGAGATTTCAATGAGATGAGTGGTGGGGGCTTTCGTAGTGGTGGTGGATTCGGTAGCAGGGGTGTTGTTGGTGGAGGTGGCTCTGGTGGAGGTCATGGTGGTGGTTTCAACAGAGGCCCTATCGGTGGCGATGGCTCCAGTAGTGGTTTTGGTGGAGGTCACATCGGTAGTGTTTCTGGAGGTGGCTTTGGTGATGGTTCTGTAGGAAGCTCCTCTGGCCCTCTATCTTCTAATGACCTCATTCTAAACACTCTGCTTTAGAACATGGGTAAGATGCAGAGCCAATTAGCGAGTCTTTCCCAAGCCTCTGCTCAACCTATCTTCCATCCCTTCTTCCGACACATTCCATTGTCTATTGTGATCTTAAACACTCCCTTCCCCCAAGGAATGGAGATCCCTAAATTTGAAAAGTATGGCGGTAAAGGTGATCCACAGACACACATGTCTGCCTTTAATGCCATGTGCACAAACTTCTTCCATCATGACGCGTTGATGGCCAAACTATTTTCCTGATCTCTCACACAATGCTCGATTGGTTCTCTTCCTTTCCAGACAATTCCATTTTCTCATTCGACCAGCTTGTAAATCAATTCCTTAGACAATTTCAAGCAAACATCGAGCCAAAGTTGACCTTTTCGGATCTCGTCTGATGTAAGCAAGGAGATAAAAAAAATCATCAATTTTATAGTGCGCTACCAAGCGCTCTTTTCACAAATCTCATATCAGCTGCCCGATTCTGACGTGTAGAAGGTATTCATAGGGAACTTACAAAGGCCTTGGCAAGAAAAGTTTTCCCTTATGAAATACCCTTCTTTCGCACACTTGTGTACAACCTTACAAGAATACCAATAGATGGTTGTTCAGTTCAGGGGATCCTCTTCACGCTCTCATTCTGAGGGAAAGTCCATCATATCAATCTCTAGGAAAGGTAGGAGTATTACGAATGTAGTTACCACTATTGATGACAATGGCCTCAAATGTAATAGAAAGTTCACAAAGTTATCAGAATCTTATTCTTCTATCTTGCAGAAGCTATTGAAGGATAAGATCATAACTTTGTCGAGTCCTAAGCCTGTTAAGGAACCTTATCCTAATTGGTATGATGGGAACACTTATTGTTAGTACCATCAGGTTAATGGGAATGATACCGAATGCTATATGTGGTTGCATCATGAGATACAAGACTACATTGAGGACAGTACCATTCGCCTCGATGGGAGTAAACAGAATGATAAAAAATCAATGGTGAAAGCTAATAGTGAATTGTAGATATACATGGACCTGTTTATGTCGCACTTTGCTAACATGATTGTAGATCCCACTAATTTTTCTACTCAACCTGGGGCCTGTGTTAACATGGTCACAGTGACTTCCACTGCTCCACCTGCACCTGGTTCACTAGAAATTACATTCACATCATAAGATTTTCCCTGAAACAATAAACCCTCACCTCTCTACATTCCCATTCGCTTCAATGGTAAAATTGTGACAGGAGTCTTAATAGACCCCACGAGCAATGTGAATGTTATCACGAAGGAAACATTAGTACTAAATTCATTACAAAAGGAAAAATATGAAGAAACAAAATCTACCATCTGTACGCATGATGGTATGTGTCTCAAAGCTTACAGTTCGATAACTTTGTCCATCCTGGTTGGACCCAAGGTTCTTGACACAGTTTTCGATGTTATCCCAAAGTCAGATCTATTTAGGCTGAAGCTAGGCATACCTTGGTTAGCTTCCATGAATGGAATCACCTTCATTATTCACAAATGTTTAAAATTCTCTCATGAAGGTGGCGTGCATGTAGTACATGACACTGGATAACAGCCATTGGTGTCCTATGGCGAATATTCGTTGGATCACTTCTGGCCCTCCCTGGTTGGTATGCTTCCTCCGAGAACAGACCTACTTTACAAGAATTATGTGAAATATAAAACTGGGGGTCAAGGACAGTCAAAACTGACCTTTCTTGTAATGAAACAATCGGTTGCCTCCTCTTCCTGGGAGGAGAAAGAGAAGCCTGTACCGACTACTCTCTCTTCAAAGAAAGGAAAGGAGAATTCCACGCTGGCTCCCTCTCCCTCCTATAAAGGTAAAGAGAAGGTTTCCTTCTCTCAGACTGCCTCGTCCTCTCCCCTTTCTTGGGAAGAGTAATGGATGAGTCAACCCAATGGCTATCCATTGAGTCTGATGGTTCCTCGGCGTAGGCCTAAGCTCAGGATTGCGGATGTCCCTAATGAATACCCTAGACCATGGTACTACTTATACGGCAGAAAGAAAGGTTCTCGAAGGGAATTCGATCCACAGCCTCCTACCACCCCTGCTCCCAAAGTAGTGAATGGGAAGAGGTCCGTTGTCGAGGCTCTTGAACTGACTCCCCCTACTGCTCCTCAACCTATCCCTCCTACTCTTGTTCAAGAATGTGTTCCTCTGCTAGAAATGGTTGTAGTGGACATTCCCATGGTTGATCAAGAGCCTTCTATTCCTTCACAGCCTTCGGCCTCCAGCTCCAAGAGTCATAGAAACTGCCTTGTGCATGAGCGTAAGCGCCGATGAAAGGATCTCCTAGCTGAGTAGGCCACCTTGCAAAGAAAGGAGGAAGAAGCGACCGCCTCTACTTTAGGGCCTCTTGTAGTGTTTCCCTCTTCCCTTCCTTTTGCTTCTCTTCAGCCTAGTTCTACACCACTTTCAGCTTCCACTATGAGTGTGAATGCACCTAACCACAAGGGGGTACAAGTTTTCATCATCCCTTTGGTGGAGCTTCCTTTGCTGATGTCCATTTTGGATATCCACCCTTTCCCAAAGCCCGTGGATATGATTAACGCTTCGGTTGTATTTGTTGTGGTTCCTTCCTCCTCTTCCTCTGCACCTCTAGCCTTGTCTATGGGGAGTTCATTTCCTTCGACAAAGAAAAATGTGGAGTGTGGTCCTTCCAGCAGCAAACGACATAAGAGGAGCCCGCCTTCTCCGCAAGGTGGCCCCACATTGACTTGTTATATCTAGGTGAAATAACCAGTCTCGACTTCTCCTGAGTTTATCACCGCTCCTGAATCATTCAGAAAGCCTAGCAGTGAATCTCAGACACAGCCTGCCGCTTCCACTAAGGTTAACCACGACCCTCTTGTGGGGTGCATGTTTAACCTTTTGGATGAAGTCCTAGCCTTGTCAATATCTTCGCAAAGTTTCTAACCTTAGCTCCACAAGAGCTCAGTGGAGAGGACCTCGAGGGGCCCTCTTCCTTGGCCCTTGTTCCAGGAGGGCCAGATGCTCCTCCTCTTAACATCCCACCATTGTAGGCTCATCCTCCTTCCCCCTATGATGACCTAGATTGGGAAGTGGATGACCTCTTGCTCGATCAGTGTTAGGAGGAGGCCTCTTCTTGATCTTTTGTGTGTGTGTGTGTTTTTTGTGATGTGTTCCCCCATGATCGTGCTATGTGTGCCTGGATGACCCTCGTCACCCTTGTTGGTGCTTGGATACAAGTGTATTTTTTGTGTCGTAAACCTTCTTCTATTTGTATCATCATTATTCCATGTTTTTTATTGATTTTTAATAAATTGGGGATGATGCAAAGTGTTGGGGGCATTTAGGCTTCCCTTCCATGTTGACCCAATTTTTTATTTTTACTTTTTTTTTCCATGCATTCTTCCTAATCTGGTTGAGGATTGATGATCTTTCACCTTGGATAGTGGTTACCTATTATTCATATGATCTCGAGCAGATCTAATCTCGCTAAACCAGATCCCCCTGTGCCCTTTGTTCGTGTTGTCTTGCTCTTTTTCTTTCTCTTTATCTTTTTCTCTTCTTTGCTTAAGTTTTCCCTCTCATGTGTGACAACGCCTTTCTTCAATATTTTGATCTTCAAAAAGTGCATTCATTTCCAAGGAATCCTTTCTTGAAGATCTTCGCAAACCTTTCTTCAGAATCGCATTCTCGACCTGGAACCCTAACGGAATGTGTTTCCTTCATCACAATTTCGTAAATAAATGACTTGGAAACCTTCCTCTGAAGCGGGGACATCTTCGACCTTCCCCTTGCGTGGGGGAATATTCTTCCTTTCGAGTTCCTTGATGAAGTGAACATCTTTCAAAAGGATCCCTTGATGATGGATCGCTCTGAGAAACAAAACATTTTCTTTCAAATTGCCCATCCCTTGAGTGGACCCCTTTCTTTGCGACAAGTTTCCGAGGGACCTCCTTTGAAAGTATTATCACAAATGAACCCTATTGCGTCTAGCTTGGGGGTAGCCTGACTAGACCTCATTTTTCAAATAGTGTGTCCCTTGAGTAGACCCCTCTTCTTTTGAAGGGTTCCCGAGGGACCCCTTTGAAAGATTTCCAAATTATCGACAATTCACACGACTTTCCACTTACTTGCCCACTTGGTCGCTTCCTGACTCTACGAAATCTTCTTTCTTGGGTTTCCTCCATGTGAGAGATCTTAGGGGATACCTACCTACAGGACTGAGAGCCTATAGGGCACTTCCTTTGGGTTTCCTCCATGCTAGAGTTTTTGGGGGACACCTTCCTTGCAAGTCTACGGGCCTGTAAGGTGCTTGCTTCACGGGGTATCCTCCATGCTAGAGTTTTTGGTCGACACCTTCCTTGCAAGTTTGCAAGCCTGTAAGTTGCTTTCTATCTTCAACTTCATTGTTTTGAGCAGCTATGAATTCCTTCACTTTCCCTACACCTTCAGGTTCGCCAGATCGTGGTCAGCTTCCTCAACGGATCAGGTATACATTTCTAACCCTACTCCTTCCTTGATCTACTTTACTGAGCACTCATCAGTACTCGTGCTCACTAAAGTGGGGGAAAAATGTATAGGAGTGATTTTGCACCCCATGTGTAAATCCCCTTTTTCCTCCACTTTAGAAAACCAAGTTTGAAGGCTTAATTCCACTTAAGCCCATTTCTTTTGTCACACTTGGCACCTGTTTTGACTGTCGGTGGAGTCATTTCTGTCAGGGACGCCTACGTGGCATGTAGATGTCTACACGACACGCTTACATCCCTAGCAGATTCCTGCAGCTAAACCTGCAGAGGTGTTACACTTCTCATTGGGAGTCAAGTTGTAATGCCCCCTTCAGCTGACCAACCCAAATATGGTCGTTTCTTTAATTGCCTCCTTCAAATTCATTCCTTGAACAAACATTTCATCCTTTGAGCATTCAATTGATCTTCTACAATCACTCCACAAGCTTCAATACACTCTTTTGCACCCACTTCAAGCTTTCAAGCAGCATTATTGCACCTCATTACAGCAAATCCACCACTCCATCACTTCGGTAGAGCAAGTTAGGGGAAAACACCATTGCAACAGAGGCTCAAGTACTCTCATTTTCTCCCCCAAGCAGCCTTGATTTCTCTTGGTGGAGGTGGTAAGCTTCCTTTCCTCTCCTCTATCACTTGGTTGAGTTAGCACATTTACTATTTTGTAGTGCTTTAGTGCTCTTTACTATATTGTTTTCTTTATCTTGCTTTCTTGGTTGTATGTGGAGGTGGAAACACCTAAACGGGGGTCTGACTAAGGCAGGCCCCTATACAACCACCCAACATTTTCCTCTTTCTGTGTGTAGGATTACGTTCTTTGTGGAGCTAGCTGATGAATAGGCTCTTCTACGAAATCATCTTCATCACCCTAGCTTTGGTATATTTTCTTTATCACATTCATTTGTACTTCTTGTATTTCATTGTGTTGTTTTGCTCCTTTAGAAGTTGCTAGCTAGACTGCTAGCTTGTTTTCTGATAGTTCATATTGTACTTTTGGTCCTCTAGTCATACGGACTCGAGCACACCTAAGAGATGCCAGCACGCCGCGCTGTCGTCCCAAAACTATTCTTTCATCCTCGAACAGAGAGCTATCTGAGATACAATGTTGAGCTCGAAAAACAGCTCACCTAGCCTCATTTCGTATCTCAAGATTGCAGAGTAGTTGTAGGACTTTATAGTCCTCATCATTCTCATCCTCATATCCTAACACCTCATTTAGCTGAGGTAAGTTAGGGAAGCCTTCCGCATCTTGGCCCTTCGTGACCTGGGGCCTTGCACGTGGTGGTCCCCCTCTCTTACAATATATATACATATATATTTTTATTTTTATTTTTATTTTTATTTATATATGAGTATAGGCAAGATAGTATATAATAAACACATTATATTAAATGTATGCATATATATATATATATGATTGTATGTATGTATGTATGTTTATGCCTCTATGTACACATATGTGTAGGTATATCTATATCAATGCATTCGTATGAGTGTGTCCATTCGCCAACGTACACATTTATCGATATACATATATATGTTCACATCTAATTCACATATAGCCATTCACGATTACCATCATATTGGTAAGTGGTTACATGTGGTACATTGATACATATGCATATACATGTCATTATATTCCATTGACATGCATGTGCATATATATACACATACTTCCACGTACATCCCATTTGTCAATATAATCGTAATAGTACAAGAAAGATCTCAACAGCTCAAATAGATAAACATCACCCAATAATGTATGTAGTAGTAAACAAGACTCTCAAATGTAGACATTGTTGGATGTTGTGGATATGGTTGCTGATATGTGGTTGTCATTGATGTCAACACTATTAGCATTTGGTGCATTGAAGACTGTATATGTTGAGGATATTGAGAAAATTGTAAAAGAAAGTATTCCTACTTCCCAGTGGAACTGTGTAGGTCAAGAAGGCATTGTGTTTTGTATGTTGAAGATTAGCTGATGTGGATTTAAGGGTTGAAAGTTGAATGCTTCTAGATCATCTACCGGAAGTTTTAGAGGTCCGCGTGAAGTTTTGAGTATGTTGTGGTCTGACAGTGTGTTGTTGGTCTTTGACAGTGTTCCTGAATGAAGTTTGTGTATCTCATTTGTTGTGGATGCTTCTTTGTTGTTTCTTGGTGTTCTATGGTGTCTCTAGATCATTCTCTATCTTTGTGGTGTGTCCACATTATTCAGAGAATTCGTGGTTGAAGATCTTATCTTGCGCATGTTTAGTTTTTCTAGTTCTTAGCCAACATGTTGTTGGTAGCATGTTGTGGATCTTTGAGGTGTAATTAATTAAAGTATTCTTGTGTTGGAGATATTAATTTAGGTCTCCACTATGTTGTGGCCGACCTTGGTGGATACACATTAAAATTTTATTTGTAAATTTGGGTTGACATTACAAATATTATTTATTTCTTTGGCCAACGAAGTGGTGATGGAATTTCATGTAGCGGATATTTAAGGGAGATTAGTTCATTGTTTGTGAAGATGCTTCATGTGCTCCTATGTGTGTATGTGTGAATATCATTTGATTGCTGAGCAGAGTGTGAAGAAGTGTTGAGCTTAATTGGAACTGTAATCAGGCTTGTGAAGAAGCTATTTTCTCAGTTCACAAATCTTGGATGGTTTTAATCCAAACCCTATTGTTGGACAATGAGTCCTCTTTTGTAATTGAGCAGTGAGCTCATGGGAATGTGCTTGAATGCATGTGTATTCCCCTTATTATATCTTTTATACTTCTAGCAGAGTATAATCTTGTGGACTAACATCCACCGTGGTTTTTCCCCAACAGGGTTTCCACGCAAAAAATATGTGTTCTTTGTCTCTCTAATGTGTTGATTGTTTATGGTTAATTGCTTATTCATCATATCTGAGATTAATTTAAGATTAACAAGAAGAGTTTTAGTTTATGTTACAACTAATTCACCCCCCCTCTTAGTTGTGTGTCCTTGTTTTTCCAACAATTGGTATCAGAGCAGGTTCCTCTGAAGAAAGTCTAATAGCTTGAGGTGATTCGAGATGGAAACAACATTCAAGAAGGGCAGTCCTAGATTTGATGGCTCTAACTATTCATTGTGGAAAGTTAGGATGCAATGTCACTTAATGTGTATTGGTGATGCTATCTGGAAGATTACTAAAAATCAATATGTCATTCCTCAGAATGGTCCCTCTACTATTGATGAGACCAAAGACACTGAAAGCAATATCAGGGCTATTGAAGCTTTGGTGAGTGCCTTGACAGATTCGGAGATGGCTAATGTGGTAGGTTTGAATACAGCTCATCAAATGTGGAAGAAACTAGAAAATTTGTATGAAGGAGATGCACAGGTGAAGATGGCGAAGCTACAAAGCTTGAAAGGAAAGTATGAGAATCTGAAGATGGGTGAAGATGAAAATATCACCTCTTTTATACAAAGAGTAAATGAGATAGTGATGGGTATTACATGTGTCGGTGGTTCTATGGGTGAGGATGAAATTGTGGCTAAAGTACTCAGATCCTTGCCTCCCTCCTACAAAATGAAGGTTCATGCTATTGAAGAGTTCAGATCAGTAAACAAGTTGACAAGAGATACACTGATTGGGAAACTTGTTGCTTTTGAGATAAGTGAGTTTGGTGAATCCACACCAAAAATTGAATCTACATTTAAGGCTACTGTGTCTAGAAGCAATAGACAAAGATATAGTCTGAGAGAGAGTTCTAGGAAGGTATCCAAGTATGATGAAGAACTGAAACAGCTCGAAGATAAAGAGAGAGAAGTAGAAGAACTGGAAGCGTTGATTACAAACAAAGAAGGGAGAGGAAAAGGTAAGTATGAAGATGTATTACCTATTAAATGTTTTTCATGCAGTAAAATAGGTCATTTTACATCAAGATGTCCTGAAAGAGTTCCTAGATCTAAGCCTAAGAAGTCTAGATTCCCGAAGAGATGCTACTTTGTTGAAGAAGCAGTGACTAATGAAGAATTTGATAAAGATAATGGAAAATAAGATGATTGGGCTTTCATTGCTACCATTGAAAATAATCGTGTGGCTTCTAAATCTACTAAAGATGAAAAATATCTTGTAGCTCAAGTTGAAGAAAAAGATGAGTGGGTCATTGATAGTGGATTCTCACATCACATGACTGGTGACAAAAGCAAATTTGTGAGTTTGGAACAGTATGATGGTGGAGTTGTAAGATTTGGAGACAACAATGTTGGTGTGATTCGTGGCAAAGGATCCATTTGCCTTGGTGGTAAGGACAACACTGATGATGTCCTCTATGTTGAAGGTCTAAAGCACAATTTGTTGAGTGTTGGACAAATGGTTCACAAGAGCTATGATCTGCAGTTCAAAGACAGAATATGCAAGATACGTGGAAGTTCTGGAAACTTGATTGCAACAGGAAAACAAACACAAGGTAACATTTTTCATTTTAATACTATTAGTGGAAGTTGTTTGATTGCTCGGATAGATGAAAGTTGGTTGTGGCATAGGAGATTGTGTCATGTAAATTTTGACAACATTATCAAGATAAGTTATGCTCAAGCAGTAAGAGATCTACCTAGATTAGTGAAGCCTGCTAATATAATCTACAAGGAATGTCAGATGGGTAAACAAACTAGAGTCTCCTTCTAGAGCACACATTTTCATTCAAATAATTTGTTGGAGTTGCTACATACTGACCTTTGTGGTCCTTCAAGAGTCAGAACCATTCATGGAGAAAGGTATTTTATGCCGGTTATTGATGATTACTCTAGAATGATTTGGGTTTCCTTTTTGACAGAAAGATGTGAAGATCTAGAGAAATTAAAATGCTTCAAGGCTATGGCAGAAAATGAGAAAGGTCTGAAAATCAAATTCCTGAGATCTGACAGAGGTGGTGAGTTCATTTCTAAGGAATTCAACTCTTATTGTGAAGAACATGGAATTAAAAGATAGCTATATGCTCCCTGAACCCCTCAACAGAATGGAGTTGCTGAGAGAAAGAATAGAACAATTTTGGATGCTACTAGAACCATGATGATGGAAGGAAATGTGTCTCAGATGTATTGGAGTGAAGCGGTAAGTATTGTTGTGTATACCTTGAACCGAGTAAATGTGAATGGAAATTTTGGTAAGACCCCTTATGAGTTATGGTTTGGTCACAAGCCTACTGTTAAGTATTTTAAGATCTTTGGAAGCAGGTGTTATATCAAGAGAGATGATGATATAGGAAAATTTGATGCTAGAAGCAATGAAGGGATCTTCCTAGGTTACTCTATTAAGAGCAAGGCATACCGATGCTATAATAAAAGACTAAGAAAGATGGTTGAAAGTGCAAATGTCAGAGTTGATGAGGACTCTATCAAATCATCCAGACATTGCAGTTATGATTCAGACAAAGACATTACAAGCCAGGGGAAGAACACTCAAACACCGAATCTACTTCAGATTATTCCATATGTTCTAGTCAAGCAACCTCAATTTTTTCTAGTAAATCAAGTTAGTCAGGAAGCTCAGACAAGTGCATAGGCACAGACAAGTGGAAGTGTAGACGAAAGATCTGAAGAATCAGA
This sequence comes from Sequoia sempervirens, assembly GCA_007258455.2. Taxonomy (NCBI): domain Eukaryota; kingdom Viridiplantae; phylum Streptophyta; class Pinopsida; order Cupressales; family Cupressaceae; genus Sequoia; species Sequoia sempervirens. The sequence goes on from VDFB02000007.1 coordinate 221,201,486, forward strand.
AGTCCAAGTAAGTCCCAAAACTCCAAGGTATGTAAAGTTGAATCATTCTAAAAGTCAAATCATAGGAGATAAGAGTAAAGGAGTGCAAAATAGAAGAAAAATTGCAGAAGAATATTGTCTGATATCCAAGATTGAACCTAAGAGTGTCACTGAAGCCTGTCAAGATGAACATTGGTTGGAAGCTATGAAGGAAGAGCTGACATAGATTGAAAAAAATGACTCATGGCTACTGGTTCCTAGGCCTAAAGACAAGAATGTGATTGGTACCAAATGGGTATTCAAAAACAAGCTAAATGAAGAAGGTGAAGTGGTTTGGAATAAAGAAAGACTAGTATGTGAAGGCTATTCTCAAATGGAAGGTATTGATTTTGAAGGAACCTTTTCCCCTGTAGATAGAATTTAAGTTGTAAGATTATTTCTTGCTTATGTTGCATACAAGAATTATAAAGTCTATCAGATGGATGTGAAGTCTGCATTTCTAAATGGAGAACTAGAAGAAGAGGTGTGCATTGAACATCTGGATGGATTCCAATTAATAGATAAGGGAGATATGATTTTCAGATTGAAGAAAGCTTTGTATGGACTTAAGCAAGCCCCAGAGCATGGTACGCTAGATTGGAAAAATATCTATTGAAGCTTGAATTCACAAAAGGTACTGTTGATAGCAACTTATACTTCAAGTTAGATCATGATAAGGAATTGATTATAGAATTTTTTGTTGATGATATCATTTTTGGAGGAGATTATAATCTATGTATGAAGTTTGTTGATGAAATGAAGAGTGAATTTGAGATGAGCATGATTAGTGAAATGAAGTTCTTTCTGGGATTATAAGTTACACAATTGGACCAAGGGATTTTCATATCTCAGTCCAAATATGTGAAAGAGCTATTGAAGAAGTTTGGAATGGATGACTCCAAACCTATTGGTACCCCCATGGTAACCGAATGTAAGCTATCACATAATGATGATTCTCCAAAGGCAAATCAAACTTGGTACAGATCAATGATTGGTGGATTGCTCTACTTGACATAGACTAGACTAGACATTATGAATGGTGTATGTATGGTTGCTATATTTCAAGCTGATCCAAAGGAATCACATGTGACTACTGTGAAAAGAATTTTTAGATATCTTAAAGGAACAGCTGACTTTGGAATTTGGTATCCAAAAGATGATGATCTCACTTTGTGTCCATACATTGATGTGGATTGGGATGGTGATATAGATGACAAGAAAAGGACTAGTGGTGGTGCTTTCTTCCTAGGGAAGAAGCTGATATCTTGGTTGAGCAAAAAGAAGAATTCAATTTCTTTATCCACTATTGAAGCAGAATGCATTGCTGTTGCAAATAATTGTACCCAATGATATGGATGAAACAGATGTTGAGAGATATTAGAGTGATATATGAAGAGCCTATTGCCATATACTATGACAATTCAAGTGTAATAAACATCTCAAGGAATCTGGTACTACACTCTAAGACTAAACATATTTCAATTAAGTTTCATTTCTTGAGGGAAAAGGTGAATGAGAAGGAAGTCAAACTGGAATATGTGCCTACCAAAGAATAGATTGTAGATATATTTACTAAGCCTTTGTCGAAGGATACTTTTGAGTATCTCAAAGGAATGCTAGGGGTAATCACCCCTCTTGATAAGAACTAAAGATGCATTTATTTGCATCAATATGAGAGCTTCATTGCTATATTCTAATCCAGATTGATGTTTTTGTGGTTGCTACTCAGGGGGAGTAGTCAGATGTGCGGATATTTGGTTCAGAGCATGTGTTTGGAAAGTTCGTGGTTACCTTTGCCATTGATGTCAAAGGGGGAGAAGTGCATTGTGAAAAATTCTTGTGGGGAGAAGTTCAGTTGAAAGGAGGAGTACAGAAGAAGTCAGTGTGTTGGGTTGATGGTATTTTTCACATCATGTGTTGCCATCAATGCCAAAGAGGGAGATTGTTGGATTTTGTGGATATGGTTGTTGATATGTGGTTGTCATTGATGTCAACACTATTAGCATTGGTGCATTGAAGACTGTATATGTCGAGGATATTGAGAAAATTGTAAAAGAAAGTATTCATGGTTCCCAGTGGAACTGTGCAGGTCAAGAAGGCGTTGTGTTATGTACGTTGAAGATTAGCTGATGTGGATTTAAGGGTTTAATGTTGAATGTTTCTAGATCATCTACCGGAAGTTTCAGAGGTCCGCATGAATTTTTTAGTATGTTGTGGTCAGTGTGTTGATGTCTCTATCAGTGTTCTTGAATGAAGTTTGTGTATCTCAGTTGTTGTGGATGCTTCTCTGTTGTTTCTTGGTGTTCTATGGTGTCTCTAGATCATTCTCTATCTGTATGGTGTGTCCACATTATTTGGAGAGTTTGTGGTTGAAGATCTTATCTTGTGCATGTTCGTTTTTTCTTGTTCTTGGCTGACATGTTGTTGGTAGCATGTTGTGGATCTTCAAGGTGTAATTAATTAAAGTATTCTTGTGTTGGAGATATTAATTTATGTCTTCACTATGTTGTGGCCGACCTTGGTGGATACGCATTAAAAGTTTATTTGTAAATTTGGGTCGACATTACAAATATATTTTATTTCTTTGGCCGACGAAGTGGTGATGGAATTTCATGTAGCGGATATTTAAGGGCGATTAGTTCATTTTTTGTGAAGATGCTTCATTTGCTCCTATGTGTGTATGTGTGAATATCATTCGATTGTTGAGCAAAGTGTGAAGAAGAATGTGCAAAGTGTGAAGAAGTGTTGAGCTTAATTGGAACTATAATCAGGCTTGTGAAGAAGCTATTTTCTCAGTTCACAAATCTTGGATGGTTTTAATCCAAACCCTATTGTTGGACAGTGAGTTCTCTTTTGTAATTGAGCAGTGAGCTCTAGGCAGTGTGCCTGAATGCATGTGCATTCCCCTTATTATTTCTTTTATACTTCTAGCAGAGTATAATCTTGTGGACTAACATCCACCATGGTTTTTCCCCAACAGGGTTTCCACGCAAAAAATCTTTGTGTTCTTTGTCTCTCTAATGTGTTGATTGTTCATGGTTAATTGCTTATTCATCATATCTGAGATTAAGTTAAGATTAAGAAGAAGAGTTTTAGTTTATGTCACAACTGATTCACCCCCCCCCCCTCTCAGTTGTGTGTCCTTGTTTTTCCAACAGACATATCAGCTAAGGATGACTTACCTACTAGCCACAAATTGACTCAACTCAATCATTCTAATGTGGTGTGTATTAATGCTCAAATAGTTTACTTTTACTAGTTACCCGACCAAGATCTTCTCCCGAGTGATACTTCCCCTCTGCCTGGAGGAATGAACACATATCTGCATCCACTAACACATGCACATGGCAGCCAATTGTTCACAATATATGCAGTATATACAAACATTTCCAAAGTTAGAATAATAATAATTCAATAACCTTGCATTCACATATATGCAGTATTCCACCATGAATAACATCAACTAAGGTAATATCAAATGAGACAACATCAAATGAGATAACATTCATATTGATAACAAGGTACAAGCATAATTTATTCATCTCAAGAATTCACATTACATTCATATTTACCCTATGTAGTAATAGTAAATAGTAACTTCACAATTGGGGTGTAACACATTGTTACATGTTAGAGTGCCTCAATATTTTAATATTGAAGACTTACTAATTTAGTCACTCATTGTAAGTACAATGGTTTTGTATTTGAGTGTCCCTTATTGGATTTGGACATGATAGTCTTGATATCATGTTTGAAATATTTTGTCTTCCATTATTTTATTTGACTCCTCAACTCAATTTAGGTGGACATTGCCTTATTACCAAGATTGTAAATTTTTACTTGACTCCCTAACTTAATTTGGGTGGAGATCATCTCTTTAATGAGATTGTGTTATTATGATGGGTGTTGGATGAGTAAGCATATAATAGAAAGACTATCTCAAGCTTCTACACACTTGATTTTCATATTGATGTTAAGTATCTTGGTTACCATTGAGGTGATAGGATTAGATTGGAGTGTGAGAAATTGGGTGTCATCATCCAACATGGATACATCATAACATCACTTCCTCTATTTCATGTATATCACTTTTGAATTTTTACCCTTCAAATAGCATTAAATAAAATTTTGATTTTGCTCTTCTCACCATAGAATCACATCACATAAGCTCTAGTGCTCTCATCGAAAAAATGTACATGTGCTATGTTTTTAGTTAAGAGGTAACAATTAGGTTTTGAAAGGTTATAAAACCTTTTACAAGGATAGTGCAATGGCTACCAAATAAGTTATTCTACAACAGAACTATAGCCAAGCTACTATAAGAGAACATTAATCAAAGGGTTACCAACCTATACTATGCTTGAGCATGTCCTTACAATCCACGCACCTTTAACTTGGGGATGGGATTCCAAAATATTTTTAGGAATGTACCTATCTTCCTTCTTTAAACAATCATCCAATACACACCATTATCTAACTCCTTCAATTGTGAAGAAAGGAGGGAAAAAGTCCTCTATCATTTCCTCAACCAGAGAAACCTCATCTGAAGAGGAAGAATGTCCAATTGAAGATGTCAAATGCTACATATAATTTTTAGATAGAGTAGGAGCAAGAATCCTCCCACAACCCTTCCAGAGTGCAATGAGATCTAATGAGGGAGATGCCTAAACTATGTCTAAAGGAGAGGGCCTAGCATGGATTGTGGAAACTACCTAAGCCACACTAGCCTTGGGGGAAGTCACCTCAAGCAAAGACACCTCAGTAAAAACCTCTAAGATCACACTATGATCCACTATTGGTGAGATGGGACTAGGAGACTTGTCATCCCAAGATTCAGATAGGGAAAAATCACCCACAATCAAATAATTGGGGAGGGTGTTCCACCACCATATAGTTGAGCCCACATTTTGATGGTGAGAATGAGGATTGTCAAAAGCAAGGTATCTAGTAGTGAAACATCACTTGTAACAAAACAAGAGCCCCTCATAATCAAGTAGTTTAGCCCATTGCATATCCTCTACCATCAAGATAATATCCCCATGAAGATTTTTGGAGGTGTCAGTGTCTACCAGAATATGATCATAATTAGAGTGTTTGATGTTGAATGTGATTGAATCAACCTTCAAAAAATGGTCAATAACATTGTTGACATCCTCAAAAGAGGGGTTTTCCCAATAATGGAGAGGGAAATTAGGAAACCTCACCCAAACTAGTATAACATTAATGTTGGAAATTGGAAGGTTGTCATTGATGTCAACAATGGAAATTGGTAGATTATCATTGATGTACATTACTTGTATAGATTAGTAGTTGTTCCAGTAATAATGATTAGAGCTATGATCTCTCTAGTACTAGAAGTTTGTTGATCCAGTATCTTGGTCTGAATTATCTTATTTTGTACGAGTTGTTCAGAAGCTGATAATATGGTCTATCTTACCATCATTTGCATCCACTGACAATATTTCAGTTGACTTGGCTATACGGTTGGAAAGATACAGTTACCAATAGTTTGGAAAATAGTGTCCTTATATACTGGTTTAGTACGTCAATTTTTTGGTCCAGATTCTACCTCAAAGAAAGATATCACTACATTTTTTTGTACATTGATTTGTGACTACAAGATGCATCTTACACCGAAGTTTTATGATGATATATGAATGCATACAAAAGATATGAACAATAGTGTTATGTTTTGAAGACTACAGTAGGTTTATGTACAATGCATTGATGTGGGAGATTCTATGTTCCCTCATGATTAATTATCTTGCCTTGCGGAGTTGAAGATAAGTTATTTGATGTCGTCTAAAGGAGAATTTGATGTGTTAACAATTTTTTGTGTTACACGTTTGATGAATTGCATATACATTTGGAGTTTTGATGTTTAGGTCTAACTTTGGCTGACCTAATTATGAATTTGAATCAAGAAGATTAAATATGTGTTGTGAATGCTAAATGGATCTATCTTAGGTCCATGTCGACTAACGCCAAATATTAGATGCTTGGGTTGGGCGAGAAGATGAATATTATTTTAAGGACAATGCCAATAGAGTTGGTTTTGATTTAAAATGGAATTTATCTAATTAGGCCGACTTAATTAGTGAATGTGAATGTATATGGTATATATATAAGACATTTTTTAGAAGCATGTAAGGTAATGAGAGCAAAGATGAGAGATAAACAAAGGGGGTTGTAAGTCAAAAAGTGTGAGTGTATGAAGTTATATTTGTGAGAAAATAGTATTGTTGAGTACACATACAGGGAAGTGTTTTATATTGTGCTTCACCAGAACTAAACTACAACACAAGGAAGGTGCATTCTATCTTAGTTCACCTCTTGGCAGTGAGCCATACTCTGTTTTGTAAATCATTTCAGGTTGTGAGCCTTCAAGGATAGTGTGTCTTGGCAGTGAGCCTTTGTGATATTCTATATCTAGATATATTATATTGTGAGTTAATCCTCACCGTGGTTTTTCCCATTTTGGGTTTTCCACGTAAAAATACTGGTGTTCATGTGTATTGTCATCTTGTGTTGGTTTCATGCTTTCATTAATTGTTACAGTTAGAGTTGTGTTATTGCTTGGATGGATACTATGTAAATGGTTTAATGGAATATTGATTCACCCCCCCCCCCTCTCAGTATTCTGGGTGTTCAACAATTAAATGGTTTTTGCATAGGGTTAAAAGAAGGAAATTATAGATTGAGAGAGAGGGATTACTTGCCCCACATCCATAACCTACAATCTAGCAATGAATACATGTCCTCAAGAGTCAAAAATCTCGTGATAAAAGAAAACCTTATCACAAGGATATAGCTCAATTATGCCTTTACTAAGAGGCATCCAAGACTCGAAAACTCGCTTATGTAAGTCTAGGAGATAGGGGCCCACAAGTGGTTAAATCCATAAAGCAAGCTTCAATGAGCATAAATATTTGTATTATGAATCACATCCTACCTACACACCATGATAGGGGAGGATTGAGAATAAGCGGCTAAACTTTGCCACATTGAAGAAGGGAAGATGAATCAAAGGGAATCCTTGACCTAGCCATGGCTGCATAGGACAGGCCATGATCCACCCCACCTACACCAACATCCAAAGGAACCCAACTAGGAGAAATGATAGCTTCAATACCCATGCCTCAACCATTGATGTATTCATTCAAAGGGATCACAAGAGAGCCCCTATCACCAATAATCCCAAAAGAACCTCCTAAAATAGGAGTGAGGGGTCCAACAATGGGAGTGTAGCAGTCAAATTAACACTGCCACCAATAACAACATCCACACATCTACCAACGGCCAGCAATAGAAAAACCTCCTTTGAAAGAAAAGGCAGGGTTCCAAAAATGGGCAAGAACAACATTTCAAATCTCCTCTGCAGTGATCCATGGACTATGTTATACATTAGTGATCACCTTCCATCAGTAGAGCTATGAGATTCTCTATATGAATCCATATGTCTTAACTTGTTAGTATGCATACATACTCCACCCGATAAGATGGTGCACTTTGTTCATTGTTGTAGTTAGCTTTCTTTCTTATGTAAGGTAGTTGGTATAGTGGAACACTACTCTATTAAAAGTTAGTATATAATTGTTGTATGGGACATTTAATAGTGTTGTATGGTGGAGTTGCATTGTGATATGATTTTGTGTGTATGTTATTGTTTTTTGTGTTTATGTCTTAATATGCATGTTTAGCTATTTTTAATGATTTGGGTGTTATAAATGGTGTGTTGTACTGTCTTGGTTGGTTTGGTATGATTGTTTTGTATGTATTTGATGTGGTGAATGTGTTGTGGATTTGGATGGGTTTGATATAGTTGATTGATCTAAGGGTTTGAATGAATATGTATTTGTTATGAGGATTGAATTAATAAGATAATCACCAAAGTTAAACATATTTTGAACTTTTGGGTTATTGATTAGTTACTCCATTTGTCAAGGCTTATGATTGGGCATGAAATGGGTTTCAGCAAATGTGTGGATTCAATACCTCCCCTAATAACAATTGAATTTTGGATGGATTGACTTGTAGATCCAAGTTGAAGGCCTTGGTATTTTCTATGTTGTGTAAGACCACTTTTCCATATGTGGCAAGTTGGCTCATAGCCTATATTATAATTATTGTAATTATTGATGAGACTTATAGTCTTGAACCATTGTAATTTTGTATTGTTTATATATGTGGTATTCTAAATTTATATAATTTATGTTATTGGTTCTTAAGAACATTTTACATGCATAGTATGGGTTATTTGTTGTAATTATCATTTAATTAAAAAAAAGTAGCCACTTTTTCGGGGGGTGTTGCAACAAGGCTAGGACAAGGTTGAATGTATAAAGATATATGAATGTAATTAAATGAGGATAAATAGGAATAAAAAAGAGTCAAACTTAACATGAAGGTATGCCACAAATCACTATACAATAATATTAATAAATTGTATTGAAATAAGTCCAAAACTAAATAGAAAATGGCATGGGTATGCAATTTTTTCACTTGAACACTAAAAGAGAAAGAAATGCATATAATTAGCTAATATTAAACCCCATGCCCTCCAACATATGAACATAAATTACTCTTAAGGTAAGAAATAATTATGTGAAAAAAATTAAATATGTGATTTTAAAGCACTAAAGTATCAATAATAGTATAGTGATGAAATTTGTATATCCATATTGTTTCCCATTTGCTTATGTGCCTAATTTGAGGAAATGATTTGATATGTGTATATATCAACAAATGGCACAATCTTGTGCGATGTTGAGGTCATTCCCTAACCCTTACACATCCCTATATACATAAATACCCATTCACTTAGCCCCTAACTTATCTTTGTACATGCATATTACACGTTTATCACACTTATTTGTACACTTACCTAGATATCGGCATTACCCACTTGGACCTAACCATTCAAGTACCCAAGATCATTTCTATATTCACAAACTTGACCCTTCTCTTTTTTAAATTCAAACTTGTCGAGTAGCCACTTCATTTTCCCGTCATAACCTAATTAAGTAGATGTTTTGCAAAATTGATGTTATGTGTTAGTATTTAAAGACATTTCATTTCATTCATTTCACATTTTTCATTTCTCAAACATCTTGTCCCATCTAGAACATTAAAAGAGTAAATTGATAGCAAAATATTTGAATTCAATGCACTAAAATAAGAAACCTACCTGAATCATTATAAGACCTTTGTCACTTGTCCTTGAACTTTTTCACATATTTATAGGAACTGGTCTAATCAAAGACATCTCCATACAACATAGCAACAATCTTTAATCATATTTTTTTCAAATCAATGTCAATCTGATTTAAATGTTCTAATTTTATTTCTTAATTATAAATTAAATAACATTCTCCATCACATTGAGTCCACTAAATTAACTCTTTTAAGTAAATTAATTCACCATTCCTAACTATCATCCTTTAATCTAAACTATTTTACATTTATTAATTGATTGAATTTTACTTAATTAACATAGATTAACAATTTAAAAAGTTTACATATGTAAAAATCAGGTCGAAAATAATAGTTAATCATCATAGACACTAAAGAGGGACTGAAGGAATTAAACAATGGTTCGGTGCAGTGCATGAGCGTGGATGTTGTGTTCATTTCTTTTTGGGATGGGGATGAAGTCTTTCAATTATGACCTATTAACTATGATTAATAAGGTCTTTTAAAAAATTGAAATTTGTTTTTCATCATTATAATCATTTATAATGTTTATTTTTAATAGTTTGTTACATAATGTAAGTTTAATTAATATTATACATAGTTGTGAGGAGACTGGTGCCGGTACCAGTACATCTATTTGATATTACACATTGAAATTTTGAAATGTCATTTGTATTTTTTTTCATATAGAAACTTTGCCAAAATGTAGGATTTTCTTAATTTTTTTATATGAAAATTTGAGACATCTCAGAGGAGACTCAATATGGGGAAATATGTCCCAATTTCCGAGACACGTCCAAGGGGTCAGAGACGTGTCTCTGTGCAACTATGATATTATAATTTGATAGTTATTTGCTTGGTGCAACTATGATATTATAATTTGATAGTTATTTGTCAAGCAAGGAAAAAATCACCTAATTTTTTTTGTCTTGCTTTAAAAATTAAAGCAAAATAGTTATTTGTACCCTACTGTGAGATTGTTGAGTTTTGCTTTAATAATTAGCACAATGGTTGTATGACCCAAGTATCTTCCTCACTGTAATCAAAGTTATTTGAGTTTTTTCTTCTGAATATTACTGGCTGTGGAAGCAGTAAAAGCCAGAAACAATAATTATCATTAAAACTTTATTTTATACAGCTGAATTTATGCCGGCAGCTGAGATCAGTATAATAATGATTAAGAATTTTAAACTAGGAATCATTCCAGATATATGGAATTATTCTTTCAGAATATGGGACCCCAGTAAATTGAACAAACTCAACAAAGACAAAGCATGGATGTAATTGTTTGTGAAGTTTGATTGACTCAATATTGAACCGAGCTACAAAAAAGATTATCAAATAGAAGAATGCACCTACTCAAATACATAGAATAAACAATAGAGGTTCAAATCCTACCCTGCAACCTAGAAAAAATCAAATTCAACATATGATCCAGAAGAATTTGCATCAGAATCTTCGGCTTTCTTCTCTGTAGTGGTCGCCGAGGAGGTAGTTTTGTTCATTGAGAAGCTCAGGTCTACTGGTTTTGGAATTTCAGGAGGGGGTGTGCTGCGAATGAGAGCCCAGTTTGTACCTTCAAAGAAATGATGTAGTTTGATTTCAGATGCCCCTCTTTTGAAGGCTAGCCTATGTTGTGGGTCTTTCACAAGCAGCCCCCTAATCAAGTCTTTGGCTGCAAAACTAACAGTTGGGTTTTCAGGGAACCTTAATGGCTGACCAACAACATTAATTAATGTCACCCGATTGCCTGCACCCTTGAATGGAGTCTTCCCATGAAGCAGCTCGTATAGAAATATCCCAAACGTCCACCAGTCCACAGCACTCCCATGGCCCTCTCCTTTAATTATTTCTGGAGCCAGATATTCATGGGTGCCCACAAATGACATGGAGCGAGCACTTGTTGGCTCTGCAAGCAGCTCCGGAAGAAATGTTGCTTGATTTGCAATCTCAGTCTTTAGCTTTCGCGTTTTCTTGGATATTTGAGGTAAGAAACGAGGCAGAAAACAAGAAGGCTGAATGCAAGGTGGCCGTGCACAAACTGGGGTCACACATGCAGGCTCCATACAGGCAGGCTGAACGCAGTATACAGGGGTCCTCCTTGAAGGATCAACATTTGAAGATGCCGACTTAACAAGTGTAGGACTCACAAAACACCTTAATGATAAATCAAAGTCTAGAAGCATGATATGCCCATCCTCTCTCACCAGAACATTTTCAGGTTTCAAGTCTCTATAGACAATTCCCAACATGTGCAAATACTCCAAGGCAAGCAGGACTTCTGATGCATAAAACCTGCAAGAAAGAAGAGCAAAAGTATTTTGTTAATGAAAAGCTCACACATTTTCAATGTTTGGATATCCTTGCCAACTACTAGCATACAAACACATGATTTCATAACCACAGACGGGGAAAATTTTGATCAATACTGCAAGGCATGTAATGCCGAATAAAAGGCTGAGCTCCACAGAAAAAGTAGAAAAAGATAAAAGCAATACACTCAATGTAGTAAGTAGGCACTTATACCCAGAAATGTAATTACAAAATCAGTAAAACAGGAAAGGTATATGGGTAGGAATTGCCCACCATTAAAGGTATATCATTAACAGTAAAACTGATTACATAATATTGAAAATATAAATTTTGTTTTTGGGCTTATCATATTACATACTGTGGTCCATCTTTCATGCATATAAATGGGTGCTTGAATATGTGGATTGCTAGGTGATAAAAAGCTACACCTTTTACTTTGAGCATTAACCAAAGAGCAACACTGAAATTTGCACTCCGGTGTGTAAGAAATAGGATTGGTATTAATGCTCATGAATGATTAAAATAAGCTAAGAGGCACAAAACCTAGCCAGCAAAGCATCGATGAAAGGGCAACACTGAAATTTGCACTCTGGTGTGTAAAAGAAATAGGATTAGTATTAATGCTCATGAATGACTAAAATAAGCTAAGAGGCACAAAACCTAGCCAACAAAGCATCAATGAAAGGGGTGTATAAAACAACTCACCAAAGAAAGAAAAAGAACAGCGAAAATAACCTTTAAACTCCAAAACCTGTCACAAGCATCTGGCAGCGAATTTTGTGTAGGACTTTTTGAATTAGTATCTACTAAAATAATGTACCTTTGGAATTCAAATATTCTTAGAATAAGCCTTTACTCATTAAACTAGGAACAACTAGACCATTAGAAAGATTCTGAAACATAGAACTCTTCTCCAAGGACATTCAGAGCCCAGCATAAAAGGTCACTATTGTCACATTGAGAAACCATATAAGGAACACAATGATTTGTCTGGACAAAAAACCAAAGCCAGAATTAATCTCCATATGCAACTCTAAGTCTCAGGACTTACCGTGCAGCAGATTCAGAAAAGTGCTTGCCGGGTTGTCGCTGACGAAGTGTATGGAGATCTCCTCCGCTGCAAAACTCCATAACCAAGCATGAGAATTTTTCTGTCTCAAAATGTGTATACAGAGTTGGTAAGAAAGGGTGGTCCAAACAAGATAGAATCTCCCTCTCTGTCTGTGCTCTAAGCAATTTCTTCCTGCTTTCCAGTGATCCTTTATCCATTACTTTCATTGCAAAAAAGCATTTGGTTCCCCTTAACTCTGCTAAGTATACATTTCCAATATCACCACATCCCAAGCGCTTAAGAAGTCTGAAATGACTTAAACCCAATTCACCATCTCTAGCTTTAATAGACTGAATAGCTTCCCACCGTGGATCATTAGCTTTGTGTGGTTTGTTAAGGAGAGTGCTAAAACTACTACAGATGCTCTCAGTGCCGTCACTCATACTGCTGCTGGCCAAGCTCATACTACTCTTCCCACTTTCACTACATTCAATCCTCTCATTCTTTAAACAGTCAGCAGATTTATACTCAAAAGCTGCCTTACCCATGCCATCACTCACTTTACCGCTAAAGCTGCTTTTAACACTACTAGAACCAGTAATGGTGCTGCTTAGGCTGCTCTTGAAACCCACATCAATAATACTGCTTGTACTAAGACTCCCACTTATAGGTACAACTGAATCTGTGCTCTTCTCTCTCCCTGAATCTGTCACTGCCATGCTCTGATTGCAATCATGTGCCATCTCAATGTCAGAGCTAGCCATCTTATGTATGTGCACAAACTATTGTCCCATGCTTGACTCTTTCATGTCCACCCAATTTGAATGAAGATGACTTCTGAGAAAGCGCCTTCTATCAAGACCGCATAGCAGTATGTACCAGTTTGAATTAAATACTAGATAATCAAGCTGCCTGCAGAAAGAAATGCAAGGAGTATTATAGAAAGAATAAACATCAAACAACAAATCATTCAACCTCAAGCATTCTACAAATCCCTTGAAACAAAACTACATAATTATCATGCAACTTGTTTGTCAAATGGATGAACAGTATCTCATTTCACTTGCCTGTCTACTAAGCGCACACTGTATGATTTAGGCATTTTCCTTGCACTGCATCTTATGAATACTCGTTTCCATTATGGTCATACCCATCAAATAGTAAGCATAGTGGTCTAAACTCACTTGATTTTTCAAACACCATGCAAATGAAATGACTTAAGATCAAACCAACCAAGTTGCAACCTTAAAAAGATAATTGAACTGTCAAATATGCCCCAAGCTTAAATGATGCATAATTAAATAACAGAAAATTTTAAGGTAAACCTGTTGAGTTTAGAGTGCGATATTTGCATCTTTCCCTATAACCTTCCAAATCTATTGGTCTATTGAACTAAGCTTGACCATATTTTACATTTTCTACTGCTATTAAACCTTCAAAGTATTTTTTTCATACACAGAAGACCTTAACCAGATATCTTGCCTAATCATGCCAAATATGCCTTTAGATCTTCATAAAATAATGCCATTCAATAAATGATATGTTGATATATGGAAAAGGGCCCTGCCTAGAGTGGAAATATAGCATAAACCTGAAAGTGACTATAATGACTATATTTTACATTTTCTACTGCTATTAAAACTTCGAAGCATTTTTATCCTACACAGAAGACCTCAACTAGATATTTATTTCCTAATCGTGCAAAATATGCCTTTAGATCTTCATAAATTAATGTCATTCAATAAATGATATGTTGATGCATGGAAAAGGACCCTGCCTAGAGTGGAAATATAGCAGAAACCTGAAAGAGATTAATCATTTTAATAATAGTTTAAACATGCCACATTTGATAAAGTGCAGTGCCTCAGAAATTTTTACAGAGGTACAGAGTGTCATACCCAAGACATTAGTAATATATGAGAGCATTAAAAGAAAGCCAAAAACCAAAGAATCATTACAGCATTGCACGAAACAATCCTTCTCATATGGAAAATGTCTGATTAAATACCAAAACAACAATAAAATTGGCCAATTTTCATTACCTATTTATTATTTGACAACCATCTGGCTCAGTACCTAGCTGGCTAGCCACATGCAGACTCAACATTTGCACTTGAAAAAAGTCGAATTGATGATCAACACAGTCAATGTTAGGCCTTGAAAAAGGATCTAAGATATATTGTTCATGATAGTGGAGTCTGGTCATCAATTAACACTACATGTACAGTAGAAATCCTCGAACAAATAAACATGCTAAATGAATAGTTAACTAAAAGGATCATTCTTTTTGAAGATCTCAACCAAAGTCCTAAGCTAAACTTCTTCCTTTAAAAAATCAGCAATTAAGGAAGGTGCAAACTTTATCAACAGCCATAGTCATGTATTCCATTATCAATGTCTAGAACAAGACATCACAATTCCTCAAGAAACGAACAAAATGAATATAATCACAAATAATTGCCTGCCTTAATTCATTCTTCTGATTCACATAGCGAAACAAGTACCTAAATAGCATTTCCCTAAACCAATAAGTCGGATCTACATTTCTCTGCTCTATATTTCATTTCTCTTGTAGAAAGGTGAAGTCAAAACTGCTTGCAGAGCTGGAAGAACCCATTTTAGATGTGCTATTGCTGTTTCCTAGTAACTTTTACTAAGAAGCATCTTTTTCCCAACTTCAAAATTCCAATTTCAATGCACCCTATTTATACATGCACGGCTATAATGCGCACCTAGTCATGAACACAAAAATATTCATTTTTAGCACTACTACTGAATAGAAATAAGCGATTTCTCATTCACAGATTGTCAGTTACAGTGTGTAATTTAGCGAATGAAGCTGGAGCTCTTTAATAATCAATGTGTCTAGGTTTATAGGAAGATTACACTTCTTTCGGAAACAGGATGTCCAATCTCTGTGCGTTCCCATGGCATTATGCAACCAATCTGTCAAAGATTGGCCATGCTGGAGAATGGAAGCATGAAACTGCCCCTTTGCCCCTCCTCCATTTATCTACTCGCAGTGCCATCATGATCTTTTCCCATCTTGTATAGTTGTTGGAGAACCTTGCGCAGCAACATAATGATGACTAGGTGGAACTTGCCTAATTTGAACGATTTGTTTTGTGACCAGAATTCTTCGGTGTCAAGTTACAATTCTTTTTATAAATAAGCAAAGTTAGCAATCTTTTCCAGATCTCCCTACCCACATAAGAGTTCCAAGTGAAGATACAAACAGTTAAAACAGAACATTTGCAAGCGATTCTGGAGGCTTTTCCAGTTTGTTTTCCAATGGTAAATAAAGAAAATGTACTCATGAGCTCAATTGGAGAGAGAGTGGAAGTTTTGACCTTGAAAAAGTCAGGGAAAACTTCCTAAGATATTTCCGGAATGCATATACTACAACACAGATAAGGATCCAGAAATAGTTGCAGTTCTGTTTAGCAAGAGATCGGGTATGTTTAAAAGAACCTATTTTGAGAGTTCAGATATGTATATATTAATAACAAGATTCAGGGAAAAGTTTGGCAAAACGCAAGCACCACATTACCCATTGATATTATCATTCAAGATACTCTTAAGAGCAACACACAACACCCAACACCCAAAATACCAGACCCTGTTCGGCAAGTTGCCATTTTGTAACCAGCAACCATTTCACAACTGCTAAAATCTTTCCAGCCCGTGAAACATTTCATGCAGGAGATGCATCGTTTACTGTTAAATTAACATGGAAAAGCAAGCCCTTACCAACCTGAGGCTAAGCAATGTCGAACCGCCCCACTCCAGGCTCCAGCTTACAGATCCGAACTGCAGAGCTCAGCACAGCGGCGAGGCATTAAAAAATTAGCAGCGTTGGGCACGGCGGTGGGGCATTAAAAAAAATTCAACACCGCAAGTGATTTCCCCGCTGGATTTCAGAGCGCTTTGGGGTCCGCTCTCTCATAAGTAGAGAGAGAAGAGCAAGATACAGCATAGATTTGGGTCAGAAGGAGAGAGAGCGTAAAGCAAGGCAAAGCTATATAGAATGTGTTGGCGTCCGAATTAAATTAAGTGTGTTGGAAGTTGGGGGAGAGACAGAAAACGACAAAGGGAGGTGCAGGGCCGCCGCAGGTCAGCAGGCGCTTCGCCTTCCGGGCTTTCCCGACCGCCGGGCGACGTGTCATCTATAAGACATTCTGTAGACTGCCGGGTCATAGGTTCTCGGGTCGGCTGATGGGTTCTCGGGTCGTCCCCAGGGTCGTCCCCCCGGGTCGTCCAGGTCACCCCCAGTCCCACGAAATCCCCTAGATGAAGAAGGGTTAGGGACTGGAGGGATTTGCGGCAGTCATAGAAAAGGGGTGAGATTCGGGTCCCCCCCAAATGGCCATTGAATTCAAAGAAACAAGAATGTGGGTCCACTGGTTTTTTGCTCTTCCTATCTGATTGGAATGGGTCTTTCTGCTTGCGTCCAATCATGTTGACTGCCGTGGTCGGCGGCACACTAATTGTATTTATGTTTGTTTCTGGCATACCCACAACCACAAGAGGTCAAAATTGATGTCACAAATTCCCAATGGAGCAGCTCCCACAGTAACCAGGACCAATACAAGCTTCCTAGTGGGACTGTGGGGGTAAGGCACTAAAACTAATTTCAACGAACCTCTGTATAAAATGTATTTATGTCTATTAAATATATATAATGTCGTTATTTACATGTATGTAGTTATAGGTCATAGGTAATTATAGTATGTATGGTTGGTTTAAAAAGTCAAAATATTATTTATTTCAATTAAACATGAGTCATTGTAGTTGGAATAATTACAAAATGTATTTATGTCTATTAAATATATATGTAGTGTCTTTATAGGTCATAGGTAATTATAGTATGTATGGTTGGTTTAAATAATCAAAATATTGTTTACTTCCAACTAAACATGAGTCATTGTAGTTGGAAATATCGTTGTCTATATAATATAATTAGTTAATACATGTCATAGATTTGTCTATATAGTTAGTTCATAAAAATAAAAATATTATTTATTTCCAATTAAATATGAGCCATTGTAATTGGAAATATTCTTGTCTACACAATATAATTGGTTAATACATGTCATGGATTTGTATAGCACACATCATGTATGTATATTTGATGGGTATAGGTATGTTTTGTATGGTTAGTTTTAAAAAGTCAAAATATTGTTTACTTTCAACTAAACATGAATCATTGTAGTTGGAAATGTTGTTGTCTATGCAATATAATTAGCTAATACATGTCATGGATTTGTCTATATGGTTAGTTGATAAAAAACGAAATATTATTTATTTCCAATTAAATATGAGTCATTGTAGTTGAAGGCATCATTGTCTATGCAATATAATTAGTTAAGACATGTCATGGATTTGCATAAGACACACTTCTAAAATATTTAAAGTATTTATCTAAGTGACAAGATGAGCGGGTATTTATATTTCATGGGTATAGGTACCTTTTGTATGGTTAGTTTTACAAAGTCAAAATATTGTTTACTTTCAACTAAACATGAGTCATTGTAGTTGGAAATATCGTTGTCTATACAATATAATTAGTTAATACATGTCATGGATTTGTAAGTATGGTTAGTTTTAAAAAAGCAAAATAATATTTATTTCCAACTAAATATGAGTCATTGTAGTTGAACGTATCATTGTCTATGCAATATAATTAGTGAATACATGTCATCGACTTGTATTTATCTAAGTGACAAGATAAATACAAGTATGTGTATTTGATGGATATAGGTATGTTTTGTATGGTTAGTTTAAAAAAATCAAAATATTATTTACTTCCAACTAAATATGAGTTATTGCAATTGGACTTGTAATGTGATTTATGCAATATAATTAGTTAATACATGTCATGGACTTGCATAGTACACACTTAAAAAATATTCTAAGTATTTATCTAAGTGACAAGATAAGCATGTATGTATATTTGATGTGTATAGGTATGTTTTGTATGGTTAGTTTTAAAAAATCAAAATATTATTTACTTCCAACTAAATATGAGTCATTGTAGTTGGAAGTAATATTATGTATGCAATATGATTAGTTACTATATGTCATGGATGTGCATCATACACACTTCAAAATTATTCTAAGCATTAATCTAAGTGACAAGATAAGCATGCATGTATGTTTGATGGGTATATGTACATTTTTGTATGGAGAATACCCTTCACCCACATTATGAAGTATAGTTTCTCTTGCGAGAGTATAAATTCAACTTTACATAAATAAATTTGGATAAGTAATTAAATGATCAAGTTTAGGATTTTAGAGATGGGACACAAATTTTAAATGTAGAATTAAATTTATGGAATTTAAATAAATTAAATATGATATTTAGTTTCGAAATTTTGATAGAGGCATATGTTCTTAAGATGTTAAAAATCGATTCATCAAGATATTAGAGTATTAAAGTTTTTCAATTTATGTTTCCTTAAATAATGTTACTATAGACATACCATGAATGTGTTATGATTATTATCTTTAATCATTTTTAATTGATTTTTCTTTGATGTGTAAATGCATTAGGGCATGTCCTTCCATATATTTCATAGCATACAAGTTCACAAAAACATGTGCTAAGCTAGCTCAAAGAGGGAGTAAAAATGTCAACGAGGTTTGAATTTCAATTTTGAATTTTAAAAGTTCAAGGTTTAGATCAACAACTACAAATATGACCTATTTCAATTCCACACCCATGAATTTGATTCAAGGTGGTGAATAAAGATCTAGGGATGTGAATAAAGATCTAGGGATGAGAACCAATTCCTAAGGATAAGTAATGTTGGGGGGTAGGGTAGGATTTATCCTTTTAGTGACGAACCAAAATTTGCACAAGAATATGTCACTTCTAGGTTATTACATAAAGGAGACTCTAATTGAAGTGGACCCAAAACATAAAGGAAAAATGCATGAGTATTCAAGTATCACCATTGTGTTCCCACCACTTTCATGTGCACATGAATCACTTTGAGGATTGTATCAAAGTAAATGAACAATCAATAAGAAAATTTAATGTTTTTAAATATTCAAAAGAGAAATATCAGTGATGATTCTTATACTCTCACCATAATAAACATTCCACTAGAAACCTACAAAATATAGAAGGCATGTAATGACTAACATTTATTGCATATTTAAAATAAGCACTAATTATAAATTACTTTAAAAGAAGTGTGGGAGATTATAAGGAAAAGGTGGCAAAGCTCAAACTAAGTAGAAAAATGATAGGACTTTGATTAAGCAAAATATTTTGACAACGCATAAAGGTTGATAAAGCTTCCCTCAACATGGAAATGATTATTTGCCTACCATTACAAAACATAAATATGTGCCCCCTCTAATTGATTGCATACAAAGGGTGCAAGGGCATGGAGGTAAGTACAAAAATATATGACCATGATAAAACATGTAAACACTGTTAAAGATATAATTGTAATATCCCTATGAAATATCTTACTAATTTAAATAGATTAATGAACCATAGTAATATCTAATATAGATTATGATACTCAACATATATATAATTATCTCCAACATAAACTAAAATAGCCACAAATTTCATCAATTTCACCAATATTTGCGTAACTAGTTTGATATAAACTTGCATCAATCAAACTTCACAAATTTCACACAACTTAGAAAAATTACAACGCAAACTAGCAATTAGTCAACATCAAAAATGTACCAAATGACCCTTAAATGCTTGCAACTTAATATTATAATAGTCATTACAATATCATGGGATAGCAACAACCCTACAATAAATTGGAAAAACCTTGAAGCTCTGTTGTAACCTTTGAATGAGATCACCCTCATGTACCAAATGGGTTGTGTCCTCTAATGCTTGCAACCAATGGGTTTGTGTCCACTAATTTTAATCTCCTAACAAAAGTAACCTAAACACAAAGTACTTCCACAAATAAATTAGCATAAGATGAGATGATTTCCCAAATGGAAATGTTACAAGTTTTATATGTTGCAACCCAAACTTGGGCGCCCAAAATCACATGCCTCATTCTAGAGGGAAAACAAATCAAAATAACTCTTCAAAACCATCATCCTAATCCTAAATGGGTGTTTGGGCCCAAAATTTAAAAATTACACTTGTTACATGACAAGGTCAGCCATAAAGGCCTTACAAGGAATAAATAATCTTATTTGAATTGAGTGATTTCTCCATGAAATTAAATTAATTAAAAATGGGACTTGACAAGTCTACCCTTCCAAAAATTTATTGTCCTTAATCAATGTGAATTGGGATGCTCAAGTATCTCAGGTCCTTCCCAAGTGGCATCCTCAACTGATAGATTCTTCCATCTAATCAGATATAATGTTATGCTCTTGTTTCTCAATTTTTTGACTTGGGTATCTATCACTTCTTCTAGAATCAAGATCAAGTTACCTTCATCATCCAAGGGTGGAAAATACCTTGAAGGCACAATATGTTGACCAAGAACTTTTTTAACAAAGACACATAGAAAACATTATTAATCCTACTATTATGTGGAAGCACCAAGTCATAGGCACTTCAAATATCCTCCTCACAATTTTGTTGGTTTATAGTATCAAGGTTTGAGCTTCTCAACTCCACTCTTCTTAATAGAAGTCTACTTGTATGGTTGCAATCTCAAGAAAACCAAAACACCCACCTCAAAACTTATTTTTGTCCTTTTTTTATCAACATGCATCTTTTGTTGATTCAATTCTTGATGCAAATTATCTTTTAGTGTGCTTAATATTTATTGGATTTAATTAATCAAATCGATTGTTTAGGTACTTTACTTTCTGAAAGCAACAAATCAACAAAAGAAAGTACATCATAACCATATAAAGCTCTAAAAGGTGGCATACTAATGGATATGTGATATGAAGTAATGTAGCAATATTCTCCCAAGTGTAACCACTTGATCCATGCACTTTGTTGATTTGAAGTGTAATTCCTCAAGTACCCCTTAATCCATGCATTCACTATTTATGTTTTTTCATCGGTTTGTGGATGGTAGCTAGTACTTGGTTTGAGTTTTGTACCTATCTGATGCAGGAGCATCCAGTGGTGTGAGGGCAATCTTGCATCACCCAAAAACATGCTTTCCATTTATGTTTCTTTTGTTTTCTTTTTGTAGATTTTTTTGCATTTATGGATACCCTTTTCGTTGAATAAGAGTTCCCAACTTTCAGAAATACTTTTCTGCTTTTTTTGCTCAATTACTATTTTTAGCAGGTGTGAATTTGAAGGCATGGGAAGACAAAAATTTATGGGAAGGTTCGTGATGGAAAAATAAGCACTTTGGCGAAAGAATCAGGTCAAGATCATTCACGGTTTGAAATTTATTCAAGTTCCAGTTTCTGCTTTTTGCCCTGAAAAATCTTTTAAGTCCAGTTTGAGGCACTAAACGGTCTTGTACGGGCCCAGAAATCGTCGGAACCGGCAAAGCTAGTTCTTAGCGCGTTCTTCACTCCGAGACCTTTCCGACGGTGCAAATGGTTCGAAAAACGCCGGATCAAAAGTTATAGCTTCCGGAAGTTGGCCGATTTTTGGAAAATTGCCAATTTTTGAATCAGGACTCAATGTTTGAATTTCAAATTGTAATTTTTGGCGCCAAACCGCCAAAACTCTTATCTTGAATGTTGTTTTTGGCTCCAAACCGAAAAGGGGCTATTTATGGGCTAGTTTATGATTTTTGGGTAGCTTTTTGGGGAAAAAGAGTTTGCATGCTGCGAAAGGGGAACTTCTGTAATTTTCTGAAACTTCTATAACTTGCATGTATCACAGAGCTCGAGGATTTGGGATCCTCTGCATGTAAGATTTTCATTATTGAATAATAATAAAGTTTTCTAGTTGTGTGCATTATTTTTGTGTCTCGGGTTTTCTCCCTCGTCAGTGGTATTAGAGCGGGTTTTCTTGAGCGTGTGAACAAATCACCAATCATGAGGCAGTTTGCACCAGGACCATGGTTGTGGGTTCAAGATCTTCAAGATGCCTCCAAGAGTGATTCCTGATAGGCGTGGTGGTGCCAGAGGTGGAAGAGGTGGCAGAAATGTTGGTGGAAGAGATCCATTGGCAGCTAAGGGTTTAAGAGCCCTCTAGAGACAAATTGATGCATTGCAGGAACATATGAGAAGAGGGTTAAACCCGGGAAGGAAAGGAGAAAGCGAGGATGAAGAAGAGGTGGAAGATTTAGATATAGAAGAGAAAGAAGAATTAATTGATCAAGATTAGATGCGGCTGATAAGGGCCATTTCGAAGATCAAAAAAAGACCCAGAATAGAAGTCCCTAGTTATCTCGGAAGAGTTGATTGACTGGATCAATGAGCTAGAAGAATATTTTGAGTATGAAGAAGTAGAGGACCCAGATCAGGTTAAGTTTGCAAAAACGAAGTTGAAGGGCCATGCCAATATTTGGTGGAAAGAGGTCTAGTTGGAGAGGAATCGAAGAGGAAAAGGAAAGATTAGCAATTGGGATCGCATGGTGGAGAAACTGAAGAAGCAGTTCATACCAGTGGACTACGAGTTAGATCTACTAAAGAAATTGCAAGGGTTGAAGCAAGGAAGTAGATCTGTGAAAGAATACATAGATTATTTTCACAAGATGATTATCAGAACGGGCCAACAAGGAGAAGGTAGCCCGTTATCTTAATGGGTTATGACCGAGCATTCAAGAGGAGCTAAGCCTGGTCAGAATGACCACCATTGAGGATGCATACCAGTTTTCTATGAAAGTTGAGGAGAAGTTAAACAAAATATTTGACAACAAGCAAAAAGGACGAGGAGGTCAAAGCGGAAGGGGTAGTGGAAGATCTTCTGGAAGCCGAAATGAGGATGAAAGGAAAAATGAAGATGTGGATACTAGTCGAAGCCAGAGGAATGATAACTTCTACCACCCTAGTGATCAAAACAGTGGTGATCGATCTATTCGACTTGAATGAAGAAGGGCATCGAGCCTATGAATGTCCACAACACTAAGGAAGGACAAACAAAAGGCCAGAAGGTCATGGAAGGGTTACACATGCAGATGAGGAGGCTCAATCCGAGCATTCAGATGATGCAGAAAGGGGAGAAGCCCTAGTGGTTACAAGAACCCTAGTGACTAAAGAGAAGGAGCCAGAACAGAGGAAGAATATGTTCTGCACAAGGTGCAAGTGTGAAGACAAATTTTGTGATGTCATTATTGATAGTGGGAGCACCGATAATCTAGTGTAGAAGAGATGGTTATGAAGTTGAAGCTGAAAAGGGAAAGGCATCCACATCCATATCGGATTGCCTGGCTGCAGAAAGACCACAAAGTTCTGGTCAATGAGCAGTGTCTGGTGAAGTCAAGATCGGAAGCTATCATGATAAGGTACTTTTTGATATCATCCCCATGGATGCATGTCACATGTTGTTGGGGAGGTTGTGGCAGTTCGATAGGTGTGTTGTACATGATGGCTATGCAAACACTTATTCCCTGATAAAGGATGGGATATGCCATAAGTTGAAACCCCTGAAGAAGGATGAAGAAAAGGTATGCAGTAGTGCTAGAATTTTTTTTGTCGATGGAAGGAAATTTTTAGAAGGCATGAAGCATGAGCGTATGTGTTATGCATTGATTCCTAGAATGGAAAAGGAAGATAGTGAGAAAGTGCCAGTAGAAGTTTCTGAACTATTAGATGAGTTTCAAGGAGATTATTTCTGATAATGTACCTGAGGGTTTACCACCAATGAGGAAGATCAATCATCAGATTGACTTGATCCCTGGAGCCAGTTTACCAAATAAGGTGGCTCATAGAATGACTCCTGCAGAAAATGAGGAGTTGAACAGACAAGTTCAGGAGTTGTTGAGAAAGGGTTTGATTCAAGAGAGTCTGAGCCCATGTGCAGTACCTGTAGTACTAGAACCGAAGAAGGATGGGGAGTGGAGGATGTGTACAGACTCCGGGCCATAAATAAGATAACAATCAAGTACAAATTTTCCCCTACCAAGGATGGATGACCTGATGGACTGTTTTAGTGGAGCTCAGTACTTCACAAAGATAGATTTGAAAAGTGGATATCACCAGATCTGAATTTGAGAGGGTGATGAGTGGAAGACTGCCTTCAAGACCAAAGAGGGCCTGTACGAGTGGTTAGTCATGCCTTTTGGGCTAACCAATGCACCGAGCACATTCATGCAACTCATGAATGAGGTACTGAAAGAGTTTCTGGGAAGTTTTGTCATTGTGTATTTAGATGATATTTTGATTTTCAGTAAGAACTTGGATGAGCATTTAATGCATATTATTAGGGTTTTTGAGAAGTTGAGAGAGGAGAAACTGTTGATAAATTTGAAAAAGTGTAGCTTTGTTAAAAAGGAGTTAGTGTACTTGGAGTTTGTTGTCTCAGCAGAGGGTCTAAAGATGGACCCAGAGAAGTTGAAGGCTATTCTAGAATGGCCTACCCCAAGAACTGCTACTGAGTTGAGATCTTTCCATGGTTTGGCTAGTTTTTGCAAAAAGTTCATTAGAAACTTCAGTAGTATTTGTGCACCCCTGACTAAAACAATGAGAGGGGATAGAAAAGAGTTCAAGTGGAGCACTGGAGCAACAAAGAGTTTTGATATGTTGAAGCAGAAGGTGACAAAGCAACCAGTTTTAGCCCTCCCAGATTTCAATAAGGTGTTTCAGGTGGATTGTGATGCCAGTGATTGTGCCATTGGAGCAATGATGAGCCAAGAAGGTAAGCCCATTGCCTATTTCAGTGAAAAGTTAAATGATGCAAAGAGAAAGTACTATGTATATGATCAAGAATTTTATGCAATATTTCAAGCATTAAAGAAATGGAGACATTATCTGTTTCCGAAGGAATTTGTTTTGTATACTAATCATCAAGCATTACAGTACCTAAGTAGTCAGGGAAAATTAAATCAGAGGCATATGAAATGAGTAGAATGTTTGCAGAGTTATACCTTTGTTTTAAAGCATAGGATTGGCAAGTCGAATAGGGTTGCAGATGCCTTAAGTAGGAGGAAAACATTGTTGACAAAGATGCAGATTGAAGTGGTTGGGTTCAATGAACTCAAGACATTGTACCCTGAAGATCCTGATTTTGCAGAAGCTTGGAAAGCTTGCAAGGAGCCTGTTACAGTTGACAGGACGAAGTGGTTGGATTTCATAATCCAGGATGGCATGTTGTTTAAGGGAAGTCAATTGTCTATTCCGAGGAGTTCCATGAGGGAGAACCTGATAAAGGAGAAGCACAATGGAGGAATGGCAGACATTTTGGTCGGGATAAGACCATTGCCATTATCAATGAGTATTATTATTGGCCTCATTTATCACAAGATGTGCAGAGTTGCAGGGTATGTCAGATGGCTAAAGGAGTGAGCTAGAATATTGGGTTGTATCAGCCCTTACCTATACCAGAGAGGCCATGGGTGGATATAAGTATGGACTTTGTTCTTGGTTTTCCAAGGACACAGAGAGGGAATGATTCAGTATTTGTGGTAGTTGACAGGTTTTCGAAGATGGCAGATTTCATCCCATGCTAGAAGACCCATGATGTAGTCCACATTGCTGACTTGTTCTTCAGAGAGGTGGTGAGGCTACATGGTCTACCAAAGAGTATAGTCTCAGATCGTGACACAAAATTTGTTGGGTACTTTTGGAGGACCTTGTGGAAGAAGTTGAAAATAGATTTGAAGTTCAGTTCTGCACACCATCCACAAACTAATGGGTAGACTGAGGTTGTGAATAAAAGTCTGGGTAACCTACTGAGATGCTTGGTAGGAGATAAACCCAAGGGATGGGACTTGATCTTACCCCAGGCAGAATTTTCTTACAACAATTCTGTCAACAGAAGCACTAGTAGATCACCATTCCAGATTGTGTATGGAGGCAGTCCTAGGACCGCTCCAAAATTGAGGAAGATGGACCAAGAGAAGAAGACAAGTGTCGAAGCTGAGACTTTGCAGAGCACATCAAGAATACACATGAGAAGGTAAGAGAACATATTAACAAGATGAATATGTAGTATAAGGCTAAGGAAAATGAAAAGAGGAGGTATAAGGAGTTTCAGATTGGTGATGAAGTGATGGTCCACTTGAGGAAAGAAAGGTTTCTAGTGGGAACCTATAACAAATTGAAGATGAAGAAGTTTGGTCCCTGTAAAATTTTGAAGAGGCATGATTCAGGGAATGCATATGAGATAGAGTTGCCAGATGGAGTCAACATTTTCCCTGTGTTCAATATTTCAGATTTGACAAAGTATCATGAAGGTGGTGCAGAGGAAGTACCAACAATGGAACAGTGTGGCATTCCAGCACCTACTTCAGAA
Source organism: Sequoia sempervirens (assembly GCA_007258455.2). Taxonomy (NCBI): domain Eukaryota; kingdom Viridiplantae; phylum Streptophyta; class Pinopsida; order Cupressales; family Cupressaceae; genus Sequoia; species Sequoia sempervirens. Next base: position 221,228,377 of record VDFB02000007.1, read on the forward strand.
AAGGAGGAGATTGAAGAAATTATGGATAGTTGTGTGGGAAGGAGTACCAGAAATAGGCAGTATGAAGAATATTTGGTGAAGTGGAGAGGAAGGCATGTGGAAGATTCATCCTAGCCGCAGAGGTTGACCGTTTGGGTTTTCCTCAACCATCTGAGACGTGACAGGTCACTTCTCAAATTACCCTAGGTGTCTGATGCAGGAGCATCCAGTGGTGTGAGGGCAATCTTGCATCACCCAAAAACATGCTTTCCATTTATGTTCCTTTTGTTTTGTTTTTTTGTAGATTTTTTTTCATTTTGGATACCCTTTTTGTCGAATAAGAGTTCCCAACTTTCAGAACTGCTTTTCTAATTTTTTTGTTCAACTACTATTTTTAGTAGGTGTGAATTTGAAGGCATGGGAAGAAAAAAATTTATGGGAAGGTTCATGATGGAAAAATAAGCACTTTGGAGAAAGAATCAGGTCAAGATCATTCACGGTTTGAAAGTTAGTCAAGTTCCAGTTTCTACTTTTTGCCCTGAAAAACCTTCTGAGTCCAGTTTGAGGCACTAAACGGTCTCGTACGGTCTAGAAATCATCAAAACCAATGGATCAATTTTTAGCGCGTTCTTCACTCTGATACCTTTCCGACGGTACAAACGGTTCGAAAAACAGAGTCCCAGATCAAAAGTTATGGCTTCCAAAAGTTGGCCGATTTTTGGAAAATTGCCAATTTTCGAATCAAGACTCAATGTTTGAATTTCAAATTGTAATTTTTGGCGCCAAACTACCAAAACTCTTATCTCGAATGTTGTTTTTGGCTCCAAACTAAAAAGGGGCTATTTATGGGCTAGTTTCTGATTTTTGAGTAGCTTTTTGGGGAAAAAGAGTTTGCATGCTGCGAAAGGGGAACTTCTGTAATTTTCTGTAATTTTATGAAACTTTTGTAACTTGCATGTATCACAGAGCTCGAGGATTTGGGATCCTCTACATGTAAGATTTCCATTATTGAATAATAATAAATTTTTCTAGTTGTGTGCATTATTTCTGTGTCTCGGGTTCGCTCCCTCGTCACTATCAATTGAAATAACTCTTGCCAAAAAGAACTAAGAAATCTGATATCCCTATCATTGACAATGTTCTTGGGCAAGCCATATATTATAAATATATCCTTGAATAATATATTTTCTACTTGAGGTGACTTGAAATCTAAATCAATAGCAATGAAATGTGCATACTTTTTCAATCTATCAACCACAACATAAATACAATATCTACCTTGTACCTTTGGAAGTTCTATGATGAAGTCCATGGATAAGCTCTCCCATTTTTGCTCAGGAATCCATAGAGGTTGAAGTAGTCCTATTGGAAAAGTTTTATCTCCTTTGTTTTGTTGGAAAGTCATGCATTCCCTAACATGATTATGGGAATCCTCCTTTAATCCCTTCTATGTAAATGTGTCTCAGATCTACATGTATGTATTGCAATACCCTTGATACCCTGCTAGTGGAGTATCATGAAAGGCTTTCAAAATATTTCTTTGATTTTAGACTTGAGAACTAAAAAGATTATGTTTATATATAGGATCAACCCCTCCATCAAAATATACATGTCATCTTTTACAACCTCATCAAGTATGTTACTAGTAATTTTGTTTTTAGCATACTCAACAATAATGGAAACTTCCCAATCAACTAAAATAGTGAAAAGTGAACATAGAGTGGGCCTTCTAAAAAGTGCATCAACCACCACATTTTTCTTACCTTTCATGTATTCTATGCCACATTCATAAGCTTGCAACTTTCTTACCCACTTTTGTTGCCAATAATTCAAATATTTTTGGTTAAAATTTTTTAACACCATTATGATTCATCTTCACAACAAATCTCCCACAAACCAAGTATTGTCTAAACTTTTCCAATGCATGCATAAATGCCAACATATCCTTATCATAAATGGAATAACCCATTTCCAATTTAATTAATTTTATTCTCATTAATTTAATTAGGTTTCCCTTTTGGGTTAGGACAGGCCCAATACCTTCTTAGATCATGCATCACACTCAACAACAAAAGGTAATGAAAATTAGGAATAGCAAGTACAGTGCACAAACTCATTGCCTCCTTAAACTTGTCTAAAAAATTGAGCATCTTCATACCATACAAAAGCTCCTTTATTTGTCGAATCGGTCAAAGGAATATCCAATTGAGATAAACCTTTCACAAATCTCTTGTAATAATAGTACAATCCCAATAATCCTTTCAACCACGTGAGATTGGTGGGAGGTGGCCAATCTAAAATTTCTTGGATCTTTTGTTGATCCACTTGAACACCTTTGACACTTGTAATATGGCCTAAATGCAAATTATTTGTCAAATCAAACTCAAATTTGGACAAAATTTGCAAATAAATATTGTTGCTCCAAAATACTTAAAATTGTATCTAGATGTTTTAGATGCTCCTCCAAAGTTTTACTATATATTAAGATGTCATCAAAGAAAACTGCCACAATTTTATAAGTTTCTTACTAAATACTTGGTTCATGCATGATTGGAAAGTGGCTAGATCATTAGTAAGTCCAAAAGGCATGATAAAAAATTCTCAGTGTCCATAATGACACCTGAAAGTTGTTTCTCAACATCTTTATCTATTATGTGGATTTAATGGTTTCATAATCTCAAATCAATTGTAGACAAGTACACAACCCCATGCAATTCATTTATTATCTCATCTATCATTGAAATGTGATATCTATTCTTGGTGGTTTTCTTGTTTTAGGCCTTGTAATCAATACATATTTGCATCATGTGACATCCTTCTTCTTAACAAGAATTATTGAAGATGCAAATGGATTGGAGCTAGGTCTTATGAAGCCTATTTAAAGAATTTGTTTGATAGCCTTCTCAATTTCTTATTTATATCATCTTGGATCAAATTATGGTATAGTTATAATAGGTTGGGCCTCTTGTTCTAACTATAAAATGCTAGAATCCTCTATCTGATGGAAGTCCCAAAGGCATATCATTGAAATTCATACTATTTTTATCTATTTTTTAATATCAACGTGATAAGTAATACCTTTATTATCTAATGCATACTTTTTGGGAAGAATCAAGCTTATTTCTACCCATGGTACTTGGCCTCTATAAAAAATTATCTCCATCCTTTTTGATATCACAACTCATAAAGCTCCACTTGAGATCCCTCTAAGTACAATATCATTCCCACTTGTTGTGAACTTAAGCTCCATAGTTTGATAATTTTGTCTATACTCCCCTAGAGAATGCAACATTATACACCCAAAATCATATTATTATCTCCTAAACCAACCACATAAAATCTATCACATACCTTATGGTCTCCTAGAGTTATATTGAGTTTCTTGATTACTCTAGTACATGGAATGTTGATTACATTTGCTAACATGACATTGAAACCTTCAAATTCTTCTATCTCCAATCCTCTCTTCATCACCAAACCTTCATCAATGAAGTTGTGGGTATCCCACCATCAATAAAAATGGACATCCTCTATTGTGCTAACACTCCACGAACTCTAAAAGGAAGATACTTTGTGTAGATTCCTTTCTAATGCCTAATAAAGTTGGTGGCAATCACTCAATTCAAGGGAATGGTTGAACAATCCACTTGACATTGAAAATACTTTCATTAGATTATCGACCAGGGCTAGTAGGCTTGTGATGGTTTTGGCATTGTATGTTCTTTCAAAGACCCGAGGTTACCTAAATTATCCTAGTGAAGGTATTATGCTTGCTGGAAAATCATAAAAATGTAGAATAGTGAAAGAAGTAAAGTAGATGCTTTGGCTACGGGTACCTACAACATAGTTTATGACTGAACTACTGTTAATAGATAAAATACTGAAACTACTGGAAACTATGAATTAAACCTATTATACACTTTGGAGTACTCTAAGTTAGATGAATACAATCATAAACATGAACAACAATTATGGATAACTTGATATGAGAATCTATTTTAGCTAATATTGCAATAATGAAGTAACTACTAATAGAAATAAGAACTATAAATTTAGTGAAGGGAAGTACCTGAGTGGCCCTTGCTCAGGTGGTTGTCTCCACTAAACTAAACCAAATCTAAATCCTCATTTTCAACTCAACTGTATTAACTCAAGATCATTCATCGCATATTCCAAAATATCACATGAAATCTTGCTCAAAGATTGTATTAAGAAAAACCATATTTGAACAATCAACATGTCTGTGTAATAACAACTGAAACTAAAAAGTGTTTGATAACCAAATCCACAATTGAAAGATTAATCAAATCCTAATCTAAAGACTCAACCATCGGCTATATACATGCACGAGGGAGTTTATTCAGAACACAACTCTAAACTAAAATAATTAATCACAACTCTCCTAGATATCATAGCATAATTAAGATTTGTCTATCCTAATTGCAATTGAAAATAAATAAGAGTCCAGATAGGATTAGAACTCTGTAATAATATAATTGAAACGTGGAACATAAGATCAGTTATGCCAAAATCCTAATGATAGCAGGGTTCTCCTTCTTCAATGCCTTTATTGTTGTCATAATGATGCACAATTTTCTTCAAGTGTCTCCATGTTTTTGATAAAATAAGCAGGGAAGGGCCCTAATCCCATGGAACAATAGAAGATCAAAAAGAGCAATAAAGGTGGGAAACAACACCACCAACCAAACCAAAAAACAACATCAGGTTGGCATGCAGGCCCAAATTTAAAACCATCGCTATAGTCCATCCATTATCTATCAAAAACAAAAAGTTACTACTAGCTAAATTAGAGCTACAAAGTCCATTAATTAAGTCCACAGTATACCAGGTGGTATTCCACCAAATCATATAGAGAATTAACTAACAGTCCCAGAAATTGGTATAATTCAAAAAACCCATCAAAAAGCAAGAAAATAGCAAACCAAGCCATTAGTTGGCTTTCCTAAATAGGTCCCCATACTCTCCTAAGAGAGCCGCATATTCACGCCAGTCAGGTCCCTCTGTTTCATCCAACTGTTTCAGGGCATCAGATTTCCCCTGCTTCTTCAAATTTTTGGGTATCTTCGCTTCTCCTGAGGCCACACCCAACATCGCACGTCTCATCAACCTATTTTTAGTTATTGTGTTTAGTGTATTTAGGAACTTCACTTATTTCACTATCCAGGAACTCCTTCGGCTGCAGGTTGCATTTAGTAGTTGTTGTGAGCTACAGTGTCTTCTCAAGCTACAAGGGTTTAGTTCATAAAACACATATGCAATACTAACTACCATGATTAAACACATGTTTTAATTATAATTCATACATATTCACATACAAATCAAGCAACACCATCATATCATAACTACATTTCCATATACTTTAACCAAGTTCAAGGTCTACATAATAGACATAAAAGATGGTATATTATAGGAATAATTGTATTAGGAATGTCTTATAATCAACATAAAGATAACAAAAATCTAGCTAATAAATGGGCTCATCACCTTGGAGCTCCTGAAAGAGCAACAAGTGTACTATCTTTTGTGACTTCATTCTCTACCTCTTCGGCTACCTATTCAAATGAATCCTCAAACATCTCAAGTTCACCCTCTGACTATGAACATTTATATGAAACCACTTCAATACTTGTCCTTTACCCAAGCATCTATGTCCAATTGTACAAGGCTCTCTATAGGAGAAACATAACTTTTTTCTCCTAAGATCATTCTTTGTCTCTTCATCCATATTTTGTGTGTTAATTGGTGATATGAATTTCTTCTAAGATGGGGCATGAAATATTTCATTTAGAATCTTGTATTTTTCTACCATGAGGTGGATGCCTTGGAATTATAGGAAGGGTATTCTTCTATATAGATGGCTCTAAGTTTAAATCCCTTTTAATGACTCCTTACAATTGTTAGAGTTATCATGTATTAGAGAATGATACATTAATCTTCAATTAATTATTATTCTAATTTTCATGCACTTAAGCTAAACTTAGGTTTGCTTTATTAGTTAACTCAATGCTTTATTTATGTTAACTACAAATCTAATATTAGATCAATTTTTTTCATCACACGAGATGTTGAAACTTGTCATGATCTAATCCCTTTATCATTAGGGTTGCTCTTATAAAGCATTCATTCTCTCTTGTATTATTCATTCTATAAGTATTTTCTTTTTGAGGAATAGCAAATCTTTGTTTTGCAAGGCTCTTGAGTAGAAGGTGTTTTGTTCGTTGTTTGATCATGTGTCTCATGTTATTTATAAATCTAACATGGCATCAAAGTTGTTTAGCTACTCCCTAAGTTACACTTAAGGGGGGTGTTAGAGTTATCATGTATTAGAGAATAATTAATTATTATTTTAATTCTCATTCACTTAAGCTAAACTTAGGTTTGATTTATTAGTTAACTCAATGTTTTATTTATGTTAACTACAAAGCTAATATTAGATCAATCTATCTCATCACATGTAGGATGTTGACACTTGTCATGATCTAATCCATTTATCATTAGGGTTGCTCTTATAAAGCATTCATTCTCCCTTGTATTATTCATTATGTAAGTATTTTCTTTTTGAGGAATAGAAAATCTTTGTTTTGGAGAGCTCTTGAGTAGAAGGTGTTTTTTCATTGTTTGATCTTGTGTCTCGTGTTATTCATAAATCTAACAGCAATTTTGGAGGTGCAAAGGTCTTCATGATTCCCTTGAGAGCTTAAACCAAACCCTCAACAAAAAAGAATGTGACTATTTTTAAATATCATGTACCATAATTGAAACTCATTGAAATTTAGCCACATATGCTTCTACTATATCATGTTTTTGAATCATTGAAAGCTCTCTAAAGTACTCGTCTTCATCCTTCCTTTCAAAATGATATAGAATTATTTGGTTGAATTCATCAAATGGTTGCACATGATCATGACACTGTGTAATTAATCCTTGATGCCACCAATCATAAGAAAATCCATCCAAATTTAAAGTAGAAAAATGAATATCATCTTCTTCTTCCATGAGACTAAGTGTAAAGAATGTCTACAAATTTTGTAGCCAAGCCTCACTAAAATTTTATTACTTTTATCAATAATAGGTGCACTCAATTTCACAATATTCTATTGTAAGGCTCTCTTCTCATCATTTTGGTGATCATTATGATGTTTTCTTCTTGAAGCCCTCTTCCCCTAGATTTCCAAATAAGTGATAAATGATACATTTATTTTAAAAGTCTCAAGTTTTTTGTTGTATTCTTCAACAATTCTTTCAAGATAAGGATCTTCATTAGCCTCTTCTTCCACTCTTTCCTTTATTAAAATTATTAGATTTGAAGTTTTAGGAATTAAATTCCTTGTAGATATACCCTTTCCTAATGTTCTTCCTTCACCTTGAGTTACTCTATTTAACTACACATTCTTCAATTCATTTAGAGTTTCTAACTTTTTCACCATTAGAGCAGTCAATGTTGTTGTGGAAACAAAAATAAAAACCCACAAACTTTAATAATATTACAACATAAATTTGTTGCAAAGAAATAATAAAGAAAATTAAATGAAATAATAGAATATTAGATAAGACACAGATTTACATGGTAAAACCTTGACAACATATCAAGGAAACATCCATGAGGCGAAGTATCGATATTCTTATCACTCAGAGAAACTGATTACAATCTTCACACTTTTGTTTCTCTTCAATTACAATTCATTAAAATGATTTTTCCTTCAAGGAAACAAGACATATAATATCTTCAACCTATGTCAAACTTAGAAAAAACCAACTTTGTTTTTATTGTTTTATCTTTTTTATTTTTAAATATTTATCTTCTCCAAAGATAAGATTCTACTTTGTTTCTATTTTATTGTTGTCATTATCCAACAATCTCCACCTTGACAACAATTTACCTGATACTTTCCCATGTACATTCATCACCTTTTCTGCAAGCCAAGAGAAGCCAAACTCCACTTCAACTTCTCTAACTATACTAGTTTTGTAAACATGTCTACATAATTTTATACTGTATGAAATTTCTCAAGAGCTAGTCCACCTCCATCAATAACCTATCTTAAAGAATAGTATTTAATAAAAATATGCTTAGTCCTACTATGATAAGTTGGATTCTTAGTCAAATGTATAGCACTTTAACTATCACAAAATATAATCACCTTGTCTTGCACTTTTCTAAACTCACCCAAAATACCCTTCAACCAAATTGCCTCTTTGCATGCATCAGGAAGCCATATACGATGCCTTGGTAGTGGATAAAGAAACTATTTCTTGAAGCTTTAACATCTAACAAATAGGTCCTCTTGCAAGAGTAAAGACTTAACCTAATGTAGATCTCTTTTTGTTCAAATCACCTACAAAATCCAAATCAACATAACCACAAACTAAACCACTACAACCATCAAAGGTGATACAATAATCACTTTTGCCTCTAAGATACTGAATCACCCATTTCACTGCTACCCAATTCTTTATAGTAGATTTTCATGTATCTACTGACAACACCAATTGCATGTGAAATATCTAGTCTTGTACATATCATTGTATACATTAAACTTCCTACTGCATTAGCATACGATATTGTAGACATGTAAAATTGACCTAACACCTATCACAGACCCTAAACAACATCTAACAACATCTCGCAACATCCCGAAACATCTAAAAAATGTCCTACAACATCTTGAAAACATCTCGCAACATCTTGGAAATGTCCCACAACATCAAACAACACCCCGCAACGTCCCACAACATCTCAGAAACATCCTGAAACTCCCAAAACATTGCAAGAACATCCAAAACCCTAATTCCTCTATTAATTAAATAATACGACATTATTTAATTTATTCACTTTTTCATTAGTTTTGACAAATATTTCATTTATTTAATAAAGTCCTGAAAACCCTAATTCTGCTATTAATTGAATAAAATGATATTATTTGATTAATTCACGTTTCTATCATTTCGACCAAATAAATAAATTACATTCATTTAATAAAGTCCTAATCTCACTGTTGTGCAGTTTTTGCACACACACCCCGTTGAAAGCAGGGACCCTCTTTTGCTTTTGCTTTTGTGTTTTTGGCCCTTTGATTTTGAGGATTTGCATTGCCTTGGCATGAGCTTAAAGTGTTTATCTTGCTTGCCTAAGTGACCCCCCTAAGTTGCATATTGAAAATCTTAAGTTTTGGGCCAAATCCGGGTTTTTACCCCATTTCAGGATTTTCCGGTCCATCCGGATTTTCCCGGTTTTCATTCAAACTCTGGCAGAAGGGTTAAAATGCTGCAGTTTGGGAATTTTGGTTCTTCGTGGAATTCCGCCTGGGCCGAATTTTTCTGAATTTCTGTCTTGCCGTCAGGTTTCCGAATTTAACTAATTTTTGGGGATTCTTGTCGTTATGTTTTATCATTTGCATTCTCTTGAGTTGGGATATTCAATCTCATAGTGCTTTGGCATTTTAGACTTGCTTGGAGTTTGAATTCCTGTGTGTTTGGGCATTTCGTGGCTTGTTTTGTGCGTTCATGGTCGAAATTTAGGGTTTCATGCCTGGGGCATCACCATTTCATCTTAATTTGCTTTCGAGTGAGCCTAGAATTCAAAGAGGATCTATAGGAGGTTTAAGTTAAACTGGTTCTGTCCCCGGGGTCCTCAAATTTGTGATCGTTCGATCAATTTGAGTGAGATCGTTGGAGATTTCCGATATTCAGGTTTTCCTACAGCTTCGGGATTTTCTTGCGCTGGTGGATTTTCCCGACTTTCCGTTTTCTCCTGATTTTCCCAAATTTCGTAGTTTTTGGAGTTTGACCTGCTTTGCGGATTTCCACTCCCTTCAAATTTTCCCAAAAATCCTTTGTTCCTTTGTTTTTCTGAAATTTGCAGACTATCTCTTCATTCACGAAAATCTGTCTCTTGCGGGATTTCCCATAATTTGGTGGAAAAAGAAAGATTGTGAGATAGCATGATCTGTTAACGAATGACTATGCATTTTATGATTAATTTGAGCTATTTTGAGATCTCTCATGATGTTTCTTGGTTGATAATGATCAGATTATTTACTTATGGGTGTTTTCATGTTTATTCTGTTGGAATTCGCTTGGCCCGGATTTTTCTAAATTTCCCCTCTGGGCTAGAGTCCACGGGGGGCTTGAAATCCCGAGTTGTGAAGATTTCACTTTAACGATATTTCTGGGTTGATTTCGATCTTTGCTTGGATTTTTTTGAATGACGAATGCATTACCGATGATGGGCTAATCTTGATTTTCATGTTATAATGGATATTGATGGTGGTTTTTGCTGAGTGCAGGCTAAATTTAACTAGGTCGTCAACGAAGTTTTGGAGATGAAATTAATTCAATTAAAGGAGAAATTCAAGTATTGGTTACTACACCCCTTGGCCGACTTGGAGGTGCGCTTAGGATAAGAGAAGCAGTTAATATAGGGTTGCATTGAAATTTGTGCCTTGGTCTGAATTGCATTGAAGATCCCAGGCCGACCTGGATTGAGTTCAACCATTTAATGCTAATTTGTTTTATTTTGAATTCTCCTTGGGCCGACCTATTTTATGGCCATTTATTATTGTAAACATTAGTTGGGCCGACTTGTTTTATGGCTATTTTATGATTGTAAATCCTAGCTAGGACGACATGCTTTGGGTTCCTATAAATTGGGCATTTTGCCTCATTTGTAACATATAGAATAGAGAACATAGAACATAGAATAGAAAGATAAGATATTTTTTAGAACGAATTAAGCAGTAGAGCAGAGGTAGAAATTAGGTCATTTTGAGCAAGTGTTGTAACAAAACATTGGAATTGTTGCTGAAATTTGGTGATTCAATACAATTGAAGACATTGTGATTTTCTGGTGATCTCTTTTGTGTTGACTTATCTTGCATGGTTCTTATGATTCTATCTTTCAAATTGCTCAAGGTTATTAGATATATGTTAGATTTAGATTTAGATCTAATTCAATGGTGTTCATGTTTTGATGCTTGAAGTGTTTGCAGCAATCCCTGGTCCATACTTTTTGCAGCTAGCTGATTGTTAGTTGCTTTGCAAAGTTAGCTTGGACCTTTATATTCATTGTGCTTAGTTCAATTGTGAAGTTTATTCAATTAAATTGCAATTGGGTTGTCTTGGGTGAATGTTCATGATCTGAAAATCTTTAATACCTTGGAAGATTGCACTGTTTCTGTGAGATTGCAGATTCATCTGGGTTAAGCAAGAATTAGTTTATGAGGGATTGGTCCATTTCAAGTATTTCATCATTTGCATTTTTAATCTTAGGAGTAGTGTTAAATCTAGAAATCTCTTTGAAACCCTAATCTTTTGCTTTTTCTTTTATCATTTGGGTTAGATTTAGGATTGAAGTATCATTACATTGCTAGATCTGATAAATTAGAGATTCAGTCTTTGCTTGTAGTAAGGTCCCTTTGTGATTACCAACATTTTCACATTTCTCACTGAGTTGTTTATGCATTGTCAAGACCTGACATTAGAGACCTTGGGGTTATCTCTTGAGGCTTGCCGATAGAGATTTACCTTTCAAGAGAGATAGGATTTCATATTCTGTTTGAGTTGTTGTTGTGCATAAAACATCATCAACACTCACTTTATTTCATCTTGATTGATTAAATAACTCCAATTATTTAATTGTGTCGCTAAATCACTTTATTCCTCTAAGTTAATTGAATTATTAAATCATAATAATTTAATTATGACATTTTCCCTCCAAATTTTGAATAATCAAAAATCAAATCAAACAAATGCAACTTTGTTTGCAAAACTCAAACTCGATTTGCACATTCAACTCCAAAAAGGAATTAATTAATTAAATTAATTAATCAATTATCCTCACCCACGTTATGATTGAGCAAATTACAATTGTTGACTAATCAATCTAATTTGTTAACTAATCAATCAATTTCCTAACTCAACCATCTAAATCATGACTAATCAATCTAAATCCTTGTTGATCAATCTAATTCTTGAGTAGCCAATCTATTCCTCAATCACACAAATTGTGCAATCTACTTTGCACAATCTTCTCATGTCTAAATCCTCTCAACACTTTTTGACCGTTGATCTTGATGTATCATTGTTTAATCTTGATCATCTATTTGAAATCTCATTTTCTATATAACAAACCTCTTTACTCACAAAAAAGGATCAAGGAGCCAACATCATTTGCACAACGAAGTATTTCTGACATTCACAACCACCATTAGAGCTCCAACATTTCTTTGATCAACCAACATCAACATCGTTCTTCAAGCTTTTGCACACGAACTATGGAGGCTTCACAGTGATACAAGCAATCCAACATCAAGGTGAACACACTCTGATACGAGATGGGTAAAAATTTCATAATTGAATTCAATTGCCTATATATGCCATTTTCATGTGTTTGAATTCAGTTTTATAAGTGTAGGATTAAATCTAGATTAGTGTTCTTGATCTTAGATTAGATTCTAATTTCAAGCACATTTATCTTGTTTGCATCTATGATTCTCCCCCTCACACATTCTGGCATGCCCAGTGGGACCATGGTCCTCACTACTAATGTTTCTATGATTTTAAATTGAAGTTGCACAATTCCAAAGTGCTTTTGAAAAAGTTTCACGCACTGCCCATAAAATTTCTCAAATGCCTGTTAATTTTATAAGTGTAGGATTAAATCTAGATTAGTGTTCTTGATCTTAGATTAGATTCTAATTTCAAGCACATTTATCTTGTTTGCATCTATGATTCTCCCCCTCACACATTCTGGCATGCCCAGTGGGACCATGGTCCTCACTACTAATGTTTCTATGATTTTAAATTGAAGTTGCACAATTCCAAAGTGCTTTTGAAAAAGTTTCATGCACTTCCCATAAAATTTCTCAAATGCATGTTAAGAAAACTGCGCAGTTGACAATAAAACTTGTGCAGTTGCACCAAGAACCACACTTTTGCAAAAAAAATTGATCATTTGACTCTGCCAAGGGAACACTTGCTCTAAATCTTTGCATTTTCTTTTCTAACATAATGAGCATTTGACTCTAATTTATGAGTAGTTGCTCTGACAGACCAGTGCATGGGATCTGCAAATTTGTAACTAGTTTTTGACTAACAGATGCCTATTTTTGAATGTGTAATAAGTACTAACATGTTTGTATGCAAGATTTAAGACACATTAACTCATTTTTTGTAGGGAAGATGATCGGTCAAAGCATTCCAGATCTACAAACATCTTTTATTAAGTTAGGAATATTTGATTTTGGTGCTTTAAAAAGAACAACACAAATGAATTTTTCATTTTGGTGTTATTAAAATTGAACCAATTTCAAGCTTTCTTAAGTTAGGAATATTTGAATTTGGTGCTTTAAAAAAAGAACAACACAAACGCACACTTTGTTTTGGTGTTATTAAAATTGAACCAATTTAAGCTTTCTTAAAGTAGGAACTCTTATTTGGTGCTTTAAAAAGAACAACACAAATGAATCTTTCATTTTGGTGCTCTTAAAAAATGAACCATTTCAAGTTTTTCTAAGTTAGGAACTTTGATTTTGGTGCGTAAAAAGAACAAGACACCAAAAACGATTTCCTTTTTGTTGACGCACGCTTGTTTTACTTTTGTTGACCAAGTTAGAACCAGGACTGATTTCTTAGAAACACTCATATTTGGGCTTAAAAATGAACAAATTATTCTTTATGTCTTGCACCATTGCTATCTTAAGTGACTGATATCTGAAATAATTCATATTGGTGCAATTAAAAAGAACAAGCTGTTTCATTTTATTCACATGTTTTTGGGGATAGCATTACTCAAGGTGCTTAAAAAGAATCAAAATGCTATGAAGTGTTTGTTGTGCATTCAGTGTTTGGAAAGCTAGATGGTTGTCTTCTCCCCTCACACCTTTTGGTGATCTTGGATGAGCGAAAACATCTTGAGCTTCACACCTTTCTTTTCAAGCATACCTTTTTAGAGGGCTTTCCTATTGAGAAACATCCCGCATTGGAAAACTCATAGGCAACCCAAGTGGTACTTTTGTTTTGGACCGCAATATAAATAAGTTATGGGTGTGAGGAAAGTTCATCATCTCATCGAGTGTTGTTGGCCTATGTCGATGTATTCTCCCTTAGTATCCTTGTGATGCATAAAAACTCATAAGGGTTGGGAGGTTCTTAATTGAACAAAACACCGCATATATAGGGGCTTAAAAATAATATCCCCAGAACATTACTAAGAGCCAAATTATTTTAGAAGCCACCCTATTATCCAAAAACATTCTTTGAAAGTGGTGCATCAGAATTTATTTATGAGAAGTTACTTTCCATGCCCGACTACATGCCCACGCCATAAGTTGCATGTAAAATCATCCCTTTGGGGCATGAGGCAGGCCTACCTAAAAGAATAGTTTCTATCCACTAGGGTTGTAAATGCTTGTTTATGTTAAAATTTCCAAATACATTCAAAATAATTTGACATCAAACTTTGTGCTTGATCTAAAAATAACGCATCCAAACAAACACTGAACATGATGGTTGAATCACAAACCATTTGACTTAGTGTATACTTGTGAAAGAAGCCCTATGTTTGCACTTCTTGAAAGGATTTTCCTTAAAAGGTTTCTGAATATTTAGGTTTTTATTTCAAGTTGCATTGATAAAAGTAAACATTTGGGAACTATGGCTTGGGTGTCATGATTTCACAACTTGAGTTATAGACATGAAGGTCTCACAATTCCATGCTTTTTGAGTCAATCCAAGTGTTGTTTGATCACTTGCCATACTCCAAACACACAGAAATGTAGAGAAAAACCAACTTTAAACTTGCAAAAAATCTAGAAAAAGATTGCTCAAAAAATCAGTTGCATTTGCTCTCACATTTACTAGAGCACTTTCCAAAAAATTCATTGCATTTGCACAAAATTCCAGTGCAGTTGTCACATTTTCTGAGCAATTGCCAAAAATTCATTGCATTTGGTCTATGTCCCAGAAACTTCACTGATGAAAATCAGTTGCATTTGACAAAAACTGAGTAATTGCTACAGGACCCACACACTTTCTTTTATTTCCTTGCATTTGCTTCTGAAAAACCAATGCACTTGCTACTAAGATGCTTGCATTTGTCCAAGAAACTTGCTTTTTCTTGAGCAGCAATAACATTTGATAGAAACACACAAAAGTTGCACTTGCCATTTTAGCTCACACTTGCTTCTCTGAAACCCAAGCACTTGGCACATTTTTGGCTGCACTTGATAAATCTGGCCGCTTTTGCTCACAGTCTTGTGCATTTGCTCAGAAACCAGTGCTATTACTTTATCCTGTTGACAATTGGGAAAAACAAACTGAAGCTGCTTATAGGATCATTGTTATAACAAAACGATTGGAAAGATAGATAAGTCATATAGTCCCTCATCCATTATTTCCATCCTACTTGTTAGAAATCAAAATAAAGCAAACTAATTGGATCATTCCTTCACTCAGACGTCTAAGATATCAATAGTTACTTGGGACTCGCAAATAATTCAAGTAAGCTTTTCCGCAATATATCCGCTAGACAAGGAAGTGAAATATCAACCCTAGTCCTTCAACATTTTGATTTTTGAAAATTAGCACCATTCCAAAACAACACTCAAACCTTAGGGTCTTGAGCTTCATAGCAACCATCTCAAACAACATTCACCTTATGACCATCTAGCGATCGACTGCTCCAGTTCAACAACCAAACCTTACACCAACAATCATACAACCACACTTCGAATTGATTGAAGGAGCACAAATAGATATCATTAGCATTTTAATGATATTTATCTTTGGGACAAAAGAAACACCCAACCAATGGATAAATGAAGTGAACATATTAGATAAAGAAGAGGAGAAAGCATACCTAGTAGCTAGAAGACCCGTGTTACCACCTCTCGCATGGAAATAGGTATGATCCTCTTAGAAATATAAACCAAGTGACCTTATGATAGGGTATTAAGTATCAAAAATCCCCAAAATATGTTGATCTATTACCCAAATTACTCTTACCAAGGGTCACAACATCAAATAGGGAAATGACATCAAGGGTTTCAAAATCACCATCAAGGAATAAGTCCAGAACATCAAATCACCCTAAATAAAATTAAGAGAGATCTTGAGGAACTTAAACGAAATTGAAATCCAATGTATCTCCATACCATGTGCAACGTCAAAACATTACATATCCACAAAAAATAAACATCATTCCACAAACACCTTAGTATCCACGTCAACAACACTTCCAATATCCATAGTATCAAGGAGTTCCACAATACCAAGGTGTACCTCAAACTCAAGATCAAAGGATTCCTCAAGTTCAATATCAAGGTGCACCCCACCCTCAAGGTACCTACAACACACAAAAATGACTTAACCCTCCTTATACACAACATGGTTATCAAGGGTCCACGCCTTCACAAAAACCCACCTATGATCAAGCAAACGTTATCAGACAACAAGGTTATAACATCCTTCCAAACCAAATGAACAAACCTATTGATGATCAACCAATAAGGAAATTCACCCCTCTGGGAGAGAATTTAGAGGTAATCATGCATAAGATAGTACAATGGGGCCTTATCAAAATCAACGAAAGTCCAACTTATGGTGAACCAAACTTTAAACCCCCTGGGTATAGACTATATGAACGATGTGAGTTCCACAAAATCAAAGTTCATGATACATCATAATGCGTTACACTCAAAAATATCATCCAAGGCCTTATTGATCAAGGAGAAATAGCTATTGAAAATGATGTTCAAAGTTCAAACACTAATGACAACAATGACAATGTCTCAACCTCAAAAGTTGAAAACAACGATCAAGAGCTATCTATCACTAATCACATTGACAATGTCTCTACATCATCCAATGAGCAATAGGACATACATCAAGAATTTAATCCCAATCATGATCAAACTCAATCACCCAAGTCTAGAAATGATCTAGTCCAAAATGTATTGACATCATCCAATCTCATGGTAGTACATATTGATGGTCAAGAAGCTCTTAATCCAACACTTATGACAAATGTAGAAAACCTAAGCCAAGAGTTATCACCCATATGCCCACATTTTGAGGAAATCCAAGGATCCTTTACAAGAAATCCTTTCTTTGAAATTGATCCATGTCAAGAGTACGGACCAAAGCATATTGAAGATAATACCACACAAAGTCAAGATCAAGAATCCCTATCATCAAAATACTACAATGACTTGGCAAATATCTTCCAAGACATCCAAGGTTTTCCAAAAGAAGAACACATCCATATTCCAAGCACACATACATCTACCCATGAGATGCTTACTCCTAATGGACATGTAGATGATCTTCATCCAAAACAAGAGTCTCATACTCTTGATATCATAAACAAGGAACAAGAGTCACCTACTCTTAACATCTTTATGCATGATCAAAGCATGGCATAATCTATAGACATATCAGAAATTGATCAAGAAGAAGCATTAAAATTAGGAACATACTCCAGGTAGGTTGAAGATATCGATCATCTAAATATGGAGCACGGTATATTAAAATCAAGAAAGAAAATTAATAATCCTGAACAACAGAGCATTGGGTATACAATAGTCAAAGAAGCACCAATATATCTTGAAGAGCCACCAAAATCTGATATTTCACAGGATCAAGTTGACAATATCAATCAAGAAGTTATCTCACATATGAAGGATCCTATTAGTGAAGAAGCTATCACATTTGAAGATCCACAACAAATCAGAGAAGGATTATCACCTTGTTTTCAAGGTAAATCATATCCTATTGCAAATAAAGTTTTCCAACATATTCATTATCAAGATAGAGGATTAGGCCTACATGAACATGGTATATTAGAACCAGTACAGATTATTGGAAATCCCAAGAATCAAGGTCTTGGTTATTCAACAATTAAGGGATCTAAATATATTAGTGATACCTCTATAATACTGGGGCAAACTTTATCTAATGCAAGCATCATAGACAACAAAGAGTCATATTGATGAAATTGCTACCAATGCTACAACTAGCCATATCATGAATCATCATGCACGTATTTTTCCACCTTCTAATCAGGACCATCAACAAGAGAAAAACCTATATCAAAGAAAGGAACAAGTCATTGAAGCAAAAGAATCAACAAAACAAAATGGACAAGAAAAGTTTAAATGGATACAAAATAAAAAGAAAGAAAATCATCCCTATCAAACTCCATTAGTCAAAGAAACTACGGGGAAAAATCAAAAAAGGAATTTCATTAATCAAAAAGGTCTATCAATGCAAAAGAAAGCTTCAAGAGCGACCTACAAGGTATATCAAGATGTTGGTCCCAATCGACTATCCATATCCACCCATCGTTTCTCATTATCCCAAGTTTGGAAAATAAAAGGTTCCAAACTATCAACCAATCCATTTGAATATCATATCCTTCAACATATTTCGCCATCCAAGATATCCAAATCTTGCATTAACGATGCATTGGAAACAACTCTTTATCATAAGGATTCTAAGGGCACTCTATCACAATGTGTGCATCAAGGTAAGGTTAACTCCAGTATTGACAAAGAAGATAAGAATTATCATGGGTTACATTCAAGCACTTGTATGTACTAGCAAAACAACTCCTCCAAGCAGGATATCATTGACACGTCATGACAAAAACAACAACCATATCAATGCCAACAACATCTACATTAGCACCACCAGGTGGTTCAAACATGAGAAAAAAAATTGTCACCATGATGAAAACCTGGTAAACAAGTGTCTTGTGTGACATCAAAAATCAATAAAAAACAAAAAAAATCAAGAAAATAGTCAAGAGAAAAATCGTCCTCCAGTGAAAACCACTATGGTGGCGCTTTGGACAAGTACCATGATGAAAACCTATAAAACAGGCATCATGAGTAGAATCGGGCATCTACGTGCACCATTTCAAGTGGAAGCATCTCAACTGATCCATAAATCCAATCCATTTTTATCCAAGCCCAACTTACCTTAATCTTGACAAATGTTTGGTGTACATTTTATACTTGCCTATGGAAACATCTTGCTATGGGTCATTATCATTGATCCTATCCTATCCAACATTACCTGAGCCACAATGTATTTTCCAAAAAGGGGCATGCTCTATCCAAACACGTTATCTTATCACAAGATAACCTATCATTGCTAGACATTGGGGGAAAGAACTTACATCTTGCTTCAGAATAAATCTTGATCTATGTCTTCTAGCTCACATTGTGATCCAAGCATTATCCAAACAACAAGGTGTGTCACATGGTACCATTCACAATTCATACCATCAACAAGGTATCCCGCTGGTGCACTATCAGGGTAAGCTTCAAAATAGTTTGTCCCAACAACAAGGTATACCAACAACACACTACCAAGGTAACCTTCAAAGATACCAACAACATGGATTATTCCTTCCTTCAAAAATTCTAAGATATCAATAGTTGCTTGAACCACATAGCTAGTTCAAGTAAGTTTTTTCACAACATATCCTCTAGAAAAACACATTGAAATATCAATCCAATTTTTCAGTATCTTACACCCCAGACAAGAGGGTAAAACTCCAAAAAAATGGAAAAAAGATAGAAAAAATATATAAAAAAAAGCAAGAAAAACAGTAAAGAGAAATAAAACGTTCCTTGAGTGAAAACCACTTTGTGGCACTCCTAGAATAGGTACCATAATGAAAACCTGACAAACAGGGGTTATGTTTGAATAAGACTTGCATCATTATCTATTGGTACTATCCACAACACCCGCCCATTCATCCCATAATAAAACATGTGCCCAACCATGGCTTGTTACTGATTAAGGAAAGTAGTTGTGTCTCCAACTGGGGGAAACTTCCTGAAGCTAGTCGTGGGTTAGATCTTAGAACGTCCTATCATGGTAAAAAACAACGAAAATTAAAAAACATTCAAAAAACAACAAAAAATCAAAAACATTTGAAAAACATCAAAAACAAAACAACATCGTTGGGTTATTCCTTCACTCAAACAGTCTAAGATATCAAAATTTGCTTGAACCTCATAGCTAGTTCAAGTAGATTTCCCACAACATATCCTCTAGACACATAAGTGGAATATCAATCCAGATTGAAAATGTTGTTTATCCCAAAAACAAGTTTTATGCTTTGAGTCAAATGGTCGAACTACATGGTCTCTGCATGTACAATGTAGGCAAGCCTTAACAACCCTCGAGACCCTAGGTTAGTCCCCTTAGGTTTTCATCATGCTTTATTTCAACTTAGTAAAAAAAATACAAAATCCAAAAAACATTCACAAAACAGAAAAAGTTCAAAAACATTCAAAAAACCAAGCAAACTACGAGCCTCTACGTGTACAACGTAGGCAAGGATTATCTTTGATGAGCCCCTGAGGCCCTATGTTAGTCCCCTGAAAACAACAAAAACAACATCATAAAACTCAGAAAATCAAAAGGACCCACCTCATCATCACAATATGCAATAAACTGTTCACCCATAATAAACAGATCGTCACACTCACCCTTTGACAAAAAAAACAAACAAACAAAGCAACATCAAAAGCTAGAACTTTCAAGCAAACAATCACAAAAGCTCTAACTATAAACAGACGAAACAATGCCAAAGTATCAACTACCTATCTTTTTGACAAGTCCCAACAACATCCTGAGACATGCCTTAACAGATCCGTTCCTATGATAGACATGATCAACACTGGATAATAGCCCCACCCCAAATAGATATGGCAAGTGATACTACAACATTGTTTTATCTTTTTATAGTCTTATCTTTATTATTTATTTTATTGACTCATTCCCAGGATCTCTCAAGGATTTCCATAAGGATTTAGAGAAGGAATGGGGGCAATTGAGCGTCATTTCAATTTGTTGTTTGTAAGATATTTTTGTAAAACTACCATGGTGAATACTTGCTTTATTGAGTGTATGAAAGTTGTGTTGAAACAATTTGCGTAGCAGTTGCATGTTAGGTATTTCATACCTCTTTGTGTAAATGGTTTGAAATTTGTATAGTAGTTGCATGTTAGGTATTTCATACCTCTATGTGTAAATGGCCCAAAATTCATGTAGCATTTTCATGTTAGGTGTCCTATACCTCTCTGTGTGACTAGTCCAAAAAGTTTTTGACACAACCCAACTATATACTTTAAACAAAGTTTTCATACGTATACTATGAACAAGAATACTCCTTGTTTGTAGATTCAAAGTCCAAACAATAGATACAAAGTCACCTTGGTGATTAATACCCTAGTGCATCGTATTTGTTTGCTACATCAAACATGATTGTTCAAAAAACCGCAAAGCCTCCAAGTAAACTGAAAGCAACTCATCAATACTAACAACATCACATTTCTATCTATCATCAAATATTTCTTCTAACTAACATCCATCATGCATAGCAATATCATTAGTAACATATCCATCCTACATCCACAATGTCATTAATACATATCATGATGATAATAAACCAATAAAAACATCATGTATCATGTATAGGGCATACATCCATCATATATCAATATCATACAAACATCATATATCAAAACAATATATTAATCATCCATAATAAAACATCATATGATACAAAGTATAATCCATCCATCCATATCATATGCATACGTCATCATACATCGTCATACATAATCATCACATGACACATAATGATGCCGAATCGAAGAAGGTATATCATATATATAGCATCATCATAAAAGGGTGAATGTCATAAGTACATCATCATCAATGAAACAAGTGTGATAGGATGATAAAAAATCATACATATATACAAGGCCTTGACTAGGCTGGTGAATATATATACAAAAATCATATCTACAATATGTCTCTAAATAACAACATAATAAAGATCAAGTACACTGCCCAGAAAAAAGGGAAACAGTCTATAAACCAGGTTGTAGACCACCATCTAGATTTGGTTGTCTAACAGAATGACCACTTGCAATCATTTTAACTCATGATGTTAGGGTTTCACTTTGAACGTGCAAAATGACACAAAAACGTTGAAAAACGAGACCTAGGGTTGCAAACAGGAAAAAGTGAGCAAAAACAAGAAAAAGCTAGCAATATTTAGCAAATGCAAAGATTCAGAGCAAATGCTACTTGCAAATGCAAGCGTTTAAAGCAAGTGCATAGGTTTAGAGAAAATGCTAAAATCAAATGCAAAGATCTAGAGCAAGTGCACAGGTTTAGAGAAAATGCTAAAATCAAATGCAAGGATTTGCAGCAAGTGCGAGGATCTAAAGTAGATGCTCAAAAAACAACAAAAAAATGCAAAGATCTAGAGCAAGGGTGAGGATTTAGAGCAAATGCATGAAAAAAATGCAAGGTTTTAGGTCAAATATGAGGTTTTAGAGCAAGTGCATGAATTAGATGCAAGGGTTTAAGTCAAAGGCGAGGGTTTAAAGCAAGGGCGAGTGTCTTGATGTCAAGTGTGAGCTTCCTAACCTAGTAAATGCAAGAAAAATGATGCAAATGATCTGAGATCATCAAAACTTCGCTATTGATTGGTAATCAAGAGTTTTTTAACCCTATCTTCAAACGACCATATCTTGGTCATATGAAAGTATTTTTTAGTGCTTTTTTTTAAAAATGGGGTAGAATTTCATGATCTTGGCAATGGTGTAGGTGGTTTTCATTTTTTGTACAGTTAAAATTTTCATTGGTTTCATGAGCTTGACCTCAAACCTGACTTTTTAGGCCAACCTCTTGAAGGGGCAGCACAGAGTATTCCGCTAAACGCCGGGGCATAGTGGGGAATAATTTTTTTTCAAAAAAACTTGATCTTAAAAACAAAATATTTGAAACAAAGCAACTAGTACTTTGTCTCAAAGAGGGGAAAAATGTAGACATGTAAAATTGACCTAATGCCTATCACACACCCTAAACAACATCAAACAACATCGAACAACATCCTGCAACATCCCAAAACATCTAGCAAATTTCCCACATCTCAGAAACATCCTGCAACATCCTGAAACATCTCGGAAATGTCCCACAACATCAAATAGCACCCCACAACGTCCCACAACATCTTGGAAACATCCCAAAATATCTCGCAATGTCCCACAACATCCTGCAACATCCCAAAACATCGCAACATCCAAAATCCTAATTCCTCTATTAATTGAATAATATGATATTATTTAATTAACTTACTTTTTCATTATTTTCAACAAATTAAATAAATTTCATTTATTTAATAAAGTCTTGAAAACCCTAATTCTGCTATTAATTGAATAAAAAAACATTATTTGATTAATTCACGTTTCTATCATTTCGACCAAATAAATAAATTACATTTATTTAATAAAGTCCTAATTTCACTTTATTTCATCCTGATTGATTAAATAACACCAATTATTTAATTACGTCGCTAAATCACCTTATTCCTCTAAGTTAATTGAATTATTAAATCATAATAATTTAATTATGACATTTTCCCTCCAAAATTTTAATAATCAAATCAAACTATTCAAATCAATTATCAAAAATCAAATCAAACTAGTGCAACTTTGTTTGCAAAAGTCAAACTTGATTTGTACGTTCAACTCCAAAAAGGAATTAATTAATTAATTCAATTAATCAATTATCCTCACCCACTTTTTGATTGAGCAAATTACGATTGTTGACTAATCAATCTAATTTGTTAACTAATCAATCAATTTCCTAACTCAACCATCTAAATCCTGACTGGTCAATCTAATTCTTGACTAGCCAATCTATTCCTCAATCACACAAATTGTGCAATCTACTTTGCACAATCTTTTCATGTCTAAATCCTCTCAACACTTTTTGACCGTTGATCTTGATGTAACATTGTTTAATCTTGATTTTCAAATCTCATTTTCTATATAACAAACCTCTTTCCTCACAAAAAGGATCGAAGGGCCAACATCATTTGCACAACAAAGTACTACCAACATTCACAACCACCATTAGAGCTCCAACATTTATTTGATCAAACAACATCAACATCATTCTTCAAGCTTTTGCACACGAACTATGGAGGCTTCACAGTGGTACGAGCAATCCAACATCAGGTGAATAGACTCTTATATGAGAATGGGTAACAATTTCATATTTGAATTCAATTACTTATATATGTCATTTTCATGTGTTTGAATATAGTTTTATAAATTGTTCATTTCGTAAGTGTAGGATTAAATCTAGATTAGTGTTCTTGATCTTAGATTAGATTATGATTTCAAGCACATTTATCTTGTTTGCATCTATGATTTTCCCCCTCACACAGGTACATGAGACATATAATACTTTTCTTCTTTATTACTAGGACAAAAACTTGAAGAAAGTTTAAAATGGGAAGCTAAAGGGATATTTACTAGTTTCACATTCTTCATACTGAATCTTATGAGGATCTTCTCCACATACTTTTGTTGTGATAACCAAAGCTTACTGTGTTCCCTCTCTTTGTGTATTTCCATGCCCAATTTTTCTTTTCCGCTCCTAGATCCTTCACATCAAAAGTCCTAGCCATTTGATCTTGTAACCCATTGATCTCAACTATACTTTTTCTTGCTACAAGCATATTGTCAACATATAATACCAAGATAATAAATAAACCAAAATTTCAAACTTTTGAAGTAAACACAATGGTCATACTCACTCCTTGTAAAATTTTTGGCTCACCATGAAGGAATCAAATTTCTTGTACCATCACCTGGGAGATTGCTTCAAGCCATACAATGACTTTTTGAGTTTGCAAACAAGTTTCTTGTTTCAATCTTGAACAAACCCTTTTGTTTGTTCCATATATATCTCCTCATCCAAATCTCCATATAAAAATATTGTTTTAACATCTAATTGCTCCAACTCAAGATCAAGTAAAGCAACAAGTGCGAAAACAACCCAGGAATAGAAACTAGCTTAACAACTAGTGAAAAAAATTCATGAAAATCAATACCTTCCTTTTGAGAATACCCTTTTTGCTACCAGTCTTGCTTTGTACCTATACACTTTATCATCAATACCCTTCTTCAATTTGAAGACCCATTTGCAACCAACAAATTTTCTACCCTTTGGGAGTTCTACCAGGTCCCATGTTTTATTCTTCTCCAAGGCATCCATTTCTTCTTGCATTGTTATTTTCCATTTATAATTTTTAGCACCATCCATTGCTTCTTGATAACTATTTTAAATGGGATATGCTTAATAAAGCATATAACATATAAAGTTTAATAACCTTATATTAGAAAATTATATAAATATTACAAGGGTATGACCCCTAATAACATTATGTTCTAACACCTTACCTTAATGTTTATAGGGGGCATCACATGTCAATTTCCATAAAAGAAAAAATGAAGTACCCCAATAACATAGGTCTTCTTTGACAATAATAAATAGGGACACAAATATATGCCAAGATGAAAGCCATGTATTCTAGACTACATGAAATTCATCTTGTCATAATGTATAATCCTAGTGTTTTACAAATGATTTTATATATGAGGTCTTACAAATATTTTTATTGGAGTTTGGGTCTCCTCAAATCGGCCTCACCCCAAGTTCATTACATAATTCCCGTTGGACTTAATACAATGTGCCTGTAAGACTTAATACAATGCTTTTATAAGTGAAAGATTTACAGAGAGAATAATTTAATAATATGCCCAAAGGACTTACTAATTCCCAGAGGTCTTATATTTTGCCTCTTAGGACTTGCTTATGACAGAAGGACTTAAATATGCCCAAAGGAATTACTAATACCTAGAGGTTTTATATTTTACCTCTTAGGAATTTCTTATGCAAGAAGGACATAAATATGCCTAAAGGACTTACTAATGCTTGAAGGTCTTATATTTTACCTCTTAGGACTTGCTTATGCTAGAAGGACTTAAATATGCCCAAAGGACTTACTAATGCCTAGACGTCTTATGTTTTATCTCTTAGGACTTACTTATGCTAGAAGGACTTACATCTACAATTTAGCCACTAGGTGGTGTCATTGACATGTACACTCCCCCTCAAAGTCATCACCTTTGGCCAAGCATTGATTTTATTTTTGAGAATTTTTTACTAGACATAAGCATACTTTCTCTTGACTATAACTGGAGAGAATATTTATGATGGAATACTTGCGCTTGAGTGAGGTGCCCATGACCTTCAATGTTCTTTTCTCTCTATGGAAATGATATTATTTGGCAAGAGTAAAATAACTCCACTTATCATATAGTAAAGTGGTACTTTTAAAGGTATCCATTTGAAGCTCTTTCATAAATCTTTAATGCCACATTGATTCTTTAGGAGCTACATTTTTTAATTTGGGGTTTGATTAAAAACCATAGAAGATAGCTTTCTTAAAATGATTACATCATCCATGTAAGAGTTCCTACACATTTATTTTGAAGACATAATTTGTGGTAGATTTCCTATAAATGGAATCACCAACATAGTCAATAACACAACAATAAAATAAAATTGACTCTTGGTGTAGAAAAATATTTTTTAATATGCATTGTTAGTTGCCAATGAGCATATAGTATTCCTCATAAATCTAGAATATAGTCAATTTAATGATCATTAGTGAGGAGATCATATGATATTTTCATGAACATAAATATGAATAATTTTTCATTTTTCTTTTAGGGAAAAAATAGTCTTGCAATAATGATCTATAACAAATTTAAGCAATGGGTGAGCTATCCTTTTCAGGTTTGCTCCCCGGACAGTTTATTAGGGCGATAGCCACTCATTAAAAGCAGGTTCTTTTATACCCAATAGATTTATAGTAAATATTGACCTCCTTATATAGTTGTGAAAAAACATGTCATCTCTTAACTTTGTAATATGACTATCAACAAGAAAGAAGAAGTTTATTTATCTCCTACTTCACTTCTAAGAAGCATTTCATACAAAATGCCAAATCAAATCATGTATCCTCTATATGATGTTAATATGAGCATATAAGTTGCATTCCAATTTATTGAGCTATCATTTATTTAAACTAGTGACACCATTTATAAGAACTAGGATGAAAAATAGTGTGATACTCATAGTTTGAGATGCAAGGCTTGGGTTGCATAATTAAAATAGGTTTATAAATAAACCCATTTTAATTCACAAACAATATTTAGAAATCAATCTTCCTAATTGTTTGATTTCCTACCAAGGATTAGACAATAAGCACGAATTTGAAATTGGGCCTAGTGACCTATGGTCAATGTTCTCAAATGAACAATAACATTAAGAAAATTTATATTTGCAAGATAATTTTAAAATAAGATCAAACATATTTTCTAAAATATTTATTGAATTCTTTTTCTAGTAAGGAAAGAAGAGATGTTTTTTACCCTTATTTACTAATGTTTGAAACATACTTTAAATGATGAGTATCCATAAATCGATCTATATATTTTGAAAGAAATTAAACATTAAGAATCCAAGATGGTAAGAAAATATAATTGGTTCTAAAGTTATTTTTGTCTAATGAATATATTGATATAGATTTTGAATATGTTAATTGTAAAGATATTAAAGACACATATCAAAAGATTTATGGTGAAAGTAATTTGTGGGTATACATTTACTAAAACACAAGAAATAAATCAATGAAATGAAAGACATCAAGTCAAAATATTGACTTAAATTATTGATTGTTGCCTAAAGTATCACATTCTTTCATATGTGAAATATATTAGAAATGTCTTTCTATGGCTCTAGAAAAATTCACTGCCAACAATTCACCACCAACAAATTCACCTCCAACAATTCATCGCCATGATAAATACATCTTGTGGAAAATTCACCGCCAACAATTCACCGACAATTCATCGCAGCGAATTTTTCACAAGATGAATTTGTCATGGTGATGAATTGTTGGTGATGAATTGTTGGAGGTGAATTTGTTGACGGTGAATTTTTCTAAAACCCTTTCTATATTCTAAATTCGTATAGACTTATTTAGAACCAAATTTGCATAATACAATCTTTACAAATTGTATACTATTATTCATTCTATTTGTGATATTATGGATGTGACAATATTATTAAATATTGATTTCCTTATGAAAAGTCTTGAGATTTCAGTGTAAAAATCCAAATATTGTCATACATTTTCATGGAGGAAATTTTCTTTCCAAAGCAAGCAAAGGTGGCATATGCTAAGAACATTAATTTTGAGTATATTGGGAGGGGGTATAAATTTTAAAATGGACAGTTAAAATATTAAATCTTAGAAGGGAACTCCAAACGTAGTGTCTTCGCACAATGAGAAAACTTAACAAAGTACAGATTTGCAGGAACGTGTGAAGCTCCTAAGAAAGGATTGAGTTCTAATGAAATTGTGTTCTCTTCATTATTTTCTTCCCTCTTTTCTACATTATGAGGCTTTGGCAGAGGAGCTGCTAAGTGTAATAAAATCCATGGTAATTTCATGAATTTGAGCGTCAAGACCATGGGCGTAAGGAGAATTATTGGTATTGATAGAAAATAAAATGTGTCAACAATGATGAACAGGATTCGATAGAGTTCAGACATAGATTTATTCAACAAGATCATTAGGAATAAAACATTCATGGTGATGAAAAAGCTATGGAGGAAATTGATTATAGCCACCACCATGGAGACCTCCATTCCAGAGTTCTATCGCTCCTCATCAAGAATATATGAGTTCTCAAATTTTGGGATATCCTTCATCATAGATAGTGATGCTGATAGAGGAATGAAATGTTTGATCAGAAAAATTGTACTGTTAGAATTTCTAGTAAGGGAGAGGATTCAATAGTTGAGTATTTTAACTTCACGTTTTCAAAATCTTACGAAAATTTCAAATCACTTCTAATTTTTTAGAGCAGCTTGCTAGGCAAGTCCCCTGCTTATAACTAAGGTTTTAGAGCCACATCATCAAAGATGATGCCACATCAGCATGTTTTTGGTCAAGATGTCCAAAAAGTGAGACCCATAGTGGTGCACTATGTCATGTTTTATTGGCGTGCTGATGTGGCATCACATGATTTGTTGCTTTTTAGATCTAAGGAATACATTTCATTCTATAATGGGTAGTTATCATCAACACTAACAACTTCAATGTCACAACTATTGGTTCAATACTGTTAAAAATATTGGGCATTAAATCAACAAATGCTATAACTAGTAGGTATTGGAACATGCAATCTAATGAGGGAAAATAGATTCTACAACCAATGCTCAAGGATGCAATGAACCAATAGAGATTACAAAATTTGTTTGAAAAAGTCTTACAAAATTTTGAATGAATAATGTTAATGTCTGTCGACTAACTAAATAACTAACTAATGAAAATAATTCAGCAAAGGTTGCAACTCTAAGATAATTTCCCTTATGTTTGCAGTGAGTGAGCTCTACAATTTTTATAAAAGACTATATAGGATCTTCTATTAGGTGTGCAGTCTTAGAGACACTGATTTAGATCTATAGACCATAACAATCATTGATTAACATGAACTCACAAGGCACAACAATATAGACTAGCACTTGCACCAGCGGGGTGCAAGGGTTACGCCGATAGAAAAATATATAGAAGTAAACATGGAAAGAAAGTGTAGTTTAAAATATATACAATCTTGTTTGCAATATATACAAAATATTTGTAATACATATTTGGGGATTGAAAATTGAATGAATGATTTGCAGCAATGTCAATTGTGATCTGCAAAAATAATAAGATGTGTGTACATGACAGTTAGAGATTGAAAGTTGAATGAAATATTTGCAGCTATTGCAACTGTGATGAATATTGTATCTGATGATTCCATGTGCTAGTATGGAATGATCCGTCACATACTTTTTTTCCATTCCTTTTTTTTATTTTTCTACACAATCAATGAAAAAGTTAGCGGACTCACAACATAAATGCAAAGCTGGCTTTATCTAAATTACTAGAAAACTATGCAAGTGGGAAATTAAACCCATATGAATGGGGAATATAGCTGGGCTTCAAGAAGAAAGAAAAATAATATTTAAAACATTAACTTAATCACAAATTTTACATTTTTCATTTCATCTTAGAATTGAAGACAAACAATATACAAAATTCAACCACTGCTGAAGTGCAGCATTTCTGTGCATTTCAGTTTTTGGTTGATGAAGCTAAGCTCTTCCTTTTGAATACTACCATTCTATTAACAAACTTTAAATAGGATCCCCATTCAGGAATAAAGGACAGATGCAATGGTGATTTAAATTTGAATAGAAAAAAACAAATATGAGACACGAGAGAGAAACTGGATTTGAGATATGAATGAAGGCCATGGATTAAAAACTCCATATGTCTATTACATCATGAAGTACATTATTGACTCCATAGTGACTTTATACATTGATAAAGAAAATGTAACTACCAGTTGCACAAGAGAATCTAAGCAGTTGCAATATTCTCATCTTCAGCAGAAGCTAAAGTAAGTTCCGACTGCACATTCAGAGATCCATCCAATGCATTTGGTAGGCCTAGGGCTTTGAGTGCCAAGTGAGCTACCTTCTGGCCAGAAACCATCATTGCTCCGAAGGTGGGTCCCTGCATTTGACCACATATTAGTATGGAATGCTCCAATCTAAACTAATAAAAATGTACAAATCTAAATATAGATCAGGAAAATATATATATCGAGATAGGGAAAGGGAAATAATACAGAGAAGTGTAGAGGAAATAATTACAAAGCAGCGCAGGGAAGATATACATAGAGCAACACAAGGTTAAAAAACCAGAGCAGGAAAAGTACAGGGGAAACAAATTCAAAGAAGTGCAAAGGAAAAAAATACAAAGCTGCATAAGGTAAACAAGATGGGAAAAGTAGGAGGGGTTGTTTCAGCTAGTAGCTCAATTGAATGGAGACCACACTAGCTACCCGGATGAGCTCCCCAAAAAGATGTGCATGAAAGAAGCTGTACAATACATTGCGTATAGTAAAACGCTTCTTTTAGGCATGCGAAAACAACACAAAATATAACACAAGCAAATAGTATTTTTTGATTTCTTATCCAATTTTACCCAGCCTTCATCAAACATACTTAAGGGTTTAGTTGAAAACAATACCACGGTCCATTATTCTCTTCCCATTAGATAGATTTAATGTCATTATTGACTTTTAAGGATTTTATGATATGTACTCATGGCCTTTGCCTTTATTTCCTTTGTTTAAGCATAGTAGAATTGCATGGGAATTAGAGAGTATCAATCATTTTACCGTGCTTGTTTGACCCACTGCATGGAAAAACAATCAAACTTGGGTATTATCCAATAAAACTCACAAGTTTTTCACGTAAACTCTAGTCAAAGTAAAAGAATGTGATTAAAATGAATATGATAAAAAATCCAAGCTTTTCAAAGAAGGCAACAGTTTTCCACTTATAAGAATTTGCCAAAATATTTTTCAAAGTGCAAAATGCAAAATTCACAAGTAATGATGTAAACATTGACTTCAACAATCTGTCAAATTAGTCAGGGCACACCCACCTCCATGAGTGTATTGAAATGTTTTGAATCTTTTGACATGTCTACAGACATTTTCATTATAGTAGTAAAAAATTTATGTTTAGTACATCTTATATGTTTATTATAATATCTATATATTTGGCATGAAATAACAAAAACCTTTATTTGTTATTTTATAAATATCACATCATTTTTCTAATGTTTAGTGTTTTGCTATGTTTTTCCATTTTAAACCCTGTGTAATTTTAAAAAATACACATAGTTTCCTAGCAAACCATTGGTGTCCGTGTAACACAATGGCTCTTGCCTATAAGCTAAAGAAATAATTAACACACAAAAGCAATTTGATGACCGAGGATGGATCTACAATTTTTTCCTCTGTAGACCATAGATTGACAATACAGACCCAAAGCTTTAGAAACAAGATATATGTGACAGTTGTTCAAGGGTAAGCCATAGTGGCAACAACCGCAACAAAAGACCGGAACTACAAGATTCTCACAGGTCACAACTATAGCCTAAATCAACAATTGCATTCTAACAATTACAGTATTACTGACTGCAACAAAACTTCACAACATATCCACAACAAGACAAAATAACAATACTTAAATGCCAACAATTTTAGAAGCATACAGCTACTGCAATGAAATCATACTTGGATACATGTGTAACCATACAAAATTTAACTCTTATGACTCTGGTTCCTTACCTTTCCATGGAGCACAGCCTCTACAACATAATTTCAATTTATTGTACCATGTTCTGAACAAGCAGATGTGTGTATCATGACCTCTGTAATTTTCTATTCAAATAACAATATAAATGTCAAATATGATAATATCTGCTTGCATTGTGATCCCTAGGATTTCTGAATAGAATTGTCATTTGCCTCAGAAGAAGAGTCACAACATGGTACTTACTTGTCATCTATGGTCTAGGATCCTACATTCACAACATTATCTATGAAGAGCTCAACATGTTCCAAAAATAACACGCCAACTTGATGATCACCCTACCTTTAGTAGCATTAACTTGAAGAAATATCCAATCACATTAACTCTTGAGAAACTGCACTATGAGACCCCGTAACCACCTTCTATCATTCCTTTAGTATTTAATAAATAACCACTCCCAACTTCGCAGCCTAGCACTTCAACTCTCCATTGCACATGGGGCCAAGGATCCCCAAATAACAACCCCCATACTACCACTTAGGTTCCTTTACTAATTCTAGCATACTCAACATGTTATTTGTTATTCTCAAATCATCGGGATCACCTGACATCTGCTGATCAATGTTGATGCACTGCTGGAAATCCCTCGGCAGCCAAGCTTTAGACTTGAGCATCCTAATAAGGGATTAGGAAATGCCTAAACAACACATTAAAAAAGGCATCAATACTAATAGCTTGATTCTGATCCCTAGTTGCCTTCTGGAGAATGTAGAACTTATTGAAAGGATATAGTGAAATCTATTGGACTAAAAATCCACAACACTAACTTTCTTCTTAAACTCTCTCCTAAACTTATGATATGATCTTGGATAACCAATGTTCACAAACTGATCATTAACCAAAGACATAGTGTTTTCACAATCTATCATTGTGATTGATAGTGTTTATAGATTCAACTGTGTAGAATTTTTTAGAATAAATGTTTTGAATCACACTTCATGATCCATCATCACGATAAAAAATTATTTTGATAGACTAAAGAATTTACACTAAAAAAAAAGGAGAGGGAAGGGAGATGGAATGAGAAATGATAAAAAGGGAATCTCAATTTAACAAGGTTGAATCCATTAAAATTTGAGAAAATACTAACCTACAATGGTAAAATCAAACCAAAAAGCTTATAACATGATGAAAGAGGATGCACATAGAATCCACGAGGATAGGAATGAATGACAAATTGAACATGGAAAACATCAAATTCAGAACACAATTAGTATTACTAATAAACATTCGAATTTGAAATACAACTAGTATTGCTAAAAGAAAAATGAAAGTTAAGATCAGAAAGAGGATGCAATCAGAACAGATAATTGCTAAATCATTCATTCCTATCTGTATGAGTTCTATTTGCATCCTCTTTCAACATCTTATAAATTATTTTAGTTTCTTTTTGAATTTTGTGGGTTATTATTTTCTGAATTTCTAATTGGTTCAGTGTTGAGTTAAGATTCCCTTTTTCATTTTTCATTCCTCCTCCCTGCCCTCTCCTCTTTTCAAGAGATAAGCACTGCAATCTATTAAAAGAATTTCTTCATTCTAATGATGGATCACAAAGTGTGATCTAAAATATTGATGTTAAAAAATTCTATATGTTTGAATCCAGAGACACTATCAATCATGACCAATTTTATATTATTATCCTTCACTACAGAAGCCGTTTATTTAAAATGAATCTAATTAAATCAAAGAGAAGCTTCACCACGGAAAACATGCATTAATTTTAATCGAAGTTATGTGGCTAGACAAAATCAACTTACTCTTGGAATTCTAATTTATCTGGCGCTTGAAATAAATTATGAAATTCACAACTTAAGTATTGCTTGAAACTCTGTTTCTTCACTCAGTATATATCAGGAAATCCATCAACAAGCTCGAAGAGGCATGACCAGTTTATTTCATAAACCTATCACCGCACATAAATCATCCTGAAACCTACAAAAATCTATAGAATTTATTTCTTTGAAAGTAGCTACGATAGAGAGATCCAAAACTGAGATGCAAATACTTCTACGCAGTGGAATTCAGAAGACTCCCAACTTACACAGAAAAACAAACTTAAATTGAAAACCTAAACCGCTTAAAAAATAAAATGTAGAAGAATAAGAAGATGAATGAATATGAAAAAACACTTGTTACGTTTTCCTTCCAACAAATATAAAGACCTAATAGGTTAGCAGGTACCATTGACGTCCGAGGTCACACTATGTCCTCAAGGCAGTGAAAGTCGTTATAGTTCATGGGATGGTGATGGTAGTGTATCAAATGGGTATATGGAAAAGTAATCTTATGTTATTAGGTGAATTTACTGGCCAGTAGATCTTATGCAGTAATCTAAGTGGCCGGAGGACATTCTGGAAGCCACAATAGAACATGGTTACCTGATTGGTCTGGACTATAAAATCCTGGGGCATATTGAGCATGTTTTAGTATTCATGTGTCGGATGGAGGTGCATCTGGTGGATATATGGAAAAGCAATTTTATATGATTTAGATGATTTTCTGCTCATAAAAGGTAATCAAACAGTTTTACATGGATTAGAGGGTTTTCTGATCACAAAAGCTAATCAAAATATTTTACATGGATTAGAGGACTTTCCAGTCACTGAAGCTACTCAATTGCCTGAGTGGTCAGCATATGTCCCTGAAACAAATATAGAACATGGATACCTAAATAGTTTGGTGATTACAAGGAGAAAGAACTGTCCAAAAAGCTTTCACATAATGCAGTCTTTTGATTAACTTTGTGCAAAATTTCATAAAAAAGGAAAGAAAAGCATACCTATTCCCATTTAAGCTATTAAGGTTTTAGAAAATTGGCATGATAGGGTTTGCCTTCTATCACATAGCATTCACTAATTGCCCTTCTGATATGATGATTAGTAATGATATTCTGAGTCTCAAGGTACTTGTAAAATACTAGTACCAAATCCTATTCAACCTGTCCAATTCTCTCTTGATAATCTTATTGTGTTCGACCTGCTTTAGGTATTCAGCTTGCAATTTTGATTTTTCTAGATTTGCTTGGTGCTTTTTGCCGCAACTTCCTCTTTCTCTTGTGCCAACAGTCTTATTTCGCTCTCTAGAGGAAATTTTTTCTGCTACCCATCTGGATTTTTCAGTTTCCAAAAAAATCCTTCGACCCAACAACTGGGAGATCTCAGCCTTCACAGCTGTGAGCTTTGAATCTGTCATTAGTTTTTGCTGCTCTAACAGAGTATTGGAAAGCTACCAGCTTGACATTCTGAAGATTCATCATCAGTAGAGTGCCTTTTTGTTTCCAACGTCATCCGCTTGCGAGAGACTTAAGGGGAGTTATTTTTGTCTGGAGGAAAAAGTGAAGGCTCCTCTCTTGTCTCATAAGAAAAGATCTGAAATGCATTGGGACGCCCAATTGTCGTTCTGGGTCTCTCCGTCTGTTTTAAACTTCTTCCCCTTACGAAGAAGAAAAAAATGCCAGCTAAACTATTTCAAAATTCTCAAAAAACCAAAACCTAAATTATTTCAAAAATTTCTGTTGTTTGTTTTCGTTGATTCAGAGAATTGAAAGAAAATGCATCAAAATATCAGACAACAAATTCTGTTGTGTCTCGTTGTCAATTTGCAATGCAGGCCAGAGATTTTTCAAAACTTTCGGGCTTCTATACACATACCCCGGCGCAAGATGATGCCTGACGACTTCTCCAGCATCAAGGGACACCGTCCCCATGTAAAGCAACATTCCTGATAAATAAATCAGCGGTGCTAACAAAAACAGTCTGTGACGCTTCAGAAGCACAAAGAGCAAAAGCCACACGAATTTCTGCATAAACGATCGGCGGGGATGGCCGACGAAATATCTTCACATTTATTGCAAAGATTGCAATGTAATCCACGGTGGACAAAGACTGTATACCGATTGCAGAAGACTAAAAACCGATGTAAAAAAGACAGTATACCGATGGATGGGAGCTGTATACCGGCAGAAGGGAGTTGTGATACAGGTTTCGGCTGAAACCTCACACTACATATAGCCTATCGGCTAACTATCGGCTAATGAAGGGATTGATAATATTTTGATTTTGGTTATCAAAAAAATTAGAATCTTCAGAAAATTGGATATTATGAAAGAAAACAATCATATTAATTTCATTTATATATTTGTAAATTTTAAATTAAAAAGTATGAGTTGAAATTTAAATATAGTATATTGTAGATAGGAATAGTGTTATATCATAATTTTCAATAAAAATAGTTCTTTTTAAAAAATGGTTCTACAATTTAGAAACTTATTCAAATATTGATAAAAAATTCTTAAATTGGTATTTAATGATTAATTTTATAGACTTAGATGTGGATGAGTATTAGAACCTAAGTTAACTACCAAATCAATGAAGTCAACTCAACTGAAATTAGAAATTTTCCAATTCAAGTCATGAGAGGATAATATTGAATTTTCTAATTAAAATGATGGATAAATGTGCACATGAAGTTTCCAATACATGCTTAGTTAAGTGATGAAGAGTGAAGATGTTTCTAAAATGGAAGAACATTAACTTGATGCAAGGAAAAGTTGACTGAAACGGTGGATATAAAAAATTTAAGTTTTCTAATGAAGACTAAGTTAACTAATTAGTAATGATGGAGTTGACATATTTTAGAAATAAAATATGGATAAATGAGAATCTTAATTAATAAATGATTATGTGATGATAATAAGTAATAAATAATATATGATGATTAAATGATAAATGATATTTGATAATGAATGATTGTTTTTTATTATATAAGCAGGGGTCAAGCCTTGATCGCGTACAAAAACAACAAAACAATCGAAAGCAAGAAACAACTAGACAAGAACAACAAAAAAAGAAGACAACCAAGAAAACAACACTACATCTGCACACCCCAAACAACAAAGAACAACATCAACCAAGTTTCATGGGGTCATTACAAAAAAATTATCGAAGTACTTGTATAAACTTAACCAAACCATAATATTGTTAACCCACAAACTATCAAAAGGCAGACAAAACTTGTCATAAGTTCCCAGATAGCACATAACAATAATAACAGAGATTAACAAAATATAATAAATTTTAGGCTTAAAAATCCCATATCAGTCTCATCATAAAGGAAACTAGAGATACTAGTCGACCAAAAACTCATCAAAACAGGAACTAGGACCAAAGAAAGACAAAAAATTAGGAATCCTCTATAAGACTCCAAGTCTTTTGAAGCACTTCCACTATTTCTTCCAAGCTATCCTTTAGCTCCATCATCTCAGACCAATCCACTTCAGTCCTTCTTCCTTTTTTTCCTTTGCTACTTTTTAATCTTTCCATGGCCATATATGGTACCCATAACTGCTCTTTTCATAACCCCATCCATGAATTTGCACATGTTCTTGGTGGTCTCCTCAATGGTTTGGAACCTATTAGAATTGTCATCTTTTTCTATCCTTCTTTCAATTTGCTCCACCCTCTCCGTGAGCATGTCAATTTTTGTCTTTTCTATTTCAGTCTCTTTCTCTTTCGAATTCCCAGAGTTAGGAGGGGTGTTGGTAGTCAACTCAATGGCTTCCAAATCAATCGGACTATCGTTTATTTTTTCCTTCTCCTCTGCTTTACCAAGGTTAGTCCCTTCATCAACTCATTGCTCCTCCTCCTGATGATTATTCTCTTCTTCTGCTTCTTGGATGGTGTCCTCAAGCGCATCAAACTCCAAAGCACCCTCATCCTCCAAGAACTTCATTTCCCCAAGGCTATTAGGGACATATTCCTCCTCATAGGAGACTTCTTTCTCCTCCCTAACTACTTATTTCCCTTTTTTATCCTCTGATTCAAGAGGGGCCGCACTCTTCTTTTCATCATAATTTTTTTATTTTCTTACTTATCTCATGTCCTTTTGAAGTAGCTAAAGCCAGGCGGTTTGGCCTATGACCCCCAAGGGGAGTGAGCCCACTTTCAGGGCTGATATCTTTATCATCAAGGATAGTAATGGTAGGGGTTTTGGGGCAAGGCTCTTTTATCACCACCTTCCTTTTCTTAATGATACCTTAGGAAAGGGGGCTTATTTTTTCAAGAGTAATTTTTAGGAGATCCTTCCAAGAGGGGTCCACATTTTTAGGTGGGGTAGTGTGATGCTTTTTTGTAAAATTTTCATTTTCTAGGGAGTGGGGACGACTTTTGATCAGCTTGATTTTGATAGAGCCTTTTCGGGAAATGAGGGTTCTCAAGCAGATTATGAGCTAAATTATTTTGCGGGGTGGTGGCAAGAACATATTTGTAAATTTCCCTAATTAAACCCTGATGCAAAGGTGGGTTTTCCCCATTAGCTAGACTCTGTTGCAATGATGAAAGGAGAAAGAAAGGCATATTGATTTTCTCAAGGTGGTGAATGTGTTTCAGGATAGGAAAATGGTACCCATGAACATATTGAAATATACCCTCCAAAGTGCAATATTTCATTACAAAAAAACTTACATTGTGGTAAGGAGGCGAGTGCTACAACCTTGAATAGCCATTCTAAAACCTCTGAGCTTTTTCCTTGGCCTTGAAAAACTTATTGATGTAAGTCTGGTACTTCCCCATGCTTTTTTTGGAAATTTTCTTCCCTTTATATTTGAGACCAGTGGCTTGAGCTATAAGTTTTGTGTCTATAGTGAAATGAAGCCCACCTAGGTTTACCTCACCATCCTTCTAAGCATTCACAATTTGTAACTAAGGTCCTCACTGTAACCTTGCATTGCTTCCAAATATGGGGTGAAACCTGCTCATTCAAAAAAGGCTCCACAACTTGACATTCTATCGCAGAGAGTCATGCTTGCTCAACTCCATTCTCTTTCTGGGGCATCCTATTATCTCTTCACTGGTTGGACTACCCTTGCATAAAAACAAATATTATGCCCTTATGCCTTTCTTGTCAGAAACTGAGATCACCGGTAGTTTGAAATTTTCAGCATTTAGGATAATGTTAGGGCTTTGCATTTGGAGAGGAAACGGTTCAAACCCACTGGTTATGATTTTAAGAAATTTCAACTTATCACAAGGAGATAACTCATGCCTTCCATTCCATCCTTTATTGGGAATGAAAACACCCCCGCTATAACTAGGCATAATTAAGCCTTCTTGATTACACCCAGTGCTATCCGCCTTGACCGATATGGAAACGTGATGTCACCAATCTATCAAAAGATTCTTAATGGGTCGGGAGGTTGAAATCATGATTTGAAATTTTTTAAACTGCTTTCCTTTATTAGCCAAGCATGAGCCTTTTATAAGATTTTTTCTTTTGGTCTTGTTAGCTTTGTACTTCTGAAGATTTTTCATACCAGGACAATCATTAGGGGTCTTCATTTCCCTATCCTCCAAATTCCCACAACCATTATGAGAAAAATATAAATTAACAAAATAAATTTAACATAATAACTCATAACACCCTCCATCAAAGCTAATTGCTATCAATCCTAGTATGATTATTTAAAGAACCAAGTTTTTCTTTAGATAAAATTATTTTGATAGGACTTGGCAATCGATGAAAAATCCCAATACGTCCATTCTGATTGTCTTAGACTTGCATTAGCCATTGTGTCAATAGCTATATTACCTTCCCTATACACATGGACAATTTTATATTGTTGGAAGGTTTTCAAAGTTCTCTTACAATCATCCAAAACATCTTTCAAGTTCCAAGGCACGTCAGCAATATTATTTAAATAATCAGTAATCAGTTTAGAGTCTCCTTCAAAAAAACTTTTGTGTAACCTTTATCCTTCATACGATTTATGCATGCCCACACAACATATGCCTCGACCATGTTGTTTGTTGCAACTCCCATACCTCTCCCATATCCTTCAACAAAATTACCTTGGTGATTTCTGATTATTCCTCCTACACCCGCTAGTCCTAGATTACCCTTTGAACACCCATCAAAATTACATTTCACCCAATCCAAGTCTGGAGGTTTCTAACTGGTATTCTTCCATTTTATCCAATTTATATTCATTAGGTCCTGTGAAATTCCCTACAATTGCTTAATTCTCAATTCTTTGTAAGAAGGCATTTTCTTAGAAGGAGCATATTTGTTGTTAATATTTTCCTGTATTTTTTGTTTTATGCACATGTATAGATCTTTATTGTTCTTAGCTATATCTCTAAAGACTCTATTGTTCTGTTCTTTCCACAGTCCCCAAGTGAGAAACGAGAGAACTTGCTTCCAAAGATCAATTATGATGTTATGAGAGTAGGGGAAAAAGTTCTAACATTATATAAACATCTTTACTGAGAGGGGAAAACCCCAATCTATTATCATATTTTTATGAAAAAAGACCAAACTTCTTGAGAGTAGGGACATTGAAATAGCAAGTGCATGATTGTTTCTTTAGCTTCATTACATAAGTAACACTTATTAACCAAATGGAAACCTTTTTTCTTAAGATTATCTAGAGTAAGAATCTTACCATGAGCCATTGACCACCATAAGAAATTGACTTTAGGTATTAAGTTCTTATTCCAAACCATTTTCAAGTCAAAGTCCCCCTTAGGAATCAATGGGTTTTCCAAAAATTCATAAACAAATTTGACTGATATTTTTTTCCCGATGGACTTTTGGTTCATATCTATTCATCTTCCCTATCTTTCAAGAAGATATCAGCTTCACCAACCTATTGAAGAACAAGGCACAAGCCAACCTCCCAATTATGTTATCTACCCCTTCTGAGAACAACATCATTAAAATGATTGTTGAAATTTATCCATTGGGGCCTCATGCCATCCCAATTGATATAACATGTGACCTTATTTCCTATAGATCTTATCAACCTGAATTTAACATGTTGGAGATTGTTATTTGATGAGAATGGAGCACAACTTGTTCAGGAATCTTCCCAAAAATCAATTCTTTGACTATTCCCTATTCTCTTTTTCACTCTCTATTTCAGGGCCCCTCTAATCTTGATCAAGTTATTCTAGAAAATAGATCCATAGGGGAGATATTCTTCCCACAAAAGCAACCTTGATCCTTATTACACAAGTATTTTTCTCTAAGAATCAAGACCCAGTCTTTGGCTCCTTCTGAAAGGAACCACCCCATTTTTGCCACTAAGGCTTTATTGAAAAATTTATCCTTCGAATTCCCAAACCACCATCCCTCTTTGGAGCATAGACTTTATCCCATCCAACAAGAGCCAACCTTATTTTCTCTTCCCATCTAGACCAAAGAAATCTTCTTTGAATCATTTCTATCTTTTTAGCAGTAAAGGTCAGGATGTTAAAGAGAGAGAGGTAATAACATGGATATTTTGTAAAGATGCTTTCAATAGTTGTAGTTTCCATGCATTGCTTAATAACCTTCCTTTTTAGCCCGCCAATTTATTTTGAATCTTTTCAAGAATGTGATTCCAATAATTGCTATGGGGATTTTTGGATATGAGTGGAAGGTCAAGGTAAGTAATCGAAAGCTCAACTTCCTGACATCCAATAATGTTTATAACTCTCTCTTTTATTATCTAGGTTGTTTTGAAGAAATAAATTTTGCTTTTATCATAATTAATGTACTCGCCTGAAACTTTTGCATTATTTTCCAATATATATTTCCATTGTCTTGCTTCCACTATTGAAGCTTCCCCCAAAAGAATAGTGTCATCTACAAATTGTTGACGGGAGGTCGGGGTAATGAGGAAGCAACTTTAAACTCCTTTAGCTGCTTTGTATCAAGCTATTTTTGAATATTTTTTCTTAGAGCTTTAGCAACTATAACAAAAATATATGGTGAAAGGGGGTCGCCTTGTCTTAATCCTCTTCCATAGGAGAAGAAACTTTTGGCACACCATTAATGAGAACCAAACATTTTGGATTTATCACACATGAGATAATTAAGTTAAGAAATATTCCCTTAAATCCAAACTTTTTGAGCACAACAATGAGAAATGGCCATGAGACTCTATCATAAGCTTTCAAGATGTCGAGTTTCAGAGCCATACCTTGTTTCTTACTTAGATCTATAGAGTGTAGCACCTCATGAGTGTAAATTACCGCATCCAATATGTGTCTTCCTTGAACAAAGCCTTTCTAGTTAACAACTATCATCTTGTTCAAGACCAACTTTAATCTATTGACCATTATATTTGAGAATGTTTTATAGGTAGTATTACATAAGTTGATTGGTTTAAAATCATTCATTGATGAAGCTTCTTTAGATTTAGGGATGAGCGCAATGAATGTGGCATTAAGTTGGTTTAGTAATCTACCTGATTTGAAGAAATCTCGAGCTGCATTGAAGAGATCAGATGATATGATATCCCAAAATTCCTAGAAAAAAGTTGGGGGGAAGCTGTCAGGGCTCAAATCCTTATAGGCACCAAAGGAGAAGATCACATTCTTAACTTCTCAGAGAGAAACAACTTTTGATAAGTCTTCTAAATCCTACTAAGTGATAACTTGTGGAATAACCTATAGAAGATTATCCAAATCCACAAGGTCGACCTCATGCATATTCTAAAAATTTGAAAAGGAGACCACTTCATTTTCAATTTCATCTTCCCTTTGCAAAAATAACCCATTTTTTTAGTTTTTAGAGATTTGATCATGTTTCTACATCTATGTTTTAGGGTTGATTGATGAAAAAAAATTGTACAACTGTCGCCTTCCGTTAACCATTGTATCCTTGATTTATGTTTCGAGAAAATTTCTTATTTTTGTTTATTTGAAACAATTGGGTTCTAAGCTCATGTTCTTTATTGCACATAGTTTCATCGAATTTTCCCTGCTCCATCAAATCTTGAATTTCCTTGATCTTTAATCCTAATGATTTATTGATATTGAAGATATTCCCGAAAGAGTATTTATTCCATCCTTTGACTCGCTCTTTGACTTTTTTAGCTTCTGATCCAAGCAGAACATTGGAGTACAAGTACATGGCTCATTCCACCAGCAGTCAACTAGGGCTCTGAAATTAGTGTGGTGAGTCCACATTTCTCGTATCTAAAGGGAAAAGGTCCTTTAACAACTTTTTCATCTCAATTAAGGATGAGGGTGTTGCGATTCAAACCTATTCTCAGAAGAGCAATAAGGGTGAGATCTTGTTGAATGCAG
Source organism: Sequoia sempervirens (assembly GCA_007258455.2). NCBI lineage: Eukaryota > Viridiplantae > Streptophyta > Pinopsida > Cupressales > Cupressaceae > Sequoia > Sequoia sempervirens. Next base: position 221,271,621 of record VDFB02000007.1, read on the forward strand.
GTTGAAGAAATAATGAAGCAATCAAAATTTACTTGAATAAGGTGGTTTCCTTGTCACCTATTTGACCAGGTAAAGTGTGACCTAGTCAAAGGAATATCCATTAGGCCCAAAAAATTAATGAAACGTGCTAGATCCATCATACTCTTAGAGAAGTCATCAAGACCTCCTTGCTTTTCTAAAGGATACAAAGAAGAATTAAGGTCCTCTCCAATCACCCATAACTCCTCCTTCCTATTACTGATATTACTCTTCAACATATTCCATAGATTAAGCCTGTCAAGACGCGAACTAGGACCATAAATGTTTATTAGCTTCCATTTAACAAAGCTAGCAGTGTCTTCCAAAGAGACCATCATCCAATTTTTACTACTGAATCATATGAAGCTAGACAATCTAGCAAGATTCCAACATGTAGAAATTCCACCCAAAGCACCTTCTACATCACTAACCGAAAAATTAGCATTAGGCCAAAAAAATTTAACCTCTTTTTCAAAGGTCTCCCTTTTCATTTTAGTTTCATGAATTAAAAGGATATCCAATTTAAAATCTACCATACATGTTTTTAAAAAATGTTGTTTTAAGGGGTTGTTTAGATCCCTAATGTTCCAGGAGATCAATCTTATTGTGAACAAAGGAAAATCAGTATCACCTTGATACTACAGTGACAAGGGGGAAGACCCCCCACTTACTTCTTTCTTGACTTATTTCCTGAAAGAGAGTCGAGGGTTTTCTATTTTCCTAAAGCAACATCCCTAGATGTATCTTTATTCCTTGACTCCTTCAAAGGTGGCCTTCCAACTTTATTTCTTCCTCCAACATCCCGATTATCCTTCTTTCTTTATTTAGTATTTACTTGGTATCCATCTTCATCCCCTAAATTTTCCGAGTGGGGAGGAGAAAGATTCTGCCAACCCTTACCGTTTTTGAGACTTTTTTTTGTTCTAGGTTAGCAACTAAACTTTGGATCCCTTCCTAAAGCTATTCCTCCAAAGGGGGTTCTAGGAAAGAGGTCAAATTCCATTCCTATTGATTTTCTATCTCTCCTTCCTCAAGGGATTCTATATTTTCTTTCTGGTATATCGATTCTTCTCCTTCTCCCTCTTGTGATTGGTTTATCTTATTGCTCTCTATTTTTTTTGACCACTCATATCAAAATTAGGTTGGGGAAAAGTCTCATGGAAAGAATCTAAATTGGGGGAAAGAGGTCCATCTTTTGCTTCTATATGTGAGTCAGTAACTTTAGACCTTATGGGCGAAGCGAACAACACTGTTGAATTCATCGAAGCCTCAGTGAATTTTTTGAACAAGAGGCCCTGAGGAGGCTCCATTGCCTTACAAGGAATAGGAGACTCCAAAGAGGGGACCGAAGGAGAAATTGGGTCCTTCATAAAATCCTTGGGTGAGGGGAATTTAGTTGCACCTCGACTGGTGTTTCTTTGGTTCCTCAAATTTCTTATTACAAACATCCTGTAAGTGACCAAACTTATTACAAATCTAACAATAGACTTTAGAATTTTCATATTCCAAGGGTTGAACCCATTTACCAAATTTTGAATTCAAGATTAAAGAGGTTGGGAGGACTATGTTAACAATAACACTCACATAGATTCTAGAAAAAAACCAGTTGTGTTTTGAGTTGGGTTACTTTGTCAACAATCAAGAGGGTACTGAAGGAGTCTATAATTCCTTTGAAGATATTTTGGTTCCAAAATTCCAAGGATAGACTAGAGATCCAGACCCAAGTAGGATCCACCTTTCCAAGGTCAACAGAGGCATCAAATCTAGGTTTCCACTTTCTAAGGGACAAGATATTCTTAAAACCTCGGTTAAAGGCCCAAGGGCCTCCCGTAAGAACCTTAATCATGTCTTTGAGAACAAAAAAGATAAACAAGAACAATCCTTTATCCTTAAAACTTACTGAAACACTACCCTTAATATTCCAAGTGTCATTAGCCCATTTTCATACCTGGTCAATATTTAGACGGCTTGCAAAGAATTTCCCCACTAGGCACATCTTTAGGCCCTAATAGCCTCGTCTAGAAGCTGATTTGGGATGCCCACTTCATCACCCTCCATAGTATAGAAAATAGACAAAGGACCTTGAGAATCCTTTGTCAACATGTTTCCTCCCATGATTTTTTCCACGTAGGAGATTGGGTCCTTCCCAGATGGAAAAAACATCTTTTTCCAACGCGTTCAAGGTAGGAGATTTACCAGGTGTATGTTTAAGGCCCCCAACAAGCAAATAAGAAGTTGTTCCAAGAGGGAGCAAAATATTTTGGTGGGGGAGCCCTCACCATTTCAGATCATCAAGAAAGCATTGGTAGGTGCAGAAAATTTGAATTCACAAGGCGCACACATAGAGCTAATGAATGATTGTTAATTAATTAGGTGATCGATGATAAATGGAAATAATTAAATTATTATTAAATAATTATGTGATAAATGATAAATAGAAATAAGTGATAAATGGAAATTATTAAATAATTATTAATTAATTAGGTGATCAATGATAAATAGATGCAATAAACAATGACATGATGGTAATTAGGGTTTGGTGGAATATTTTAGGTGTCTACATTTTTTCCCTCTTTGAAGCAATATTCAAAGTAACATTGTTTCAAAGAAAATAAAAGTAGTGGAGAATTAATTTATGTAAAGATGAAGATGATAATGATATACCCCAGTCAAGTGAAAAATGAAAAGTAGAAAAGATGAGACGATTGATGCCCCTCGATAAATTATTTGTGCATAATGTGCATGATTGATGTTAAATGAAAGATGACAAATTATGGATGCAAGAAATTTGATCATGAATGTAGTGATGATGATGTGTTATTTTGTCTTTAAGATTAGCAACCTTTATTTGATATAGCAATGATATTATGCACTAGGGTATAGAATACCAAGGTGACAATGTATCCAATGCATGGAATGACTCTCATGCAAACAAACAATAGAAAATAGGATGCATGTTAAAGTTTAGGAGATCAAATGAAGGATTAATGGAAGGTTTAATGACTAGTTCAATAGAATAGATGTTTAGCTCATTAAATAGGTTGGCTAAGCCAACATATGAGTCTTCAAGGTCTTATTCCTTGACACTCTTATCAATGAGAGAAGCTCCTACCATAATATCAGAGGTACATTTAGAATCATAGGATTCTTCCACTAGAGGCATGTACCCTAAACCAAATATATGACAATTGACCTTGATAGTGGGGTAAGTGCACCAAGATGGTGCACAAAAAGGGGGTCCAAAGTGGCCACTTCTTTTTGAAATCAGCTAAACTTGAACTTGGAGGAGTAATTTGAGATTCATGCACTCAAAAATTTGAAGATACCAAAATAACAAGAATTGTAGTACTCTAAATCTAGTTTCTAAACTTCTAAAGTTATTCAAAAATAGATAAGATTAAGAGGATCAAATGCTTCTCACACACAAAATTGTTCCTATTCTTTTAGAAAAAACATAACATAGTAACTTGAATGCACCCCTCAATTTTTTAAGTTGCATTTAATATTTTCAAAAATCCATTGGTAGAAATATAGTTAAGAGTGAGTATTAGAACTTGTATATTTTTTTGTAATTTTTTATTGAGTATTTTTTATGATTTTTCAAAGTGGATGCATCCTAAGAATCACATCATTAAGCATGCACATCAAATAAATTGCACCAAAATTGTTAAAAATGTAATTTTTTTCAATGTGTAAAGAATCAAGTGTAAAACAATATTATATATTTTTTAAAATTTTGGACAAGTAGGTCAAGCATTATTAAAAAAGTCAATACATATGTCTCTAATAACTATGGAAACACTAGTGAAAGAAATTAAAAATAAACATGTTAATGTAGTTCAAATCTAAAAAAAATTGTATGGTTACAAAGCTTAAAAGATGTGTGAAATTATGGTGGTAATTTTACTAAGATTTGATTTATAATGTGTAAACCTGATGACGAGCAAATTGAAAAATGAGAATGGAGGAAAAAATCACATGAAAAAGAGGCAAATGAACCATCCAAGCCTAAGTATAAGGCAAAATGCATATGTGTTTTGTGGATGAAAAAATATGTATGTGCTTTGTGCAAGCCAAAATGTGTAAGTGTTTTGTGCAAGCGAAAATGCATGTGTTTTGTGCAAGCCAAAACACGTACGTGTTTTATAAAACATGCATGTGTTTATTGCAAGCCAAAACACGTATTTCGCAAAAGCCAAAATATGCTCCTACACTAAAAGAATCATGTTATTGAATGTAACTATCTAGCTCTCTTTCCCTCCACCTCAGTCTCTAACCATCTCTACATCTCTCTCTATCAATATTCCTCTCCTTTGTGCCTCCATCCCTCCCCCAAAATATCTCTATCCCTCTCTCTCCCTAAAAATCTCTATATCTCTCCCTACCTCTCCCTCCCTCATCCCATTTTTAATCTTTTTCTCAAATATCTCTCTATCTCCCTCTCTCTCTCTCTCTCCCTATTTCCCTCCATTTTCTACTCATTTTCTCCCACATATCTCTTTGTCCATCTGTACCTAACTCTCCCTATCTCTAATTCTTATTTCTCCCAATATAAATCTCTCCCTCCCTCTCTCCCTAACTCTCTCTACCTCTCTATCTCTCTCAATTCGTCTCTATCTAGGTTACAATTCACTCATGTTTCTAGGAAGAAAATGTCTCCCCCATGCTCAAAAATTCATCTTAATAGGAGCAAGTGTGTTATAATGCGCTCTATTCCTAAGAAGATAAAAATCATCTTTGTATATCTCTCCAAATTTCTTTCCCTCCCTCCCTTTGGCTCTCCCTCTCTCACACTTCTCCATCTATCTATCTCTAATGCACTCTCATTTCTATGAATAATTTAGAGTTGAGGGTTTAGGGTTGATGGTTGAAAGTATATTATTTAGGGTTGAGTGTATAGGTTTTAGTGTTAATTATTAATGTGAATATTTAGGGTTTAATGTATAGGCTTCAAGGTGCATCTCCTAGTGTTTAGGGTTTAGGGTGTAGAGTTTATGGTCAATGATAGAGGGTTGAGGGTCTACCTATCTCTTTATATATATCATCTCACATCTCCCCCTATGTACTCTCCTCCCTATCTCTATTTTTCTCTATCTCACTTCTCTCTCTCCCCTTGATCTACATATCTCTATCTAACCTCTCTCTCCACTATCTACCTCTCTATCTCAACTTTCTATCTATCTCCCCTTCCTACCTCTCCCCTCATCCCTCCTTGTCTACCTCTCCCTCCCTCCCTATGTAGATCTACCTTATATCTATCTCGCATCTCTCTCTTTCTTTCCATCTCTTCTCTCTATCTCACCTCTCTCTATATCTCCCCCACTTATCTCCTCTCTCCCTTTATTATATTTAAGTTATTCATTATTTAGGGTGTAGAGGCTATGGTTTATGGGTTTAGGGTTGATGGTTTATGATGGAGAATTGAGAGTTGAGGGTTTATGGATTAAATTTAATTATGTAGGGTTTAGCATGTTAAATTATTAATTTTGGGTTTTAGGGTTTAACATATAGGGTATAAAGTTTATGTATTAGGGTTTAGGTTGTAGGGAGTAGGGTTTACAATTGACGATATAAGGTGTAGGGTTTAGGGTTGAGAGTATAAGATTGAGTTATAAGGTTTAGGTTTGATGGTATATGAACCTTGAGGGTTAAAAGTATAAGGTTTATGGTAGAGCACATATAGGTTTTATAACCTAGGGCTGAGTGTAGGGTATAGAGTATAGGGTATATGATATATTGTATAAGGTTTAGGTTATATTGTTTAGGAGTGTATGGGGTCAAGGGTTCATCAAATAGGCTTTAGGGCCTAGGGTTGAGGGTATATGATATAGGGTTTAGGGTTGACTATATATGGTTGAGGGTTTATTATATAGGCCTTAGTGTCCATGGTTGAGGGATAGGGTTTAGGGTCAAGAGGGTACATGGTACATGTTTGAGGGTTTATCCTATAGGATTTAAGGCATAGGGTTGAGGGATAGAGTTTAGGGTTGAGGGTATAAGGTACAAGGTTTAGGTTTGAGGGTATAGGGTTTAGGGTTAAGAGTATAGGGTGTAGGGTTGAGAGTATAAGATTGAGTTATAATGTTTAGGTTTGAGGGTATAGGAACCTTGAGGGTTGAAGGTATAAAAATTAGGGTAGAGTGTATAGGTTTTACGACCTAGGACTTAGTGTAGGGTTTAGAGTATAGGGTAAATGATATAGTGTATAAGGTTTAGGGTATATCATTTAGGAGTGTATAGGGTCGAGGGTTCATCTAATAGGATTTAGCGCCTAGGGTTGAGGGTATATGATATAGGGTTTGGGGTTGATTATATATGGTTGAGGGTTTATTATATAGGCCTTAGGGTCCAAGGTTGAGGGATAGGGTTTAGGGTCAAGAGGGTATATGGTATAGGGTTTAACATATTGGCTTTAGTTCCTAGGGTTGAGGGTTAAGGTTTAGGGAAATTATAGTATATGGTATATGGTTTGGGATTATGGGTATAAATTTTAGGGTTGAGTCTCACATCTCCCCCTCTCTACTCTCCTCCTCATCTCTATTGTTCTCTATCTCACTTCTCTCTATCCTCTGAATCTACCTCTTTCTAACCTCTCTCTCCACTATCTATCTATATCTCTATATCTCAACTTTCTATCTATATCCCCTTCCTACCTCTCCCCTCATCCCTCCTTATCTACCTCTCCCTCCCTTCCTCTATAGATCTCTCTTCTCTCTATCTCCCATATCTATTTTTATCTGCCTCTCTTCTCTCTATCTCTCCATCTCACATATCTCTCTTTCTCTGCCTCTCTTAGAATAACAAATATAAGAACTTAAGATGAAAATGCAATGATGAGATGAGTTGGATGGAGATAAGACCAGTCGACCATCTTAATACATTGAGTGTAGAGACATATGGAAGAAATAGAGTATGAATGTGCACATAAAATTGATGATTGGGAAAGAGAAAAATGATGGTGATGAGAAATAAGGGATGGGATGGGATTAGGTGTATTTGGAATGCAATAATTGAACTACAATGTAGATAGCACTTAAATTGATAATGCATTCATACTATGCACTAGGGTATGAGGAACCGAGGTGACTATGTATCACATGTATAGGACTAACACAACAAACAAATGGGTTGTTCCAACATCCTACAAAGTCATGAACAAATTTGAAGGGGTTGATGTTAGAAAACCACAATCACAAGAGGATTCCCTAGTGTAACACAAGATCACAATGAGTCTTGGTGGGTACAACACTAGACAACCAATAAAGCACAATTACCAAAATCCAAGACATGCCCTTGTTTCTTCCTGTCAAAGCACACCATAATATGATGGATCGTGGTGACCTCAAGTAGGTAGAGTAGGAAGCTTAGAAATAAAAATTTGAAAGCACCCCAAAAATAATAAGAGATCCCAAATATCCTTTTCCATAAGGATGATAGGTGGGTCGATGTGGTCTGATATGAGGAACAATATATCCTTTGAAGACCAAAGATAGATGGGATAGATCCTAGGATTCCTATGATAAGGGATAATCGAGATAATTGGAATTTTAGGGGGCTAACAAATTTTGTTGTAGGCACCAACTTGGTGACACACAAACATAAGGATGATAATGACCGGAATATACAAGGTATAGGCACCTTGAGGGTTGAAGGTACTTAGTTTATGGTAGAGTGTGTAGGCTTTACGTCCAAGGGCTGAGTGTAGGGTTTAGGGTTGAAGGTATATGATATAAGGTATAAGGTTGAGGGTATAGAATTTAGGATTGAGTGTATGGGGTATCGAGGGTTCATCCTATAGGATTTAGGGATTAGGGTTGAGGGATATGGTTAAGGGTTGAGGGTTTAGCCTATAGGCTTTAGGGACTAGGGTTGAGAGATAGGGTTTAGGGTTGAGGGTATAGGGTATGAGGTTTAGGATTGAGGGTGTAGGGTTTAGGGTTGAGTATATGGTTAAGGGTTTAACCTATTGGCTTTAGTTCCTAGGGTTTAGGGATAAGGTTTATAGTATAGGGTAAGGGTTGATTATATAGTTAAGGGTTTAACCTATTGGCTTTAGTTCCTATGGTTGAGGGATAAGGTTTAAGGTATAGGGTATAGGATTTATTTCCCTAGATCTACCTCTCTTTATCTAACCTCTCTCTGCACTATCTACCTCTCTCTATCTCAAATTTCTATCTATCTCCCCTTGCTACCTCTCCCCTCATCCCTCCTTATCTACTTCTCCCTCCCTCCCTACGTAGATCTCTACTCTCTCTATAGGGTTTAAGGTTGAGATTATAAGATTGAGTGATAAGATTTAGGTTTAAGGGTATACGAACCTTGAGGGTTGAAGGTATAAGGTCTAGGGTAGAGTGTATACACTTTACAACCTAGGGTTAAGTGTAGGGTTTAGGGTTGAGGGATAAGGTTTAGGGTTGATGGTATAGGGTATCTAGGGTTTAGGGTTATGGGTATAGAGTTTAGAGTTAAGTGTATAGGTGTTAGGGTTAAGCGCATAAGGTTTTGGTAAGTTAAATCCACCGTAAGCCCAAAACTAAGCAAAACACATGTGTATTTTTAAGTTAAAAGCGTGTACGTGTTTTGTAAAGGTAGATCCACGTTTCTAAGCCAAAACTAAGAAGTTCTAAGCCAAAACTAAGAAAAACACGTTTTTTGTTAAATTAAATGCATGTACGTGTTTTATAAAGGTAAATGCATCGTTCAAACCCAAAACTAAATAAAACATGTACGTGTTTTATTAAGTTAAAAGAATGTATGTGTTTTGTAAAGTTAAAAGAATTGTTCAAACCCAAAACTAAATAAGACACAGATCTGTTTTGTTAAGTTAAAAGCATGTACGTGTTTTGTAAAGTTAAAAGCATGAGGTCATCACCAAATTGGAAATTTTCCAGGTGTGTGAGGAGAGATACAAATAAGACTGCAAACACTGGGGTGGTGGGTACACAAGGTGTTGGATAATCTGCAGTCATTACAAGGAAATGGTGGTGGCAATCCTTGATACCCAACACCCTATCAATCACTATCATTTCTCAACTATAAGGTAAGGAAATGGCAGTGGCAATCCTTGGTTCCCAACACCCTAGCAATCACCATCATTTCTCAACTATAAGGTACTAAAAAGATTGATCATGAGATCAACATGGAAATCCTATGGTAATGCTATTTAATCATCACCATGGTGAAGGTCTTCGGTGTCAAGTGTGGTTGGTGGTTGGTGGCACATTATAGTGGAGTAGCAATGGTGAAGGTACTCTATGCGAAGTTTGTCCCAAGGAAATGGGATCGTGAGGATAACTGGTCGTCTTGTCCCAAAAGCTAGTGTTGTGTCCAACGTCCATAGAAAATCCATCGGCTTTCAGACAGAATGGTGAGTTGTTCCCATACTAGTTGGCTTGTCGAGGTAGCTTTAACATAACATAAATAAGGAGGGAAGTAGGTTTAAGGGGCATCAAAATGGCTCGTCACTTCGGTTTTGTGTGTAGGCGCCTTTAGGAGTCACACAAACAACAAGTTGGAAGATTATTTAGCCTGCACGAAGAAGTCGTGAGGGATGCTATAATAAAGATCGTTTGTTCGTCAACATGGGCGGGTGGTCATGCCTACGATGGCATGGTATATGAGCATTTTTTTATAGCAACAGTGCAAATAATAGGCTCCCACCAATGGGGCATTCATTTTTACAAACATTTGGTTGCTTCGACCAACAGAGACACAATTATGTCTACTTTGGAAGGCATCCCTATTTCACACAGGTGTGGTTTTGTCATTGATTTTCTAGATGTTGGCAATATTGTGAGAGGCGAGATTGTTAAAAATGATTTGAGTTTGTATAGGTTTGGGGTAGAGAGGAATGATATGAAGGCTTTTGAGAAATTCTTGAGCACTAATGGAGATTTAATCTCCACTTCTAATGTAGCTTGGTGTGGGGAATGTGCTGAGGGCTTGTGGTTCATCATACAAATATTTGTAAAATCTCTCTTTTAGTAATAGTTACTACAAATATCAGAAGTCTTATTATATTTGTCATCTCTCTTATTATTTGCATTATAATATTACATTATATTATAATATATCAATACAATATAATATTAATTAAAAACGTGCAGGCGTTTTGTCTCCATGTGTTTTGTTTCCATAAAGTGTGTGTTTTGTATTCAAATAACATGTTCGTGTTATGGCTCAGATTTTTTGAGCCATAACAGGATCACATTATTTGAATTTATTTAAAACACGAACACGTTTTACTCGTTTTTGAGCATTTGGTCACTTTTTTGTGCCCCATCTTGGTGCACATGCCCAGTGATTGGTTCGAGAGAGTCTTGTTCATGTAATCCTAATCCTTGTTATTTATATCCCATTTTATTACACATTTTGAGTGCATTAGGATATGTCTCTTGAACAAAGCATGATGCAAGTTCTTTGTCTCTATATAACCATGCATTTATATCACTGTCTATGATTTCACCATCAAGGAAGCCTCTATGTATAAAATTGGTTGTAACATATTGGATGATCGCGGGATCTATCTTTTGTGTATTCTTCTGTGGTTTTCCATAAGACTTTGGAGAAAGAGGCATTTGACCAACATGTAAGACATTTTGTATCTCATACTCCCCACAACCTTTATCTATGATCTTGACCTTGATTGAGGAATTTGGTTTGGTGGATGAAGTTGATGCTAAAGTATTAGGATCAACATATAAAATGAATATGGAAATAATGGTGGGGGTATGGAAATATATTTACTAGGAAAATTATGGGGTGCCTTTGCGGTGCCATAGATCTTCCTATATGTTAACAACTCATATAGGGAGTAATCTTTTAGGTTCTCCAAGATTCTGATCATGTCTTATGACAACCTAGGGAACCTTTTCTCAAATAATAGCTCATGCAAGGGAGCAAAGAATCGGTCACAAATGTGCTCATATTTGGATGAATATTTGTGCTCCCATCGGTACTAGCAATAAACATGGACAAAATGACATGGGATGCTCCATGTCCAATTCATCCCCAAATAATTTATTAGCTGCACAAATAATATAACACAAGTAAGAAGTTGTATAGAATTTTGGCTTTGTGCCCACGGAGGAGACTTGACTCTCGTTATTTCATAGCATAAAGTGAGTGACAAAACAACTACCTAGTTTAAAATTGGCCCTTCTTTAAAAGCAACATATGTAGCAATGAGACTTAGGATTCTTGAAAATGAGAAGCATCCTTCTCCCCATACAACCTGCTAACTAGGGCCACTATGTTTTTTTACTGAACCCTTGAGGCTGATGGAAGGGTACCATTTAGTGTTCCTAGAAGTTAATTGTCTAACTCCTCTTGAGGCTTAGGCTATATATTTCAAGCTTGAAAACTAGGCACTTTTGTTGTAACATCCACTTCTAGGACCCATGGGTGATGTAGCACAGGGCCTTGAACCACCACATAAGTCTTATAGAGAGAGTGTTTGGTGTAAAATCCAAACCTAAGTCATATAGAGAGAGGGGGTGGCACTAGACTCCAAGCACCAAAAAACCATAAAATAGTTAACAAGATGTATATTTAGCGTTGTTTAAATCCAATCTGGTCATGTATGACATTTATTAAAGTTACAGTGGCATGAGAACTTTGTGCTCTCCTTTTGTCTTTTCATTTCTTAATATCACTGTGATCTTAGGATGTAATATTCTTTTTTCCTTCATTCTCTGAATGTATTTGTATAAATGGTACTATGGGGATGGTTGAAGGACAACTCTGTTTTACATTTATGGTTTAGTTTTCTGTTTGTAAGCAAGCTATGAAATGCAACAATACTTGAGCATACAAAGAATAGTTCTTCAGGACATTTTGTACTTTGATTATACTATTTTTAAGTGACCTTTGCAAAACAGTCCTTGTACCCTAATTATTTATTATTATTGATTTTGCTGAGTTAAATAATCAAGATAAGAAGTTTTTGGGTGGCTTTATAGTTTATTGGTAGTTTTCTCTCTTTAAACTCATATTGAAGCATAGAGAATAGTTCTTTAGGACATTTTGTACTTTGATTATACTATTTTTAAGTAACCTTTGCAAAACAGTCCTTGTACCCTTATTGATTTTGCTGAGTTAAATAATCAAGAAAAGAAGTTTTTGGGTGGCTTTATAGTTTATTAGTAGTTTTCTCTCTTTAAACTCATATTGAAGCATGTAGACTTTGTTCTGAGCTAATTTAAGTCTGAAATTGAATGACTCTGATTTGGATTTGATGTGGTTGAACAGTACTCGGTAACCACAACTATGGGGGAGATACATTGGCACAACTGAACCCTGCTCTGAAACACCCCACTTCTCGATGGAATTGTTATAGGACTTCTATTCTTATGCGGAATTTGCCACCATTATGTACAACTAAATTTGGTGTCCCCACCACTTCATAGGATGCATTTTTGTGCCAAAGTAGTGTGTTCCTAGAAACAACGTCATCAATGGTTTAACCTAAAAATCCTTCACACATAGCAGGATGTAACAAAGGCATTTCTTCTTATCGAATAAACATATTGACTAAACCATATTCATTAAGTATAAGGTTATCAAGTTGTCTTAACCTCACACTTAACCTGGGAAAAATGCCCTGAACCTAGCTTGAAATACAAGCTATTGCTTTGTACATTTTATTCCTAGTTCCCATAATGTCTCTGATGTCTTCGGTTTTGGACTTGGGATGATTCAATTTATTAACTATGGAAGTTCATCTTTAAGTACCTTGAACTCACTCACCAAAATGGTATTGTAATGATCAGTTAATTTTTCTGCTCTTATAGAATATAAATAGTGATTCTCTTTCTCAATTAAATACAAATAAATGTGGACATGTAAGTACATTTCTGTGTAGGAACAAAATGTTTGTTCATTTTTTCTTCACTTTTTGTGGATAAATACTGGAATAGCACTAAGCACCAGTATGATTGGAGAGGGGTTTTACCTCAGGAACACTATCTCAAGAAGCAACTGGAGGTATGACTGAGTTCTGGCCAGTTATTGATCCCAGAAGCCATGATTTTGTTCTTTCAATCAGAAACAGATTCTTGATTACATACAGTACACTACAATGTTGAATATTAAACAAAAGAACAAAATAGATCTGTCAATTTCATACCTAACAAACTACAAGGGGACTATTATTGCTAATATCTTAAATGGGATTAGTGATAGGGACAGAAAAAGTGGGGACTTCCTCTGTGAGTAGAACAGATATAGAGTGGTTTGGAGGTGGCAGTGAAGGTGGTTTTAGCTTTTATTTTTGGTAAGGTGGAGTTGGATAATGTTCAAATTTTCTTTTGGGAGGTGGGCCAGGGATGTTAATGTCAATGGTGGTGGGATGGAGAACATCTATAAAAGTCTGATGGTAGCATCTGTTACCATGCAAATTCATTCCAAGAAGTATATCTAAAGTGCAGGGCAAAGGATTCCAAAATGATTTAATATCCCACAGTAAGAAGTTATTTTCTTTGTTTCTTGTTCTATCCATAAAGTACAACTTTTGAGAACCAATCACATATAAATGTGATCTGGTTATCAACCACTTTGATGTAGTCACCCAAATTACAAGGATAAAACCCAATATGACGATTTGGCAATCCATCTACATTGTAAGAGGGATTTCACATATTACTATATGATACTTTTTGTTTCATTCCACATGCCAATGCTTTTGTGTGTACACTTTCTAAATCATCCAGCTGCAACCATGTTTGCATGTTATGTCCATTGACTCCCTGTCATCACAGCAGATAATTTGTGTGTTCCAATGTTGAGGTTGTTATCATCAGAAACATTTATATTTCTGACAGGTCAAAGGGAAACTGAAGTGATCTCCTACAGTTGTATCTTCATGATTACCTATGATGTAAGAGTTGAAAAGTATCCTGACAAGGCATCTAGTTGAAGGACATTTTTATATTATCCATGTTAAATATGGGAAGTCTCCAAAGGAAAACCAAGAGAAAAAATGTTGGCGGGAGAAGCAAAATAAATTGAATAGTCTATGGGAATAACTATTGGACTTCACATTCCAACAGAATTGTGACATCTCTATATAAGATTGTATGTTATTTTCTTTGGAATTTATACACAATACATGTCCTTACTCTCTACACCTACATGAGTTTCCAATATTATAGAAATATTGGCATTAGTTTTCAACGTACTATTGGTGTTTAGAGCTAAGAGACTAAATAAAAACTTATTGTATGACATACAGATCATGCTTCCTGTATATATGTTTATATATTTATCAATGTATCAGCCCACGCACACCTTAACTATTCGTCCAAATCGACAGACATTTGGTTGGTATAAAATTTAATCCAAAATGATCCTATTGAAATTAGATTGAGTCTCTTGCAGCTAGAAAACTAAGCAAATAATTAAGGAAATAAATCCCAAAGGATGTAGAATGGACCCCCTAATCATTTCATTGTTAGTGCCAGATTTATGGTGCAGCTATCCTCTTAAGCGGCATGGAAGAAACCTCTTACACATTCTTTATGGTATTGATCATGAGGAAAATTTCTTAGTTTATTTCCATGACTTAAGAGTTTGGTTAGGTAACTGACTATCTTGTTATGGTTACAAGTTTTATGGAAAAATAACCATCAATTCTAGTGGTGTAGGGTAATTTCACAAATCCATTTTGTGTATATCATGTAGCTCACACCCATTCCTTCATGAAATTTTAAGTTCTTCCCTTTTTCTTGCAATTCTTTCTCTTGATCTAGATAGTATTTTCTCTACTTAAATTTATAGTACATCCTACCATGGACTCTATTCATGTTCCTTCTATACTTCTATATCACACTCTTCCTTTATTTGGATATGAATACCTCCAGTTTTGTGCTTAAGTTTTGGAGGAAGTGATTTCTTTCAAGTATCTTTAAGGTAGCAATGGATGATGAAGCAAACTAAATTTTTCCCAAATTAGTTAGTGAATTCATATTATACAACACCCATTTTATGGAAACATGCATGTGACTCAATTTTCCCTAATCCACAAAATCTAAGAATGCCAATTTTGGCATCTGTGGTTGGGTTTCAGCTCTTGGAAAGTTATTTTTTCTCTCTATTTGGAGGCCATTTATAATCAAGACAAAAACTAGATTGGATTGCAACTACATTATTGCATTCTGCTCCACTTCTCCAATTACAGTGGAAAAGAATAATAGCGGGTCTTGGTTCACCAATTTCCATTTCTATTGTCAAATCAATATATATTTGACATAAATGGATGATAAGTTCTACTATGCACATGACATGTGTTTCCATTGTTGTTTCAGGATCACAATTTTCCTTCTTAAGTGTTGTGAAAATCTTTTCTTTCTACTTTTGATCAATGATGCAGACTTAGAAAGTTAAGATTTGTGTATAGATCTGATCGAGTGATCAAATACAACCATTTCCTCTTTTGACTAGACTATCATAAAAAAATGGTTTACATGTTTTCTTCTCCCTTTGATTGTATGAATTGACTAATGGTTTCTTCATCGAACCAATTATGTTAGTAGTCAAGTCTGATCGATATAAAATGACAAAAGTTGGGTTGGACTTGACCAATCAACAAAATGGTAGTGTTGATCTTGTCCTAGTTTAGATAGATGGGGCATTTGTGACACAATAAAAAAATCCAAATTGTTTTATGCCATGCCATTCAATAAATTTCTTGGTGTCAATCAGATCAGTTCTCAGAACACATCCTGCTTGAAATCTTTGAAAACAATAGCCATATCAAATGCCTTTTGCTAGTCTCACTCTCTCAAGGTTAACAATCTCAATCTCACTAATAGTGATTACTAGAAGGAAGGTAATTCCACCAACTCTACCAAGCAGGTTTCTGGTAGGAACAATAAAAGCGGTCTTTGAAAGGAACTCATGAAAACCAAGCTCTCTAAATGGGTATATCAAACTCTAGTTCAAAATCTTTTAGATGAGGCTGCTCCCATAGCTATGTTACTCGCTTGAAAAATCCTTGAAACTCTGCATTGATTTTATTTTTACTGTCCCTCTCTTGTTGTTCTTCCTCAATTTCATTAGGATCATACATTGACCTTCTTGCCCCTCCCAAATTTTGGACCGCATCCATTACCTCAACATAAAACTGGACATCCTTGGTCTTCTTGGTTGACACCATGATATGGTTATGCAAATGAAAATGAAGCAAAGTAATCATCTCCTTCTCCGCTGGCTGGAAGAATGCATGCTTAATGTTTTGATACATGATATCAGCTCTCTCCTCTGCTCTCATGGTTGAATACCAAAATCCATTATGGCGGGCCTCCATAGTTCCAGTCATTTTTCTTCCTCTTCCACCAAATGTTGACATATTTTATTAACGTTTATTAGAATTGTTGCATGTTTTACATCATTGGAATGACATATTAGTTGTAACTTTTTTGAAATTTTATTATGGTATGTGCACTTTGATATGATGTATGATTATGCTTTCGTTTCATATGTTGTAATATTAGATATATAACAAAAAAATAAATTATTGCATGAAATAAATAATAACTTTTCATTTTAAATATTTTTTTTTTTGCAGAACACGGGTCTTCCAGAAGATCAAGATGATCCTCATGATATAGATCCAGAATATGTTTGTTCTGGTATAGATCACATGGCAGAGGATGATGATGATGCAGATATAAAAGACACCGAAGCTGATGGCGACAATGATGATGATGATGATGATGATGATGATGACAATGGTGATGATGATGATGAGGCAGTTGCTAGAAGTAGTCAGTGACATTCATCATCATATAGACTGCATCATGGATCATTGCTAATATATCATTATGATGCATCTTTTCATGGTTACTATCATATGTATCATTTTCACGGCCTACAATACCATATTATTGAATTGTATCATTTTGACTTATATCATTTGGACATGTATCATCTTGACTTGTATCATTTTGAGTTACACAATTTATCATTTTTACTTATATCATTTGTATATGTATCATTTTGACTTATGTCGACTGTTGGACATGTTATTAATCTACTGCATATTTGACTTTCACTTTTTTTAGTTATATATGATGATGATCTTATCAGTATTGACTTATCAATTTATATATATTGAAAGTGGTCGATGATTTTTGAATGGATATTTATTACGTATGATGATTTTAATTTATTGGTCATGATGGATGTTGTCAAATTCAATTAAATTATAGATATTTGACTCACTTGTTTTAATTATAGATGATGATCATGTTATAATAATTATCTTGTTATTTAATCATATGAGTTAAATAATTAAATTACTTACTCTATAATCATATAAGTTATTTAAGAGGCATGATATATTTAACTAATTAAATTGAAATAAAACATAGTAAATTAATGAATGGAAGCAAAACACGAAGCATTTTTAGAAGCAAAAAAGGAAACAACAATGGAAGCCAAACTAGAAGCAAACCAAAAGCAATCTTGGAAGCAAAACTTGGCGTTATCTAAGAAGCAAAAACACAAGCAATTCAGGTAGCAAACAAAGAAGTAATAATGGTTCAAGCAATTTTAGAAGCAACAAAATATGCAATAATAGAAGCCATATTGGAAGCAACAAAAGACACAAAAATGGAAGCAAAGCTAGATGCAACAAGCGACATTATATCATAAGCAAAATTGGAAGTAAAACCGGAAGCAAAATTGAAAGCAAAATTGGAAGCAAAACTAGAAGCAAAAAAGGAAGCAAAATTGGAAGCAAACCTAGAAGCAAAAATGGAAGCAAACCTAGAAGCAACACAAGAAGCAAAACCAGAATCGGAAGGCAAACTGGAAGCAACAAAATCCGGCGTTGAAGTGAAATGCAGTTTTGTGCCAGCAGAAGTGTCCAATTCATGAACTCAAATGCACTAAATTCTAGCACTATTTTAGGCGCTAATTGCCTGTTTTGTTGTAGTAAGTGTGGAAAATTTTGTAGGAAGTGCCCTAAGTATTTCAAGAGCGACATATTTTCACTAGTAGCTGTCATGAGACAAAGAGCAAAAGTGAGTTGTTTTTTGCAAGTGCGACCAATTTTTGGTCACTGAGTGCAGCAAAAATAGTAGCAGAAGTGGCCTCTGTTCAAATTTGTTTTCCAGTTTCTGTATTTGGAAGTAGCTTGGATGATTCTTGCAGTTTTGGATGATTTTGTTTGATCTGTTTCGAGATTTGGCAAGTAATAGATCATGCAACACAACAATCAAAACTTGTGTGACCTAAATGTTTATACTTTAAGCACGTTTCCCTTCATGTAAGGTCAAAGTTCATAGAGATAAAAAATGTTAAAGTTATAGTTTCCAATGTTTACTTTTTCCCTAATGCGACTTGAAATGTGAGCCTAAATATCCCAAAACCTTCAAAGATATTGTTTTACAATATCTTTTAGGAGTGCAAATATATGGCTCTTTTCAAAGGATTTGCACTAACTCTAAAGGGTTTGTCATTTTAGAACCATGTTAAGTACTTTTTTTGATGTGTTCATTTTGAATTCAAGCACAAAGTTTGATGTTTCAAAGTAATCAAATAGATCTTTGGAAATTTCATGAAGACAAAGTACACCCTAGGGATAGAAACTTCTTCCTATAGGGGCTTAAACCTCATGCCCTGAAGAGATGATTTTACATGCAATGAATGAAGAGTGTTTTGAGCTCAACCATAAGTTGTACTTGGTAAGTAACTTCTCAAAATCAAAGTTTCGATGCACCACTTCAGAGTATGTTTTGGATAAAATGGGTGGCTTCTACAAACATTAGTTCTTAGTCATGTTTCAAGATAACTGGTGTCTATACATGCGGCGATTCACTCAATTAAGAGGCCTTCCAACCCTTGTGGGTTTTTACGTATCACACAGATACTAAGGGAGACATTTTTCAATATAGAGCATCCACACCGGGTGGGTGAAACTTTTCTCACACCCACAATAATTTATATAGCAAGTCCCAAAACAAAGTACCGCTTGGGTTGTTCCCTCTCACAAGTTGGGAGGAAGCCCTCTAAAAATATGCTTTGAAATGAAAACAGTGTGTGAAACTCAAGATGATTTTTCGTCACCCAAGATCATTGAAAAGGCACGAGGGGATAGGATAGTCACCTAGTTTTCCAAACACAAAATACATGGTATACACTTCATCGCAATGTTCTTTAAGTTCAAAATGTGGAAAAAAGAAAAGTAAAATGAAATTTAGAAGTGTGTACAAGATAGCAGTGGTTCTTTTTATGTTCACCAAATTGAAATGTTTTGTATTTCAAACAAGAATATTGCAGTGTGCAAAACAAGAATTTGATTTGTTCATTTTTAATCACCAACCAAAGTGTTCATTCTAAACCTTGTCTTAACGGTCAACAAAATGAATCGTGTGTTCGTCATCAAATTGAAATCATTTGGTCAACAAAAATCAAACATCCTTTTTAGAGCACTAAATTGAAAGCATTCGTTTGTGGGATTCTTTTTAAGCACCAAATTGAATGTTTTTCTAACTATGAAAGCTTTGAAAAAGGTTCATTTTAGAGCACTAACTTGAAAGCGTTTGTTTGTGGGATTCTTTTTAAGCATCAAATGAAAGCATTTTCTATTCTAGAAATCTTTGAGAAATTTATTTTAGAGCACCAATTGAAATGTTCATTTATGGGGTTCTTTTTAAACACCAAATTAAAATTTTCTAACTTATGAAAGCTTTGAAAATTTAAAATTATTCAACCGTTCGTCTTCCCTGCAGTAAATGCGTTAATTGTTTTTGGATAAACACCAGCTAGATACTTCTAAAAATCCTGCATAAACAAACATTAGCACCTGCCAAACATTCAAATCAAGTACTTGTTAGCGTTAGAATCGAAAGCTAACATTCAACTTTCAGACAAAGCTTGACAAAGCAAAAGTGAAGGAAAAAGTCAAAAGCGGCCTCTGTTAAAAAGCAAAAGCACTAGAAAAATTCAAAAGCACCTTTGTATCATAAAGTACCTAAGCACAGGAAAATGTCAAAAGTGATCCTGTATTTTTGCAAACGTGCCAGAAAAGGTCAAAAGTGCCAGAAAACATGTCAAGTGCGCTAAAACCATGAAGTCAAATGCAAAAATTTTCTAGAACCTGTGCGTGAAGATTTCTCTAGAGCGCTTCCCACTACAAAAAATCCCTGTGATTTTCTCTATTTTTTGCTCCTTTTTTACTTCCACCCGTTGTTTTAATGTATTTTTTGCCATTTTTTTGAAAACACTGGCACTATTTATCGAGATGGCGCTATTTTTGGTTTTTATTTGCGCCAATCAGGACAAGTCGGTGCTAATTTTGGTGCTCCTTTGTGCCAACATTAGCACCGCCTTTAGCGTTGATATTGGCTTCGAGTGTGGCACCACCGTTAGCATCGCATTTGGCTCTAAGTTTAGCTTCGAGTTTAGCACCACTTTTTAGCTCCGACTTTAGCTTCGAGTTTAGCTTCAGGTTTAGCGTCGATTTGGATACCCCTATGTCGAAGAGACTTATTTATATGTCTCATCGACGATGTAAAATAGTGAAATGTCAACAAGATATGGGCATATCGAGGAGAGAATCACTTACGTCACATCGACAAGGTATATCTACAAGTGCTCCACGAAACACAGCTCTTGGATATAACAAAGTAATGTCGATGAGACATTGAGATATCGGTAACAAAAATAAGATCATCTCATCAACACTCCTCAAGTAATGATCAAAAGCATACACCGCTATACTGCCGGCAAGGTGAGCAACATATGCGGTAGAGCGGTATACATTGCAACCCCACAGCAAGAAGCCTTGAGCAAGGCGGTAGTGCAGTAAACAACAGAAGGGAAGGGAAAAACATCGCCATTCCACAACAATAGTCACAAGTCTCCCCGACATGGAAGAGTTACACCGATATATAAAGAAATACCGCCGAAGGAAAATATTGATGAGACAGTGGCATATCAGTAAGAGATATTAACTTGTCTCATCAACACCGAAAACCAATATCAGAGAACATAAGATCTAATGTCAATGAGACATTGAGATTTTGGTAAGACAAATAAGATTGTCTCATTGGCACTCTTCAAGTAATGATCAAAAGCATACACCGCTATACCGCCAGGAAGGTGAGCAACATATGCGGTAGAGCGGTATACACCGCAACCTTGTAGCAAGAAGCCTTGAGCAAGGCGGTAGTGCAGTAAACAACAGAAGGGAAGGGCAAAACACTGCCATACCGTAGTGGGTATAATAAGAGACGGCGGTAGTATGGTAATCATGGCATCATTACAATTTACAGCACTAAATGCAGCAAATCATGCCAGTCACAATCCATTTGAATATAGCCCGCCAAAATACTCTAAAACTCTAATAGACATACTCTAAAATTTTTGTTGAAATCTTATTTTTAGGCATAGCCTGCCAAAATGGAGCTTTCATTTTAATAAACATACAATAAAACCTTTGTTAAAACCTTATTTTTAGGTGTAGCCCGCCAAAATGGAGAAGTGTTTCAGTAAAGAATGATAGAGGATGGTAAGGAGATGTGCATGATAGGAGGCATAGGATTCATTGTTGTTTATCTGATTCCTACTCTGATCATCAAGGGTTACAATGTTCATGCTACTATTTGTAATCCAGGTATTTAATTGACATATGTTTGCATAATCTCAAATTCCTTTAGATGCTTTTGAAGTATCAATGTATCCTATATAGGGTTTAGGATGACTTCTTTTAATTTTAAAAAATAAATTAGATGCTTTTGAAGTATCAATGTGTACTATATAGGGTTTAGAATAATTTCTTTTAATTTTAAAAAATAAATAAATGATGTATTTTCCTGTGTTTAGATAGTGTGGAGATCTCCTAAATCTGCCCTAGCACACTGTCCTCTTTCATACTGTGTTCATTACTCTAGCTGCTAGGGTTTTGCATTTGACATCTTTAATATCTTCATGATAGTGGCTTTTAAATAGATCCCAGTCTTTGCTTTAATCTTTATCATGTAACCCTTGAATTCCATAATCCACCTTCAATCTCTTCTAAGAACATTGTCTTAAGCTAGACTACATAGTATGCATATAAAGCAACTCCTTCATACCTGCCATTGTTCCAAACCACTACTCGCCGCCTTGCTTAAAATGTTGCCTCCATAAGCACAATAGCATGTTTTAAAATCATGGTTGCCAGTGATTGACCATTAAGGTCACTACTTTCATCAAGATACAATGAGATTCTTGTCTTCAAAATTAAGGCATTATGCAAGAAAACATTGTGAATTTTTTGTTGTGTACAATTTTATTTTCTTGCACATTTACTGCTTTGCTAACTACCTTTAAGACTGGATATTGCACCATCAGCTGCAATCTCAAACAACTCACTCACTGTCACTTGAAGATTCCTTTCATGAGCATCCTTGTATAAAATCAAACTATGCCCTATAGACTGCCTACTTACTTACTAATATAGGGGACTCATTGTTTCATGGTATTTTGAGCTTTATTTAGAAGGGGTTATAATATGTGGCATTTTTATGTGCAGGAAGAATAGATTGTGATGCAACGTTCAAGTATGGACGGTTCAGGAAAAATTGGATTGCTATCGGTGTCATAACCATGTTGGATTGTACCTTAAGCCGGTGTGAAACACTTCCGGGTGTTTTCGCTCGGAAGCAGAACTTGAGTGTAGGAATTTCCAAATATCCGACAGAGGAAGTTCCTACATTCTAAAGATAAAATCATAAATCTGCTTATCCAATTTTTGATCCAACCTGACATCTTTAATATCTGATAGAGAAAGTTTGTACATTCTAAGATAAAATCATAAATCTGCTTGTCTTTGTACAATCACTCGTTTGAATTGTTTCTTTAACAGTTTTAGGGCCACATCCACATACATATCTTCTTCTTTTGCTAGTTGAACGCTCAGGCTCTGCATTTTCTCCAATCTCCATCTAAAATAATCAACAACATGCATTAATTTATTATTGTACCTTGAGCCAGTGTGAAACACTTCCGGGTTGTTTCGCTCCGACGTAGAACTTGTGTGTAGGAATTTCCAAATATCCGACAAAGGAAGTTCCTATATTCTAAAGATATATTCTATGAAATATTCCTTATTTTCTATGAAACAATGTATATATTCTTGTACTTGTAAATATTCTTTTACTGTTATGTCTATTAAAGAAAATGGACTTTGAATAAAAAATGCTTCACCCTTTTTTGTAAGTGAGTATGTGAATTATTGTTTAAGGAAAAATCTTATAGTGTTACATTTTCAGATTGCTAGTTTCAAATCTTCATTTTCTATGTATATAAAATTGTATGTGCTCTTTATCTCTAATGACATAAAACAGTAATGTCATCAAAATCAGGGTTTTCAATTTCAGCACCATCATTGTCCACATTTTTGATATCCCGTTGAACACTTTTAAGTACAATCATCAAAATTTTATTTTTATTTCTTGTCCTAGTTAATCTTGATTCCTTTCAGCACAACACAGTAGGTTGCATGTTAAATTTCAAACATTTTCTTTGCATTTTTTTGTATATATTATTTTCTCAGTGCATCATTGTGTAACAACAATTTCACTTCTGAGATATACAGTAAAAATAAATGAAAGCACATGTTTTCTTTGTCAAGGGAAATGTATGGTGAATACCCTATGTATTTCAGATAAGTGTGCAAGCAAAATAAGACATAACTGATTGAATCTGATTTTCTACTGTACAATTGTTTTTTTATGCGGAGGCTGCATCAACTTATCATGGATTAGTTTTGGCTAAGAAACAAGGTGTTTCTAAACTATGGCTAGAGGGGGACTCTCTTAATGTGATTAATTGTCTCATGATGAAATTTCCTCCTTCATGGTCTATTGCCAATTTTATTAATGACTCGATATCTATTATTAACTCTTTTGAGGAGATCAAAATCACACATGTTTTTCGTGAAGCAAACATGATGGCTGATGGGGTTGCCAATGTGGGAGTGGCTGAGAGATCTAAGTGGGATTATTTTGAATCGCTACCTCTTAATCTGAAGTGTATTTCTAATGATGACCAACTGGCTTGTTTCTAGGCAAGATGTTCTCGGGGAAATGTTTTTC
>VDFB02000007.1:221295821-221323261 GCA_007258455.2 Sequoia sempervirens
ATTGAATCACCAAATTTCAGCAACAATTCCAATGTTTTGTTACAACACTTGCTCAAATTGACCTAATTTCTACCTCTGCTCTACTGCTTAATTCGTTCTAAAAACTATCTGTCTTTCTATTCTATGTTCTATGTTCTCTATTCTATATGTTACAAATGAGGCAAAATGCCCAATTTATAGGAACCCAAAGCATGTCGTCCTAGCTAGGATTTACAATCATAAAATAGCCATAAAACAAGTCGGCCCAACTAATGTTTACAATAATAAATGGCCATAAAATAGGTCAGCCCAAGGAGAATTCAAAATAAAACAAATTAGCATTAAATGGTTGAACTCAATCCAGGTAGGCCTGGGATCTTCAATGCAATTCAGACCAAGGCACAAATTTCAATGCAACCCTATATTAACTGCTTCTCTTATCCTAAGTGCACCTCCAAGTCGGCCAAGGGGTGGAGTAACCAATACTTGAATTTCTCCTTTAATTGAATTAATTTCATCTCCAAAACTTCCTTGACGACCTAGTTAAATTTAGCCTGCACTCAGCAAAAACCACCATCAATATCCATTATAACATGAAAATCAAGATTAGCCCATCATTAGTAATGTATTCGTCATTCAAAAAAATTCAAGCAAAGATCGAAATCAACCTAGAAATATCGTTAAAGTGAAATCTTCACAACTCGGGATTTCAAGCCCCCCGTGGAATCTAGCCCAGAGGGGAAATTTAGAAAAATCCGAGCCAAGTGAATTCCAACGGAATAAACATAAAAACACCCATAAGTAAATAATCCAATCACTATCAACCAAGAAACATCATGAGAGATCTCAAAATAGCTCAAATTAATCATAAAATGCATAGTCATTCGTTAATAGATCATGCTATCTCACAATCTTTCTTTTTCCACCAAATTTTGGGAAAATCCGCAAGAGACGGATTTTTGTGAACGAAGAGATAGTCTGCAAATTTTAGAAAAAAAAAGGAACAAAGGATTTTTGGGAAAATCTGAAGGGAGCGGAAATCCGCGAAGCAAGTCAAACTCCGAAAACTACGAAATTTGGGAAAATCAGGAGAAAACGGAAAGTCGGGAAAATCCACCAGCGCAGGAAAATCCCGAAGCTGTAGGAAAACCTGAATATCGGAAATCTCCAACGATCTCACTCAAATTGATTGAACGATCACAAATTTGAGGACCCTGGGGACAGAACCAGTTTAACTTAAACCTCCTATAGATCCTCTTTGAATTCTAGGCTCACTCGAAAGAAAATTAAGATGAAATGGCGATGCCCCAGGCATGAAACCTTAAATTTCGACCATGAACGCATAAAACAAGCCACGAAATGCCCAAACACATAGGAATTCAAACTCCAAGCAATTCTAAAATGCCAAAGCACTATGAGATTGAATATCCCAACTCAAGAGAACGCAAATGATAAAACATAACGACAAGAATCCCCAAAAATCAGTTAAATTCGGAAACCCGACGGCAAGACAGAAATTCAAAAAAATTCGGCCCAGACAGAGTTCCATGAAGAACCAAAATTCCCAAACTGCAGCATTTTAACCCTTCCGCCGGAGTTTGAATGAAAACCGGGAAAATCCGGACGGACCGAAAAATCCCGAAATGGGGTAAAAACCCGGATTTGGCCCAAAACTTAAGATTTTCAATATGCAACTTAGGGGGGTCACTTAGGCAAGCAAGATAAACACTTTAAGCTCATGCCAAGGCAATGCAAATCCTCAAAATCAAAGGGCCAAAAACACAAAAGCGAAAGCAAAAGAGGGTCCCTGCTTTCAACGGGGTGTGTGTGCAAAAACTGCACAACAGTGAGATTAGGACTTTATTAAATGAATGTAATTTATTTATTTGGTCGAAATGATAGAAACGTGAATTAATCAAATAATATCATTTTATTCAATTAATAGCAGAATTAGGGTTTTCAGGACTTTATTAAATAAATGAAATATTTGTCAAAACTAATGAAAAAGTGAATAAATTAAATAATGTCGTATTATTTAATTAATAGAGGAATTAGGGTTTTGGATGTTCTTGCAATGTTTTGGGAGTTTCAGGATGTTTATGAGATGTTGTAGGATGTTTCTGAGATGTTGTGGGACGTTGCGGGGTGTTGTTTGATGTTGTGGGACATTTCCGATATGTTGCGAGATGTTTTCAAGATGTTGTAGGACATTTTTGAGATGTTTCGGGATGTTGCGAGATGTTGTTAGATGTTGTTAGATGTTGTTTAGGGTATGTGATAGGTGTTAGATCAATTTTACATGTCTACAATATCGTATGCTAATGCAGTAGGAAGTTTAATGTATGCAATGATATGTACAAGACTAGATATTTCACATGCAATTGGTGTTGTCAGTAGATACATGACAAATCTACTATAAAAAATTGGGTAGCAGTGAAATGGGTGATTCAGTATCTTAGAGGCAGAAGTGATTATTGTATCACCTTTGATGGTTGTAGTGGTTTAGTTTGTGGTTATGTTGATTTGGATTTTGTAGGTGATTTGAACAAAAAGAGATCTACATTAGGTTAAGTCTTTACTCTTGCAAGAGGACCTATTTGTTAGATGTTAAAGCTTCAAGAAATAGTTTCTTTATCCACTACCAAGGCATCGTATATGGCTTCCTGATGCATGCAAAGAGGCAATTTGGTTGAAGGGTATTTTGGGTGAGTTTAGAAAAGTGCAAGACAAGGTGATTATATTTTGTGATAGTTAAAGTGCTATACATTTGACTAAGAATCCAACTTATCATAGTAGGACTAAGCATATTTTTATTAAATACTATTCTTTAAGATAGGTTATTGATGGAGGTGGACTAGCTCTTGAGAAATTTCATACAGTATAAAATTATGTAGACATGTTTACAAAACTAGTATAGTTAGAGAAGTTGAAGTGGAGTTTGGATTCTCTTGGCTTGCAGAAAAGGTGATGAATGTACATGGGAAAGTATTAGGTAAATTGTTGTCAAGGTGGAGATTGTTGGATAATGACAACAATAAAATAGAAACAAAGTAGAATCTTATCTTTGGAGAAGATAAATATTTAAAAATAAAAAAGATAAAACAATGAAAACAAAGTTGGTTTTTTCTAAGTTTGACATAGGTTGAAGATATTATATGTCTTGTTTCCTTGAAGGAAAAATAATTTTAATGAATTGTAATTGAAGAGAAACAAAAGTGTGAAGATTGTAATCAGTTTCTCTGAGTGATAAGAATATCGATACTTCGCCTCATGGATGTTTCCTTGATATGTTGTCAAGGTTTTACCATGTAAATTTGTGTCTTATCTAATATTATATTATTTCATTTAATTTTCTTTATTATTTCTTTGCAACAAATTTATGTTGTAATATTATTAAAGTTTGTTGGTTTTTTGTTTTTGTTTCCACAACAACATTGACTGCTCTAATGGTGAAAAAGTTAGAAACTCTAAATGAATTGAAGAATGTGTAGTTAAATAGAGTAACTCAAGGTGAAGGAAGAACATTAGGAAAGGGTATATCTACAAGGAATTTAATTCCTAAAACTTCAAATCTAATAATTTTAATAAAGGAAAGAGTGGAAGAAGAGGCTAATGAAGATCCTTATCTTGAAAGAATTGTTGAAGAATACAACAAAAAACCTGAGACTTTTAAAATAAATGTATCATTTATCACTTATTTGGAAATCTAGGGGAAGAGGGCTTCAAGAAGAAAACATCATAATGATCACCAAAATGATGAGAAGAGAGCCTTACAATAGAATATTGTGAAATTGAGTGCACCTATTATTGATAAAAGTAATAAAATTTTAGTGAGGCTTGGCTACAAAATTTGTAGACATTATTTACACTTAGTCTCATGGAAGAAGAAGATGATATTCATTTTTCTACTTTAAATTTGGATGGATTTTCTTATGATTGGTGGCATCAAGGATTAATTACACAGTGTCATGATCATGTGCAACCATTTGATGAATTCAACCAAATAATTCTATATCATTTTGAAAGGAAGGATGAAGACGAGTACTTTAGAGAGCTTTCAATGATTCAAAAACATGATATAGTGGAAGCATATGTGGCTAAATTTCAATGAGTTTCAATTATGGTACATGATATTTAAAAAAAATCACATTCTTTTTTGTTGAGGGTTTGGTTTAAGCTCTCAAGGGAATCATGAAGGCCTTTGCACCTACAAAATTGTTGTTAGATTTATGAATAACACGAGACACAAGATCAAACAATGAAAAAACACCTTCTACTCAAGAGCTCTCCAAAACAAAGATTTTCTATTCCTCAAAAAGAAAATACTTACATATGAATAATACAAGGGAGAATGAATGCTTTATAAGAGCAACCCTAATGATAAATGGATTAGATCATGACAAGTGTCAACATCCTACATGTGATGAGATAGATTGATCTAATATTAGCTTTGTAGTTAACATAAATAAAACATTGAGTTAACTAATAAATCAAACCTAAGTTTAGCTTAAGTGAATAAGAATTAAAATAATAATTAATTATTCTCTAATACATGATAACTCTAACACCCCCTTAAGTGTAACTTAGGGAGTAGCTAAACAACTTTGATGCCACGTTAGATTTATGAATAACATGAGACACATGATCAAACAACGAACAAAACACCTTCTACTCAAGAGCCCTGCAAAACAAAGATTTGCTATTCCTCAAAAAGAAAATACTTATAGAATGAATAATACAAGAGAGAATGAATGATTTATAAGAGCAACCCTAATGATAAAGGGATTAGATCATGACAAGTTTCAACATCTCGTGTGATGAAAAAAATTGATCTAATATTAGATTTGTAGTTAACATAAATAAAGCATTGAGTTAACTAATAAAGCAAACCTAAGTTTAGCTTAAGTGCATGAAAATTAGAATAATAATTAATTGAAGATTAATGTATCATTCTCTAATACATGATAACTCTAACAATTGTAAGGAGTCATTAAAAGGGATTTAAACTTAGAGCCATCTATATAGAAGAATACCCTTCCTATAATTCCAAGGCATCCACCTCGTGGTAGAAAAATGCAAGATTCTAAATGAAATATTTCATGCCCCATCTTAGAAGAAATTCATATCACCAATTACAACACAAAATATGGATGAAGAGACAAAGAATGATCTTAGGAGAAAAAAGTTATGTTTCTCCTATAGAGAGCCTTGTACAATTGGACATAGATGCTTGGGTAAAGGACAAGTATTGAAGTGGTTTCATATAAATGTTCATAGTCAGAGGATGAACTTGAGATGTTTGAGGATTCATTTGAATAGGTAGCCAAAGAGGTAGAGAATGAAGTCACAAAAGATAGTACACTTGTTGCTCTTTCAGGAGCTCCAAGGTGATGAGCCCATTTATTAGCTAGATTTTTGTTATCTTTATGCTGATTATAAGACATTCCTAATACAATTATTCCTATAATATACCATCTTTTATGTCTATTATGTAGACCTTGAACTTGGTTAAAGTATATGGAAATGTAGTTATGATATGATGGTGTTGCTTGATTTGTATGTGAATATGTATGAATTATAATTAAAACATGTGTTTAATCATGGTAGTTAGTATTGCATGTGTTTTATGAACTAAACCCTTGTAGCTTGAGAAGACACTGTAGCTCACAACAACTACTAAATGCAACCTGCAGCCGAAGGAGTTCCTGGATAGTGAAATAAGTGAAGTTCCTAAATACACTAAACACAATAACTAAAAATAGGTTGATGAGACGTGCGATGTTGGGTGTGGCCTCAGGAGAAGTGAAGATACCCAAAAATTTGAAGAAGTAGGGGAAATCTGATGCCTTGAAACAGTTGGATGAAACAGAGGGACCTGACTGGCGTGAATATGCAACTCTCTTAGGAGAGTATGGGGACCTATTTAGGAAAGCCAACTAATGGCTTGGTTTGCTATTTTCTTGCTTTTTGATGGGTTTTTTGAATTATACCAATTTCTGGGACTGTTAGTTAATTCTCTATATGATTTGGTGGAATACCACCTGGTATACTGTGGACTTAATTAATGGACTCTGTAGCTCTAATGTAGCTAGTAGTAACTTTTTGTTTTTGATAGATAATGGCTGGACTATAGCAATGGTTTTAAATTTGGGCCTGCATGCCAACCTAATGTTGTTTTTTGGTTTGGTTGGTGGTGTTGTTTCCCACCTTTACTGCTCTTTTTGATCTTCTATTGTTCCATGGGATTAGGGCCCTTCCCTGCTTATTTTATCAAAAACATGGAGACACCTGAAGAAAATTGTGCATCATTATGACAACAATAAAGGCATTGAAGAAGGAGAACCCTGCTATCATTAGGATTTTGGCATAACTGATCTTATGTTCCATGTTTCAATTATATTATTATAGAGTTCTAATCCTATCTGGACTCTTATTTCTTTTCAATTGCAACTAGGATAGACAAATCTTAATTATGCTATGATATATAGGAGAGTTGTGATTAATTATTTTAGTTTAGAGTTGTGTTCTGAATAAACTCCCTCGTGCATGTATATAGCCGATGGTTGAGTCTTTAGATTAGGATTTGATTAATCTTTCAATTGTGGATTTGGTTATCAAACACTTTTTAGTTTCAGTTGTTATTACACATACATGTTGGTTGTTCAAATATGGTTTTTCTTAATACAATCTTTGAGCAAGATTTCATGTGATATTTTGGAATATGCGATGAATGATCTTGAGTTAATACAGTTGAGTTGAAAATGAGGATTTAGATTTGGTTTAGTTTAGTGGAGACAACCACCTGAGCAAGGGCCACTCAGGTACTTCCCTTCACTAAATTTATAGTTCTTATTTCTATTAGTAGTTACTTCATTATTGCAATATTAGCTAAAATAGATTCTCATATCAAGTTATCCATAATTGTTGTTCATGTTTATGATTGTATTCATCTAACTTAGAGTACTCCAAAGTGTATAATAGGTTTAATTCATAGTTTCCAGTAGTTTCAGTATTTTATCTATTAATAGTAGTTCAGTCATAAACTATGTTGTAGGTACCCGTAGCCAAAGCATCAACTTTACTTCTTTCACTATTCTACATTTTTATGATTTTCCAGCAAGCATAATACCTTCACTAGGATAATTTAGGTAACCTCGGGTCTTTGAAAGAACATACAATGCCAAAATCATCACAAGCCTACTAGCCCTGGTCGATAATCTAATGAAAGTCTTTTCAATGTCAAGTGGACTGTTCAACCATTCCCTTGAATTGAGTGATTGCCACCAACTTTATTAGGCATTAGAAAGGAATCTACACAAAGTATCTTCCTTTTAGAGTTCGTGGAGTGTTAGCACAATAGAGGTGTCCATTTTTATTGATGGTGGGATACCCACAACCTCATTGATGAAGGTTTGGTGATGAAGAGAGGATTGGAGATAGAAGAATTTGAAGGTTTCAATGTCATGTTAGCAAATGTAATCAACATTCCATGTACTAGAGTAATCAAGAAACTCAATATAACTCTAGGAGACCCTAAGGTATGTGATAGATTTTATGTGGTTGGTTTAGGAGATAATAATATGATTTTGGGTGTATAATGTTGCATTCTCTAGGGGAGTATAGACAAAATTATCAAACTATGGAGCTTAAGTTCACAACAAGTGGGAATAATATTGTACTTAGAGGGATCTCAAGTGGAGCTTTATGAGTTGTGATATCAAAAAGGATGGAGATAATTTTTTATAGAGGCCAAGTACCATGGGTAGAAATAAGCTTGATTCTTCCCAAAAAGTATGCATTAGATAATAAAGGTATTACTTATCACGTTGATATTAAAAAATAGATAAAAATAGTATGAATTTCAATGATATGCCTTTGGGACTTCCATCAGATAGAGGATTCTAGCATTTTATAGTTAGAACAAGAGGCCCAACCTATTATAACTATACCATAATTTGATCCAAGATGATATAAATAAGAAATTGAGAAGGCTATCAAACAAATTCTTTAAATAGGCTTCATAAGACCTAGCTCCAATCCATTTGCATCTTCAATAATTCTTGTTAAGAAGAAGGATGTCACATGATGCAGATATGTATTGATTACAAGGCCTAAAACAAGAAAACCACCAAGAATAGATATCACATTTCAATGATAGATGAGATAATAAATGAATTGCATGGGGTTGTGTACTTGTCTACAATTGATTTGAGATTATGAAACCATTAAATCCACATAATAGATAAAGATGTTGAGAAACAACTTTCAGGTGTCATTATGGACACTGAGAATTTTTTTATCATGCCTTTTGGACTTACTAATGATCTAGCCACTTTCCAATCATGCATGAACCAAGTATTTAGTAAGAAACTCATAAAATTGTGGCAGTTTTCTTTGATGACATCTTAATATATAGTAAAACTTTGGAGGAGCATCTAAAACATCTAGATACAATTTTAAGTATTTTGGAGCAACAATATTTATTTGCAAATTTTGTCCAAATTTGAGTTTGATTTGACAAATAATTTGCATTTAGGCCATATTGCAAGTGTCAAAGGTGTTCAAGTGGATCAACAAAAGATCCGAGAAATTTTAGATTGGCCACCTCCCACCAATCTCACATGGTTGAAAGGATTATTGGGATTGTACTATTATTACAAGAGATTTGTGAAAGGTTTATCTCAATTGGATATTCCTTTGACTGATTCGACAAATAAAGGAGCTTTTGTATGGTATGAAGATGCTCAATTTTTTAGACAAGTTTAAGGAGGCAATGAGTTTGTGCACTGTACTTGCTATTCCTAATTTTCATTACCTTTTGTTGTTGAGTGTGATGCATGATCTAAGAAGGTATTGGGCCTGTCCTAACCCAAAAGGGAAACCTAATTAAATTAATGAGAATAAAATTAATTAAATTGGAAATGGGTTATTCCATTTATGATAAGGATATGTTGGCATTTATGCATGCATTGGAAAAGTTTAGACAATACTTGGTTTGTGGGAGATTTGTTGTGAAGATGAATCATAATGGTGTTAAACTTTTTTAACCAAAAATATTTGAATTATTGGCAACAAAAGTGGGTAAGAAAGTTGCAAGCTTATGAATGTTGCATAGAATACATGAAAGGTAAGAAAAATGTGGTGGTTGATGCACTTTTTAGAAGGCCCACTCTATGTTCACTTTTCACTATTTTAGTTGATTGGGAAGTTTCCATTATTGTTGAGTATGCTAAAAACAAAATTACTAGTAACATACTTGATGAGGTTGTAAAAGATGACATGTATATTTTGATGGAGGGGTTGATCCTATATATAAACATAATCTTTTTAGTTCTCAAGTCTAAAATCAAAGAAATATTTTGAAAGCCTTTCATGATACTCCACTAGCAGGGTATCAAGGGTATTGCAATACATACATGTAGATCAAAGACACATTTACATAGAAGAGATTAAAGGAGGATTCCCATAATCATGTTAGGGAATGCATGACTTTCCAACAAAACAAAGGAGATAAAACTTTTCCAATAGGACTACTTCAACCTCTATGGATTCCTGAGCAAAAATGGGAGAGCTTATCCATGGACTTCATCATAGAACTTTCAAAGGTACAAGGTAGATATTGTATTTATGTTGTGGTTGATAGATTGAAAATGTATGCACATTTCATTGCTATTGATTTAGATTTCAAGTCAATTCAAGTAGAAAATATATTATTCAAGGAGATATTTATATTATATGGCTTGCCCAAGAACATTGTCAATGATAGGGATATCAAATTTCTTAGTTCTTTTGGCAAGAGTTATTTCAATTGATAGTGACGAGGGAGTGAACCCGAGACACATAAATAATGCACACAACTAGAAAAAATTATTATTATTCAATAATGGAAATCTTAAATGTAGAGGATCCCAAATCCTCGAGCTCTGTGATACATGCAAGTTACAAAAGTTTCATAAAATTATAGAAAATTACAGAAGTTCCCCTTTCGCAGCATGCAAACTCTTTTTCCCCAAAAAGCTACTCAAAAATAAAAAACTAGCCCATAAATAGCCCCTTTTCGGTTTGGAGCCAAAAACAACATTCGAGATAAGAGTTTTGGCGGTTTGGCGCCAAAAATTACAATTTGAAATTCAAACATTGAGTCCTGATTCGAAAATTGGCAATTTTCCAAAAATCGGCCAACTTCTGGAAGCCATAACTTTTGATCCGGGACTCCGTTTTTCGAACCGTTTGTACCGTCGAAAAGGTATCAGAGTGAAGAACGTGCTAAAAAATTGATCCATTGGTTTTGATGATTTCTAGACCTTTACGGGACCGTTTAGTGCCTCAAACTGGACTCAGAAGGTTTTTCAGGGCAAAAAGTAGAAACTGGAACTTGAATAACTTTCAAACCGTGAATGATCTTGACCTGATTCTTTCACCAAAGTGCTTATTTTTCCATCATGAACCTTCCCATAAATTTTTGTCTTCCCACGCCTTCAAATTCACACCTACTAAAAATAGTAGTTGAGCAAAAAAATTAGAAAAGCAGTTCTGAAAGTTGGGAACTCTTATTCGACAAAAAGGGTATCCAGAAATGCAAAAACATCTACAAAAAGACAACAAAATGAACATAAATGGAAAGCATGTTTTTGGGTGATGCAAGATTGCCCTCACACCATTGGATGCTCCTGCATCAGACACCTAGGGTAATTTGAGAAGTGACCCTGTCACATCTCAAATGGTTGAGGAAAACCCAAACGGTCAACCTCTGCCTTAGACAGCCAGGATGAATCTTCCATAGGCCTTCCTCTCCACTTCACCAAATATTCTTCATACTGCCTGTTTCTGGTACTCCTTCCCACACAGCTATCCAGAATTTCTCCAATCTCCTCCTTTTCTGAAGTAGGTGCTGGAATGCCACACTGTTCCATTGTTGGTACTTCCTCTGCGCCACCTTCATGATACTCAGTCAAATCTGAAATATTGAACATAGGGAAAATGTTGATTCCATCTGGCAACTCTATCTCATATGCGTTCCCTGAATCGTGCCTCTTCAAAATTTTATAGGGACCAAACTTCTTCATCTTCAATTTGTTATAGGTTCCCACTGGAAACCTTTCTTTCCTCAAGTGGACCATCACTTCATCACCAATCTGAAACTCCTTATACCTCCTCTTTTCATTTTCCTTAGCCTTATACTACATATTCATCTTGTTAATATGTT
Source organism: Sequoia sempervirens (assembly GCA_007258455.2). NCBI lineage: Eukaryota > Viridiplantae > Streptophyta > Pinopsida > Cupressales > Cupressaceae > Sequoia > Sequoia sempervirens. The sequence goes on from VDFB02000007.1 coordinate 221,307,007, forward strand.
CTCTTACCTTCTCATGTGTATTCTTGATGTGCTCTGCAAAGTCTTCAGCTTCGGCACTTGTCTTCTTCTCTTGGTCCATCTTCCTCAATTCTGGAGCAGTCCTGGGACTGCCTCCATACACAATCTGGAATGGTGATCTACTAGTGCTTCTATTGACAGAATTGTTGTAAGAAAATTCTGCCTGGGGTAAGATCAAGTCCCATCCCTTGGGTTTATATCCTACCAAGCATCTCAGTAGGTTACCCAGACTTCTATTCACAACCTCAGTCTACCCATCAGTTTGTGGATGGTGTGCAGAACTGAACTTCAAATCTATTTTCAACTTCTTCCACAAGGTCCTCCAAAAGTACCCAACAAATTTTGTGTCACGATCTGAGACTATACTCTTTGGTAGACCATGTAGCCTCACCACCTCTTTGAAGAAAAAGTAAGCAATGTGGACTGCATCATGGGTCTTCTGGCATGGGATGAAATCTGCTATCTTCGAAAACCTGTCAACTACCACAAATACTGAATCATTCCCTCTCTGTGTCCTTGGCAAACCAAGAACAAAGTCCATACTTATATCCACCCATGGCCTCTCTGGTATAGGTAAGGGCTGATACAACCCAATATTCTGGCTCACTCCTTTAGCCATCTGACATACCCTACAACTCTGCACAAATTTCTTCACATCTTGTGATAAGTGAGGCCAATAATAATGCTCACTGATAATGGCAATGGTCTTATCCCGACCAAAATGTCTTTCCATTCCTCCATTGTGCTTCTCCTTTATCAGGTTCTCCCTCATGGAACTCCTCGTAATACACAATTGACTTCCCTTAAACAACATGCCATCCTGGATTATGAAATCCAACCACTTCGTCCTATCAACTATAACAGGCTCCTTGCAAGCTTTCCAAGCTTCTACAAAATCAGGATCTTCAGGGTACAATGTCTTGAGTTCATTGAACCCAACCACTTCAATCCGCATCTCTGTCAACAATGTTTTCCTCCTACTTAAGGCATCTGCAACCCTATTCGACTTGCCACTCCTATCCTTTAAAACAAAGGTATAACTCTGCAAACATTCTACTCATTTCATATGCCTCTAATTTAATTTTCCTTGACTACTCAGGTACTGTAATGCTTGATGATTAGTATACAAAACAAATTCCTTCGGCAATAGATAATGTCTCCATTTCTTTAATGCTTGAAATATTGCATAAAATTCTTGATCATATACATAGTACTTTCTCTTTGCATCATTTAACTTTTCACTGAAATAGGCAATGGGCTTACCTTCTTGGCTCATCACTGCTCCAATGGCACAACCACTGGCATCACAATCCACCTGAAACACCTTATTGAAATCTGGGAGGGCTAAAACTGGTTGCTCTGTCATCTTCTGCTTCAACATATCAAAACTCTTTGTTGCCCAGTGCTCCACTTGAACTCTTTTCTATCCCCTCTCATTGTTTTAGTCAGGGGTGCACAAATACTACTGAAGTTTCTAATGAACTTTCTTTAAAAACTGGCCAAACCATAGAAAGATCTCAACTCAGTAGTAGTTCTTGGGGTAGGCCATTCCAGAATAGCCTTCAACTTCTCTGGGTCCATCTTTAGACCCTCTGTTGAGACAACAAACCCCAAGTACACTAACTCCTTTTTAACAAAGCTACACTTTTTCAAATTTATCAACAGTTTCTCCTCTCTCAACTTCTCAAAAACCCTAAGAATATGCATTAAATACTCATCCAAGTTCTTACTGAAAATCAAAATATCATCTAAATACACAATGACAAAACTTCCCAGAAACTCTTTTAGTACCTCATTCATGAGTTGCATGAATGTGCTCGGTGCATTGGTTAGCCCAAAAGGCATGACTAACCACTCGTACAGGCCCTCTTTGGTCTTGAAGGCAGTCTTCCACTCATCACCCTCTCGAATTCAGATCTGGTGATATCCGCTTTTTAGATCTATCTTTGTGAAGTACTGAGCTCCACTAAAATAGTCCATCAGGTCATCCATCCTTGGTAGGGAAAATTTGTACTTGATTGTTATCTTATTTATGGCCCGAGAGTCTATACACATCCTCCACTCCCCATCCTTCTTCGGTGCTAGTACTACAGGTACTGCACATGGGCTCAGACTCTCTTGAATCAAACCCTTTCTCAACAACTCTTGAACTTGTCTGTTCAACTCCTCATTTTCTACAGGAGTCATTCTATGAGCCGCCTTATTTGGTAAACTGGCTCCAGGGATCAAGTCAATCTGATGATTGATCTTCCTCATTGGTGGTAAACCCTCAGGTACATTATCAGAAATAATCTCCTGAAACTCATCCAATAGTTCAGAAACTTCTACTGGTACTTTCTCACTATCTTCCTTTTCCATTCTAGGAATCAATGCATAACACATATGCTCATGCTTCATGCCTTCTAAAAATTTCCTTCCATCGACAAAAAAAATTCTAGCACTACTGCATACCTTTTCTTCATCCTTCTTCAGGGGTTTCAACTTATGGCAGATCCCATCCTTCATCAGGGAATAAGTGTTTGCATGGCCATCATGTACAACATGCCTATCGAATTGCCACAACCTCCCCAACAACATGTGACATGAATTCATGGGGATGATATCACAAAGTACCTCATCACGATAGCTTCCGATCTTGAACTTCACCAGGCACTGCTCATTGACCAGAACTTTGTGGTCTTTCTGCAGCCAGGCAATCTGATATGGATGTGGATGCCTTTCCCTTTTCAGCTTCAACTTCGTAACCATCTCTTCTGACACCAGATTATCGGTGCTCCCACTATCAATAATGACATCACAAAATTTGTCTTCACACTTGCACCTTGTGCGGAACATATTCTTCCTCTGTTCTGGCTCCTCTTTAGTCACCAGGGTTCTTGTAACCACTAGGGCTTCTCCCCTTTCCACATCATCTGAATGCTCGGATTGAGCCTCCTCATCTGCATGTGCAACCCTTCCACGACCTTCTGGCCTTCTGTTTGTCCTTCCTTGGTGTTGTGGACATTCATAGGCTCGATGCCCTTCTTCACCACAATGGAAACAAGTTCCTCTGAAACCACCTCTTCCAGGTCCTGGCCCAGATCTTCCTCATCCTCTACCTCTTTGATCACCACTGTTTTGATCACTAGAGCGGTAGAAGTTATCATTCCTCTGGCTTCGACTAGTATCCACATCTTCATTTTTCCTTTCATCTTCATTTCGGCTTCTAGAAGATCTTCCACTACCCCTTCTGCTTTGACCTCCTCGTCCTTTTTGCTTGTTGTCAAATCTTTTGTTTAACTTCTCCTCAACTTTCATAGAAAACTGGTATGCATCCTCAATGGTGGTCATTCTGACCAGGCTTAGCTCCTCTTGAATGCTCGGTCATAACCCATTAAGATAACAGGCTACCTTCTCCTTGTTGGCCTCTGCATGGCCCGTTCTGATAATCATCTTGTGAAAATATTCTATGTATTCTTTCACAGATCTACTTCCTTGCTTCAACCCTTGCAATTTCTTCAGTAGATCTAACTCGTAGTCCACTGGTATGAACTGCTTCTTCAGTTTCTCCACCATGTGATCCCAACTGCTGATCTTTCCTTTTCCTCTTCGATTCCTCTCCAACTAGACCTCTTTCCACCAAATATTGGCATGGCCCTTCAACTTCGTTTTTGCAAACTTAACCTGATCTGGGTCCTCTACTTCTTCATACTCAAAATATTCTTCTAGCTCGTTGATCTAGTCAATCAACTCTTCCAAGATAACTGGGGACTTCTATTCTGGGTCTTTTTCCAATCTTCGAAATGGCCCTTATCAATCGCATCTAATTTTGATCAATTGCTTCTTCTTCCTCTTCTATATCTGAATCTTCCACCTCTTCTTCATCCTCACTTTCTCCTTTCCTTCCCGGGTTTAACCCTCTTCTCATATGTTCCTGCAATGTATCAATTTGTCTCTAGAGGGCTCTTAAACCCTCAGCTGCCAATGGATCTCTTCCACCAACATTTCTGCCACCTCTGCCACCTCTGGCACCACCATGCCTACTAGGAATAACTCTTGGAGGCATCTTGAAGATCTTGAACCCACAACCACAATCCTGGTGCAAACTGCCTCACGATCGGCGATTTGTTCACACGCTCAAGAAAACCCGCTCTGATACCACTGACGAGGGAGAAAACCCGAGACACAAAAATAATGCACACAACTAGCAAACTTTATTATTATTCAATAATAGAAATATTACATGCAGAGGATCCCAAATCCTCGAGCTCTGTGATACATGCAAGTTATAGAAGTTTCAGAAAATTACAGAAGTTCCCCTTTCGCAGCATGCAAACTCTTTTTCCCCAAAAAGCTACCCAAAAATTAGAAACTAGCCCATAAATAGCCCCTTTTCGGTTTGGAGCCAAAAACAACATTTGAGATAAGAGTTTTGGCAGTTTGGCGCCAAAAATTACAATTTGAAATTCAAACATTGAGTCCTGATTCGAAAATTGGTAATTTTCCAAAAATCGGCCAACTTCCGGAAGCTATAACTTTTGATCTGGCATTTTTCGAACCATTTGCACTGTCGGAAAGGTCTTGGAGTGAAGAACGCGCTAAGAACTAGCTTTGCTGGTTCGGACGATTTCTAGGCCCGTACAAGACGGTTTAGTGCCTCAAACTGGACTTAGAAGATTTTTCAGGGCAAAAAGCAGAAACTGGAACTTGAATAAATTTCAAACCGTGAATGATCTTGGCCTGATTCTTTCGCCAAAGTGCTTATTTTTCCATCACGAACCTTCCCATAAATTCTTGTCTTCCCACGCCTTCAAATTCACACCTGCTAAAAATAGTAATTGAGCAAAAAAAGTAGAAAAGTAGTTCTGAAAGTTGGGAACTCTTATTCAACGAAAAGGGTATCCAGAAATGCAAAAAAATCTACAAAAAGAAAACAAAAGGAACATAAATGGAAAGCATGTTTTTGGGTGATGCAAGATTGCCCTCACACCACTGGATGCTCCTGCATCAGATAGGTACAAAACTCAAACCAAGTACTAGCTACCATCCACAAACCGATGAAAAAACATAAATAGTGAATGCATGGATTAAGGGGTACTTGAGGAATTACACTTCAAATCAACAAAGTGCATGGATTAAGGGGTACTTGAGGAATTACACTTCAAATCAACAAAGTGCATGGATTAAGGGGTACTTGAGGAATTACACTTCAAATCAACAAAGTGCATGGATTAAGGGGTACTTGAGGAACTACACTTCAAATCAACAAAGTGCATGGATTAAGGGGTACTTGAGGAATTACACTTCAAATCAACAAAGTGCATGGATCAAGTGGTTACACTTGGGAGAATATTGCTACATTACTTCACATCACATATCCATTAGTATGCCATCTTTTAGAGCTTTATATGGTTATGATGTACTTTCTTTTGTTGATTTGTTGCTTTCAGAAAGTAAAGTACCTAAACAAGTGATTTGATTAATTAAATCCAATAAATATTAAGCACACTAAAAGATAATTTGCATCAAGAATTGAATCAACAAAAGATGCATGTTGATAAAAAAAGGACAAAAATAAGTTTTGAGGTGGGTGTTTTGGTTTTCTTGAGATTGCAACCATACAAGTAGACTTCTATTAAGAAGAGTGGAGTTGAGAAGCTCAAACCTTGATACTATAAACCAACAAAATTGCGAGGAGGATATTTGAAGTGCCTATGACTTGGTGCTTCCACATAATAGTAGGATTAATAATGTTTTCTATGTGTCTTTGTTAAAAAAGTTCTTGGTCAACATATTGTGCCTTCAAGGTATTTTCCACCCTTGGATGATGAAGGTAACTTGATCTTGATTCTAGAAGAAGTGATAGATACCCAAGTCAAAAAATTGAGAAACAAGAGCATAACATAATATTTGATTAGATGGAAGAATCTATCAGTTGAGGATGCCACTTGGGAAGGACCTGAGATACTTGAGCATCCCAATTCACATTGATTAAGGAAAATAAATTTTTGGAAGGGTAGACTTGTCAAGTCCCATTTTTAATTAATTTAATTTCATGGAGAAATCACTCAATTCAAATAAGATTATTTATTCCTTGTAAGGCCTTTATGGCTGACCTTGTCATGTAACAAGTGTAATTTTTAAATTTTGGGCCCAAACACCCATTTAGGATTAGGATGATGGTTTTGAAGAGTTATTTTGATTTGTTTTCCCTCTAGAATGAGGCATGTGATTTTGGGCGCCCAAGTTTGGGTTGCAACATATAAAACTTGTAACATTTCCATTTGGGAAATCATCTCATCTTATGCTAATTTATTTGTGGAAGTACTTTGTGTTTAGGTTACTTTTGTTAGGAGATTAAAATTAGTGGACACAAACCCATTGGTTGCAAGCATTAGAGGACACAACCCATTTGGTACATGAGGGTGATCTCATTCAAAGGTTACAACAGAGCTTCAAGGTTTTTCCAATTTATTGTAGGGTTGTTGCTATCCCATGATATTGTAATGACTATTATAATATTAAGTTGCAAGCATTTAAGGGTCATTTGGTACATTTTTGATGTTGACTAATTGCTAGTTTGCGTTGTAATTTTTCTAAGTTGTGTGAAATTTGTGAAGTTTGATTGATGCAAGTTTATATCAAACTAGTTACGCAAATATTGGTGAAATTGATGAAATTTGTGGATATTTTAGTTTATGTTGGAGATAATTATATATATGTTGAGTATCATAATCTATATTAGATATTACTATGGTTCATTAATCTATTTAAATTAGTAAGATATTTCATAGGGATATTACAATTATATCTTTAACAGTGCTTACATGTTTTATCATGGTCATATATTTTTGTACTTACCTCCATGCCCTTGCACCCTTTGTATGCAATCAATTAGAGGGGGCACACATTTATGTTTTGTAATGGTAGGCAAATAATCATTTCCATGTTGAGGGAAGCTTTATCAACCTTTATGCGTTGTCAAAATATTTTGCTTAATCAAAGTCCTATCATTTTTATACTTAGTTTGAGCTTTGCCACCTTTTCCTTATAATCTCCCACACTTCTTTTAAAGTAATTTATAATTAGTGCTTATTTTAAATATGCAATAAATGTTACTCATTACATGCCTTCTATATTTTGTAGGTTTCTAGTGGAATGTTTATTATGGTGAGAGTATAAGAATCATCACTGATATTTCTCTTTTGAATATTTAAAAACATTAAATTTTCTTATTGATTGTTCATTTACTTTGATACAATCCTCAAAGTGATTCATGTGCACATGAAAGTGGTGGGAACACAATGGTGATACTTGAATACTCATGCATTTTTCCTTTATGTTTTGGGCCCACTTCAATTAGAGTCTCCTTTATGTAATAACCTATAAGTGACATATTCTTGTGCAAATTTTGGTTCGTCACTAAAAGGATAAATCCTACCCTACCCCCCAACATTACTTATCCTTAGGAATTGGTTCTCATCCCTAGATCTTTATTCACCACCTTGAATCAAATTCATGGGTGTGGAATTGAAATAGGTCATATTTGTAGTTGTTGATCTAAACCTTGAACTTTTAAAATTCAAAATTGAAATTCAAACCTCATTGACATTTTTACTCCCTCTTTGAGCTAGCTTAGCACATGTTTTTGTGAACTTGTATGCTATGAAATATATGGAAGGACATGCCCTAATGCATTTACACATCAAAGAAAAATCAATTAAAAATGATTAAAGATAATAATCATAACACATTCATGGTATGTCTATAGTAACATTATTTAAGGAAACATAAATTGAAAAACTTTAATACTCTAATATCTTGATGAATCGATTTTTAACATCTTAAGAACATATGCCTCTATCAAAATTTTGAAACTAAATATCATATTTAATTTATTTAAATTCCATAAATTTAATTCTACATTTAAAATTTGTGTCCCATCTCTAAAATCCTAAACTTGATCATTTAATTACTTATCCAAATTTATTTATGTAAAGTTGAATTTATACTCTCGCAAGAGAAACTATACTTCATAATGTGGGTGAAGGGTATTCTCCATACAAAAATGTACATATACCCATCAAACATACATGCATGCTTATCTTGTCACTTAGATTAATGCTTAGAATAATTTTGAAGTGTGTATGATGCACATCCATGACATATAGTAACTAATCATATTGCATACATAATATTACTTCCAACTACAATGACTCATATTTAGTTGGAAGTAAATAATATTTTGATTTTTTAAAACTAACCATACAAAACATACCTATACACATCAAATATACATACATGCTTATCTTGTCACTTAGATAAATACTTAGAATATTTTTTAAGTGTGTACTATGCAAGTCCATGACATGTATTAACTAATTATATTGCATAAATCACATTACAAGTCCAATTGCAATAACTCATATTTAGTTGGAAGTAAATAATATTTTGATTTTTTTAAACTAACCATACAAAACATACCTATATCCATCAAATACACATACTTGTATTTATCTTGTCACTTAGATAAATACAAGTCGATGACATGTATTCACTAATTATATTGCATAGACAATGATACGTTCAACTACAATGACTCATATTTAGTTGGAAATAAATATTATTTTGCTTTTTTAAAACTAACCATACTTACAAATCCATGACATGTATTAACTAATTATATTGTATAGACAACGATATTTCCAACTACAATGACTCATGTTTAGTTGAAAGTAAACAATATTTTGACTTTGTAAAACTAACCATACAAAAGGTACCTATACCCATGAAATATAAATACCTGCTCATCTTGTCACTTAGATAAATACTTTAAATATTTTAGAAGTGCGTCTTATGCAAATCCATGACATGTCTTAACTAATTATATTGCATAGACAATGATGCCTTCAACTACAATGACTCATATTTAATTGGAAATAAATAATATTTCGTTTTTTATCAACTAACCATATAGACAAATCCATGACATGTATTAGCTAATTATATTGCATAGACAACAACATTTCCAACTACAATGATTCATGTTTAGTTGAAAGTAAACAATATTTTGACTTTTTAAAACTAACCATACAAAACATACCTATACCCATCAAATATACATACATGATGTGTGCTATACAAATCCATGACATGTATTAACCAATTATATTGTGTAGACAAGAATATTTCCAATTACAATGGCTCATATTTAATTGGAAATAAATAATATTTTTATTTTTATGAACTAACTATATAGACAAATCTATGACATGTATTAACTAATTATATTATATAGACAATGATATTTCCAACTACAATGACTCATGTTTAGTTGGAAGTAAACAATATTTTGATTATTTAAACCAACCATACATACTATAATTACCTATGACCTATAAAGACACTACATATATATTTAATAGACATAAATACATTTTGTAATTATTCCAACTACAATGACTCATGTTTAATTGAAATAAATAATATTTTGACTTTTTAAACTAACCATACATACTATAATTACCTATGACCTATAACTACATTACATGTATATTCTATAACGACATTATATATATTTAATAGACATAAATACATTTTATACAGAGGTTCGTTGAAATTAGTTTTAGTGCCTTACCCCCACAGTCCCACTAGGAAGCTTGTATTGGTCCTGGTTACTGTGGGAGCTGCTCCATTGGGAATTTGTGACATCAATTTTGACCTCTTGTGGTTGTGGGTATGCCAGAAACAAACATAAATACAATTAGTGTGCCGCCGACCACGGCAGTCAACATGATTGGACGCAAGCAGAAAGACCCATTCCAATCAGATAGTAAGAGCAAAAAACCAGTGGACCCACATTCTTGTTTCTTTGAATTCAATGGCCATTTGGGGGGGCCCGAATCTCACCCCTTTTCTATGACTGCCGCAAATCCCTCCATTCCCTAACCCTTCTTCATCTAGGGGATTTCGTGGGACTGGGGGTGACCTGGACGACCCGGGGGGACGACCCTGGGGACGACCCGAGAACCCATCACCCGACCCAAGAACCTATGACCCGGCAGTCTACAGAATGTCTTATAGATGACACGTCGCCCGGCGGTCGGGAAAGCCCGGAAGGCAAAGCGCCTGCTGACCTGCGGCGGCCCTGCACCTCCCTTTGTCGTTTTCTGTCTCTCCCCCAACTTCCAACACACTTAATTTAATTCGGACGCCAACACATTCTAAATAGCTTTGCCTTGCTTTACGCTCTCTCTCCTTCTGACCCAAATCTATGCTGTATCTTGCTCTTCTCTCTCTACTTATGAGAGAGCGGACCCCAAAGCGCTCTGAAATCCAGCGGGGAAATCACTTCCGGTGTTGAATTTTTTTTAATGCCCCACCGCCGTGCCCAACGCTGCTAATTTTTTAATGCCTCGCCGCTGTGCTGATCTCTGCAGTTCGGATCTGTAAGCTGGAGCCTGGAGTGGGGCGGTTCGACATTGCTTAGCCTCAGGTTGGTAAGGGCTTGCTTTTCCATGTTAATTTAACAGTAAACGATGCATCTCCTGCATGAAATGTTTCACGGGCTGGAAAGATTTTAGCAGTTGTGAAATGGTTGCTGGTTACAAAATGGCAACTTGCCGAACAGGGTCTGGTATTTTGGGTGTTGGGTGTTGTGTGTTGCTCTTAAGAGTATCTTGAATGATAATATCAATGGGTAATGTGGTGCTTGCGTTTTGCCAAACTTTTCCCTGAATCTTGTTATTAATATATACATATCTGAACTCTCAAAATAGGTTCTTTTAAACATACCCGATCTCTTGCTAAACAGAACTGCAACTATTTCTGGATCCTTATCTGTGTTGTAGTATATGCATTCCGGAAATATCTTAGGAAGTTTTCCCTGACTTTTTCAAGGTCAAAACTTCCACTCTCTCTCCAATTGAGCTCATGAGTACATTTTCTTTATTTACCATTGGAAAACAAACTGGAAAAGCCTCCAGAATCGCTTGCAAATGTTCTGTTTTAACTGTTTGTATCTTCACTTGGAACTCTTATGTGGGTAGGGAGATCTGGAAAAGATTGCTAACTTTGCTTATTTATAAAAATAATTGTAACTTGACACCGAAGAATTCTGGTCACAAAACAAATCGTTCAAATTAGGCAAGTTCCACCTAGTCATCATTATGTTGCTGCGCAAGGTTCTCCAACAACTATACAAGATGGGAAAAGATCATGATGGCACTGCGAGTAGATAAATGGAGGAGGGGCAAAGGGGCAGTTTCATGCTTCCATTCTCCAGCATGGCCAATCTTTGACAGATTGGTTGCATAATGCCATGGGAACGCACAGAGATTGGACATCCTGTTTCCGAAAGAAGTGTAATCTTCCTATAAACCTAGACACATTGATTATTAAAGAGCTCCAGCTTCATTCGCTAAATTGCACACTGTAACTGACAATCTGTGAATGAGAAATCGCTTATTTCTATTCAGTAGTAGTGCTAAAAATGAATATTTTTGTGTTCATGACTAGGTGCGCATTATAGCCGCGCATGTATAAATAGGGTGCATTGAAATTGGAATTTTGAAGTTGGGAAAAAGATGCTTCTTAGTAAAAGTTACTAGGAAACAGCAATAGCACATCTAAAATGGGTTCTTCCAGCTCTGCAAGCAGTTTTGACTTCACCTTTCTACAAGAGAAATGAAATATAGAGCAGAGAAATGTAGATCCAACTTATTGGTTTAGGGAAATGCTATTTAGGTACTTGTTTCGCTATGTGAATCAGAAGAATGAATTAAGGCAGGCAATTATTTGTGATTATATTCATTTTGTTCGTTTCTTGAGGAATTGTGATGTCTTGTTCTAGACATTGATAATGGAATACATGACTATGGCTGTTGATAAAGTTTGCACCTTCCTTAATTGCTGATTTTTTAAAGGAAGAAGTTTAGCTTAGGACTTTGGTTGAGATCTTCAAAAAGAATGATCCTTTTAGTTAACTATTCATTTAGCATGTTTATTTGTTCGAGGATTTCTACTGTACATGTAGTGTTAATTGATGACCAGACTCCACTATCATGAACAATATATCTTAGATCCTTTTTCAAGGCCTAACATTGACTGTGTTGATCATCAATTCGACTTTTTTCAAGTGCAAATGTTGAGTCTGCATGTGGCTAGCCAGCTAGGTACTGAGCCAGATGGTTGTCAAATAATAAATAGGTAATGAAAATTGGCCAATTTTATTGTTGTTTTGGTATTTAATCAGACATTTTCCATATGAGAAGGATTGTTTCGTGCAATGCTGTAATGATTCTTTGGTTTTTGGCTTTCTTTTAATGCTCTCATATATTACTAATGTCTTGGGTATGACACTCTGTACCTCTGTAAAAATTTCTGAGGCACTGCACTTTATCAAATGTGGCATGTTTAAACTATTATTAAAATGATTAATCTCTTTCAGGTTTCTGCTATATTTCCACTCTAGGCAGGGTCCTTTTCCATGCATCAACATATCATTTATTGAATGACATTAATTTATGAAGATCTAAAGGCATATTTTGCACGATTAGGAAATAAATATCTAGTTGAGGTCTTCTGTGTAGGATAAAAATGCTTCGAAGTTTTAATAGCAGTAGAAAATGTAAAATATAGTCATTATAGTCACTTTCAGGTTTATGCTATATTTCCACTCTAGGCAGGGCCCTTTTCCATATATCAACATATCATTTATTGAATGGCATTATTTTATGAAGATCTAAAGGCATATTTGGCATGATTAGGCAAGATATCTGGTTAAGGTCTTCTGTGTATGAAAAAAATACTTTGAAGGTTTAATAGCAGTAGAAAATGTAAAATATGGTCAAGCTTAGTTCAATAGACCAATAGATTTGGAAGGTTATAGGGAAAGATGCAAATATCGCACTCTAAACTCAACAGGTTTACCTTAAAATTTTCTGTTATTTAATTATGCATCATTTAAGCTTGGGGCATATTTGACAGTTCAATTATCTTTTTAAGGTTGCAACTTGGTTGGTTTGATCTTAAGTCATTTCATTTGCATGGTGTTTGAAAAATCAAGTGAGTTTAGACCACTATGCTTACTATTTGATGGGTATGACCATAATGGAAACGAGTATTCATAAGATGCAGTGCAAGGAAAATGCCTAAATCATACAGTGTGCGCTTAGTAGACAGGCAAGTGAAATGAGATACTGTTCATCCATTTGACAAACAAGTTGCATGATAATTATGTAGTTTTGTTTCAAGGGATTTGTAGAATGCTTGAGGTTGAATGATTTGTTGTTTGATGTTTATTCTTTCTATAATACTCCTTGCATTTCTTTCTGCAGGCAGCTTGATTATCTAGTATTTAATTCAAACTGGTACATACTGCTATGCGGTCTTGATAGAAGGCGCTTTCTCAGAAGTCATCTTCATTCAAATTGGGTGGACATGAAAGAGTCAAGCATGGGACAATAGTTTGTGCACATACATAAGATGGCTAGCTCTGACATTGAGATGGCACATGATTGCAATCAGAGCATGGCAGTGACAGATTCAGGGAGAGAGAAGAGCACAGATTCAGTTGTACCTATAAGTGGGAGTCTTAGTACAAGCAGTATTATTGATGTGGGTTTCAAGAGCAGCCTAAGCAGCACCATTACTGGTTCTAGTAGTGTTAAAAGCAGCTTTAGCGGTAAAGTGAGTGATGGCATGGGTAAGGCAGCTTTTGAGTATAAATCTGCTGACTGTTTAAAGAATGAGAGGATTGAATGTAGTGAAAGTGGGAAGAGTAGTATGAGCTTGGCCAGCAGCAGTATGAGTGACGGCACTGAGAGCATCTGTAGTAGTTTTAGCACTCTCCTTAACAAACCACACAAAGCTAATGATCCACGGTGGGAAGCTATTCAGTCTATTAAAGCTAGAGATGGTGAATTGGGTTTAAGTCATTTCAGACTTCTTAAGCGCTTGGGATGTGGTGATATTGGAAATGTATACTTAGCAGAGTTAAGGGGAACCAAATGCTTTTTTGCAATGAAAGTAATGGATAAAGGATCACTGGAAAGCAGGAAGAAATTGCTTAGAGCACAGACAGAGAGGGAGATTCTATCTTGTTTGGACCACCCTTTCTTACCAACTCTGTATACACATTTTGAGACAGAAAAATTCTCATGCTTGGTTATGGAGTTTTGCAGCGGAGGAGATCTCCATACACTTCGTCAGCGACAACCCGGCAAGCACTTTTCTGAATCTGCTGCACGGTAAGTCCTGAGACTTAGAGTTGCATATGGAGATTAATTCTGGCTTTAATTTTTTTTCCAGACAAATCATTGTGTTCCTTATATGGTTTCTCAATGTGACAATAGTGACCTTTTATGCTGGGCTCTGAATGTCCTTGGAGAAGAGTTCTATGTTTCAGAATCTTTCTAATGGTCTAGTTGTTCCTAGTTTAATGAGTAAAGGCTTATTCTAAGAATATTTGAATTCCAAAGGTACATTATTTTAGTAGATACTAATTCAAAAAGTCCTACACAAAATTCGCTGCCAGATGCTTGTGACAGGTTTTGGAGTTTAAAGGTTATTTTCGCTGTTCTTTTTCTTTCTTTGGTGAGTTGTTTTATACACCCCTTTCATTGATGCTTTGTTGGCTAGGTTTTGTGCCTCTTAGCTTATTTTAGTCATTCATGAGCATTAATACTAATCCTATTTCTTTTACACACCAGAGTGCAAATTTCAGTGTTGCCCTTTCATCGATGCTTTGCTGGCTAGGTTTTGTGCCTCTTAGCTTATTTTAATCATTCATGAGCATTAATACCAATCCTATTTCTTACACACCGGAGTGCAAATTTCAGTGTTGCTCTTTGGTTAATGCTCAAAGTAAAAGGTGTAGCTTTTTATCACCTAGCAATCCACATATTCAAGCACCCATTTATATGCATGAAAGATGGACCACAGTATGTAATATGATAAGCCCAAAAACAAAATTTATATTTTCAATATTATGTAATCAGTTTTACTGTTAATGATATACCTTTAATGGTGGGCAATTCCTACCCATATACCTTTCCTGTTTTACTGATTTTGTAATTACATTTCTGGGTATAAGTGCCTACTTACTACATTGAGTGTATTGCTTTTATCTTTTTCTACTTTTTCTGTGGAGCTCAGCCTTTTATTCGGCATTACATGCCTTGCAGTATTGATCAAAATTTTCCCCGTCTGTGGTTATGAAATCATGTGTTTGTATGCTAGTAGTTGGCAAGGATATCCAAACATTGAAAATGTGTGAGCTTTTCATTAACAAAATACTTTTGCTCTTCTTTCTTGCAGGTTTTATGCATCAGAAGTCCTGCTTGCCTTGGAGTATTTGCACATGTTGGGAATTGTCTATAGAGACTTGAAACCTGAAAATGTTCTGGTGAGAGAGGATGGGCATATCATGCTTCTAGACTTTGATTTATCATTAAGGTGTTTTGTGAGTCCTACACTTGTTAAGTCGGCATCTTCAAATGTTGATCCTTCAAGGAGGACCCCTGTATACTGCGTTCAGCCTGCCTGTATGGAGCCTGCATGTGTGACCCCAGTTTGTGCACGGCCACCTTGCATTCAGCCTTCTTGTTTTCTGCCTCGTTTCTTACCTCAAATATCCAAGAAAACGCGAAAGCTAAAGACTGAGATTGCAAATCAAGCAACATTTCTTCCGGAGCTGCTTGCAGAGCCAACAAGTGCTCGCTCCATGTCATTTGTGGGCACCCATGAATATCTGGCTCCAGAAATAATTAAAGGAGAGGGCCATGGGAGTGCTGTGGACTGGTGGACGTTTGGGATATTTCTATACGAGCTGCTTCATGGGAAGACTCCATTCAAGGGTGCAGGCAATCGGGTGACATTAATTAATGTTGTTGGTCAGCCATTAAGGTTCCCTGAAAACCCAACTGTTAGTTTTGCAGCCAAAGACTTGATTAGGGGGCTGCTTGTGAAAGACCCACAACATAGGCTAGCCTTCAAAAGAGGGGCATCTGAAATCAAACTACATCATTTCTTTGAAGGTACAAACTGGGCTCTCATTCGCAGCACACCCCCTCCTGAAATTCCAAAACCAGTAGACCTGAGCTTCTCAATGAACAAAACTACCTCCTCGGCGACCACTACAGAGAAGAAAGCCGAAGATTCTGATGCAAATTCTTCTGGATCATATGTTGAATTTGATTTTTTCTAGGTTGCAGGGTAGGATTTGAACCTCTATTGTTTATTCTATGTATTTGAGTAG
>VDFB02000007.1:221323361-221481897 GCA_007258455.2 Sequoia sempervirens
GAATCTAAACCTAACCTAAAATACTCATTCCTCCAAGCCACAAAGTTTACAATAGGAGGAATGAGTCAATTTTCCATTAAGAACTTCAAAACCCCTAACTCTGTAAATTCAGACCGTCCTCTGAGATTTGGCAATAAAATGAATTTTATTCAATGAAATCCCTCCTAAATGGATTCAAATGAAATATATAACAGTCCTCCACAAGTATCTAACAATTTTGAAGCAAAATGTAGCAGTACGGGTCCGTACAGGCCTAAAAATGACAAGAAATCACAAAAAATTGATGAAAACAAGGGAAATTCTTATTGTTATTCCTTCAAAATCCTCCAACCAACCTTTACATCAATGGAATTCACTTATTTAAACATTTCCCACCAAGGATAAACTAAATCAACAACTTCCAACTAACTTTCAAACTCCCCATGACCGTTGGGGTTCAAAAATTACACTTTTCTTTGCATTTTGTTGACATCATTTAGCATTTTTTGCATTATTTGCAAATTGACTCTCCTATTCACCTAAAACATTAAGAATGGTCTATTTAGACCTTATTCATCCTAAGAACATGACCTCACACAAGAAAATTACATTTCACCCTCCTTGACAACTTTTTTCAAGAGTGACAACTTCTTGACATGACTTACAATTTTTACAATATAGACCCAAAAGACACCAAAGTTTGCCCATTACATTAAAATGGTCTCATTAGACCTTATTTAAACTCATACATTCAAAGCTACCTAGACCCAAACAACCTAGACTCAACTCTTCATGAGACAACTAGAGCAAAATCATTGAAATGGATTGGTGCTCCTGCACCATACACACCGCCTAAAAAGGTTTCCATGTCTCTTGGAAACTTATCTTCAAATGTTCCACCTCTAAAAGCTTCACCTCTTTGACCTGCAAAAGCTACCTTGACTGGTAAATTCAGAAAACTTGCTTTATGCTTACCATTCTTGATCCTATGGTCAACTTGATAATGCTTCCCTTGTTTTGTTAAACATCCTCTGACCTCTTTTCCATTTGTGACTGATATAGGACCTGCATCAACTGCCATCTGCCTTGTCCATAAAGCATACCTATCTTCATGACCCTACCCTAGCTTTTCTACTTGTCTCACTCCATCCTTGTCTTTGAATTTATGCATCAAATTCACTATCCTCAAATCCTTTCCATTGTTAGACCTATATACCATTGTATTTTCAGTCTTAGGAGCCTTTTTCTCAACAAGGCTTGACTGTCCATCAACTTTTGCAACCACTATAGGACACAACACTGCTCCGATTAGAATTTTATCATCTTCTCTCAACCCATCTTGCTTCATCATCAATAATTCATCCTTGACCTTCTCTAGGTCAGTCTCCATCTTCTTCTTCTCATTGTTTTTCCCTTCCAACTGTGCATCACCCTTCAATATCTTTGTCCTATCTTCTGCAACTTTTTTCATGGTTTCCAACTGGTCATTCTTGACTTCCTGAATCTTCACATACTCCTTTCTACCCATCATGATTACCTTTTCTACCTTTTTCTACTCCTTGACTTCCTCTTGCAATGGAAGAAAAGTAAATGACTTCCCATCATGTTCAATATGATATGTATTAGCCCTTCCATCATACATAACATGTTTATCAAATTTCCATGGCCTTCCAAGCAACAAATGGCAACATTGCATTGGTAGAACATCACAAAGAACCCTATCTTTGTACCCTCCAATCTAAAACTCAACTAAAGCCTTCTCATTGACTAAAAGTGACTGATCATCATTTAACCATGACACCTTATACGGTGTTTCATGAGGAATTTTCACCAAATTCAACTTATCTACCATTTCTCTTGATACTATATTATCAGTGGAACCAGAATCTATCACAACCTTGCATACTTTACCTTTTCTCTTGCATGTGGTCTTCAATAGATTTCTCCTTTGCAATGGTTCCTTCTCTTTGGAGTCCTTCAAAAGTTGTCTTTGCAGCATCAAAGCTTCACCAACTTCAGGTGTAGCAACAAGGCTTGATGAATTGACACTTTCCTCTTCATCTTCTTGCACAATTTGAACCCTCTTTTCACCTCTTCTTTCACTCCCACTTACAGTAGTAGCACCAAACTTTTTAGGACACTTAAAGGATGGATGACCAAACTCACCACAGTTATAACAACTTCTTGAAAACACATTAGAACCTCTTCCTTGATCTGCATATCTGCCCCTAAAACTTGTTCTTCCATCTCTCCATTCACCTCTAGATTCAACCACTTGTTCTTTACCTTTAGCAGGATCTTCTTGATCTTGATTGGACTGTTTTGGTGTAGAAAAGGTTCCTTTTCCTCTAGATGTATTGCCTCTTCCTCTTGTTGTCTTCTCTTGTCTCCTCTTCACCTTTTCCTTTTCCCTTATAGCCATTTGAAAACATTCTTCTACTATTTTGGTGTCATCAAACTTATTTCATCTTGGATATTATACCTCGGTCCATTAAGATATCTTGCTACTCTTTCTTCCTCATCTTCCTCATGTTTTGTCCTTATACTTAACCTATAGAACTCCTCAATGTATGCTTGCACATCTAGATCCTTTTGCCTAAGATTTTGAATTTTTTTAAGCAATTGAACATTGTAATCATTAGGAAGGAACTTACCTTTGAGTTTTATCTTCATTCTCTCCCAAGAAGTGATCTTGGTCTTCCCCTTTTTCTTCCTTTCCTCTTGCACAAAGTTCCACCACAACAAAGCATGTCTCTTCAACTTGGTCTTAGCCTTCTTCACCTTGTGATCTTCATCTACCTCTTCACTTTCAAAGTAATTCTCCATGGCTCCTATCCAGTCCAAGAGCTCTTCACCATCTAGTTTACCTCCATACATAGGCAAGTCCATCTTTCCATGTCCATCACCTTTCACAGCCTTCAAAAGCTTTAGCATCCTCACATCCTCTAGATCCAACTCTTCCTCTTCACTAGAAGTTTCTTCCTCTTCAGAATCACTTTCATCCATGTCAACCCCAGCTTTAGAATTCAATGCAGCCATCTCATTTTTCAAGGATTCTAATTCTCTAGCCTGCTACTCAATATTCCTAACAACAGTGCTTCCTTTAGGAGGTATCTTGACTCCTCCAATTTCCCTTCTTTTCCTTACTCAATCTTTCAACCTTCTTTGCAAACTTCAACCTATCACCTTCAAATATCTACTAACTGTTCTCTGATACCATTTGATATCAATTAAGGTGGCAAAAAACTCACTTTCACAAACACAAGAGATTCCAAACCTCTTTTCTTCCCACAAAACTCAATATAGGCTTATTTTCAACTTTCCACCTAGCCACTCTTGTAGGACTGCAGACCTCTTTTCTCCAACAAGTAACTCTTAGAATTCCTTAACAACCTCTACAGTAAACCACCATTTTAGGCACCCATTTAAGCCTTCTTCAACATACATCAAACCCACATAGGACTCCTTTGGAATAACCTTCACAAAACAAGCAAACTACGCTACTCCACATGGCCAAATAGGCCTAATTTCCAAAGCAACCACCTTTGAAAGATCTCACAAAGCCCAAAAATAAATGGGGAAGCACTCACTAGCCTACAAAACCACCAATTTCACTATTTATTTGCAAAGACTCACCTTCCCTAACACCTAATCAAGAAACCCTTGTTTTTGGCTATTCTTATGAGGGTTTATTGAAAAACTATATCACAGACCTTACCAGACCTTGGCACCAATTCAAAAACCCTTATTTGAGCCTGCACATGCTTAAAATTTCAAGAAATATCACTGCCCCCAAATATTTCATCAAACCCTAGTCATAAACCACCATTTTCATGCTCTTTCCCACTCAAACTCATCAAGGACAACTCAAACTCCACTAAACCTTTCTCCCTTCACAAAACCTTCATCCTAGCATCTAAACCTAACCTACAAGACTCATTCCTCCAAGCCACAGAGTTTACAATAGGAGGAATGATTCAATTTTCCATTAAGAACTTCAAAACCCCTAACTCTGCAAATTCAAACCATCCTCTGAGATTTGGCAATAAAATGAGTTTTATTCAATGAAATTCCTTCTAAATGGATTCAAATGAAAGATATAACAGTCCTCCATAAGTATCTAACAATTTTGAAGGAAAATGTAGCAGTACAGGTCCATACAAACCTAGAAATGACAAGAAATCACACAAAATTGATGAAAACAGGGGAAATTCTTATTGTTATTCCTTCAAAATCCTCCAACCAACCTTACATCGATTGAATTCACTTATTTAAACATTTCCCAACAAGGATAAACCAATTCAACAACTTTCAACTAACTTTCAAACTCCCCATGACCGTTGGGGTTCAAAAATTACACTTTTCTTTGCATTTTGTTGACAACATTTAGCATTTTTTGCATTATTTGCAAATTGACTCTCCTATTCACCTAAAACATTAAGAATGGTCTATTTAGACCTTATTCATCCTAAGAACATGACCTCACACAATAAAATTAAATTTCACCCTCCTTGACAACTTTTGTCAAGATTGACAACTTCTTGACATGACTTACAACTTTTGCAATATAGACCCAAAAGACACCAAATTTTTCCCATTACATTTAAATGGTCTAATTAGACCTTATTTAAACTTAGACATTCAAAGCTACCTAGACCCAAAAAACCTAGGCTCAACTCTTCATGAGACAACTAGAGCAAAATCATTGAAATGGATTGGTGCTCCTGCACCAAATAGGGGGTTGGGGACAAATTATCACCTTGCCTATCTCACACAACCTATCCAAAAAATAAATGACCCAATAAACACAAGAAAAAAAACCCTCCATGCAACCCTTATATATAATAAAAATTGAATCCAAAAAGTTGTTTGACCCTTGGATGCATACAACACAATTGTGCAAGCTCAAGCCAAGCTGCAATGATGTATTTCCTTCTAACACAAGTGTTCGATAACTCCCTGTAGTCATGCACCTCACATGAAGGTGAAAATAATCGAAACATACAAATTGATGGAATTGAGGTTTTATAACTTATTAACATATTTTTGGTAACCATCCCTTGGTTATCCCCGCCATCCCAAAAATCTAGAAATTTTTTAGCTCTCCCCTATCTACCCCCTGCCTTTCCCAAAATATAGGAATTTATTGGCATCATCGCATCCCCACTTCCCTACATCCCATCTCAATGAATCCAAAAAGTTGTTTGACCCTTGGATGCGTACAACACAACTGTGCAAGCTTGAGCCAAGCTGCAGCGATGTATCTCCTTTTAACACTTGTTTGATAACTCCCTACAGTCATACACCTCACATGAAGGTGAAAATAATCAAAACATATAAATTGATGGAAGTGAGGTTTTATAACTTATTAATAGTTTCTATGCATATTTTTGGTAACCATCCCTTGGTTATCCCTGTCATCCCAAAAATCTAGAAACTTTTTAGCTCTCCCCTATCTATCCCCTGCCTTTCCCAAAGTACAGGAATTCATTGGCATCATCACATCCCCACTTCCTTACATCCCATCTCGGTGAAACTGGGATAAACACTAAAAAATGGAAATTCATGCTTCAAAAAAAAATGTAGCAAAGGTATATTGGATAGATTTCCTTTCTTAGAGGTAGCCTTTTTCTAGGTAGCTACGAGAGATGTGTATCTTGATTCTCTTCCATCAAATTCAATCAATGAGTTGAATAAGACATTTACCCAATTTTAAATCGTTAATCATGTTTCCTAGAATTTGATCTTGGAACTCCCAAAAAAAAAGTGATGCTTTATCACTTGATCTCGTCCCAGGAGACTACAACATTTCCAATAAACATTAGCCTTTATGTTTCATTTATTAGTCACTTTAAAGATATTGTCTTTCTGGTTCATTTTTTTAATCAACATTTCAAATCTATATCATACCTTAAACTCAATAAACAATACTCCATTCCCATTTATTGTTTCAAAAAACTGAATTTCACAAACGCTAAAATCCTAAATCATCTAATACATTGACATAAACGACTCCTTTTAGCTAAATGTTTGCTCCTATAACTCCTCTCAGCTTTTATGGGAACTAGTTTAACATTTTATCTCTTAAATATAAAGATCTACAAACTAATATATAGTTTGACCACTTGAAATGAAATAGCACAGATCCTCATATTGATTGCTAGTAAAGAATGGGGATAAGATCTTATTGAACTTACTGAACAAGCAGTCTGTGTATAACTAAGCCGATTTAGCTAAAACCCCACCAAACTGGGCAAAAAATCAACCAAACTGGACAAAAAATAGCTCGATGGAAAGTTTAAAATGAGCGTACCTAAAACCTCACCCAAACTCTTGTTAAACAGGCATTCCAGGACTTGTAATATTGGTACAAAAGAGGGCTCCTAAACTTATCAAACATTTATTTATCAGCAACTTCATCAAAACTCGTGATTAACCACATTTCCCAAACATACTACAATACGAAAACCACCTCATAGAGAAGCAATTAATTTAAGAATTCTTAAGCCTTAATCTGGGTACCCTTTTAAGAGGCCTCCCACAGTTACAATAGCAGTAAGGTTACTACACTTAAAATCTGTCCCAAAAATATGGCATTTGTTCCTATTATGAACAAGCCCAAATTAAAACCACGTGCATAGAAAAGAAAACCCCAATATTTATATACTACATAATTTTAGCTATGAGAAGGACTAATCCAAGGTTTAATGCAGTCACAACACCTTACAAATGTAGCAAGATATCTATTAGTTTCTATTGTTAAGACTTAGATATGTCTAAGGGGAAGATTTATTAGTGTTTACCTCAATGTAACCCTTTTTCTCTCCGTTAAGCTCCTCCATAATGAGTGTGACATATTCCTCAGCTTGCTCTTGCAAGATTAACAACTTATTTGATGACGCACTTAGCAAAATAGCTTGCCATATCCAAAACCAAATGAAACTAACTTGAGAACTGATTAAATCTTATGGATTGATTCATTACAAATTACAAAAAGGCAGAAGAAAACGTATGCACTTTACATGTAAGCCCATGATGGTTGTGGTTAACATGGGGTGTCATTATTGTTATTACCTCAAGGACTTCTTTCTCTGCTATTCTTCCATCTGCATCCTTGTCACAGCTGCAAAAGAGAAGACTATTGATGATTACAAACTGTACCACTAATTTTGGATTGACAACATGAGCAGTAATTTGAATTTTATATAAATTATATAAACATAAGAATATAGGTCAAAGAAGATTTGCATGCGAGAATGAAAGCTTCTATCTGTTATCTGCAACCAATAAATCCTTAGCTCCTCCATTGTTATCCGTTCAACTGTATGATCACCTCTTCTACGTGCAAGTGCTTTGAGAAGCTCCCGGCCTTCAAACTTTGCAGAATCCTCCATCGCTGAGAATTACAACATCATAACAAAAAAACCAAAAAATATATGAGAATTACATCAAATAATAGGAGATCATGAAGAAAGAAAATATATTAAAGTCTAAGTAATCAAATAGGTAATTGGAAATGTAAAAGTAGAGCTAGATTGGAATAGATAAAAGATACATCTATAGGCTTGCAATGAGCAATAAAACAAAAAAATAAATTTGTTGAGATCAACATTGGAGAACATGGGAGAATAGCAGGCTACAAGATTTCAATTCAATATTAATCATTCAACAGTCAAGTCATAAGCATCATTCCAACCACCACTAAGAGGAGTTCTCCAAGACAGATTCTAAGAATTTCCCAGGCTTGAGCAAAGGGGATCAAAGAAAGAAACATATCTAACTGTTATGGTTCTACTTCTAAGCATCCTAAGAATCGCTCTTCATCAAAAATTGTCAAGTTGATCTTTTTATGTTCTTATAGAAAAAAAAAAAGCTACAAGAGCTTCCAACATTACCTATAATACAAAACCACCTCATAGAGAAGTTGTTAATTTAACCATTCTGCCCAAACACACTACAATACAAGACCACCTCATAGAGAAGCCGTTAATTTAAGAAATCTCAGAGCCTTAATCTGGGTACCCTTTTAAGAGGCCTCCCACAGTTACAGTAGCAGTAAGGTTACTAAACTTAAAATCTGTACCAAAAATATGGCATTTGTTCCTATTATGAACAAGCTCAAATTAAAGCTAGGTGCATAGAAAAGAAAACCAAAAAAACACCCAAAATAAAACTAACTACATAGAAATGTGGGTGGATGGGTGGGTCCCTCCACAGCCTCTCTCTCGACACCTAATCTGAGGGTGTGTGAGTTGGCTTGAGACGGAGGGAGTGGAGGCTAAGGTGACACTTCCATGTCATCTCTTGGACATCCGTATCCCATAGTAGGGAATGTTGGTCTCTTAATGAGATCGGCCAGTTTTATGCGGGGATTTAATGTGTGTCTGAACGGAGGTTTGGTTTGGCTTCAAGTCTCCCATTTGGCGACACGTAGTGCACGGCAACCGGTGACATGATTGTTGTTTGGCCGGGTGGCGGCTCTCTTATTCTGAAGTGATTACAGTTTAAGGAGTTCAAATCATATCCGTAGCCATCTTTCATTGCAAGGATGTGATGATCGTCCTTTCCTCTCGGCACTTGTGCGAAGGCCAAGCGGGCTCTCACGGGTTTATTTATGGCTCCATTAAATTCATTTCGGTGCATGGTTTTTGTATTCTGGTTTTGTTTTGCTCATGTGCAGGGTGGAGCTGGCATTATGGAAGGGTCGAAGAAATCGAAATTCACCATATATATTTCTTTGGATGGTCTAGAATGTTTCGGCGTCGACACGCCAGTCTCTCTGTTTGCCTTGGAGAGACAAATTGCCTTCAGGGAGATCACAGACCAGAGACTGAAACGTATTTTGCTAGAGGACGATCCTGTGTTGTTGGTTGCGGTAAAGATGGTTCTGGGAAAGGAACACCTGCTGAGAAGGGAATTTGCTAGAGACAATGCTCATATTTCCTCGCGTTTCCTTGCGGTGCTTTTGGATTTGGCAACCCCGAAGAAGTTGGCGCGGGAGTTGATGGAGCGTTTGTTCCGCATGGATTTACTCGGTGGTCTGGAAGATACGTTGAAGGCGGCCCTCCTAGGCAAAGGCATTCCGCGCCCGGCTGACTTGCCCCTCCTATGGAATTCGGAGGAAGCTATCAAGGTGTATCCCTTCCTCCTTGACCTCAAAGGGCCAGCTTTGTCCCGCCACAGAAAGCTTGCGGACGTGGCCGTGGAATTCTTGAAACGTAAATTGCAGCTGGTGCCGACGGAGGGAATGGATTGGGTGGAGGGCTTTGTCTGCTTTGCGGAGGTTAACGGTTTCCTGTAAAGGTTGGCTCTGGGTCTGAAATGTCTTTTAGCTATTTCTTATGTTTTCTGTCTTTTGGCATCTCTGTATTAAGCTGGTTGAGGGTCGGTATGTGACCCCTCGTCTATATCCTCAAAGTCTTTTTGGGTAGCGGTTGTTGCATGTACGGGTCTATGGAAATCCCGATTTGGGTTAGTTGGGTTATCATGTTCGACGGTGGTGATGGCTGTTTTTCCTGCGTTGCAGACGACTGTAATTCTCCTTTATTTCAATATAATCTATCTCGTGCGTATCAAAAAAAAAAACTAACTACATAGAAATAAAAATAAACCCTATAATTTCAACCATACATATAAACAATGTATATCTCACAGTGTACAAACAAACCAAATAAATACCAGTGTCGATAAATTCACAGGAGCTTTATTAGTCCTTCCCAAGAGACCAAATCCATACTTCTTCCCAATGCAATCTACAAAATCACAGTCCAAGAAACCCAGCAGGTCACAGGTTCAAATCTCAAATGTACCAAAGACAAAAGTTCCCCAAAAGAAAATCAAATAATTCAAGCTCTCACCAAGAGAAGAACAGTCATTTGCCCCATCTAAACTGGAAGAGCAGTGAGAATAAACACAAAGCACAGTAAAAATATGAAAATCAATACACAGCAACAAAACAAGCCAGTACCCAGATGGCCTTCTACATTGCGATTCATTATTCAAGACACATCACTTTGGCTTCACGAAATTTCCATTTTCACCTAGGGTTTCATAAGCTATTCTTCGATTGCATCAACTTACTTTGGTCGTCTGATTGCTCTCTTAATATGACCACGTAGATGGATGGTGCTAATAACTTCATATCGTAAATCAAAGGACAGATCTCAGTTTTGAGACACGTCAATTCACTTTAACTTGCATGGAGTGGAGTATACGTTACCTCAAGACACATGCAAACGTTACATATATTTTTATTATTACTTAAATATTTAAGTTTTACTGCCTCCACATTTGACAATGGTATAAACACACACATTTATTTATTAAATGTCACCGACAAAAAGGCTTTCTTTATTTTGTTATTAGAGCATATATGAATGGTAAAATTAAAATCAAAATGAAAAGTAAATGATGACATGCAAGCAAAGGAATAAATATAATACATCAAATTCACTATATAATGCATAAATTAAAATAATATGTTATTAATATATTTAATATCGTTAACTATATTATCAATTTATAATTTACAACTATAATATAAAGCTATACAATAGTTATTAATTAGAGTATTAATATTAGATATATTAGAAATAGCATAATTATAGGTATCAGTATTGATAATTATATTTTAAAATAAATTATATATAATGTGCTTATTATTAGACTAGTATGCCACTAACTAAGCAAGATGGACCATATACGAAAATAAATTTAATTTGCTATAATGAATTAGCATTTCGAAGACTTGGTTTTCCAAAGTAATTTTGAGTTAAGCTATTTTGTTCCCTACATTTCAAATTCACATGTTTATCTGTGCAACATTACCTTTGAATGTAAAAGCTTTTCAAAAATCGAGTTTCACAAATGCGATTGCCTCATATTGTTCAAGAATTTTATAAACAATTCGCTAAATATGTTTTTTGAAATCTATTAAATATCAGTAATCACTATTCAAAATTTCAGATATTATACTTCTAGAAGCTTTCAATACCCGATTTTTCCCTAATGTTAACAACTCAAGCATGCTTGTAAAAAAGGCTTCTCTCTTTTTTTTGTACTAATCAGTCTCTTTTCAAACATTCATAGCCCATGCAAGGGATGCTTTTATTTAATGTGTTAATAACTAACTAGGATGTATCTTCTACCAAAATAACCCTAACCTTCTATGATGAAGTAGTATTTGGAAGGCTTTGTTTTTTAGAGGAATTTTGTGTCAAGCAATGTTGGAATCTACATCTCAAATAGACATGTTGAGCTGTGCAACATAATTTGACACTGTAAGTGCTTTCGAAAAATCAAGTCTCCCCAATGCAAATGCATCATAACCTAGAAATATCTTGTAAACGCTTACCTTATTGTGCCTTATGCAATAGATATTGCATATTACTAATCACTACCAACCATTTCTAGTAATGAATTTATTTTTACCATTTTCTGACTTAAACATTAAAACATTCAATCATATATCGATTTAAATAAAATCCCTCTGTTATAGCCTCATTAATAAAAACCCTCATTGTCTACTTTCTAACTCAGTTATTTTGTGTACCATAAATACTTCAATCACTTCCTTTGTACTCCTCTCTCATTGCACAACCTCATTCTCATTTGTGCAGGTAGTAATGTTGAACAATAGAATCCACTTTCATCCACCACCATCTATAGAACCTTTTATCCCAGATGGCGCATATGATAAGGAGAAACTAAAGAAGGTTTTTAAGTTTGATTGTGAACGAGTAGAAAAAGCTATCTTCCAAGTCATTGGTGTGGATTACCTATTGGATCCATCATGTTTTTACTCCTATTCTAATGTTGCATCTGGCTTCTTATCCAATGCCACGAGTCTGTTGAGATTTCCATATATGCTATGTGTGTTATGTTGCAAATATGTCTACACCTCAGCCTTTAATGCCTTCCAACTTCAACATGCTTTAAGTCATTACGATGTCACTAAGGGCATTTTTGTTATTGGTGGCATCTTCTACAATGAGTCAATTCTCTCTCCTTGTGCTTTCAGATGTATGTACTTTGCAATCTCCAAGGGGTTGTTAAAAGATTGTGTCTTGGTTTTCAAACATGCACTCAACTGTCACGGTCAGCTTCTAGAATTGGATGTCCTAAATAAGGCAAAACACTCCTTCTATGCACTACGACTACTTCTCAAGCACTCTCCTCCAATTCCAATTGAAGGCATAGATTTCCTTACGCCGAATTATTTGTTATGTGAAGAGGTTCCTCTGATTAGTGATGAAGATAGCAATTAGTTACCCAATATTTTTCTACTTTGTACATTTACTATTTTGATGCAGACTCTTGTAAAGCTTACTTTGTTTACACAGTTGTACTAACTACCTTTTTGTTACATGTTATTGTTTATATGGACTAGCATCCTTTTTGTAAATATTTGTTGCATTCATAACCATTGTAAGATTGTACATTTTATCATCAAATATAATTGTAGCTATTTAACCTACTTATTAAAGAAAAGTATTGTTCCATTGAAAATAAAATTGAAGTTTTGTTCTCTACTTCTCAAAATATTCTTGTGACGAAAGTTCCCTTTTTTTTTGTAATTTTTATGTTGAAAATAGTAATTTAAAACCTTAATTGTATTTTAATTATCAGGTACAACCATCATATAGTTAAATTATGTCATGTTGAATTCTATTTTATAACCAAAATTACCACACTAGGCACTATATTAATAGTAAGTGACTAAAAAATTGCAGATTGTTATAATCCATAATATAAACTTAACAATAAGCAACTATATTAATGTTTTACAGTTCTTATTTATCCTAAATTGATTAATTTTTATTCAAATGCTACACTACTTAATATGTTACAATACATCTACAGGAGATCAAAGTAACAGTTTTGCTAATTGTGCATCACAACGTGGACCAAACACAAACTATCTATAGATGGTTTTTCCATACTAAAACTTTTATAAACCATATAATAGTCTACCTTAGAAGCAATGGCTACTCCTTTATATCACAATAATATGTTATTCCCATCTTTTGTTGTATTTCTCAAAATGTGTTTGTTGATATTGTTGATCATCCTAGTCAAAGATACTCCTCAATTTCTTATACTATTGATATGCAATGTAGTAGTCTTCTTCTACTTCTTTGCATAGATTATTTCCAAATCCTTTCCATCTAGAATATAAGTAGCCAACCTCCAATTCAAAACCCAATAAACTAGAGACAATTCAAAATTAAGCTTAATATGTCCGAATGAAATTCTTGAATAGAAGTAGACAATGCAAAGAAGAAATGGACACATTTCCTAGGCAGTCAAGTTCTCATGAACTTGCAAAAGCAAATCAAGTAACTGAACAAGTAAAATTGAGTCAGAAGGGATTTGAGTATTGTACAAAGAAAAAAAATATAAAGGAGTTAGGATATGCCCATGGGGTCCTTTTGTTGTAGAAATTATGGATCTTACATCTAAGAAACATCGATGGCTTGGAACATTTGATATAGTTGAAGAAGTTGCAAATGCCTATAACGAAATAACTACTAGGTCCATGAAAGGAACTAAGGAAATTACAAATTCCAACTATATCATTTCAAACCCATGCAATTTCTCTAAAGATGCTTTGTTGCCATCTTACGAAGTGGACTCCACAACCAAAGTAAATCAACTTTTGGTTCAATATTTCAATAGAACACAACATCCACCATTTGATTATATGTGCAGTAATTCAATAGATATAATGCAAAATTTTAAAGCCAAAGAAACAACAACAAATGATGTTTACTCAACTACAGGTTTATTGGATAAAGTAATTTGTAAATACTTTCCAAATTCACATTACACTAGTGTTATTGAAGGCAATCAAAAGAATGGTGGTACATCTCAAGTGTCAATTGCAAAAGTTGACAACTTGATAGACATAAATTATGATTGTCTTTACATGAACCAAATCAAGGGTATTATCCTTAACACCAAGTTTTGGTTTCAAATCCCTATTCATAGCAATTCAACTTATAATAATAGTAGGACACAATAGATTATGTCATTGGCTATTGAGATTTTGTGCTATTGTTATTGAAATGATTTCTTATTAATTAATTTCCTTTCCCACTATTTCTGTAGATGATGAAAAAACTGTTCAAAGTTTTGTAAAGCAATCTCCTATGTGGTTTGAATCTACTAGCATTTCTAGATGAACAAAGTTGATTTCAATTCAAATATTGAGCATGTCCTTCAACATCCCCACATGGATATTAAGAACATGAACAAGAACATTCACAATGGACATTGTTGTGCCACCAAGGAACTTGCTAATTCCATTGCCATAGAACAACTCCACTGTGATATTTGTTCACAAAATGCAATAAAAGTGCAAAAAATAAAGACTAAACTACAAAGTATGGAGGAAAGCATAAAATTATTGATGGAATCTGTTGCCAGAATTATGCATAAATCTGCAAACATGCTCTCCTATTTTTAGAGTCTCGATCTGTAGAGACATGTGAAAATGCATATAATTTTGAACACTTTGGAAATATGTATAATTTCACTTGAAATCACTTTCTATTTTAAATTAGAATTCAAAAACCAAAATTCAATCTAACAAAATGATTTGCTACAAAGAGTTATTCTAATTTTATTTTTGTAATTTTCTATTTTCTTGTGCTTGAAGTTTTTTGTATATGCATGTCTACAAAAGTTAGGAATGCAAATCTAATGTAAAATTTTGTTGTTCATTTTTTAGTTTTCAAATGCAATGTTTTCCTGCCTAAAAAGTAAAAATCAAAGATCATTTTAGTCAATATTTTGTACCTTTATAAAAATTCCACTTGCTTGATATTTTCTACAAAAATTTATGCATTTAAATTTAACTCTTTTGCAACTTAGATTTATGAAAATATTATTAAGTACTACAAATATCTATACATTTTCCATAATATTAGAAATTAACAAGATGATAATAGTAATTTAAAATAATTCTAAATTCAAATATATTGTAATGACATTGGGAATTGTTTGTTGCAGAAGGAGAAGAATTAAATAACTAACAAAACAACATATAAAATTATCGAAAGCAAAACAAATAAAGAGGTAAAAAGTACTAGTAGACATGGAAAAAAAGCAAATGATAGATGTAGACAATTACCAATTCAAAAGTCAAAGTTAGCCTTGCAATATTAATGTTGCATTAAAAGTCCAAGGACTATGTAGAGTGAAGACATTTAAGTACAATGTAGGAGGTTGTTTATTTGACTCACTAGAACTGCTACTCAACTATCGTTACACATCAATCCAACTATGAAATGGAACTATTGATTATTTCCTAAGTTGTCTTGCAAAAGATGAAAAAGAAGCAACAAGTCATATAACTACGAATTGGATCCACACACTCTAGACCAATTGCATGGAGTATAAGATTGTACAACATGTTTACGTAGAA
The DNA here is from genome assembly GCA_007258455.2 of Sequoia sempervirens. Taxonomy (NCBI): domain Eukaryota; kingdom Viridiplantae; phylum Streptophyta; class Pinopsida; order Cupressales; family Cupressaceae; genus Sequoia; species Sequoia sempervirens. The sequence continues at coordinate 221,338,768 of VDFB02000007.1, forward strand.
TGCGATTATCTACAAAACCAAGCTCAACTAACAAAGAAATTGGACTATGGGGAGATGTATTTTGTATTCAATGGCTATCCAAATGGCTAAATATACAAATGTCTTTGTTCAATGACAACAGGGAAAAAGTATTTGCACTTCAACAAATTAGCCCTTGAAGAGTCATACTACATTCTCTTTCATGATGTAAATGCTTCCAATGGACACTTCGAGCCACTTCTAAGTACTCAAACACAATCTCTAAATTACCAACCATCAACAAAATTTCATCAACTCAAACAATTGATTAGAAATAATAATCAAAATCAAAGTAGTGAACATGCCAAAGAAATAAAAGATCAAAACAACTAGCAGACATAGAAAAAATACAAACAATAGATGTAGATAATTATCGATTCAAAGGCCAAATTCAAGTTTTTGACATTGATATTGCACTTAAAAATAAAGGACTATTTAGAATGAACAATTTTAAGTACAATGTTGGAGATTGCTTGTTTGACTCATTAGAATTCTTACTCAAAATTCAGTACACATCGATCCAACTATGAAATGAAACCATTGATTATTTCTTAACTTGTCGTACAAAAGGTGAAAAAGAGGCAATTATTTCATACCATCATGACTTGGATCCTTAGACTCTACATGAATTACACAAAATAGATGATCTTGAAACATATCTACGCAAAATGCGATTATCGCAAAAACCAACTACAATTGATAAAGAAATTAGACTATGGGGAGATGTATTTTGTATTTTCTGGCTATCTAAATGGCTAAAAATAAAAATATGTATTTGTTCAATGACAATAGGTAAAAGGTACTTGCACTTCAATTAATCAATCAATGTAGACTCATACTCCATCCTTTTCCATGATGCAAATCCTTGTAGTGGACATTTTGAGCCACTTCTAACTTCTCAAACACACAATCTTAACTACCAAGCATCAAAAACTTTCCCACAAACTAAACAATTCATAACAAATAATAATCAAAATCAAATACTAAAACCTATCAAAAGGAAAAAGATAGAAAATATCAACAATAATTCACTCCGCAAAATCAAGAAACAATTACGCAACAACCAATCAATGATATCTAGAACATCAAAAGAACAATGATAGCTAGAACATCAAAAGAAAAGAATTCACTCTCACCGATAGAAATATTTGAAAAATCAATTCAACACAAACCAAAATATGCATGTGCAACTTGTCAAATGTTGTATTTCAACAAAGACATTAGGATTTACAAAAGCAAACCTATTACAAATTAATACAATCTAATGATCAAATATTGACAGATTCTACTCAAACAATCCATGCTTCCTAAATATGCAACACCACATAATATTCAAACAAACAAACCATTGAAATATGTACAAACTCAATTGTAATTAGAAGAATGAATTGTCTCACTTAGAATTGCATTTGCTCAAATTTGGGAACTAGGACACAAAAGATCTCAAATAGGATTAACTAGTTCTAACATTAATGTTCCAGTTAACATGAACATTATACAAAAATCACTACCACAATATATTGATGACACATCAACAATTATTGTTTCTCTTAAGAGACGATTGGAATATAAAAATACTGTAGACACCAAAAAAGTCCTGATTGATACTATGCATTTGATTCTGATAAATTAACAATGTTTCTTCCTAAATCACTTTGAACTAACCAATTAATTAAATAATCAACATTATTTAGTTAAATTCAGCTATTAATCAAATAATTAAATTTATTGGATTAATTCACCCTTCTTCTTCATCTTATTTAATTAAATCAAACCATTTAATTAAATCCCCTTTTAATCCTCCCATTTGATTAAATCAATCAAATCAAATGTCACAATCTCCCAATTCACTCCAATCAATTAATTATGGATTAATTAATCCTAAATCAACTTTCTAATCATCATTATTAATTCCTCCAACTTTTAACTCTTCAAGAGTTAAATGAACCCATGGTCAACTAACCAGGTTGCACATGAAAATAATTTCAATTAATTATTTAATTCATCTATTTTCCCTCACCAAAGCATATTCCAAGGAATATTCCTCTCAACAACCTCTCATTCAATTTTCCTCCAAAGGTTTTCAAAAACCTATCACATCCTCTTACATTTGCAATAAATTATCTTACATCCTCTCAAATCTCAACCAATTTCATTCAATTCCTCTTACATCCTTTCAAATCCTCAACCAATTTCATTTATTTATCCTCCATCCTCCACTCACACATTTCCCAAAATGTGCTCCAACTTCCCCCAATAGAATTGTGACACTTGGCACATCCTCATTGGCTCTCAGTTTATCCCACATTCACCAATTGCATCCATTCTTCAACGCTTGGCTTATATAAATAGAGACATCCTTTTCACAATATGGATCCACAACTTCATGCATTATCATTATAGTCATTTGAGTTCATAGCAATCGCCATTTTCATGTCATTTTTTAGTTCATGTTCACTCTTAGCATCATTCCAACACTTGGATCATCTTCAAATAATCAAGCTTAGGAATTGGGATTGAGAAAGGGCTTATTTCCACATCAAAGGAGCACCAATCCCCCTATGGGATTGAGGTTTGGTTAATTTAGTTGATTACGTGCTTTGTTCTTGCTTTATTTCATATTTTCATCTTTGTTCTTCGAAGAATTTCATAGGGAACATTAGATTTAAGCTTTCTAACATGTTTGACAATGTTTTGTTGATCTTGTGTTAGTTTTTTTAGGTTTGGTGTTCACATTTTGGCTCTAGAAGGAGGGCTAACCATCTTAATCTCTTGATTTTTGCTTAATTTTTCCATTTTTTTGGTAGACACAGGAACGCGATGTCGCCTTTGTGTAATTACAAACTCGCAAAGCATCGCTTGTGTCTTGTAGTGTTTCCTTCACTGCATCCACGTGTCTCTATCACGCTGCATCTGTTGAAGTGTTGTCTTTGCATACTCTATCTTTTGTCTTACTTTCTATCCACAGAGCGTCACTTCTAAAACTGTGTCGCATTCATGCTCTCAGCCTGATGCAGAGCATCGCTTTTGCTTTTACCAGAGTGCCACTTATGTTCTTTAGCACCACATTTGATAGTTGCAAAGCATCACCTTTGCAGTAAAGCGTCTCCTTTGCAGGAAACAAGGGAAAATCAAGTTGGAGGCTTAAAAGCATTTTTTAATGCTCTTTGTAATTGCTTAGGTCTTCACTTTCTACATTTTATTTCTTTTTCTAGGACCAACTAGATCAATTTGGGCTTAAAATTAACCTACAACTCAAGATTTGTCAAAGTTGGTTAAAATTGAACCTTAGATACTTACTAGAATTTGGATTTTGGACTAAAATTGAACAATCAACTTCACACTCAAATTTTGGTGCTCTAAAAAGAACTCATTATTGCTTTTGAGGATTTAAATAGAACTTGTGTTTGCTTTGTCTTGTAATCTTTTTTGCAACTAGTGTCATTCAAATGTGTATGCACTTCTCCCATGCTTCACGGTGATCTTGAGACTCAAAATCATTTTGGTGACATTGGCTGCCTAAAAAATTACCTACACATTTCAAGTTTGGGTTTTAAAATTGAACAACTCATGCTAGTGTGAGAAAGAGACACTGTGTGTGCTCCCTCCTTGTGCTTTACGCAAACTAGGAGGTCGAACTACAAGTGTACTCCCTCACTTTTGTTACCTTAAGAGGGGCCTGCCTAAGACCAATTTGAAGGCAACTCCAACTAGTTTTTCACTCAGGTTGGTATATAAATGGATAAGACTAAACTTTCAAGTCCTCATGGTATGTAGGCCTTAGCCGTATAGTGTCTTTCAAAACAGGGTACTACTATAAAAAGTATAAGATCCCCTAGTAGGATTCATTAAATCCTTTAGTGGCTTGTTGGATGCTTGCAAGGTGCCATGTCCTCGATTACCCTGACTAAGAACCAATTTGTATAGAAGCCCAAATCCTAAAATACTTATTGGTGCAAGAACGGTCATTCTAAAGCCGCTTCACATCTATACTATTCAATTGTAGAAATAGAATAAATCCTTTTAATCTCTGGATTTTAAGGATTTTGAGATTTGGTGGTCCCGAGAAGTGTGTGCCATAGAGCGGAGCCAATGTCACCAAATCTCTAGTTGTTCGCATTGTCTAGTGTTTAGAGAAATCTGAGTGGAGACTCAACAAGTATGGCCATTTCTATCCTAGGGTTTTGCAATTTGTGAGTCAGTTAAACACATTGCTTGAAATCTCAAAACTTGGAAACAAACATTCAACAAGGTCATCAAATTTCAAACCCTTTGGAAAGAGCAAATACCTTTGAAAAGCCCACATATTACTGCTTGTCCCTAGGGATTCTATCCTTAGAGGCTTCTAAATATTTGGGCCTATATCTCAATTTTCTCTCTCCAAAGTCAACATAGGAAAATTTTTCCTTTGATTCCTTGATTTTCACATAATGGACCTTGTGGAATGAAAAGGAGTTGAGACATAGACATTTAGTTTGAAAAGCTAAGCAAGAAAGTGTTGAAGTGGTAAAAATAATCCATTAAGCAAAGATAAAAGACAATTGAACCCCACATGTGTTTGTTCAAATGATTTCCCACAAGATCAAAATCCCAAAACCAAAGTCTATTAATCGTCACAAGCGTCTTATTCCAAGAGATCTCAAGAAACGTCAGTCAACACTTTACCAAGTCAGAGATAGATTGCTCTATAACTTTTAGAAACGTGCTTCAAGGACAACCCAAATTTGTAGTCATTCTATTGTTGTCAAAGTCTAGCTCTCTTCCAACGTTTTGAGTATCTCACTTTGTAGGGTTGAAAATTTTCAGAAGTATAGCATGTTCTTCAATACCTAGATCTTGTAAACAAAATTCTCTCTAGCTTCATCTAGGATCAAAATCAAAACTTTCATCCATCCCAAACATCAATCAAATCCCATCTCACAAACAACTCTTAGAATCTTAGAAAAATCATTCATGCTAGACTTTTGGTAATTTGTCAAAATAAAAAAATCATCTTGTTTGACTAAGTGTGTGTGGATGAATCCTTCTTCATACACTTAATTAAATTGTAACCTTGTGGACAAGTTTATTCCAAGATAACATCCAACATCTTGGGGTTTATAAGTTCATTATCCAAAATCCAAATCAAATCCAAAATCCAAAAGTCCTTAATTCTAGTATTCCTCCAAGGTTTCTTAAGAGTTCAATCATTCACATCGTCCATCTTTCATTTATCCCATCACCATCATTTGATCCTTAAAACATCTTAGTTTGTCTTTTTTGTACCTAAATTTTAGACCAAACTAAGGAGTTAGAGGTTTACCTCCCATATTCCTGAAAGTTGATCCTTATTTTATGGTCCAAACAAGATCTCAACACAAGAAAAACGTGGAGCAAAACAAAGAAACATCCACTTCAAGTGACTTGAGTCAAACTGCACCTGAATTCAACCCCATCAGATCTAACAACCCCCCACTCAACCTTCCTCAACTACCACAAGATCTTCAAGAGGGATGTTTCCAAGTGGAGGATGTTACCAACAATGTCCTAGTAATGACTCAAGATGAAATCATGGAGATAGTCCAAAATCCTGAAAACCACAAGATTGTCAATACAATGATGAGACTTAATCCTTCACAATACATGATTTCATTAGCAAAGGAAGGGGCTAAACTCCCTTCTGATTTTGATGTAAGAACTATTGTGGAAAAACCTCTTATAATTATTCCACCAATATCATTCACACCTTCTTTCCAAAATGTCATCCAACCCATCATACAACCAACATCATCGCATGCTCCAAGTCAACCCATGGTTACCAAGGGAAGTTCATTGCTTCACGCTCTTCAAACACATCCCCTTGTAAATAACCAAAACTTGGACACAAACACCATCTTGGGTCTACTAAATATTGTCCCTCAAGACCCAAAGCATCCTTACATTCCACTCATTTTCCATACCAAAAATTCATCCACCTTCGTTGCATCACCAACATATCCTCTCGATACACAAGTCTCACTCCCCATGGTATCACAAGGACAAGTGGGTTTATTCAGGAAAGGAGGAGCTTTTGATGCATCATCATCACTTTCTCAAGGAAACACACCACCAATCTTCCCACCATGTCCCCCTCTAACAAAAGCAATGACATCAATCCAAAGTTTAGGGCAACCCCTTTTACCCAACATACCAATCCAAAATCAATCAATTCAAAACAATCCTCCAATCATGAATCAAATCAACATACCAAATCCTCCAAGCATGCCACCGATATTGCAACACTAGGTGGCACCAATACAAACTAAAAAATCAATCACTACACCATCCAGAACACCTCAAAACGTGGTCTCCCAAGGACCTAGCACATCAACCATTCCATCTACCACACAACCCATAGTCATCACTCAAACACCTTTGCAACGACCTCAAAAAAAATCTCATCACACCATCTCACACTATTCTGAATCCTCCACCTCCATCACCAAATCCAAACATGGAAAATCAATACAACATCACACTGCAAGCAACCCAACAAGCTTATCAAAAGGAACTCCAACAATTCCAAGCTCAACAAGCCATGCAAGTTGTGCAACAAGCTGCACAACAAGCACAACAGGCTTCCCAAGCACAAGCGCAAGCACTATTACAACAACAAGTCACACAAGCTATGTAAGGGGCACAAGCCGCACAGGCTTATCAAGTTGCACAAGCCACCCAACAAGCCCAGGCTTAGGCAGAAGCTCAAGCACAAGCCTTGTTACAACAACAAGCATATCAACAAACTTTGCAACAATACCAAGCACAACAACAAGCAGCTCAACTACAAGCCCAACAACAAGCATTGTTGGCGCAACAACAACAAGACCAACGACAAGTATTGTTGGCACAACAACAACTGCAGGCATACCAACAAGTGTTGTTGGCACAACAAAACTTGCAGCAACCTCCCATGAACACGCAAACTACCCCACCACCAACTCAAGCAACAAAACCACCCCAAAACACATTCATCCCGCCACTTGATCCACAAAATGATGTGTCTGTACAAATTAAGTTGATCTCACAACAAGTGCTAGACCTACAATCAAGAAAACAACAAAAACACAAGGAAATTTGTGCCCCTATCCATTTGACAGAAGCATTGTGATGGTTCCATTCCCCCGAGGATTTGAGATACCTAAATTTGACAAATATCATGGGACTGGAAATCTTGAAGATCACATCAGGGAATTCCATGTCCACTGTATGGAAGTTGCATATGATGAGTCTTATTTAATGTGACTATTCCCTTAGAGTTTGGCTGGTCCAACAATGGAATGGTTCTCCCGCCTTCCTTCTGGAATAAAAAAGCTCCAAGAAACTATGGACTTATTCATACAAAACTATTCATTTAACATAGGCATGGATGTGAGTCTAGAAGAATTATCCGCCCTAGAACAAGCCAAGGGGGAAACATTTGCATCCTTCTTGCAATGATGACGATCCAAGGAAATAGGAGCAAGTGGGCTATGCCAAAAGAACAACAAATTAGGACTATCATCTCCAATCTTGAAGGGACCTTTTCCTTTCATTTGAAAATGCAATACATAACAACATATGACCAGTTGATCCCCAAGGCTTTGAACATCGAAAGAGTCTTTATTGCATAAGTGGGGACACCTACATATCAGGATAATCATCCATCAACTAGTTACAATGAAAAACCTCGCACATGGGCAAAGAACAAGAATGTCACTAACGATGTGTCATTGACACCAAAGTTATTATCAGTGCCCCAAGGAAAAACACACAATCATATCAACAACTACAAATCAATAACCAAAACAACAAAAAAGCCAACACATCATTACAATAACCCAACAATCAAGCATTCAAAAACCTGAATACTCAAGGGGGACCAGCCCTAAGGAACAAGTATCCCCCTAAATGAAAATACACACCGCTTGGGGAACTGATTGAATTTGTCATGCAACAACTGGTACAAGCAAATCTCATCAAAATCCCTGTTTATGAAAATTATCAAGAGCCTCAGGTTAAAGCACTGTGGTATAATGAGAAACATCTTTGCGATTTTCACAAAATAAAGGGACACACAACAACCAACTACATGCGTCTTAAAAATTTGATTCATGACCTTATTGATGACAAAACCAGAACCATTGAACAACCCACAGGGAATCAAGATCTTAAAATATACACGAATCTGATACCTGGTCACAATAAAGGAAACAATGGTAAGACAGTATAATAATGTGAACCATGTTTACGACCATGTTGTTACATCCTTAGATGAGTGGGTCACTGTTGTCAATATCAAAGGATCCAGAGCCGACTATGGAATCACCACATGTGGTGGTAGAATTACCATTCCAAGGCCATCACAACAATTTAAGGTATCCTCCACCAATCCAAAGTCAATCCCCAATGGTTATAATGTCCTGGATCAACTAAAAAAGACCCTCACCCAGATTTCTATCATGGAATTGTTAAAAATCTCACCCGCACATAGGGAAATCCTAGAAAAGGCATTGGCTACATCCACCATCTCAACAGATCTTGATGCAGGCCAATTCCAAGCTATGATCAGACATATCACCACACCGCATCTCCTAACTTCCCAACTCAACCTGTTGGATGTTGTGGTTGCGTTGCTAATATGTGGTTGTCATTGATGTCAACACTACTAGCATTATTGTATTGAAGGTTGTATATGTCAAGGATATTGAGAAAATTGTTGAAGGAAGAGTTACAGATTTGCTAGTTGCTAGTGGAATAGTGAAATTCATGAAGGTTTTTTGTTATGTACATTGAATATTAGTTGTTGTGGACTAAAGGGTTTATTTTTGTGAGTATCTAGATCATCTACCAGAATTTTCAAAGGTTCGTGTGAAGATTTAATCATGCTATGAACAGTTGTGTTCTGAAAATGTTTATGTGGTCTCTGTCAGTGTTCCTGATAATTTATATTTATGTGGATGCTTCTCTATTAGTTCTTGTTGATTTTGGATGCTTCTAGATCATTCTCTATCTTTGTTGTACACCTACGTTGATCGATGTGTTCGTGGTCGAAGATTTTTCTCATGTGTGTTCGAGTTTTCATGTTCTTGGCCAACATGGTGGTTGTAATGTGTTACGGATCCTTGAAGATCAAAATTTTAATGTTTGGCATGCTTGAGGATATTGTTTTGGGTCACATCATAATATTAGCCAATGGTGTTTGATTCACATAAAATTTATTTGTAAACTTGGGCTGACATTGTAAATATGTTTTATATTTCTGGCCGACTAAGTTGTTGATGTATTTCATGTTGTGGATATATAAGAGTGGTTGTTTGAGTGAAGTTAGTGTGTGTGAAAGAAAAGGAAATCTAGAGAAAGAGAAAGTGCACAAATATAGATCTAATCATTCAATTGCAGAACAAAGTGAAGAAAGTTGAGGGAAGTGTGAAGAAGGTTTTTTGTGCTTAACTGGAACTGTAATTAGGCTTGTGTAGAAGCTATTTTCTCAGTTCACACCTTGTGGATCTAATCCAAATTATTGTGTATTGTTGGGTAGTGAGCCCTGTTGTATTTGAGCAGTGAGGTCTAGGCAGTGTGCCTGAATGCATGTGCATTCCCATTACTATTTTTCATTATACTTTTAATAGGGTATAATATTTTTGACTAGCATCCACTGTGGTTTTTTCCCTAACAGGGTTTCCACATTAAAAAATTTGGTGTTCTCTATGTTTTTGATGTGTTGATTATCTATGGTTTATTGTTCATTCATCAGATCTGAGGTTAAGATAAGTAAAGTTTGAAAAGTTTAAATATTTTGTGACAACTGATTCACCCCCCCCTCTCAGTTGGTTGTCCTTGTTTTTCCAACACAACCATCTCATAACCGTACACTCCATCTTGAAGTCTTAGTCCATAAGAACAAATTCAAATGAGTTTTGGTGGATGGAGGTGTAGGTTTGAGTATGTGTACTCTAAAGCTAATAAAGAATCTGGGATTCTCTGAAGATGTCATTGAAAAAGGTAAGGGTATCACTATTCGAGCTTATGATGATCAAGAAAGGGTGTCTCAAGGCACTATTCAACTCCCTATTCAAGTAGGGCTAACAATTATGGAGACCACTTGCCAAGTCCTCAACCTTGAACTCCCTTACAATATCCTCCTAGGTTACCCATGGATCCATGGGATGCAAGTTGTCACATCCACCTTCCATCAATGTATAAAGTTCCCTTATTAGAACCAAGAAGTCATAGTCCATGGGGATCCTGAACCATTCTACCTATTCTCTTCCACAATTTTTATGTAGTAGTTTCTTCTGAAACATTCAAGAGAACAAAATCAACAAGACATAATCTTATGGTCCCTCTTGCCTTCTTATCAAGCTTATCCCAATCCTCATCTGACATCATTGTAGGTGACTTTGTCTCATTACCAACAACTAACCACTGATCTCTCTCTTCAAGGAGATCCTCCATTTTTAGTTTCCACATCTCATAATTAGATCCATTGAATCTTTCAATATCTAAACGAGAATTAAAACTCATTGTAACAAACTTATTTTCCAAAATCAGCAATAACACAATAGTAAAAGCTCCCACTACGGCCAAAAAACCTTCAAACTTTTAAGAGAAAGGCATCCCAAACTCTGCCCCAACCATTAGCTCTAATACCAAATGTTGAAAAAGTAGGTAATTATGTAGCTTTAAAACTTGTAAAACTATTATACTATAGATCTAATTAAGTGTTCTTTGTTACAATTTCTTTGTGGATGTTTATCTGCTTAGATTCATTTTACCATTTGTAGAAATAGACAGAAGATTGTAGAAGAATAAGACTAGAAGATAGAAGTGACATAGCATATACTGTGGAGAAACCCTTTCGGGAAAAAACTCCACCACCAGAATCAATAGTGCTTGTATTATTTAACCTTAGAACAAGATTACAATAATTCTTTATCAATCCTTGCTTGAGATGCTTCTTTTTCCTCCAACAATTCTTCTTCACAACCTGCAATAAAATCTAATCTAACTCTCTTCAACTTGCTACAATTAAATAGACAAATATTTTCCTTGTAAAATCCAAAGAGTTGACAATTAAAATAGGATAAAGATCCTCACAAATATCTACATCATAATGGTGCAAGTAGAGTTTCTTCATGAAAAGCAATGTCAAACCAATCCCTTCATCAATTTGGGTGTCCTAAATTGAAGTCCTGATTGATTGATGATTACCAAGATATCTTAGAAGCTTATCCTCAAAGTTGGTGCCCACAAATGGGCCCCACTTAACTGAGCCTTGCAAATATCTTCTCGTGCAAAGGTGTTAACTCCAAGATGCCAACTTAGGCACCCAAAGTGCGTCCAAGTCAATCTTTGTTAACTGAAACATATCTCTCCACCTTTCATGCATGATTGATCATCCCCTATTAACTAAAAGTATCAACCTGTTATCTGACATGCAACTGAAGTTATTAGCCATGTAAATCAAGTCAACTGAAGTCAACTACATGCAACTCAAAATAACTAACATGCAACTAAAGATAATTGAACCATAACTAAACTAAATTGAATTGAATTGAATTGAATTGAACTGAACTAAACTAAATTGAAATGAAATGAAACTAAACTGATAGTGCACTCCACATACGTTGTAATTATCAATCCCTATTTTGTAGGAACTTGACATGCATTACATAAGAGTTATCAATTCATCAAACAATTAACTGAAACAAGGTGTGTCCCACCTCCCATGTGTGCTTCCATGTACTCCTCTCTTCTTGGGCGTCCCCACATGTTCCTATCATTTAGGAATAATTAAAAATGTCAATTTACATGTTCATTTCATTCGAAATTAATCTCTTTCTAATCCTAGTGTTGGGGAACACTTTCCAAGGACTTAGGAAATACATGAAATATGTTTAGAATGAAATTAAATGGCATCCTATTCCCAACACTTCCAACATAGCTTCTCTAAAATTTCTTTTGATTATACGCTAGTCGATGTCATCTCTTAATTGTGGAGGAATTTAACAACTGCAATGCTTCTGCACAAATATTTAAAGCAAAACCACTGAAAAAGTAGATTTCATGGCAGGGAAAAGATCTTTAGGGAATTTGAATAATAGTGAAAATGTCAAAAAAGTGTGGAAAAGATCGAGTCAAGGTTTGAAGATTATTTACTAGTAATGGCAAAGAAAATCGGAGGAGGAGGAGTTTATGGCGAAGCTATGCAATGCCTTCCGTTGGTTGGCTAATGTAGAGAAAGGCGTGATAACTCTACAAATTCTGAAGAAGAATGTTTCTCTTTTTGAGAGTGGAGGTGATGATTGAAGATTTGAGTGATGGCTGAAGGTTGATCTCAATGGCAATGAAATTCTTGACCAAAATGGAGGAATGGTCACAATCACTTAGATCGTCTCCTCTCCAATTGTACACTGTTGATTAAAACTTTTACTTGGCCTCTTTCAAATTGGATATGCCTTCGACATAGATAAATAATAATAACAAGGTCGGTTGCTCTGAAGTTCCTTCAAATATTGCAAGGATGTTTTGTTCTTTGACAATACAAACAAGAGTCACAATTGCCTCAGGTTCCTGCCAATTGTGAGTTGTGTTTGGTTGTTTGAGAGATTTAGTTAGTAGAAGTAGAAATATATATAAGCATCATCTTGATGCAATCAGTGATAAGTGGACCATTCATGCTTAAAAGAGATGGACTGTAATGAATCAATACTCATGAAATATAAGTTAATGAATAATGTGAACATCATCTAAATATTATAATAAATATTAAGAATCTCCAATATTCATAAAATATGAATCTATAAATTTAATAAAATTTACAATAAAATCTTATCAAACATCACATAATAAAACTACGGAGTTGAATGCCATTATTTAGGATGTAGTGTGATTAGAAATAGGAATATATGTTTATAGACTTTTCATTTTATCATAGGGATCATATAACTTGAAAGTTTTAAAAAATAAATGTGCATGTAGCAATTGACATATGTTATCATAAATAATTATGCAAGTAAAGTTTATAGCTGGTGTCATGACAATTTTTTGAAAACAACTAATAGATTTGTATCAGACATGTTTGAGCACAAAAGATAGCGGTTGTCCACATAGTAGAAGTGCAATATTCTCCCCTTTTGTATCTCATTTGGTGCCTGCAAATAGTGTATTGAGATAGTTGTTAGAAAATGATTATTGTATTACATAAGAATATTGAATGAATAGAAACATGCATAAATTAAAAAATGCTTGGAAAATATTTTAGTTACCTTTTCATAAAATTTGTTTATTATTATTGAAGAGGATTGGCATTGATGATGATGTTGTTATGGTTCAACGTGAAGTGGCCTCCTACTGATAAATCATGTAACATGAAGATGATACCTGATTTATCTTCAATGTAGTCCTCATACGTAGTGTTGTATTAATCGGGCAGTAACATTTGAACAATGGATTTGTCAACAAAGTAATGTATTGTTTGTTTGTTTTCAAGTATTAGGATGGATTTTAAATAAGGGAGAAGATATAATTCACGCCATCATTACATCTAGCACAAAAAACAACTTGGTCTTCTATTGTTCCATAATTTTCAAACTTGTAGTTGCACTTTGCACAAAATGCATGGAAGGGATTTGATAATGGGTTGGCCACTTTTAAAATTTCATCTATTTGAAACACATAAAAACAGTATTGTTATGTAGGGGAAAATTTTATTGTAAATTTAGAGACGTAACAATTTTGAAATGATTACCTCAAATATTGTTTGGAGGAATCTTTTTAGCCTTTCCACTGTCCTTTTGTTATTTAGTTTGCAAATATATGTAGCCTGGCCAGTGCAAAATTTGTTGTCTGCTTCTTTTTGTCTTACAATATTTTTGAATAACATTGGTGGAAACTAGTTTTCTCGCACCTCATTTTCTATTTGCAAGAACTATTGTGTGCAACTCTCATGTAATTGTATATGTTTGTTAATGGTGAGTAAATTAGTTTTAATTTATGGATTGTAATGATTGAAAAAAGAAAGCAATAAATGTCAAGTTGTTTATTGAAACATATTTGTACTTGTGCTCTGTCCATGTCCAAAACTCCATATTTGGTTTCAATCAAATTTTATGAAGGAGTTCTTTTTGTGGAGATTACCACTGCACCAATTGTTCCAATGGGATAGCTATTTGTACTTTTAAGTAATTGCTTGATTGTCATGTCTGGTATGAACTTATATTGTTCACATAGGTGGGGTTATCACTTCAATTGTGCTTGATTCTTGCAAAATGATTATGCAATCGCAATCTCCACAATCATAATCTATTTTATGTGCAATTTAGAAATTTGATACATGTATTGATGAACCTGGAATTATTTTGTTTTCATGTTGTTTCACAAGATTCCCAATTACATTTAAAGTAATTGTCATTTCAGCTTTAGCATCTATCAAATCTGCACATAGCACTTCATGTGATTGGTTTACTTTGTCCAGGTTGGCTTTGTACACAACAATTATGTCACCTTCAAAAGTGTTTCCAAATTTTTGGGCATTCAAATCCTCAATCAATATGGAATTGGGACTTCCAATTTTGATATGTAGAGAATATAGTAGAATTGCTTTAACGTTGGAAAAATGAATCAACACACTAGAAATAGAATTATTATGTGGTGAATACCTTTTGGTTGTATGTTCCTATTTTGGTGCTTCTTGTTTGCCTATTTTCTTGTTGCAGCAAAATTTTATGGTGTTGAATTGTATTCAATGAAATTGTAGTAATTGTTAACATGATATCAGTTACAAAAATATGTTTGAGCAACTGTAAAGCTAAAAAAAAATCAATGGAAATAAAATTATGTTACTTTGTTGGTGTAAAGATGCATTAGTATATTTGCTAAAACTATCGATAGAAGGATCATGAGTTTAGATAGGTAGCATATTACAAATATTGATAGCAATGTAGTAATGGTTTGAAACACAACAAATTTTTTTATATGGTTATTGGGAATAAAAATTCAAGCAATTTTGTTGGTTAGGATGGAACTTTATAAAAGTGACAAGGTGATCAGTCCAATATGCTTCTAATTTGTAAATGGAAGATGCATTTGTATTTGATTTACACCAGACATGGTCAATCAATGGTTTGTTTATAGTGTGTGTTTGGTTTAATATGAATTCTATGTTTTTCTTTTGCATATGATTAGAGAGTAATTTTTTTTTTGGTTTCTATATTCATGTCAATATTGAAATCTCCTATAATATAAAAAATATTTTGTGTGTTTATATGTGTAAGTATTTTATCAATAGTTGTTATAACTTCTAAAATTGGAGTGTTGGGTCTTGCATAGATGTTACACACATTCAACTTGATGTTAGTTAGAGGTATTGTTATTGTAAGGGCTTCAATTTTTGTTGTTCTATGTTGTGTTGTTTTAGATATAATTAGATTTTTTAGTTAAAGTTAATATGCCATGTATATTGTATAGAACAAAGGAATTGAAATCTTGAAATATATTGTTGGTTTCAAATGGATGCATGTGTGTTTCTTGAAAACATAAGATATCAAATGCCATTATGTCATGGTCATTGAGAATGCCATTCATATGTGCACATAAGCTACGAGTGTTCAATGTGCACATCGGAATTTGTGGGATGTTATTAGGAACAATGATTTCAAATTTCCATTGCATTTGATTGAAGGCGTTGCATTTCAAGGAATTTGTTTTCTTCACTTTGAAATGTTTTACATTTAGAGGTTTGAGAAAGAATAATTATTGAATTGATTTTGTTCATGACAGTGCTATGTATGTTATTCCATGCTGTCTAATGTCAGTTGGATCAAATGGTACAACTTCTATTGTAAGTCCTTGGGATCGATGTATAGTTATTGCACATGCTAATTGTATTGGAAATTGTTTTCTAATAGTAATTATTTTTTGGGTGAGTGTTGTGTTGATGGGCCTAGAAATGCAAAGTATAGGTACCTATTTTTTACTAATGTTTTTAGTATAACAATGCGCCAATTTTCTAATTTGTCGTTGGCCAATTTTTGAATCATTAAATTTGATCCAAACTATATCAAAATCATTGTGTTTTGTATATGCTTTGAATATTCCATCTGATCCATTCACTAGATCATCTTGTGTATTGTAGTTACCAGCATATATTTCTACAAGTATATTTGGTTTCAAGCATATTTGAGTTGGTAGAGTAGTTGTATGAGTGTATGATCTTATTCCATTGTATTTATCATCATGTTCATCATTTGCATCTAATACAATGATATATCCAGGAGTGGTTGATAGAATTTTCTTATTGTGTTCGTCAAAATCCTCTCTTCTATATAAGAGAAAAGGGAATGTAAGCAATGGTGGTTAAGATAATCTAAATTGTCATTTGTCTACGAACCAACACAAGTTCTATTGAGAATTGCAATGAATTTATCATTCCTTTGTCGCATGGTAGAGATCAAAGAATAACACTTTATATTGTCTTTCCAAAAATTGTAAGGCATTAGTTTAGACAATGTTGGTTTTTTTTCAAATACAATAGAGTCAAGTATAGGTTGTGCTTGATAAAGATCACCACAAAAAAATGTATCAAGGATTGCAAATTATGTAGTTGACATTTGCATTCTATCTCATAATCGTTTATCAATTTAGCATAGAAATGTTGAACCTACTAATGAAATTGCATCTATGAGGAGGACACGTAGTTGTTGATAATGCTTTGACATTGTATCCAATGTTTCAGTATTCAATGGAATGAACTTTGATTTGTTGAAAGGTGTGTGGAACGTTGAGTGTAGTGTTACTCCACCTATATTGTATGCTACTTTTCTTGTACAAGCAGTTATTAGTCCCTTTGGCTTGTCTGAGTCATTGTCAATATAGTCACTGATGTGGAGAAGAGCTTGGTATATGGATTTTGCAATGAAAGTATTGCATATTCTAGCTTCACCTGTTAAGAATAAGTGTAGTGGAGTTTTAATATCTTTCAATTTTTTTAATACAATGTCCTTTAAAATTGCTTGTTGCTCTTTGTTTAACATTTGTCATAATTTGTAGTACTCATTGTTGTCCATAATTTGTGGATGTTGAATAATTTCAATTGTATTGTGAGTTATACTATTTAAGTTGATGTGGTTCATAGTTTGAAAATCTACTTGTATGTAATATTGTTCTTGATCTTTCTTATTTTTTGTGATGAAAGTCTCGTTGTCAGTGCTATCATCTTTAGCATTTAGCTCATGTATAGCTTTGTCGATGTCACCCCATCTAGAGTGAACATTGTAATTGAACTTTGCACGATTAAGCTGAATTATTTTTTCATGATGTATGTAAGCATTTTGACATTAATTGAAATTGTGTTTCAATGTATTCTCATGTATTGTAAAGGGAACATAGAGTAGTAATTTCTCTCTACAATTATTTTCTAAATCAATATGTTTATTGAAATTGATAAATCGTTTAACATTTGGTTTTCTCTTTGGCTCGATTCTATTGCCATTTTTATTGTATTGTGCAAAAAATTCTATAAGGCATATGCCTAAAATAGTTTGAGGATGTTTTATATAGTAGTCTATTAAAAAATTACAAATTACATTTTCTGATTCATATGGTTCTTTATTTATATGTTTTACCGATTTAAAAAAAAAAGTGTGATCATTGCCGGGCCTTGTATCAGTGAATATACATTTCATTAAGCTCTAATTGAGTGAAAGGGATAAGGGAATGTGAGTAGCTTGTTGTGAGGACATTTTTTATAAATTAAGTAAAGCATTTTTGAGTTTTCTTATCATCTTTATGGCATCAATATTGTTATGTTGACGGTCTTTATGTATTATTTTAAATGCATACATAATTGATTTGTAAACCTTTGTCATGTAAGAGATACAATACATTGCTACTGCATATGCATAAGAACAAATTGTGCATCTGTATTGTGGAATTTTCTTTGCAAAACTATTTTTCCATAGTTGCAATAGTTTTCTTTGTAATAGTAGTGTAGGTCTACATAGTGTTGATCGTATAGCCATGATATACTTGTCCTCATTGATATCCATTCCATCTAGGAACATTTGAAAAGGGGAGGATGTGTTGTATGTTCCTTTTTGCAAGTTAGAAAAGATATTGTTTGCAGTTGAAATTATATCTCCATTCTTGTCTACTAGTGGTTTGAGTATTCTAGTTTTATCCATTGGTGAGAATGGGAAATTGTATTTGCACATAGATTTTTTTGTTTTCCTACATTATTTTGTATGATGATGCTTGTGTAGTATAGCTATATCAAGTTGTAGATGTTGAGTGCTACAAGTTATGTACTTGTCTACAAAGTCTATAATATTTGGATTGTTATCTTTGCCATAGTTAGGTGCATTTTTTATCCATAGAAGAAAGTAATCATGTTCATTTCCACAATTTTGGAATTTAATTACAGAGAAATAGTCTAAGACATTTCCAAAGAAAGAATCATTTGTAAATATTAATCTTATGATTGCATTTATTCTATGTCTATAGTAACGTGCACAAGTAACTGGATCTTTTTTTATGAGACTGAATTTTTTATTTTGATTTTTTCTATAAGCTTCTTGTTGTTTTGATCTTGATTGATGTGAACTATGTGATTCTTCAAGTGTATTTGATAGAGAATCCCAATTTTGTTCAGCACTAGTAAATGTAACAAAAAAAGTAGGTGGTCCTAGTTGTCGTATCATTGCAAATACATTCTTTTTAAGTAGTTATAAATAATCAGGAGATGTTCTTATCATTTTGAAATCAATATAGCCAATATCTAATTTGAGTATCTTCTCTAGATTAGGTTTGTCTCTGACATCTTTAGCTCGTAGCTTTCTTCCTTTTAGCCGACCTTTACGAATTCTTATCCACATTGTGGACATAACTTGTTGTATGAGTATTTTAATGGTCTTGAAGAATAAGTTTGTTCTGTGGTAAGAAAATTGCCTATTTGAATGTAGTAGCTCCCATTGTGCAATTTTTTGGAATGTGATTTTTTTGACAATGTCATCATCACGTGGATTGCAAAAAACTAGTGTAGGAAAATTCATCTCTTTAGAATACTTATCTTTAAAGATTCTAATTGGAAAAATGTCTTGTGCAGGTGTTATTTCTATAATTTTGTCTTGCATTTTATGTATAGATCTAGATTCACTGAATCCATGTATTAAATATTTAGAGGGATATTGATGTTCTATGTCACTTTTTGTTGTACTTTGTTCATTTTTGTTTTCATTTTGATCATTTATTTGAAATGCTTCTCCCCAATCTTTTTTTTATTTCAACCTTTTCCATTTTGTAAAGCATTGTTTCGCTTAATTGATTCAAGGCATGCATAATAGTATTTGGTCGTACCATGCCTTTTTGGAATGTATTTGTGAACACCAAACCTGCACAAACTAACACAAGATCAACAAATATTTTCAAACATGTTAGAAAGCTTAAATCTAATGTTCCCTATGAAATTCTTGGAAGAAAAAAATGAAAACATAAAATAAAGCAAGAACAAAGCATATAATCAATTAAATTAACCAAACCTCAATCCCATAGGGGGATCAAGGCTCCTTTGATGTGGAAATAAGCCCTTTCCCAATCCCAATTGCTAAGCTTGATGATTTGAAGATGATCCAAGTGTTGGAATAATGCTAAGTAGTGAACATGAACTCAAAAATAACATGAAAATGGTGATTGCTATGAACTCAAATGACTATAATGATAATGCATGAAGTTGTGGATCCATATTTTGAAAAGGATGCCTCTATTTATAGAAGCCAAGGGTTGAAGAATGGATGAAATTGGTGAATGTGGGATAAACTAAGAGCCAATGAGAATGTGTTAGATGTCACAATTCTATGGGAGGGAGTTGGAGCACATTTTGGGAAATGTGTGAGTGGAGGATGAAGAAGAAATAAATGAAATTGGTTGAGGATTTGAAAGGTTGTAAGAGGAATTGAATAAAATTGGTTGAGATTTGAGAGGATGTAAGAGAATTTATTGAAAATGTAAGAGGATGTGATAGGTTTTTGAAAACCTTTAAAGGGAAATTGAATAAGAGGTGGTTGAGAGGAATATTCCTTGGAATATGCCTTGGTGAGAGAAAATAGATGAATTAAATAGTTAATTAAAATTATTTTCATGTGCAACCTAGTTAGTTGACCATGGGTTGATTTAACTCTTGAAGAGTTAAAAGTTGGAGGAATTAATAATGATGATTAGAAAGTTGATTTAGGATTAATTAATCAAGAATTAATTAATTGAAGTGAATTAGGAGATTGTGACATTTGATTTGATTGATTTAATCAAATGGGAGGATTAAAATGGGATTTAATTAAATGATTTGATTTAATTAAATAAGATGAAGAAGGGTGAATTAATCCAATAAATTTAATTATTTGATTAATACCTAAATTTGCTGAATTTAACTAAATAATGTTGATTATTTAATTAATTGGTTAGTTCGAAGTGATTTAGGAAGAAACAGTGTTAATTTATTAGAACCGGATGCATAGAATCAATCAGGACTTTTTGGTATCTACATTTTTCCCCTCTTTAAAGTGAGGTACCTGCTGCATCGGTTCAAAGAATAACACTGCCGAGATCAAAATTCAAAATTTTCCTAATTTTTTGGATGCCACACTGCTGCCCTAGTAGAAGAAATTATGCTGCTACATTGCCCCCTCGAGAGATCGAGCAAAAAAAATCAATTTTGGGTCGAGCTCACGATAAAAATTTAAGATCAATTCAACTCAAAGATGATTAGAAAGATCAGATGTCTAATGTAGATAGATTTGATGATGTATAGAGAGTCAGTGACCATGGGTAGCCTCATGTATATTTTGATATAACACACTAATTTGATACTTGTATAAAAATGTTAGTAGAGATATAAGAATGTGAAGAATAATATGGATATAAGTAGAAGAATAAGATGGATGAACCTTTGATTCTAAGAAGATGCAAAAGTCCAACAAGTCCATGAGTTGTCAAGATTTTATTAGATATGGTGATGAGTGATGATGATTTGCTTATTCAGGGATTGGGACACGAACGACACAACTTTCCTTATGTTTGATAAAACACATAGATATGATGCATCAAGGTATAGAAAACCAGGATGGTAGGGTATCTAGTGCGATGGACTTTGACTTGAAAAATAGATAGGAGTATTCTTATTCACACTTGACATAAGGAAACTTTTCTAAGATGCACTTTAGATATTTTAAACATCTTGGACCAAAACATAGAAAGGAAAAACCTCCCAATGTAATAGTCAACAAGGCATTTAAAACACCCTTCCTACAAACCAAGCAAAGTAAGCATGACAAAGGTTATATTACAAGAATATCCAACAAGCACAACAAACAAAAGATAATGATCAATGCCCCATTCCTATCTCTCTAAATCTTTTTAGATAGACATCCTTGAGAGGTCATTGGAATGGGTGCAATAAGATAATTCAAAAGAAAAGATCATGTAAATAAACAAGCTAATGTTCTTCATACCTCTAGCCAAGACTAAACTACGGTGAGGTCTGATGTTGATATCCATTGTAGGAAGGATGCATCCTAGGACATGATGTTATCAGATGATTTTGAGACTAACAGGATGATAGGCTATTGATACCAAGCGTTAACCAACTTGTTTACCTACTGACCTTGACGTTTGAGTTTTCACTTGTTTCTGATTGTTTTTCCAAAGGTTGAAGATGATGAACATTTATTATGAGTGGATGTTTATTGCGGGTGATCATTGAAGTGGGATGGATGATTTTTGGTTTTTGAATGTTTTTGGTATTTTTGAAAATTTTTGAGGCTATTTTTAGGATTTTTGAGATGTTTTTCAAATGTTTTTTATTTTCAAAATTTCCAATGTTTTTGTGTTTTATGAGATTTTGACCAAGAACCTAACCTAAGGGCCTATCCTAGAGGCCTCTGGGGTTGATCAAAGATTATCCTTGCCTATGTTATACATGTAGAGACCATATAGTCTCGATGGATTACAATTGGATAGATTATAGACTCCTAAAATGACCTAATGTGTCTCGAGGGCACATCGATGATGGCCTTGCCTACATTCAGAGCTCAAAGAAGAGCTCATGACCCGTAGTTCGACTCGATGACTCTATTTTTTTCACTTTTTCTAACTTTTTGAATTGTTTTTGAATTTTTGATATGTTTTGAATGTTTTTGGGTTTTCTGATTTTATGATGTTTTTTGGATTTTCTGATTTTTTGAATCTTTTTGGATTTTTTGATTTTAAGGAAGATTTCAAGAATATACACAAATCTGATCCAATGTAGGTATAATAACATGCCCTCAACATGATGCGATAGACTACTCTAATATAGGCAGTACAAACTAACCTTAAGAATGTGCCAAGTAGTTCTAGGAGGGAACATGATACAAACATAAGATCAAGCTATTATGCAGATGCGGATGGGTGTCAGAAGGATCAATGGAATGCGATGGATAAATGATGCAAAACAAGCTGTAGAGATCAATGGTGGATGGAAAGTGCTTTATTTACACAAGGCACCTGTTTGCCATGTTTTCACCAAGGTACTTACCCAAAGCGCCACCGAAGTGGTTTTCACTAGAGAACAATTTTTTTCTTTACTATTTTCAATCTTTTTTCTGATTTTTATTTTTTGATTTTTTTGTATTTTTTAGATTTACACCCTACAAGCTTAGGCATAATTTTTTTTTAGATGGGAGCTATTGATAAGCTCCTAAAAAGGCTCACCTTTGGGTGTACATAGTTGATATGCTCCTGATTTATAACTTGCTGTGATGATGAAGGGTCCCAACCAATTGGGTTCAAATTTTCCCTTGTTGTTTGGATTTGGTACATTTTTCTTATTCTCCTTCAATATGAGCTCTCTGACTTGAAAGGTCTGAATCTTGATCATTTTGGTAGACCTGCAAGTGGTTCAAGGCATCCATGCATCGTTCATCTAGTAGTTCTAGCTCATTCAACTGTGACACCCGATATTCTTCATCAATGATGAGATTCTGCAATGATATTCTTAAGGATGGGAGCTCCATCTCAATGGGAAGGATGGATTTTGATCCGTAGACCAGGGAGAAAGGGGTTGCACCTGTAGGTGTGTGGATACCCGTTCGGTAGGACCATAAGGCGGGGTTTAACTATAGGTGCCAGTCATGACGAGCTTCATTGATTTTTTTCTTGAGGATCTTTAGGATGGTCTTATTAGAAGCCTCAGCCTGGTCATTGCTTGGGGGTAGTATGGAGTGGAGAAGCGATGTTGGATATTGAATTTTTGGTATAGTTCTCGAATGGTTTTTGAAAGGTGTCCTGTTATCCAAGATAAGGGCTTATGGGACACGTAGCAACAAATGAGGTAGTTCAGGATGAACTTGGAAATCTTCTTCCCTATGATGTAGGTCATTGGGATGGCCTCTACCCACTTTGTAAAGTACTCTATGGTGGTGATAATGAATTTGTGTCCATTAGATGAGGCGGGAGTGATTTTGCCAATGAGATTGAACCCCCATTGTGAAAAGGGCCAAAGTGTTATAATCGGTTGGAGCTCTTGAGTTGGTGCATGAATGAGGTCCCCATGTTGACATTGCAAACATCTTTGAACATAATTTTGAGCTTCTTTCTCCATTGTAGGCTAGTAATACCCGGTCCTCAATAGTTTCTTGGCCAAGGTCATACCACTAGAATGTGAACCACAAATGCCATCATGTACCTTAGTTAAAGCAGTCAAAGCTTACTTAGGGTTAAGGATTCGCAAAAGGGTTCCTTCGATACTCCTACAATACAAGGTGTCACCTAAGATAACGAAACAAGATGACTTCTTGACAAATGTTCTTTTAAGGCTCGAGGTGATATCAACAGCGAGGACTCCTATTTTCAGGTAGGTGTATACGTCATGGTACCATGGATCACTGAGACCAACGATTTCACACACGAACTTAGAATCTGAGACCTCAAAAGATGGTACGAGAAGCTGCTTTACCAGGAATTCATGTTTATGGACATTGCGTGGGATATCCAAGAGTGATTTGATTGTTGCCATAGCGTCAATTGCTCTATTGTTTTCCCTTGGTATTTTCTCAAATGTGATGTCAATAAAGAATTCCTTGAGACTTTCCACCTATTTCTTGTTTGGGGTAAGCTTGTCATCTTTTGTTTGGTATTCATCATTGACTTGATTGATGAATAGCTATGAGTCCCCATAAACCTTTAGTACCATAATATACTATTGTACTACAATTCTAAGTCCTATGGCAAGGGCCTCGTACTCAACAATATTGTTGGTGCATGGGAAAGATAGCTTATATGACTTCGAGATGCAATCTCCTTGTGGTGTGATGAAGAAGACACCTGCTCCTGACCCATGCTAAGTATAGGACCCATCAAAATATACTTTCCAATGATCTATTGCACTTAGATTAAAGATTGACTCATCAAGGAATTCTAATACTAATGGGTTCTTTGAATATATAGGTGCCTTTGCTAGTTGATTTGCAATTACCTATCCTTTGATGGCTTTCCGTTCTACATACTCAATGTCATATTCTGTTAGGATCATGAACCATTTAGCCATTTGCTTGGTGAGCGTTGCTTTAGAAAGTAGATACTTGAGAGGATCTATCTTGGTGATGAGCTTTATTTGATGAGCCAACCTGTAGTGCTTGAATTTTTATGCAACAAACACTACTGCGAGGTAAGCCTTCTTGATGAATGTGTAATTTAGCTCATGTCCCACCATGGTTTTGTTGATATAGTAAATGGCTCTCTCTTTCCCGTTTTCATCATGTCGAGCTAAGAGAGCCCCAAGGGTTGCTGCTATTGCCAATATATACAAGATCAATGGCTTGTTCTGAATCGGTGGCATAAGGATTGGTGGTGTTAGCAAGTACTCCCTGATTTTATTGAATGCCTTATCACATTTCTCGTTCCACTTGTATGCTACTCCCTTGTGGAGTAAATAAGAATATGGGATAGCATTATCTGCTAACTGTGCTATGAATCGACGAATGGACTGGAGCCTTCCCTGTAAACCCCTTAACTGCTTCAGTGTCTATGGTGCTTCCATTTCAAGAATCACTTTGACTTTTTCCAGGTCTATCTCGATTCCCCTCATTGATACAATATACCCTAGGAAATTTCTTGATTGCACACCGAAGACATATTTCTTTGGATTGAGTTTAACCTTGTATTCTTCTAGTTTGTCAAGGATGGAGCTTAGTGCTGCTATGTGATCTCGACGCTTTCTTAATTTGGCTAATATGTCATCTACATAATCCTCTATAGATTTGTGAATCATTTCATGGAAAATTAGCGTCATAGCTCTTTGGTGTGTAGCCTCGACGTTCTTTAACCCAAATGGCATCATGTTCAAGCAGTAAGTCCCCCATGGACAAGTGAAAGCCATCTTATGTCGATCGCCTTTGGCTATCATAATCTAATTGTACCCTGAAAACTTGTCCATCAATGATAGCATTTCATCCCCTGTCATCATATCCACAATCATGTCTATATTCGGGAGAGGGAAATCATCCTTAGGGCATGCTTTGTTTAGGTTCCTGAAGCCAGTGCAAATGCAGATGCCCCTAGTGGGTATAGAAATAGGTACAAGGTTTGAAACCCATTTGGGATAATCAATTGGTCGTATGAAGCCAACATCGAGGAGTTTCTATAATTCAAGTTTGACCAGTAATGCAATTTGCGGATGCATCTTTCTCAACTTTGTTTTACTGGTTTCACCTCTGGATAGATGGCTAGGTGATGAACCACAACCTATGGATCAAGACCAGGCATATCAGTGTAGGTCCATGCAAATTTTACCTTTCTTTCTCTCATAAATGTAGCTAGAAGTTCTCGTTCTTCAGTCAAAAGTGATTCTGCATAGAAGGTTCTGTGTGGTATTTCTTCAGTTCCTAGATTGACTGGATTACATTTCTCTACTAAGACTGCTGATTTTTCCTGATGAATAGAACTAAGGGGAAGATTGAATCCCTCATCCTTTGGCACCTCAGAGAGGTTTTCACCATTGGATACGTCCTTTGTTTTTACTATTTTTAGGTCAGAAAGTGCCATAGTGTGGTTTTCACTTAAAGACCTAGATATTACTCTTCGATTTTCTATTTTTCGACTGAGGGATTCAATTATTTCCCCATAGTATGCATGTGTGTCCAACTCAATATCAAACCTTGCTTTATGATCTCCACATGGTAGAGTATTCCATAGTCCCATGAATTCTGAGAGAGCCTCATCATTTTTGAATGTGTCTAAGATTGGTGGTCTTCGTTGGTCATAATCGATGAATTGGGGGTAGACAAGTTTTAGTTCATTGGTCTGGTTACTTGGCTCAAAAGATAAGGTATTGATCATAAAGAGGGAGGAATCCTTCAATAACATGGGTAGGTCAGTGATGGGGTCCTCGTCACACACATTGGTTACATCAAAGGTATAGTTATCTAAAGGTAAACCTGTGGATATCGGTAACTAAGGAGGAGCTTTGACATTTTTAACTGGGGCACCTTTGCCACATATGGTTATTTTCGGAGGGGTACATCCAAGGCCAAGATTCTTAAGGCGCTTCTTAGCAATGATAGGTTCTAGTAGGCCATTGTCATTTTGACCAAGTTTCTTGTTCTTGTTCTAGCCCATGCCAAGCATAAACTGTAGTCCTTTGTTGTCATCATCCATGGGAAGATTAGGTACGGGCCTTTCATCTTGGTATAGCATACTCAATATATCCTTTTGTCTACCACTTCTCGGCTTAGGTCCCCTTAACTTTTGAATTTGGAGGGGTCTGCTTTGAAGGTTTGAGATGGTGTGTCAGTCAGTTGAGGCTGCCCACGAGATCTAGGAGATTGAGGTAACTCTCCTATTACAAAAGCACTCTTTTTCATTAAATAGTCTCCACACCCATTATCTTGGATAATAACTTTAATATCAGAGATGTCTAGAATGGAGGGTGTCTTTGTCTCAAAAGTGGAGGCTAGAGTGGACGGGTCTATATACAGAGATGTGGGTTCCTCATCATTCTTCGAGACTTGAGGGATCTTGTAGTACTTGGCCTCTAGGTTCTTGCAATAATGATATTTATCAAACTAAAAATCTTACTAATAAGTTGTATCTTAAAAGACAGTTGTATTCTTTAAAGATGAAAGATAGTGATTTTGTTGCAAATCATTTGAATGCTTTTAATTTGATTTTAAGTTAGTTAGCATCTATAGATGTAAAGCTAGAAGATGAAGATGAATGCATTTTGTTACTTTGTTCTTTACCAGAATCTTGGGAAAATCTAAGTGGTGCTATCAGTGGTAGTGGTGCAGATTCGAAGATGGACAATATAATTCCCACTCTCCTATCAGAGGAGATGAGGAGGAATTCTAAAACGAAAATCCAAGATGCCTTATTTGTAAAAGGTAGGCCTGAGAAAAAGGAACCTAAGGGAGACAAGGAAGGGGAGAGTATGTTCAAAGGACAGAGTAAGGTAAAGTGTTGGAATTGTGGGAAACCGGGACATGTGAAGAAGGATTGTAAGAACAAGAAAAATATTTCAGATTCTTCTACAGAGGAATCCTTGGATGACGGTAATCATGCATTGATCATTTCATGTAAAATGTTAATGATGACTCTCTGCTTGATGTTAAAGAGTGATCTTCATGAAGAAGATGGTAGTCATGATGTTATGTGTAGCTTGTACCACAGTTTAGTGGGAGTTGTTGGTAGTGGCGTGGATGCATCATTGGTAATGTTATCTTCATATGATTGGGGATATGTTTTTTCTTTGTTTAGAGTGGTTGCTATTATGTTATGGTTTACTCTTGATATGCATTTAGAGTTTGGCATGGCACTTGTTCTCTTGAGACTAGGATGTTTATATATGTTATGATGCATGTGATCTCCTTGGAGGAGATGGTTAGATCATGGATGTCATGTTTATGTTCCTGATTCATGATTGGAGCTTTGACATTGATCGTAGTAGTTCTCTTATGTATTGGGTACATTAATCATTTGCTTGATTACTTCATGATAATGCTATGTTGCATTTGGAGTTTGGCATGGATTGGTTGGTTACAGGTCCTCATGGATACTTGGAGAAATAGGCGAGGCATGGATTGGTTGGTTACAGGTCCTCATGGTAAGAGATATATGTTGGAATGGTTACTTTTAAGAAACACTTTTTCAACAATAAAGACCGAGAAGCCTACACCTTGGTTGGACGTGAGTTCAACACACTCGACGGTTTCACATGCCTCCAAAGAGGATATTTGGTTACAGAGACTTGGGAAAGGTATTGGTTTTAATTGCAAGCAAATTAAACTTGAATGTGATAGTCAAAGTGCTATTTTTTTAGCCAAAAATCCTATGTATCATGCTCATACTAAGCATGTTGATGTTTAGTATCACTTTGTGCGAGAAATTGTGGAGAGTGGGAAGTTATTAATTGAGAAAGTTGACACTCTGGTTAATGCTGCAGATTATCTTATGAAACTAGTTCCAAAAAATAAGTTCTCTTGGTTTTGAGTAAATTAATCATTTGCTTGGAGCTTCATGATCATGTAGGTTGCATTTGCAGTTGGCATGGATTGATTAGTTGGTGCAGGAAGGCCATTGGTATTGAGCCTGTACTTGATTTATAATAATGATTCTTGTTTAGAATAATTGCAATGTATAATGTCAATTGGGAGAATGTTGGGAATAGGATGCCATTTAATTGCATTCTAAACATATTTCATGTATCTCCTATGTCCTTGGAAAGTGTTCCCCAACACTAGGATTAGAAAGAGATTAATTTTGAATGAAATGAACATGTAAATTGAAATTTGTAATTATTCCTAAATGATAGGAACATGTGGGGACACCCAAGAAGAGCTCCTACAAAATAGGAGCACATGGGCACACACATGGGAGGTGGGAAACACCTTGTTTCAGTTAACTATTTGGTGAATTGATAACTCTTATGTAATGCATGCCAAGTTCCTACAAAATAGGGATTGATAATTACAATGTATGTAGAGTGGCACTATCAATTCAGTTTCAGTTCAGTTCAATTCAATTCAATTCAATTATGGTTCAGTTATCTTCAGTTGCATGTTAGTTATTTTGAGTTGCATGTAGTTGACTTCAATTGACTTGAGTTGCATGGCTAATAACTTCAGTTGCATTTTAGATAACAAGTTGATACTTTCAAGGGATGATCAATCATGCATGAAGTTTGCATGAAAGGTGGAGAGATATGTTTCAATTAACAAAGATTGACTTGGACCCACTTTGGGCGCCCAAGTTGGAATCTTGGAGTTAACACCTTTGCACGAGAAGATATTTACAAGGCTCAGTTAAGTGGAGCTCATTTGTGGGCACCAATTTTGAGGATAAGCTTCTAAGATATCTTTGTAATCATCAATCAATCAAGACTTCAGTTTGGGATGCCCAAATTGATGAAGGGCTTGGTTTGACATTGTTTTTCACAGAGAAACTCTACTTGCACTATTATGGCATAGATATTGGTGAGGATCTTTATCCTCTTGTAATTGTCAACTCTTTGGAGTTTACAAGGCAAATATTTTTCTATTTAATTGTAGTAAGTTGAAGAGAGTTAGATTAGATTTTATTGCAGGTTGTGAAGAATAATTGTTGAAGGCAAAAGAAGCATCTCAAGCAAGGATTGATAAATAATTATTGTAATCTTGTTCTAAGGTTAAATAATACAAGCACTATTGATTCTGGCGGTGGAGTTTTTTCCCCAAAAGGGTTTCTCCACGGTATATGTTGTGTCACTTCTATCTTCTGGTCTTATTCTTCTACAATCTTTTGTCTATTTCTACAAATGGTAAAATGAATCTAAGTAGATAAACATCCAGAAATAAATTGTAACAAAGAACACTTAATAAGATCTACAGTATAATAGTTTAACAAGTTTTAAAGCTACATAATTACCTCCTTTTTCGACAGGAAGCTCATCTTGTCGACGCCTCCATGAAAAAAATGTACTAGAAAGGAGTTTCCCCAAATTCAATTTTTTACCTCTTTCATCTCACAATGAGAATCAACTTATTAGGATCACATTCAAATTCAAAGTATGGCCTACTTAGATAAATAAATGACCATAAAACCCACATTTCAGAACCGAAATGGTGACAATGTTTCAATCATATTCATACAATGCACTACAAATTATTCAACTTATATTCAACTATTGCAAACCTGCATTTCTAAGAAAACCCTTTTTTTGTTGGTCTCGTCCTCTCCATAATCATTCAAGACTGCTCTATTGCTGGCTTCAATGCCTTTTCCCTTGTTTATCTCCCAAATGGCTTTGCCTTTGCCACTTGGTTTTGGAACTGTTTTCTCTGGATCTTTATATGCATTTGTACCCACCTCTACCCCTACTACTATTTAATAATCATTCAAGATTGATGGCTATGTCCTTGGGTAATCAAGTCCACTCCCATATAAATGACAAACATTTAGAGTTTGCCACATGTTAACCTTATACGCAGGTATGACAAGTGTGAAAGTTTAGTTGATGCCCACCAAGTGTTTGACCAAATGAATGAATGAGATGACTTCTCATGGAATATGATCATTTCAACTTACCAAAGACATGCACATATCCATGAAGCATTGACACTGTTTCACCAAATGCAACCAATAGGTGTTTTTCTTGAAGCTTACCTATCCTAGGATACTCAAAGTTTGTGTCAAAATAAGAGCTTTGGAACATGTTATGGACATCCATCAAAGCATATCAGAAAGTGGATTTTTGTTAGATGATGTAGTTGTAAATGCTTGGTAGATATATATGGAAAATGTGAAAACATACACAAGTTATGTGAAGTGTTTGACATAATAGCTCAAAAAAATGTGGTTTCATGGATTGTAATGATTACTGGATATGTACAAAATGGGTTTTGTGGAAAGGTGTTGGAAACTTTTAAGTAAATACAATTAGTAGGTGTAAATCCAAACTCCATGACCTTTGCCACCATTGGAAACTTTTAAGCAAATACAATTGGCAGGTGTAAAGCCAAACTCCATGACCTTTTCCACTGTTCTCCCAGCTTGTGGCAAAATGGGAGCTTTCAAAGAGGGTACAAACATCCATCAAATCATAATGGGAAGGGGATTCTGCTATTGTAGTGATAGTCTTGTGGCTAAGCCTCACTCCCGATGCAAACATGTGTTGTCACTGTAATATGAGGTGAGTTTCTAAAATAGTTTTCAACGGTTTTTTCCCAAATCACATTTAAAATGACGGTCCTTGCTATTAGAGAACATGTTACACATATCACAAACTACAAGTCCATTCAGAAGTAACAAATAAGTCTCAACTTAACCATCTCAGATAGAGAGCATCATCCTTTTATTTGATAGTGGAGTTCACATGCGAACTTAGAGGATACGATTTAAATCCATCCATGGTCAAACATGATCTCCACTTACCCAAAAGTTCATGCCTTTCTACCCATTCAACACCTTCATAGGTAATGACCAGTGTTCCTCAACACTAACATGGTCTTTGCTTTCCCTTGGCAGAGTTACATCCAAAGATTCAAAAATACTACAATAATAACTCAAGGTTTCCATGAACCTGGGAAAGAAAGGTGTAGTATTAGTATTCACTTTCTGCACCACTAGGGGAGAGGGTCCCATAGTGGAGCACCCTAACTTTTCCTTTCTCAAAATCCTATGTGGAAATTTCAAATCACTCCCAATTTTGTACAATAGTTTATTTGACAACTCACGTGCTTCTATATTTTGTTTTAGGGCCACATCATCAATATGATGCCACATCAACATGCCTTTTGTTTAAGTATCCAAAAAAGGCCCAAAAAAAAAGTGAGACTGATAGTGGTGCACTAAGTCATGTTTTATTGGTGCACTGATGTGGCATCACATGATTTGTTAGTTTGTGTATTTTATGGATAAAAAGTGTTTTGCAATTGGATATTAAGGTGCTTCACTATGGGACCCACTGATGACTACTTCTATCCCCCACTATTAGACCCCACTCCACTATGGGCCCCTCTCCCCTAGTGTTACCACATTTGGAGCCATACCTTTGAGCACCCTGAAAATTCGGTCATGATGATTACTTGTGCTTACACTCTCATCAAACATATGATGAAGTTGTAAAGGGAAGTTTACAGCTAATGCTTCCCAAGGCTGAACATCAAGCATACTGGCATAAAGATCTACTCCAAATATAGGCATAGCATGAAATTTGAAAGGAACTTGATAGGTCTCAACAAGCTTTGATAATCTCTAGCCAACCAACCACAATCCTTCACCACGACTATATTCTGCTATAGGGTCATCAACACTAGTAATCTGAATATGAGGTGGCACCACTTGATGATTACCAACAACTTTTGCACATTCAATGAGTAAACACTTTACACCCTTTGTGTTTCTCCAACACATTAACTTGGTTTTGTTCCCAAGGAGCATTTTTGGATGAACAAAACTCAGCTTGTGATTCTACTTCATCCAATCTTTCTACTTTAATGTATTGATTCTCATTAACTGGTTGTTGGCTATCTATATTAATTTTTTGTAAATTCCACTATGAATTTTTTGCAAGCATGTGATCCTCAGATGCATTTTCCATATTTTTAGGATCATTACTTTAGGCCCCAATAATGCAGTAGATAGTTGATCGAACAGGTGAGTCAAGTTCACTGGATGGTCGCCACTCTGGTGTCCTCTATCTTGGGCAATTGTTGATGCAGTCAAGGTAGGAGGACCCAATTAAGGACTATCTAGCCTTGCAACCAAAATTACTAACTCCATGATCACAACAGATATGCAATGGAAATTAATAACTAATCCATAGAAAGATATAAGATATTCATGAACACTAGACACAAGATATATCCTGGGGAAACCCTAACAAGGAAAAACCCAACCTTCAAAGCTCATTCCTCATTATATTATAATCTCAAAAAACATTACATATGCCTCTCGGGCTTAACAAATTCTAGGCCTTAGCCTAGGCATTACAAATAACTTAAATGATAACAATCTTCAACAACTCCTTCGGCTCTACTCCACACTCCTTCTGCTCGAAGATCCTTCCTAATCAAAATACTTCATCACCATGATTCATACTTCACACTATCGATCACCTTATTGATTCCCCATCTTTTGTCTCTCATAAAAAATCCTCTCTCTTCCATTTATATCATCCACGCATCATTTAACCCTTAACAAGTCAGCCCAAACACAACGACTAGTAAGATAACATGCAAACTCAAATAGGTCGGCCTCAAACAACAAACAATTTACAATGCAAACCAACCAATGCCAGACACAACAAAGTGAGGACCCAAAACAACATCCACAAACATGAAACACCTTCAAAATTTAATCCTCAAAGATCCACAACATGCTACAAACACCCAGTCGGCCAAGAACAAGAAAACATGAACTCATGGAAGAAAATCACCAATCATGAGCACAACGATCGATGTGGACCAACAACACACGATCTAGAAACATCCACGAGCATCACGAATCACCATAGAAACATCCACAACAACTCAAATTACCAGAATCACATCATCTTATTTTAGGTTCACCAACTAGAATGACTAAACAATTGTCAAAACTCAGATACCCATAACTCGATCAGATCTCCATGTGGATCTCTAAAACTTAACATGGAAACACTAGATGTACTCGACTACAAACCCTTTAATCCACAACCTTTGATCATCAACATATTGAACTGGCCATCATACTGAACTCCACTACATCATTGACAACCTTAATTTTGAATGCTTCTAGATGCCCTTGCATCAGACTCTCGGGGTTATTTGAAAAGTGAGCCTCTTCACTTTGGTCTATTATGTGTCAAATCCAATGTTGTCTCTTTGAATTGGTTTGGCGATCTGTCCACAGGTACTTGCAACTACCTCAAGGTTGACATTCTGTTCAAGTCCACCCTGCAAAACTGCCTCAAGTTCTTTGAATCGGTTCAGCGATCTGTCCATAGGTACTTGCAATTGCCTCAAGGTCGGCGTTCTATTCAAGTCCACCCTACAAACTGCCTCAAGTTCTCCTCTTTGAATTAGTTTGGCACTCTACTTGTAAGCCTTACATTGCCTCACTGGTTGACGGTCTAAGCAAGCCCACCCTGCAAGTTGCCTCAGATTCTTCATCTTGTCATGGTCAAGGTTCAGAAATCTACTTGCAAGCCTTGCACTGCCTCACTAGTCGGCGGTCTGAGCAAGCCCTCTCCGCAAGCTGCCTCAAGATCATCGTTTGTTTCTATTCCTTCATTCACATTTACTTTGCTCTGATACATAAACTTTCTCCTTAAGATCAATGCTTCACCTTCTTCCAGTTCCACTATGAAATCTAATACCTCCAAAGGTTCCCCTCCCTCTACATAAACTAATTCTATATCAACAGGCTCTTCTTCACCTGCACAAACTATCTTTGCATCCTTTACTGCTTCTCTTTCATTATCTTCTCTAGTATTAGGTTCTTGATGACACTTAATGCTTGATTCTTTCTTCCTCCAAACTTGAAAATAGGTTCCTCTTCTAGAAAATCCTCTTTCACTCCTCTGGTACCCTTCATTGTGATAAACATTACGGCTTCTGTCACCTCTCCCTCTATAGTTTGAATAATTGTCCTTGTTCTGCTCTGCATAAGGTCTTCTTTCTCTGCATCTTGCTCCCTCTTTTCCTCCAACATATGAGTTCTTCCATCTGTATAGTCTTCTAAGCATACAAGTAACATGTTTCCACTTTGCTCCATCAATCCATCCATAATTCATTTGCTTACAATCTGTCATAGGCTTTCTCCTCATTTTATCCCAACACATCTTTTTAGAATGATTCCTTAATCCACATAACTTACAAGGATATAGATCCCAACAAAATTCCTTTTCATGTCCATGCCTATTACAATGTGAATAATACATACTCTTTCTTCTCTAATTCAAACTTGCAATAACATTCTTACCTTTGTCATATCCAAGGCCTTCACTTTTGGGTCTCAAAACTGGCTCAATAGGTTATGTAATTCCTTGTTGATGCTTTCCCAATCCTTTTCCTTCATATCCCATTCTCTGCATGATTTTGAAACCAATGCCATCACCAACAAATGTAGGCTTTGTTACATTGCTATCTTCAACTTCACCTTCTGAAGAAACTTTTGCAACATCACACAAATCATTAGTATCACAAGAAACATCAAAAAATTCAAGCTTAGATCTCAAATTCTCATTCTCCTTCTGGCATGCAAGAAGTGATTGCTCCAACTGATTAACATGTTCCTTCAAGCCAAATATTTCCTTCTTCTGCAAACTGTTCTCTTTATTCAACTCTTTCAAGCTTTCCTCCAGATCTTTGTTCCTCTTTTCCACCCTTGCCAATTTCTTTTCAACATCCTCAAACATATCCAGCTCTGCTTCTAGTTCTTCATTTCTCTCCATCAATTATGAATTATACTTCTTGATTTCAGACAATTCTTCCTCCAAAGTATCCCTTTCACATATTAGGGTTTCATTTTCCTTCTTCATCCTCTTCTCAATCTTCCCCATTGAAACAAATCAGATAAACAACTAAACTCGAATGCTTACCCAAATCTTTCTTGCCTCGATCTTCCTTCTATGATGACACTTAGGGTTTCACACTTCTTTCAACACTGTCTTCCTTCCCAACAAATCCACAACCAACTAATAGATTTGCAACAAGCTCTGATACCATTTGATGCAATCAAGGTAGGAGGACCCAATTAAGGACTGTCCAACCTTGCAGCCAAAATTACTAACTCCATGATCACAACAGATATGCAATGAAAATTAATAACTAATCCATAGAAAGATATAAGATATTCATGAACACCAGACACAAGATATATCCTGGGAAAACCCTAACAAGGAGAAACCAAGCCTTCAAATCTCATTCCTCATTATATTATAATCTCAAAACACATTACATATGCCTCTCGGGCTTAACAGATTCTAGGCCACAGCCCAAGGATTGCAAATAACTTAAATGATAACAATCTTCATCAACTCCTTTGGCTCTGCTCCACACTCCTGCTAGGAGATCCTTCGGGATCAAAATACTGTCACCGTGCTTCATACTTCACACTATTGAGTGCCTTATTGATTCCCCATCTTCTGTCTCTCATAACAAATCCTCTCTCTTCCATTAATATCATCCGCGCATCATTTAACCCTTAACAAGTTGGCCCAAACACAATGGCTAGTAAGATAATGTGCAAACTCAAATAGGTCGGCCTCAAACAACAAATAATTTACAATGCGAACCAACCAATGTTGGCCACAACAAAGCAAGAACCCAAAACAACATCCACAAACATGAAACACCTTCAAAATTTAATCCTTGAAGATCCACAACACACTACAAACACCTAGTTGACCAAGAACAAGAAAACATGAACTCATGGAAGAAAATCACCAATCACGAGCACAATGATCAATGTGGACCAACAAAAAATGATCTAGAAACATCCACGAGCATCACAAATCACCACAAAAACATCCACAACAACTCAAATTACCTTAATCACATAATCTTCTTTCAGGTTCACCAACTAGAACGACTGAACAATTGTTAGAACTCAGATACCCATAACTCGATCATATCTCCATGCGGATCTCTGTAACTTAACATGGAAATACTAGATGTACTCAACTACAAACCCTTTAATTCACAACCTCTGATCATCAACATACTGAATTGGCCATCATATTAAACTCCACTGCACCACTGACAACCTTAATTTTGAATGCTTCCAGATGCCCCTACATCAATTGTAGTCTCTATAGACTAGAAACATTGAGAAACCCAAGAATGTGTTTGTGAAGTCTTTGAGGAAATTGGGCTTGTAACAATTGATTTTTAATCCTTTTAGATACTTCTTGATTCTATTCTTTAGAGATTCTTAAAAAAATTGGGGTTAGGTGCAATAAACATTCATTTTGTAACTAAAAATCTCACAAAGCATATTCATAACTCTCTTCACATATGTATATGGTGCAAAAACTTAAATGATAAAAGGGTCTTATAATCCTCAACTAGTTCATAGCAACATAGATTTCAAATTGTTTGGACATCCATTCTTGAACCAAAGCTTGCTCACTTTTTTTCGTATATTCTCTACCAAAATCTTTTCATTAGATCTAGGTTGACCCACCTAAGAATCATAAGTCCTTGCCCTTTTGTGGATATTTGGAAACTCTCAATCATCTTTTCTAATTTTGCACTATAGCCTAGCCTACTTGGAATTGGATCCATTTCTTCTTTAAGCCTTTTAGATCATAGCCTTTTTTTTAGGGGATTGACTCAAGCTTCCTACTAAATCCACCAAATATACACTATTTTCCATGAATATATTTTATTTAACATTTGGAACAAAACTTTAGCTCTTTTATTGGAGCTTTTTTTGGTATTCACTTCTCTATGCATATTAAGTCAATGATTTAATCTAGTGTTCTCTCTCCCTCTTCCCCCCTCTATCTCTCCCTCTTTTTACCCCTGTCTCTCCCTCTCTCTCTATTGAATAATGAAATT
Organism: Sequoia sempervirens; assembly: GCA_007258455.2. Lineage (NCBI taxonomy): Eukaryota > Viridiplantae > Streptophyta > Pinopsida > Cupressales > Cupressaceae > Sequoia > Sequoia sempervirens. The sequence continues at coordinate 221,376,327 of VDFB02000007.1, forward strand.
AATTAATGTCTTCGTGATTTAGAAGTTTTTTTTCAATTGTGTTTAGATAATTTGAAGCTACCACTTCTCCATTGGCCTACCAATTGACCTCATGTATTACATAAATGTATGCAAGAAAACATAGACCAAAAACTTCCCTAATTGAACTTCCACACGTCTTTCGCATACCCATTGCACACCAAGGTGCGATTGCTAGGGGAGAGGATCCAATAGTTGAGCACCCTAACTTCGTGCTTCTGATTATCCTACATGGAAATTTCAAATCTCTCACAATTTTTTACAGTAGCTTACTTGGCAAGTCCCCTACTTATAACTAAGGTTTCAGGACCACATCATCAAATATGATACCACATCAACATGCTTTTTGTCAAGGTGTCCAAAAAGGTCCAAAAAAAAAAGTGAGACCAATACTCGTGCATTCACAACATGTTTTATTGAGCGCTGACGTGGTATCATATGATTGGTTGCTTTTTAGATCAAAGGAATACATTTTGTTTAATTATGGGTAGTCATCAGCGACACTAACAACTTTGAAGTCACAACTATTGATCCAATATTGATAAAAGTATTGGACTTTATATAAACAAATACTATCACAACTATTGAAACATGCTACATACGTAGTTTAATTTTTTTTTAATGGAAAGGTACTTCCCCAAATTGAGTCCAACAATATTTAGCCGATAGGCTATATATGGTGTGAGGTTTCAGCCTGAAACCTGTCTCACGCCAGTAAACAAGTCTTGATTGCTGTTAAACTGTGAATAGTTTTCCGATTTCTGATTTTCGTTGATGAAATCCGATCTCCTCCAATACGTGCGTCATGCGTGAAAATAGATATAACTCGCACCCACCTGCAAGATAGTATACTCTTTCAGAGATCATTCAATGGTTGACCACAACGTGTCGAGGTTAGGTAAATCATGAATCCGATTTGATTTCCATCATCAAACAGAATCGTATGTTTTTGGGGCTCCATACAGTTAAATAAATCATGAATCAGATTTGATTTTCATCATCAAACAGAGTCGTATGTTTTTTGGGCTCCATACAGTTGTCCACTGTAACTTGCCGACTTTGCCACTACCTAAACATTCAAATCAATTTCTTCTATGGCATCGAAGGGGCTCACCTTTTTGAAGCCCAAGGCTCTGCAAAATTTTGTGGGCACAGTTGACTCCGTTGTGAATGAGCAACTGAGGTGTTACTGGGTTGGAAACCACCAAGTGACTCCATTGTGAATGAGCATCTGAGGTGTTACTGGGTTGGAAACCAACAAGTGAGAAGGACTTTCCTCTCGCTAAGCATTGCTTGTTTTCCGTGTCTTGCGCTCTCTTTCTTAGCATTGACAAAGGATAGCAGCAGGACGAAATTTATGCTCATTTTCTCAACCTAATCAACGAAATGATGAAGATTCCTCTAGATTTTTTTGGAACTCTCTACTGAAAAGCCATGGTTGGCAGCAATCACATCCACCTCATACTTCAGATATTGATTGAGAAGAGAAGAAAGGATTTGGAAAGCAGTTCAACTTCATCAAAACATGATCTTTTATCGTTCTTGCTTTGCAATGCAGATGAACGTGGGAATATAATGGCGGATGCTGACATAAAGGATAACATCATGATGCTTTTAATAGCCGCGTATGACACCAGCGTGATAACTGTGACACTACTACTCAAATATCTGGCTCTCAATGCACACTACTACCGTGAAGTCCTTCGAGGTATAATGATAAGCATTTCCTTAATTTATATTTGTTTTTATCATTCTTCCTAATAATGTTATTCACATGTGAAGAAATGGTACAGAGCAAGCGGGCATTGCCAAAGCAAAGGAAGAAAAGCAGATGCAATGGAAAGACCTTCAAAAAATGAAATATACGTGGAGCGCCACTCAAGAGACGCACAGACTTTGTCCTCCTGTGGAAGCAACGTGGCACAACACCATCGTAGATATCTCCTACGATGGTTTTAATGTCCCCAAAGGATGGAAGGTATACGCTTCCCAAGCTTCCAAAATCTGAGTGAAACTTTGCCTACATCTTAATTTGTCGTTAGCATTTATTTGATCAAAAGATGAAGATACCCTACCAATCGAGAAGGTTTTAATCAAAAAAGGAAGAAACCCATTAAGCAAAACGTGTAGGCTTCCAATACCCACATCGAGATTGAGAGTATGATTGATGAGTCTTCACTGTCTAATGATTCTAGGGTTTCAACACATCAATTTTTTACCCTGTGCTTGCCCCCGCCATGGCCAAAAAAGTGTTGCACTTCACCATTTCAGACAAAACTAGCAGCTACAACTAACACATGCTACTCTTGGAAACGAAAAAATAGTTTCTCTTTGCACTGGAGCCCAGCAGTAAGATGCCTTCAATTAACCTCAATTTTGTTTTACATTTCATTGTCATTTTGAATTCAATTTCTACAGCAACACATGATCTGATGGGAATTTCTATTCATCTCTTTCTGATGCATGATCATCACAGATTACCGTATGCCCAGAATGATAGGCTATGACTTACTCAAGCAAATCCAGGTATTATTTTGTTGTATTAATTTTGTTCTACCCTTCCAGGATTCCACTAGAATGTTGTATTAATTTTGTTCTATCCTTGGGATTCGACTAAAATTAATGTTATTTTTAAATTTTTAGGAATCCTCGACACTGAGGAGATTGCATATTTTCTTTTCACTTTGACATAAAATCAAATCTATTTATTTTAAAGAAATAGAGTAGCAGTCGTAGGGAGACTGGTTTTGGTTCCTCCCATTTTAAATAAATTTATTCTTTGGAAGGGTTCGTAAAAAAATATCTTGCAAATTCTATCCATTTTTTCTCATCTACACTGTTAAGAGTACGACAAAGTTTGTGTAGAATCTTGAGGGAAGTCACTTGCCATGGTTTCAATGGACGCCGTCAGGTGAATAAAATCTGGTCACCGACCATTCCTCAATTTCAATTTATATTTGATTTTGAAAAGTCACAAAACAAAAACGTAATACCCAGAATTAATCCATAACTTGTTTTCTTGTATTGGTTGTTGTTGCAACAATAGCATCTACTGTCTTGGGATTTCTGGCCCAAACGAGGGGTATTTAGATCAACACTCCTTGGCAAGGGTGAGTTTGTAGCTCTGAGTTTTTTATGGAGATATTTTTAGCTATATGGTTTTGAAATTAGTTTTGTGGGTGATTTTGTGTTAGATCTATGTATTGTAGAGAAAATGGGCAATTTGAAGAGACACCCATGTGAGGAATTGCAATACAAATTATGAATTGAAGATAGGTTTGCGCGGAAGTTTGATGGGCTTCACTTTATTGAAACTCTCATAATTGCTCACAAAGAGGGTTTCTAAGGTTTCAACAGAATCTTGTTTTGTTTTTGGTTTCATGGGGGTTGTTCTTATGGGATTTGGGTTCAACTTTGGTAGGTTGTCTAGATGAGAAAGTTAAGACTGAATTTTTATCTCCAATTTAATATTTGTGGGAGTAATATTGCTACCATTCTTAATTCTTTGGTTCGTTGATTTTTGAAAAAGAACAACGGATGAAGGGTTTGTATTTGGGGATCAAAATTTTGAGTATGTATTTGTACTGCTAGAGAGGTTGGGCAAGGCAATGACAATAGTTGTAATGTAATCTTTAAGATTTATGAAAAATCTTTGCATTGCGTTATGACACATTTGTATGTGTTTGGGGTGTTAGTTTAATGTATGGTTCTATTATTATTGGGTTAGATCTCCATTAATGAATGTATTATTCTATTTTCATGTGTTTTTTAAGATTGACCTTCATTAATGGAGTTTTAATGCACCAAGTAGTGTAAACCTGCAAACCCCACTCCAGCTGTATAACAAGGTAAGATCCAAGGACTATGCCAACATTTTGGTTGAATGTCACTATGCATGGAATCATGTCAAGAGGGTTACTTCTTTGTATCTCTTTTCATGTCTAACATATGAATTGGTTCAATTTTATATGGTTTTTTGTTGATCACCTATACATTTTGTAGTTCAAAATTGGTTGTAGAAGTTACTTTCCTAATAAGTAAGAGTTGTCTAATAAAACCCTTCAAATATTTTGACCCCTTGAATTAGAGGTTAGTTCAAAGTTCTTTGATAGACAAAGAAGATAATTCTACATCGAACATAATATCAAGTTTTGTTGTTCACAAGCAAACTTCCTCTTGAGTGTCATTTGGTGATTTGGGACATCATGGGAGAGAACATGAAACTCCTAACCTTGATACTAAAGATGATTAAATCATGGTTAATCATAAGGCTTCCTTATATATATGATAAGGATGCCCATATTCTCTAGAGCTAAAGTGTTTTTTAAAGCCAACAATGGTTGGTGATAGTTATCTATTTCTGATTGAATTTACTCTAGTTTAATTATGATCAATTCTACATAATGATGGAGTATTTTTATTAAATGTTTGTTAATTTATAAAAATAAAAAAATGCAATATTGATATGTTGAATTAAAATTTTGTGTTCATTTAATTATTAATGGATTAGTGAATTGTGTTTTGATTTGGTACTCCCTAGTTTAGAATTGTTATTAGATGGTTTGTAACTATTATAAAAGTGTAACTTCCACTGTTCTTATTAGTGAAACGCATGCTAGTGCTGATTATATTTATTATATTTTTTTTTCTTCTAAGAATGGAAAGTGTGACATAAACTGCTAACTTTTTTCGGATTACTCATCTCTTCAATGCTAACAATTGGACAAACAAAACATTAAATGAAAATAAAAATATACTTCCATCTTGAATGTAATTGATCAAGTAGGCATATCATATTCTCTGTGCTTCTAATTATTTTATTAGTCATTTAAACATCCTTGGTCTAGAAAACAAGAGCTGTTGCACTCTTAAATATAATTCAACATTTCAGTGCAATCCAAATTGGAAAGCAACACATTCAAAGTCTGTATAGTATGACCCTTTCCCATTTCAGAACAAAGAGCTAAAAATCATTTATATACCAATACTACAACATTGATTACTGTACTCCAACACGATATGTTTTGAAAAGACCTACCTTAAACATATAACGAGCCTTAAGCTTCAATAGCTAACCTCTAACTATTTATTTCATATAGTTGCAGATAGATTCAGACCTCAAAATACAAAATTGGCTGATCTTCCCAAGATAAATTGTATGTTGCCATAACTAGTAGCTTATAGATTACAGACACTACATAGATAACAACCACAATAGTCCATATGTATTCTACCAATGAGGACCATGTCCCCATGGAGGTGGTGACCCTCCAGGACCTAGAGGTCCATAAGGTGGAGGAGGTTCGTATGGAGGCCATGGGGGTGGTGGTCCCCTTGGGGGGACTGGGGGTAGAGGTGGTCTTGGAGGGGGGAAATAAGGCATGCATGCAGGTGGTGGTCACCCTGGAGATGGTGGCGGTACTCTTGGAGGAGGAAAATAAGGTCCTCCTGAAGGCCCAGGCAGAGGAGGTGGTCCTGGAGGAGGAGGATAACCTACTCTTGGAGGTGGTGGTCCTCCTAGATACATTTTAACACTCTTCTTTCTCTCTTTTCTTCTTCTTCAATCTATCAACATTCAACAAGTAAAATATGCAAGTCTTGGGTCTAAAGTTTGTAGGCCATACTCAAGGGCTTGATTTGGGACATCATGTGAGAGAACATGCAACTCCTAACATTGATACTGAAGATGATTAGATTATGGTTAATCATAATAATGGAAGTGATACACTAGCAAGCTTTCTTATTTTTTCCATCTTATTAAAGTTCATGATTCACATTTTATGCCTTTCGCTTTCAAAGCCTAGGGGCTTATGTCTGCAGACCATACTCAAGGGCTTATTGTATGGTGAAAAGACTCAGCTACTGCAATTCATGATGAACTCAATAATGGATTGAATTGTGACAATGTATTTAAAACTCTATTGAATGATAATTTTTGTACACTATTAGTTGTTGAGTATCCTCTCATTTTTTATTGTAAGGTTGGTCAAGTACATTCATGTCTATCAAATTTTTTGGTAGATATCCAAAATTGTGTAGGTTATTCACATGCTTTGAGAACTCAAATATCCTTTCATATTGGATTCCCACTTCATGGAATTTTGGTTCCAGCTAATCTCAAATCCTCTAATATAATATATTTCCATCTTAGTAGCTGTGATTTATAAATTTTCTTGTCATTTTACATGTTTCAGATCTGTGAAATTCCAGAGGAAAGCATTTTTGTGAAACCATTTTCTTGAATTTTTGTTAGAGTACGAAGCCTAAGGCTTTGACTCATTCTTGCATATCGCACAAATAAGTCTCTTAATCACAAGAATATCAACCACCCAAAGTCTTCTTTATTATATGGATTCCTCAAAACAACAATGAATTTGAGTTGATTCATGAAAAAGAGAACAATAAGTGACATAGTTATATCCAATCTTCTTTGTTGCTTCTTTACATCTCAATTTTCTTTTAGGATGCTTATAATAACTAGGAGTTAAGAGACTTTCTTAATGTCTGTATTTGATATAAAGAGTTTAATGGAACTACTGTATATTAGGAGCACTAAAAACAAAGGGTCCTTCTACCTGCAAGCAGAAAGGAAAAAACAGTGAATATTGTTTCTAATGTTTTCTATTCTTCTCTCCTACAAGTCAAGATTCATCATGGGAGTCCCAGATGGCAGTGGCTAAGGAGAGGGAAACATGGTGTTCTTATATTTTTCTATCGGGGTAACCCTTGCACCCCTTCTGGTGCAAGTGCTAGTTTTTAAAACCTTGAAGAAGAAAAGCTCAAGAGACTGAGAGAAACTAGGGGTTGGGAAAGGACGAAGCGGGGCTTGTAGGGTTTATACTAGTTTGGGGCAACTGCTGAAATTTTTTCAGTATCGCAGCTCACGCTCAGCGCGGAACCTTGAGACAGGTCAAGGTATCTTTCTTTCCTTAGCTTGAGTGTCCTGCTGCATTAAGTTTTCTTTTGCAGATCAATTCAAGTACCTTTATTTTCTTCTTGTCACAGATCAATTTCACGACAATTGATACTATGACCGTTGTTATTGGTAGCACGCATGCCTGTCTATAAAACTCATTTCATTTCGTTTAAATCTTGACACTGTATTATTTGTATCGAACTTTCAATTGTTTTATGTTTATAGGTTTATTAAGATTTGAATTCTTTTAGGCTTTTGTGCTTTCCCTGGGGTTATAGTTTGGTGGAATTAAACATGCCTATCGCAACTTGATTCAAAGCTGAAGAGGTCTATGGTAAGTTAGGCGAGGTTTATGGATTGGCAAACTCCCTCATAAGACATCCTTATTCCGGTGATGTTGCAGTTAAAATAATGTTAGGTTTTCACACACAGACCTATAATACCAGATCTATTTTATGAATTTGTGGACAGAAGCACAGATATGAGATTTTGCTCTTTGTGGTAGTTAAACTATGATTTAGTAAATGGAGTATTATTAAAATTTCACTATTAGTTTATAGTTTCATTGTATCATGGGATCTAAAACTTGCAATTTCTAGATCATTGTCTAGGCAGTGATGACTGCCCCGTACCTCTGTTATGGGTGAGATATATTTTGATACTATTTGTGATTCATCACTGTGTGCTTTTTTATTAAATCAATTGGTAAATCCCTTTTGTGGGCACTGGGGCAGCCTTTGGCTTGGATGACATGACCGAGGGATAAGAAATGCAGGTGTATCATCTTGCAATATACCTCTTAACTTAGTGTTTGTTGCACTTTAGGGATTTACAAATGAACGACATGCTGGTCCTGGTCGTGGTCAGTATGGACATCTTGTAAATTATCCAAGGAAGGTTATATGTATTTGACATTCTCACTTATGAAAAGATTGATTGTGTGTTTTGTTCAAAGAAAACTAGCTTGAATGTGAACAACACCTTCTTGATACATATGCTGACTAATTAACATACTCTCAAGTGCAGTAAAGTGGACGTTACATTGAACCATAGTTACCAGGAAACTCCAGTATACAAACGAGGATTGCATCCCTGTACTGTTTATATATAATATAGCTCTACCCTTATTTATTTACCCGCTTATCCTAATTTTAATGGCATCCTCATCTCACTATTTGTATAGCCCACAGCTCCAGGTAACTATGCTGTGAGCAAATGCTTGCAACTAGAAATTTCAATTAATTTGCAAACATAGTAGTTGACACCATGGACTGTAGTAACCTAATACAGAAGGACAAAGAGGCTTGCTTTTAGGGTTCTCAGTAACATTTGGTCAGATTGTGAATCAAAGCAATAGAAGGGGCTAGTAGCTGTCAAAATGTTGCTTATTAACCAGTTGTTAAATGCTTCTCTCTTACACCAGATGTAAGTAATGTGAAAGTCCCAAAGCGACAGCATATTTGATATTAATTTTATGGTGGCATCAATCATCACACTAAGATACGCATACTTATTCACTGTGTTCCATGGAGTCTCAGAATGGGGGGAGGGGGGATGCTGGGGCAACAAATTGCTCTCCTTAAAGTTTGGGGATGACAGCTAAAATAATATATAATATTTGAAAAATCAATTATAAAAATTTAAAATAGTAAAAGAAATTCTAATGTATCAGTTCTGTAAACAATTTGACAATCAATTGAACCAAAATTACGAACACTTAGATAAATCAAAATGGTTTAAACTTTATATCATAGTCCATTACTCAGAATTGGGATTGTCTTGGCATAACAAAAGTATAAATGAAATTCAATTACTGAGGATTTAATCATGAAAATGCTCTCGAAAGAATGCTGCTTTTCCATAGGGCACAGCCTAAAAGAATTTTATTTTATTTTTCTTTTTAAAACCATAGAGGGGTTTGGTGGTGGCGAATCCCAGTGCAGTCAATATATAGTAGAAACCAAGTCCAAATTAATAACTCTAATGCAAATGCCATTGCGTACTCCTAATTGCTAGAACTGCAAAATCCCCTTTTAACTCCTAAATCCTTTAGGTAAATCATTGCTTTGCCTGTTTGAAGCTCATCTTTGATAAGAAAGAAAAAATACAATAGAGCATTATTAAGTGTACTGATTGTAAGTGGTAAAAGTTGAAATTTATAATTTATCTGAATTGAAGACAACACACAGGAATTTGTAGAAAAATTAAACTTGAGGTGATTGATTTGCATGTCTAGTTGAAGTTCAAGGTGTAAGAAAAAAAACTGATATTATGTTAAAGATTTTTTTCAATTGAAAAAAAAACTGAATGAAGAGGTTAGTGTAAAGCTATACAGAGTAGCTCTATAATAGATGGTGGGGGACTGAAGCCTGAAGATGAGGGTCGTGTGGTTGAATAGGTGGAATATTGTCATTTTATTTATTTATTTTCTTCTCTGTTTTTTGTTTTGCCTACTTTTGAGGAAATGGTTATGAGGGTTCCAAAACTTGCAAACATTTATGAAAAGAAAATTTACAGTGTTTAACAGCGATTGTGCTTTTAAAAACGAGTGTTATTTTAAAATGACACGGAGAAGCCCTGTCATCCCTGTGATTGTTGAGGGATGTCCAGGTGTCCTCTGACTGTCTTGGGGATGGCAGGTTGTCCCTGGATGCTTCCTGCAGAGATGTCTGCAGGAGTGAATGGCTGTCCCAGGGCAGTGACACCTGTAGGGATTGTTGGAGGGGGGGGATGTTTTTGTTGCCATTCCTGGGACATTTCTATTCTTGTTTCGGCCCAGAGAACCCCATGGATGTGTCCTCAGAGAAGACTGGAGTTATTCATCTGTAGGCGAGTTTTCTTTACTTGTCGAATAAGGCTGCACCTTTATTGCTGATTGAGGCAAAAAATTGTGCCAATAACAACTGAATTCTACTTGAAGCAAGTTGGGACCAGTGATTAGAATGCTTATTTAAATCTTGTAAATATTTATTGATTAATACAAGAAATTGGCATTGAAGTTAATGCCCTCTGTTCATCTGCTATTGAGAGGAACCAGTCCACCTATAGCTTCATGCACTCTATTGAGAGGAAGGTGCTTACTCCTCAAAGATCAGAGAAACTAGTTGTAGAAACTTGTGATAATCTAATGATCTAGACTGACTTTTTTATGGTTAGTTTTGAATTGAATATATTATATATCATATATGGCTTACATGTTTTGGAAAATTATGATGAACAAGATCTTAGATTTGTCAGACCTTGACATTCATGAGTTATGCACTAATGTCATAAAAGGATAGAGACTGAACTTTGTTTGAAGGGCTGCAACGTCATGTCCCTTTTTTGATTAATTAATTGGGGACCCATTTCTTTATTTCCTATGGTCTAAGGGGATAGAGATAGGGAGCTAATTCAATAATAATATTTTAAATTGGTCCTAGTAACTTTATCTTAAAACATTGTAAAACAACTTAAATATTATTTGTCTATTTGAGACATTATAAGGCCTTATGTAATATTTTATGAAAAACTGTTTTTGAACATTTTTCGAGGGAAAAGGAAATTCAAACTAAAAGGGCCAAAAATGAACTTATAAAACAAAGATAATTGTTCAAAGAGAATAATCCATTGTTTATTGAAGTCAAACCCTTTCTTAGAGCTTGAGCACTTGTGTTCATCCTCTCACCTGAGAACAAAAACCCTTGGAGTGTGGGAGTTTGGAGGATGAAAACCCCCTTGGTTTCCAGTCTAGATTCTAGGATGAAAACTCTCTTGTCCTTTTGAGGCAGTTTCATATAGGAATCACATTTGTGCTGAAAATTCACAATTTATTGCTAGTTTCTAGTTTGCTACAGTGCCACTACAGTATTGCTACAACGCTGCTATAGTGCCACTACAGTTTGATAAGTATTTATTTTGGTTTGGTAGCATTTCAACTTGGTCTGCAGTGGAAGTTTGTCAGTATGAGCATTTAGGTTCTATGAGCAACCTTAGTCAAATCTGGGTATCATTTGTATCTGCCATCCTTTTCTGTCAACCAATTGCTATGGCAAACTTGCGAGTCTCATTAATTTGCTCTTTATTGTGTGATTTGAATGTTCTATGCGTAAGGGTTCAATTGAACTTTGTTGTTCATATCAGTAATTTAAGTATTCAGCTGCTGCAGTATTAATAGCATTTGATGTGAAGGGTTTCCATAATTATTTATGGTATTTATTGCTACTGTTAAGTAGTTCTTATTGGTGTTTAATAAAATACTGTCATATGAGGTGCAGTGATAACATGATAAGAACATTGAATGTATTCAGCATTATGAGTTAGGGTTTCAATCAATACTTTGCATTCTTATGTGTGGCGCAGTCATATAATTGCAACAATTGTGAGGAGTTAAGTATTGGTGTCAGGGTTCATGAGTAAACATTCTAGCATATATGTTTGATCTTTCAAGGCATAAACAACAGTTTGCATACATTAAGTGGCAGTTTGGGTGTTAATCTTCATTGCTGTTTTCATTCAAAAGTACAGTGTTTTCAATATATTCAAAAAGTTCGTGGTTAGTATTCCATCAAGTTCACCGTATGCTGTCATCTCACCCTCACAAGATATTGGTGATCAGAAGTGGCAACTTCCTAACCGTGGCCTAGCCAGGAACCTCAAAAATTTGTAGGGTTCTGTAAAATACTATAAAGGGACATTATATGCAAATTAGTAGACAAAGTGGTCAAAAGACTTGTAAGGGTGTGTTTTAAGATATGCTCTTATGGTCATAATGGAGTTACAAGGAATCTTGTAATAGGAGTTTCGAAGAGTAATGAAGAAGTTATAAAGTGTATTAGTTGTTATGGGGAGTCACAAAAATAATTAGGAATTTATAAAATATTTTAGCTGTCAGGGACTTAGAAGATTAATGGAGCAGTTACAAAGTATCTTAAGTGTCATAGGGAGTTTGACAATAATTGTGTCATAATGAAGGAGCTACATCTACTGTTTAAACTGAAAATAAATAAGCTATAGAATGACTTTAAACCTGAGAGAAAGGGTTTGTTTTGGAGTATTAGGTAAATAGTCTTTGGAGTTTTAAGCTTTTCTCAATGCAGGATCCAAAGTATATTAAGTGTCCTGAAAAACATTTATAAAATATTAAATAATTACGAATTTATAAAACATTTTAGGTGTCAGGGACTTAGAAGATTAATGGGGCAGTTACAAAGTATCCTAAGTGTCATAGGGAGTTTGACAATAATCGTGTCATAATGAAGGGGCTGCTAGGATCTACTGTTTAAACTGAAAATAAATAAGCTATAGAAAGACTTTAAACCTGAGAGAAAGGGTTTGTTTTGGAGTATTAGGTAAATAGTCTTTGGAGTATTAAGCGTTTCTCAATGCAGGATCCATGCCACCCTTGGAACTCTAAGCCTTAAATTAGGTCAACAACTTTCTAAGGAAAGTGTCATTTTTTCTGTGTACAGTTTGGCAAGTTATAAGTAATAACAGTAAAGTACTACTTAAGCATTTTCCATAATAATTCAGTATTATTTTTGTTTCAAAATAGTGCAGGTTTAATAAAGTTTCCATAGCTCAAAATATATCTTTTTCCATCCACCCTTGGAACTCTAAGCCTTAAATTAGGTCAACAACTTTCTAAGGAAAGTGTCATTTTTTCTGTGTACAGTTTGGCAAGTTATAAGTAATAACAGTAAAGTACTACTTAAGCATTTTCCATAATAATTCAGTATTATTTTTGTTTCAAAATAGTGCAGGTTTAATAAAGTTTCCATAGCTCAAAATATTTTTTTTTCCATATTTTAATAAAGAATATGAGCTCACAGTCAGAAAATTCAGATTTTAGGTGCAAAGTTTTTTCTCGCTATAAGTAGTTTCTGTTGGATACATAATGCATGAATAAAATAAAGACAGTGACCTGAATGTTAAGCAATTCAATTGTGAAAAGAAAAAGAGAAATGAAGATATTGTGTTAATGGTTCATGCATCACCAAAATTGTCATCGTGAGTTGAAATGACTAACTACAAAAGCAAAACAAGGGAAATCTTTTGTTAAACTTATATACAAACTGAAAGGTCATCTGTTGGACCTGCAGATGTTTTGATCCAAAGCAATTGGAAAGTATTGGTAGGTTTAGCGTGAAATAAAGAATTTACACTACAGAACAACATGTTCAATGTTATTGATTTTTCTTAGCTGTAAATACTAAATACCAAATGCTATTGCATTTTTAAGTAGGTGTAAGGTATTCTAGGTTGATCAAGTAACCAATCAATGGATGTAAATTACGTTAGATATTGCACAGGTTTGACATGAGAGCAATTTTCTTTTGACAAGCTAATATGTTTAAATGGGTCAATTGTCTAAGTTTTACATAGAATGGATTGAAAAGGACTTACAGATATGGTCATCTATAAATGCCAATGGTCATAATTGAATTGTCAATCCATAGCCACTTATGGAATTCTTGATTCAGCCTGATTGGTAAAGATTGGTTTACTTCCAAGCTTGGTCATAAGCTTGAAATGAAGGGGTAAAAAATTGAATGATATATAAGGGAAATGGAAAAAGAAATCCCTTTGGTGGTTTCAATGGGTTAAATAGGGAGGAGAAGGGGGGCTGTGGGAGCTTAGGATGGGTGTCTTGCACCATTAATCGGGGTGCTGGCTTGGTTGTGACCTGAAAATCACCTTTACGTTTTCTATAAATGAACAATGGCATCTATGCTCATTCATACCATCATATAGACAGTGACTGCAAATTATAACATCTTTTGGAGATAGTGTGAAAATCTTTTATTTACGGTAGAGTACTTAATGTTGTTTCTCTTTATAACTTAATATTTTATGTTTTAATACCACTAATGTTGTCATTTTAAAAGTTTTTTCATTTTATTTCTTATTTTTGAGAAGTGTCTTGATTTGCTTTTAATTTATAAACAGGCTTTAGTTCTGGTGCATTTGTTATTTAGATTTAAGTAAGTAAAAGGTTCTGTAAGAAATTATATTATAATATGCAATGAGAAGGCATCCTATTCAATAAAACTTATTGATTTTTTTTGGGTTTTCTTTTGAAAAATCACAATGTATTTTCTTGAGGCCCTCAGGTTTTCCAGGTTTGCCCAGGGTGCAGTCTGGGCCAGGTGCCACTTGCATGTACCCAGGCTGAATGGTAAGGGTGGCGCTTGACCTTGGCCAATCCCAAGCCACACCTGGATTGAGAATGGAACCAAGCCCAGATTGTTCTGGGTTCAACTAGGGTTCCTTAGGAAAACTTAGAAGGGGAGGCGGGGGAGGGGGTGGCTGTGGGATCTTAGGATGGGTGTCTTGCACCATTTAATTGGGGTGCTGGCTTGGTTGTGACCTGAAAATCACCTTTACGTTTTCTATAAATGATCAATGGCATCTATGCTCATTTATACCATCATATAGACAATGACTGCAAATTATAAATCTTTTGGAGATAGTGTGAAATTTTTTTATTTACGATAAGAGTACTTGAAGTTGTTTCTCTTTATAACTTAATATTTTATGTTTTAATACCATTAATGTTGGCATTTTAAAAGTTTTTTCATTTTAGTTCTTATTTTTGAGAAGTGTCTTGATTTGCTTTTAATTTATAAACAGGCTTTAGTTCTGGTGCATTTGTTATTTAGATTTAAGTAAGTAAAAGGTTCCGTAAGAAATTATATTATGATATGCAATGAGAAGGCATCCTATTCAATAAAACTTATTGATTTTCTTTTGAAAAATCACCATGTATTTTCTTGAGGTACTCAGTTTTTCCAGGTTTGCCCAAGGTGCAGTCCGGGCCAGTCCATTTGGTCCAGGTGCCTCTTGCATGTACCCAGGCTGAATGGTAAGGATGGCGCTTGACCTTGGCCAATCCCAAGCCACACCTGGACTGAGAATGGAACCTGGGGGTAAACCTTTTGTGAATCTTCAAAACATACATCTGGAAACAGCTATGTGGCAGGATGTACATAAACTCTGTATTAGTACAAAAGTTGAAGTTAACTACATATATTTTTTGGTTAAAATAAATCAACAATCATATTGAGTGATCTTGGTCAAATCATTTAGTTAAACCCTTAAATAATTTTCAAAGATACCTCAGGAAATGGCTGTGTGAAGCAATATTCATAAATTTTGTATTATTACAAAATTTAAGTTAACAACATATGCATTTCTGTTCAAATTTTTTAAGTGAGCTTTGTCTAAGTATTGAGAAAGCTTATCTGAATTTTTAAAATATGTATCTGGAAACAATTGTTTTATATCCACTTTTTTAAATAGTTAAAAAAGTTTTGAATATCAAAAGAAGTAATGTATTTCATTCTGTGAAAATAATGACTTCATGTTGCTCTGAATCAGCTGAGTCAAATCTATCTGTTGTTTCAGAAATGACTGAAGAAGAGTTAAAGACTGTGCCAGAATCTGTACTTAAGAAGAGAAAAAGAAGTGATGAATGGGTGAAGAACAAGAAACAGCAATTAGAAGCTGCTAAAGCTCGAAATGCCCAAAACCGCAAACTTATTTTCAAGAGGGCTGAACACTACATTAAGGAGTACAGAGATCAGGTGATTGTCTAGTTAAACCTGTCATTGAATGGTGGTCTTATTAACTTGTTTAGAGGAGTGTACACTGCATATGATAGGTAGGGTTTGCAACTTTTTTGGACTTGAAGGCCTGGGCCTATATTATACTGTATTTGCATGCATGCTTAACATCTCAAAATTCTTTAGGAACGAGATCTCATAAGATTGAAGCGAGATGCTAAGTTAAGAGGGGGTTTTTATGTTGAGCCCGAAGCAAATGTGTTGTTTGTTATTCGGATTCGTGGGTAAGGAGAGAACGTCTCATCATAATTTTTTTAATATTTAAGTTATAAATGTTGATGAAATAGGGTGTTCTGTGCTCTTTATGCATGGATATTGTAAAATTTATACCTGTTCTGATTGTTATCTTGGTTCCTGTTCTTTCTTAATTTAGAATCAATGACATGCATCCAAAAACACGGAAGATTTTGCAGCTGTTGCGTTTGAGGCAGGTAATATTTCTTATGGACTGTTATATCAATTATTTCTAGAACATCTGAAATGCACAATTTTTGAGGCCAAATTTCAATGTGTGTCTTATCTTTTGTAGATCTTTAATGGAATCTTCCTCAAAGTTAACAAGGCAACTATGAATATGCTGCATAAGGTTGAGCCCTATGTGACTTATGGGTAAGATTTAGTGAGATGCATCTACCAAGCAAAGTGAAGTTTTAGCAAACAATCTTCTTAGATGTCTTGTCTTGTTGAGCCCATGCTTAATTTTTTATTAATTTTCTGAAGCTATCCTAATTTGAAGAGCATCCGTGAGCTGATATATAAGAGAGGTTATGGAAAGGTGGACAAGCAGCGTATTCCATTGACAGACAATTCTGTCATTGAAAAGGTATTTAAATGTTATTCTGCTTTTTATGGTGTATTTCCCTGGTCATATTAATTTTAAAACCAATTGCTATTAACAGGTACTAGGTCAATATGGAATCATCTGTATTGAAGATCTCATTCATGAGATTTCTACTGTTGGCCCCCATTTCAAAGAGGCAAACAGCTATTTATGGCCATTTAAGCTCAGTGCTCCATCAGGTGGACTGAAAATGAAACGGAACCATTACATTGAGGGTGGAGATGCAGGAAATCGTGAGGATAAAATCAATGAACTTATTAGGAGGATGAATTAGGGACATGTTAACACTGTTTTGTTGGATCTTACATTTAGCATCTTGATTAGGTTTATTTTTAGCCATTTGAAGTAACTGAACAATCTTGGAGTATTAGACAATTAGCGACTTGACAATACTGTTCTGTAGTATCTCACAGTTAGCTGCTTGATTAAATTTATTCATAGCCATTTGAAGTCAATTGTCAAATCCTGGAGAACAAGAGGCAATTTTGTCCGTGTGCTTAACAGAGCCGTTGCACAGCATAGACTTAGTGGTTTTATATACCACATGCTTCACCGTTTGGTTGAGTATACTCTGCAGTGTATTGCAAATAATTACACTGTAATCTTGCAGAATATTCGATTTTCACACGATCTATTTTATTAATATTATGGTATATGTCACAATAATATACTATTTCTTGCAGAATATTCCATTTTTACATATCTATTTCACTAAAATTGTTGTATGTCACAACAATATACAAGTTCATGTGTCACAAACTGACCACAAATATGATCAGATTTACTTATATCAAATGATTACTGGAGTTGGTGAAAATTGCCAGCCGCTGAACTGACCATCATCAGCTTTTACATTTGCCCAAATTTCGGAATTGAACAACTTCATAGTGGAACATTTGCACAGGATTTTCATTCAATAACCACAAATATCAGACAAAAAATATCATATACATGCGTAGAGAAGCAAATTAAGAAGTGAGCATATGGATAAGAGCAGACAACCATCAGTTCTTACTGCTCTATTTTACACGAAGGGGTTAGCAGATCGGATATATATTGTTTATTTTTCATGGTGGTATGAGAAAATTTAGACTAGCACTTGCACCCCAATGAGGTGCAATACTTACGTCGATTGGCTGAGGGGTGCAAGTGCTAGTTGACCGTGCAATGCAGGTGTAAGGACTGGCTATAACAGCAGTACAGGATTTGAAAGCAGTGGACGGTGTGAAGAAAGCAGTGAATGAAATCGGCGGTGGCGTGAAAAAGCATTAACAGGAAAATTGAAAGGCGGCGTCAGATTCGAGGAGATCCCAGTGGGGTTCCCCCATGTAATAGCCTATCGAACTAATTAATTTTTGAATTCTTAAAATAAGAATGTTTTTAATGCAACAATTGTGACATTTATATCTGGTTTTTTAAATAATAAATATAATTATAAACCAATTTAGTTAAAATAAATAAAATACTAATTTATTTATAATAAATAAAATACTAATTACTTTAAAATAAATATATAGTTATATATATGCTATTATACAATATATTGAATATAATAACTAAATAATTATAGATTAATTTAATATATATTAGATTTAAATAAATAATCAATATAATTATATTATTAATTATATAAAATAATGTCATAATTCAATATATATTAGATTAAAGTAAATAATAAATATAATTATAATATTAATTATATACAATAAATATACGAAACATAATTTTAAACTTATATATTTATAATTTTATTTTAAAAATAAATTTACATTATATAAAATGTAATATATAATAATTAATTAAAAAAATATTAATTTTGTTTAAAAAGAAATGAATTTGCTAAGTGTACATACACTATTCCAAGGCTCTCATTTTTGCACATGTAGGTAGTATGCTTTACACTTGCCATTTGCATTTTCTATGTTTGTAAAACATTCATATCGTGTATTTTTGTCAAAAAATTCGTCACGGCCGAATAAGCCCTCGCTTAAAACGCATGAAGGATCGCTGTAACTCAGCTGGATGAAAGGCCTCCTGAAGCTTGTGTGCTCAATGAGAGACTCCACAGGCAAACACATTTCTTGCATGTGGTACTCATTTTGTGTTGCAAGTACACTATTAGAGAGGTTGCCATATTGCAGGATCAAATCCCTCTGTAACCACAACCCCCTCTCAAATGTTGGGCAAAGCCACAAAAATCATGTTACAACAAAAGTAGCCGCAGAGGAGGAGAATAATGATATCGGGTTTCACGTAATGGAATTGAGAGCTAAAGCAAGAGGGCATGATTGCCATGGTGGGCAATGGAATTAATGATGCACTAGCATTAGCAAAGCTTACAATGTTAGGATATGTTTTAGAGTGCTTCATTAATTCAAAGATTTTGAGAGCATCCTTGGAAAATACATGTGCATATCCTGAAATCATTGCATTCCATGGCATGACATCTCTTTGGGGTATTTTGTGAAACAGTTAACGTGCCTTTTCTATGCTTCCACATTTTGCATACATGTCCACTAGGGTAGTTATTCAACTCCACAGTATAGCAAAGTAGATTAACAAGACTTAAAATTTTTTATTTAATTAAGGAAAAGGTTTATTAATTCTTTAACATTGTTAATTTTAGCCACACTTAATTTCTTTTTCTTATTGCTAATTTCAAATATTTACATTTATATTTACAAAAAAACGCTATAAAATAATGGATGAAGTAGCTATTTTTTAGAGATTTGATTACAAGTAAAATAAAAGAAAACTGAGTTTAAATATTTAAAAAAGTGAATACAAACATTTTAATTTCCTAATTGTGATTGAATAACTATAAAACATAAAATAACACATGCAAACATTAAATATTAAAAAAAATGAATACAAACATTTTAATTTCCTAATTGTGCTTGGATAACTACAAAACATTATTTTTGTAACAAATAAATAAAAATTATGTAATTTTTGTAACAATATTGTGTCAATAAAATATAATTTGTACAAGCTAAATTGATAGTTGTTAATTTACCCTTCTTTATATTATTTTTAGCATTAATAAATAATTGATATTATAATATTGTTTTGTTAATAGATGTACTTAAATAAGAGCCTTATAGATCAATTAAACAAAACATAATAGTGTGAAATATCTTCAAGTATTTAGTATCCACATACAACTATGTTGCAATTATGAGAAAATATAGGAAAATAACATCTTACAATACATGATGGCGTCTGAGGCGAATGGAGGCATAAATGGTAACCCTACTGCAGTGGTGTATGGTGACGGTTTCCCTTCGGCTGCGGCGAAAGGTGGAATCCAATCTACAGGGAGTGGAAACCCGTTTGCGGAGGCTACGACCCATGATGGTGTGGCCCGTGCTTTTTGTGTGGGTGCTACGGACGGCCATGGTGATGGCTGTTTTCAACATTTGGTCGACGGTGTAGGTGGTGATGCCCTCACAAGGTCTGGCGGGAGGACTAAGGGCACTGGCTCTGCAGCGAAAGCCAAAGGGTCAAAAGCAGATTTTAGGCAGGGTGGGATGTCATTCAACGGGTTTATCCCTATGAAAAATGCCATCACAGTGAAGCTAAATGACGAGATAGTAGAAGAAATAGGTGATAACGCTGTTGAGCTTTCCACTCGTGGGGTGATCTGTCAGTTTAGGGGTTTTTGGCCTAGCCTCCCTCAGCTGCACTCCTGGATCACCAATGAATGGGAGCCTCTTATTTTTGGTAAAGTTCATATCTTCCCCATGGCTAAGGGGTTTTTTGTAGCTAAGTTTGACAATGCCTAGGACAAAAATATAATTTTATGTGAATTTTTTTAGCTGGGAGGACAAATATTTGCTGATAATTAAGCCCTGGCATTCAAATTTTAACCCAGCTCATGAAACTTTTAACAAGATCCCGATTTGGGTTCGTTTGCCTAATCTTCCCCTCCACCTTTGGAGTGATTCTCTTCTGGAGGAGGTTGGGGAAGCCCTTGGTGATTTCTTGTTGGTGGATGATGAATCTTCTGACATTTTTCATTCCACCTTTGCCTGCATACTTGTTGAAATTGATGTTTCAAAAGGGTTGCTTGCTTAGGTTTTATTAAAATCTTTTAAGGGTTCTTGGGTCTAATCTTTGGATTATGAAGGGATTCCCTTTCATTGTAGAAGATGTTTCAAAATAGGGCATGCTGTTGCACAATGCGGATTTGAGAAAAAAACAAAGATGACTACTTGGTGGAATGGCGCTTCTCAACAACATTATACGGTTGAGAAGAAATTTGAACAACATAGGAGTTTTTTTGAGGTGGTTGTTTTTGAATCACAGGGTCTTGGGGCATCCCTTACGAATGTCTCAAATGGTGGGGCTGCCAAGGCTACCCCTAATGAGCAAATGACTAGGTCTCCAACTGCCAACTCTGGTGATAGTGTTATGGCTTCCATTTCTGGCAGCTCTCCAGATAAGTCTTTGTCTGCATGAAGGAATAATGATGAAATCTCTAAGACTATCCTCAGGAAAATAGTGTGCTGGCTTGGCAGGAGAAGGCAATGCAAGTGGAAGAAGGCTGAATTACTGTTAAGGGCAAGAAATCAAAATTCTTTAGGCCTTCTTTTGACATGACTCTCTGTTCCTACAAGAGTAGCTCTAAATGTAAATCTTGAAGGGTCTTGTATGGGAGTTGGTTTTTGGCTGGCTGCAGGCAGTCCTTTCTGCAACTTTGTTTTTATGGTTGAAAAGGGTTTCGGGTCCCTTCAGAACCTGTTTTTTCTGTATCAAAAACATCTTACAATACATAAAAGAAATTAAAGAAAAAAAATATAAATAGATTAAAAAATTTGATAAAAAAACATTAAATTTTTTTACCTAAACTAATCAATTTTAGAATCCATCAAACATTAAGATTGACCAAACACACTTACTAAGTTAAAATTGTAATTAACTTTCTAACACAAAATAAAAGGTTTTGGAAAAGTAAATATTTCAATAAAAGTTATTTATTATTTATATTTATTTTCTCTATTGAATTGAATATGCAAAATAATAAAATTAATGAGACTACCAACTTTCATAAATTTCACAACATAAATCTTACCGCTTATCAATATTTTAAAAATCTCATCAATTATTTTATTATTATTTTATATTAATTTTTTTATTGAATTGAATACACTAAATAATAAATTGCAAAATCCATAAACCATGCACTTAAAAATATTCTTAAAAATTCTCAATCCTCCTCAGTGGACCCCAACTACATTGGCCATGTGAAAGAATGACAGATGTTTTTTTGTTTATATAATATTTTAATCCTTTTGGTGGAATCATTACGAAATATAAATAAATTATTTTAGTTACCATGTAACAAGGCCGCTTATGTAATAAAACTCACTGATACCTAAACTTCAATTCAATGGCTTTACTAACTAATAAACTACTGCCAATGTGGAGTGTAGTTGGAAAAAAGTTGTTGCCCCTCGTTTCTTCTGTCATGCTTTGGTTCGCAGAAATAAACAATTAACAATCGTAATTTGTGGGGTTCCTGCCAGCGTCAGACTAGAGGAGATGCTGGTGGGGTTCCCCCACGTAAATAGCCTATCGACTAAATATTTATCTTTAGCTTTTTACAACTAGTTTCATGGATAAACATCACCTCTAGGAGTCCAAACGAGGGGGGATAAAGAAGACATTTCCAACTTCTTGTGGGTTTTTTGGAGGAAAGAAGTAAAAGAAAATCTTGCCTCAAACATAGGGAATAAGCAAACAAAAGATGCTCTGCAATATGTTGTTCAACCAGATAGGTTTAAATTGTATGAAATTAATAATTGTATATTAAAAAAAATGTCAGATTTTGCGAGCCAAGTATGATGAAATAGAGAACACAAGATACAGATGGAAGAGTTCATCTTTGTTAATTACATTTGTACTCTTGGTTGTTTGTATATGATGATTTCGTACTACAATAGTTATTATTATTATTTATTTACGTAAAGTTTGTGATATGAGGTAATAGTCAATGGGATTTCTAAAGTTTGTCTAATTTTTCAAAAGATGATTGGTTTGAGAAAATTCTAATTTATGATTTGTTAGAAGTATAATTAATAATAATTAATTAGGCAATCTTGATTACAATAATTTTCATCTAAAGGTAAGTATTAATAAATTATACATTCTTAAGTTTGATGTGGACTATTACCAAAATCATAAATCTAAATTAAAACCAAAATTCTAAAAGTCTACTAAGAGAATTGACAACACACATGAAAACAAAATATATATTTTAGGTGATGCATTGCATGATCCCTAAAATATTCATCAAAAGAGTAAAATACATCTATAATAAAGATATGATGATTAAGGCATAATGAATAAGTAGGAGCATAAGGATCATATAGATAACAAACAATGAATGTCCAAACCCCAATCAAAATAGATCAAGGAAGTGTGATGAAGAGTGAATTCCAACCCTAGTCAAATCTAAAATACATATGTAATGATAACAAATATTGGATCTAAAAATAAAAAATGACAAAAAGGTCAAGACCCTAAGATAAAACCTAGAGGGGTTCAAATATTTGATTCACCAAAATGTCAATGAAAATAGTCATCCTTCACAAATATCCCAAGGAAAATAAGTTAAATTACAATAAACAAATAAATCAACCCATAAAGACCTAAGACTAATAGAGATAAATAAATGTCACAATAAGTGTGGAAAATTTAAATAAATGCAATAAAAGTACTAAACTCTAGTCTCAATGTTAATATCATTGTAACATATGATGCATTATGATTCATCAAAGTCTTAGGGTCCTAGAATCTATCAGATGATGACTTTTGAATAAAAAAATTGATAATTGAAGCTCTAGGTTGGTTTCACTTGACAAAATTGACCCAAGTCAAAGGTGCACCTCACAAGTTATATTGATATTGTAAAATCCTCCTTCAATGCATGAAACCAATCTTTTAGTTCATATGATCAAGAAGTTGGTTTACCTTGCCTTCTTAATAGCTAAATCTATTATAATTAGAATAGTAGTGTTGACAAACACCTTTAAGGGGCTTGCTAAGTGAACTTCATGTTCTCTTGGGTCAAACCCCTAATTACTCATAAACAAAAATCAATGATAACAAGCAACCATTCAATATATTTATTTGTTATAATGCAATTCTTATTTCACTAGATGTAACTTTAGTCAATCTTAAGATCCTAGATATTAATTAGATAATAATAATGAATTAGGGATATAACACCTTAGAATACAATTTAGAAGATTTTGTAGTTAAACATGCAAATTTCATAATAAATGGGGATGGATAGGGATTGCAAATAGAACCAAACTTTGCATAAAAATGTACCATGTTGCTATGTAATTCTATTCATAAATCCTCTTAAGATGGAACTAAAATTAAATGAGATTTTGCATGTATGTAAGCCTCTCTAATCAAGAAGATCAAACTCAAGGTAACCATCCCCAAAACTAGAAATCAACCCATAAACCATCTCCTAACAATCCTCATCAAAGAATGATATCATAAACTCAAATGCACAAGGAGATAACCATGCCATAACATCCCTCAAAATGAATCCTCCAGAACTAACCCTGCATAGCTCAAGATCCATATCTATGAAAGATAAAGCATATAAACTCATGCTAAACAATCCTCAAGTAAGTCACCATAATCAATCACCATGACTCTACTCAATCCCATGAGAATCAAAGCACGAAACACAACACATCTGAAATATATAATGGGAAAATACCTCTCAAATGATAAACTATCGAGTAGACCAAGAGTGGGAATGCGAATGCTCCTCCAGGATATCCAAGCGATCATGACTCACTCCAAGAACATTCTCCTCTATTGGTCCATCATGAACTCATGTCCATGTCCAGGTGAAAGCTCATCGGTCACTCATGTTGAAACCTCTAAAGAGTAACCATCTCAAGAAAATCTCTCTAAGCACAAGAGAACTCTAATCATCACCTACATCTCCAAATATCTATGAGTACTTGTAACCAACCAATCCATGCCAAACTCCAAATGCAACATAGCACCATCATGAAGTAATCAAGCAAGTGATCAATGTACTCAATGCAAAGTGAACCACACATGATCAATGTCAAAGCTCCAATCATGAACCGGGAATATAAACATGACAACATGATCTAACCATCTCCTCCTAGGAGATCACATGCACCAAAACATACAACTTGGTCTCAAGAGAACATGTACCATGCCGAACTCTAAACATGTATCAAGAGTAAACCATGACATAATAGAAAACACTCTAAACCAAGAAAAAATATCTCCAATCACATGAAGATAACCATCACCAATGATGCATCCACATCACTACCAACAACTCCCACTGAACCGTGATACTGAGCTACACATGGAATCATGACTACCATCCTCTCCATGAAGATCATCCAGGTTTGTACACACTCAATTGCAATATCAGTAACATACAAGTGAAACCAAGATCTCCAAATCAAGAAGATACATACAAACACCATCAAAACATCACAAACCAATTTAATCCAACACTGCCAAATCATCACTATCAAAAGCTCCCACTGAAAGTGTATAAACAATGAATGTAACAAGATATCATGAAATCATGATCAAACCACAATCTACAAGTCCCATCACTTGAGTAATCAAGTACTCTAATCATCCATCCTCTCAATCTCAAAGCAACATACCAATGCATAAATTTCCACAGACAAGGCCAATTGAAAAAAATTGCATCAACACTAAACCAATCTCATGGATATAGACAATCTACATTGAGTCATCCCACTGCAAGAAAATGGGTAGTTAATCCACAAACCTGCATAACTCGTGATCAAAACAATGAAGCATGTAAACTCATCATCACACTAGTAACTTGAAAACCAAGACATCAAAGAAGATAACCATGTAGAACAAATGACTCAAACACCAAATCAACCTCAGATCTGATTTGCCAAACATGTCCACAAATGAGTAATCATAGTCAAGGAATCAAATAAACATCAAGAAGATAAGAGCAATCTCCTAATCACCAAACCAAATCACCACCAAACAACCATATACATGATCATGTCGTGCCAATGCATTAAATGTACTTGCATACCCATGACACCATAACCATAGCCATTGTTGTACTTGCACTCATCTATCAACCATACAAGACTTCGAGTCTCAAACCATGTCCAACCATGTCCTCAAAAATCAAAGACAACCTATGTACTTGTCACCATCAAAGTCTAACTCTGAAAAATGCCTATAAACTTATACTAGGAAGCACCAAATTGATAATCAACTGTACCATCATAAATATCATATAAAAACATGTACTCCCTCACGGTTTCACTTCTTGACTCGCCCGGATGCTCACACAATCACACCTCGAATCTCAGACAGCTACAAGCGAATAAACAAGTATAAAACTCATCTTGCTTCTCAAAATGATAAACAATCTAAACCACTATGTAGTACACTGCAAATTATCTCCAATACCTCTTCGAAATCAAAAATTTGACTTCGTATGCAAAAGTTATGCTCAAAATAGTTTAACCGAGAACATCTAACTTCCAAACTCCAAAAATATGTCAAAATAGAAAAATCAAGGAACCAAACCTAGAGCACTGTGTAGTACTTGAAACCAAGTTTCCAACGAGTATAAGAAGTCAAAAACGAACATCGTGGGTGAAAGTCATGCAAGTTTGAAAAAATGTTTAATTTACCCATGTAAGCAATTTTCATGTGCACCCCACTTCCAAAATAAAAGGCAAATATTAAAATCCTCTTAAATGTGGTGGTTTTTATTTTCATCCCTTTAATATTTTAATCTCTTAAACATGGGTGGCGGATAGTTTTAATAATATAAGGACTTTCTTTTAGATGTTTTATGTTTAGGATTTAGAACTTAATACATTTCAAATGAATGTCACTATAGTTTCAATGCATTAAAAGCCTTCAAGAAAATAGTATGGGCGGTATAATTGTGGCAGGGGCTTGAGAAAAGGAAAGTGGGTGGATTGTCTGCAAGTATGCCGACTACTTGCTAGATAGGGGTACCATGAGGTGGGTATATCCCTCATCTAATTTTTATTTTTTTATTTTTTAATATAAATATTTTTAATGCAATTTCTAATTTTTGATTTTTTTTAATATCTTGCAGGTATTAAACAAATTTAAAAAGGTCCGACCCAATTTTTTCTGCAAATTTTAAGAATGATGAAAAAATATATATATTTTTTGCAATAGGGTCATACAACTAAATAGGGTTGTGATTAAATTTTTTTTTGCATTTTTTTCAACTTTTCTAAAATAGGTCAAGTTTTATATCAATTTTCATCTCTCGACCAACTTGAATCCAACCATGAAGTCCATTTTGTTTCAAGAGCTCATTTACAAAATTTCTCCCACAAAACCTTCATATGAAAATTCAAAACAAAAAACCCTTTTTGACCCAAATTTGGAAAATTTCAGATGTGCAATAAACCCAACAAATCTTGATAACCCAAAAGCCCAAATCTACATACAAACACCTGCAACATGTGTTCCATATCTTGTAATGCCTCAAACCCTACATGCATGTCCATGGCTTCAACTTTGCAAAAACTCTCAAACTAGGGTTATAACAAAAATTCTTCAACCATGAAAGCTCTTATACCACTTGTTAGGAAATATTGCATTCAACCCACAATCTTAATCCATTTCCTACATAACCCATGAGAGATAAACGTGCATACAAGTAACCACAATGCATCGATCAAATAGACAAGCCACAAGATAACACAAGATATACCTTGGGAAAACCCTCAAAAGGGAAAAACCCAGCCTCCAAAAACATCCATACTCCATCATATTATTCAACAATAAAGCAATGCAAGAGTTACAATGAATACCTTTGAAACATCAAGCTTCTCAATGCATCCTCATGTGTCCAAGCATGAATCCACACATCCCATGCTATGCTTCACATATGCACTCCTAAAAAAGACTCAATAATGACAACCCACTCAACCAACCAACCTTAACCACTTAACATGTGTTTACTTTTATAGATACAAGCTCGCACAAAATACAACTGGTGGTAAGATAAAACCATGTACCACAAAACCATGTGAATACAAAACCACTAATCCTTTATTTAATAGTGGGTACTAAGTTTTCACTTTATTTAATATTTCCTCAATATTAAATTATTATCACATGTCTCCCACACATTAAATAATAATACAATGTTACAATACAACATCATGTGGCCCTCAAATAATTACCTAGTGTGATTAACCACACCACCTAAGTGCGTCACAACTAGATAATTATTTAATTACAATATTATAATAAATCATTTTATGCAATGGTGTACAACACCATATCCCAACAATAAGAAATTAATTACAAATATAAATTATTATTTGAAATTAACTCTTTCCAATCTATTGCAAACTAGGTAAGATCATTAATTGGTTTATTTAAATTTATGTTTATGAAATATTTTGTAATAGTGTAGTTAACTTAAAATATCATTCTTAATATACGACTACCCAATTTAAAACTAACTTATAAGAATCATTCTTTAATAGAAATATCCTCAAATACTAATTCACATGGATATTGTTTATAAAACCAATGAAAATATTTTAGTATTTGATTTTAATATTGAATAAAGTGATCAAATTTATTTAGTGAAAACTATTAAAAATGAAAGGATGAGTAAACCCAATTTTAATTGCTTTACCAAATCAATCCACATAGGGTGAAGCCTTGTGGTAGTGGCATAGTAAATTGAATCAATCAAATGAAGTTTACCATGAGATTCAAAGGGGCTCTTGACCCTTGACAAATTTATTCTAACCCAAGGAGTGTATAATTGATCAATTATCTGGATAACTTTAACACTTGATTTAATAAGCGACTTCATGAAGATATGCATCTCATATCATTTTTGGTGTTACACCTCATACTCTTAGAGTGTTAATTATCTTAATGGGTTAAAAAAAATGTTGGGTTTTTCTAGCAAAAGTTTTGGGCATGTTAACACATAACTCCATATTTTATATTTATAATTTATCAGTAATATCTAACCCTCTTATAAATGGTTGATGGATCTGGAAGATGTAAAATTATTTACACAAAATATCATCAACTATATCCTTTCCAAGAGAAGCAAGTTCATTTGTCATTTCTTTTATTTTTTTTAGATGAGGGACTAGCTCTTGTGAATATGATAATTTCATATTGTACAATTTTATAGTGAGAGTTAGAATCCATACAAGACCTAAGTTTTCATTTTTACTCTTCAAAATAACTCATACTTCTTTCATTATGAACTTCTAGAAAAACTTATTCAAAAAGTGTAATCTTAATCAATATTGTTGTCTTTTTATCTCTTTTATCCCAATCCCCTTACCCTTTTCCAAGGGATTGCATCACTAATCATGATTGTGAAGATTATCTACATGCCCATTCACATTTGAATCATTACAACACCTATCATCATGACGAATACGATAAACATGATCATTATTCTCTCCTTTCAAGAGAAGCATGCTATGGAATATTACAATCATGCAAGTGCCTGTGTTTGCTAGCACGACCATCTATAGGTGGATATAACCCAAGAAAGTAAGCACCACCAAGGAAACCTTCCTCAATAGGGAGAATGCAATATTTATGTATATTGTCCTCAATGATCTTCACCCTATTTTTACTACACTATCTATCTTCCTAATGTCATTAGACATGAGATCTATGTGTACAAATTCCATGGAAATCATAGAGCTCTCCACACCCATAGGTATCCCTACATCTGTTGCTGCTAATGCCGAAGCATCATTAATTCCATCACCCACCATGGTAGTCATGCCCTCCTTTAGTTCTCCAATAAATCCCAACTTGTCTCCTGGGAGTAATTGGGCATGAACTTCAATTTCTCCTACCTACATACCATTACTAGGACTCCTCCATCAATTAAAAATGCTATAATAGGATTGCCTACTCAAATTATCCATTTGAAGCATGTACCTCTTTTTAACTTATGTAGCTGAAACAATAGTATCACCTATGAGCATGACCACTTTGATTCCTAATTTCTGAAATTTAGAAGAAAGGAAAAAAACTTAATCTATGAAAACATAAAACAAAGTTAATGAAAAAATGATCCCCATAAACAAAAAAAAACAAAAATGAATTGTAAAAATTGAATCCATCATATGAGTAAAAAAATTATTAACAACCAACCTTAATTTTGTTAACTACTTTTGGTGCTTGTGGCCAGATGCAGTCTACCACGCTAAATGCCCCTAGAAATTTTGCATCTACTTTGACATATGCCACTATGGAGCCTTCCATATTCCATGAGTTTGATACATCTATAATTCACTAATGGAAAAATCTTAGTAGCCTAGAAACTGTAACAAGAAAAAGAATTACTGTTGCAAGTATAAATTGTACCTTGGCCCTAGGAAAGTCAAGTTTTCAAATGACTATTACCAATGTAAATATTTTGGCTAGCAATTACCCCATAGATGCCCTCTCCTTGTAATATATTGAAATATTTCACCTCAATAGACAACTCAATTCCTTGTTGCCTGCAGTATGCTACCATTGCCATGGCCATAGGATGTGCCGATTTACTCTCCAGGCTTGATATCTTGTATATATGTATGCATTTCCCTTATTACTTTACCCATATATGATCTGAACAATATGTTTTTGGAAAACCTGATAGAAATTTTTACATACCAATGCTTGAAAAATTCTCTCTATTTGTAGCCTCTAAATCCACAAACTTGATGTCCACCATTTTAAATTGTCCTTTTGTAAGAGTCCCTGTCTTGTCAAAGGCTATGGCCTTGAGCTTTCCCAAGGCTTCTATAATCCCTCCACCTTTGATGAGAAGGCCAAGCCACAAGCAGTAGCAACAAGAGTGGAGATGACAAGAGCACAGGGGCATGCAAATACTAGAAGAACAAGCACTTTGTATATGTATTCATGAGCATCCAAGGACTGCTTGATAAAT
This sequence comes from Sequoia sempervirens, assembly GCA_007258455.2. Lineage (NCBI taxonomy): Eukaryota > Viridiplantae > Streptophyta > Pinopsida > Cupressales > Cupressaceae > Sequoia > Sequoia sempervirens. Next base: position 221,406,710 of record VDFB02000007.1, read on the forward strand.
GACATTATTGCTACTGCTATTTCCACTAATAAAACCACTGAAATATATATAATTGATATGGTTATTTTACATGTGCAAACTAAGGCACAACCTAATAAAGATTGTTATTTCCACAAACTAGCTAGTCTATTTTCCACATAACAACTTTGTGAACCTAAGACCTTCTTATGATTATGCTTGAGTTAAACAAGAATTTTTCTAACCTCATATACCTAAGTACACTTAAGTATAGTGAATAGATTAATTATTCACACTAACACCCCCCCTTAAGTGACACTTGGGGAGATCACAAAAGTGAAATTAGATAGAAATGGAATGTGTCTCGACTAGAGGCCATGCTAGGTACCCATGTACAATACATTCCCATAAAGTGGAGTAAAGGAGAAAACCCAATGGGAAAAAAAATCCTCTCCAAAGGAGAGATTTAGAAGAATTTAAGACCTAAAAAATATGTCCCTTGATGATAGGAACATGATGATGAAGAACTACTGAAGTATGTTGAAGTTGTAAACTCTGCCGATGATAGACTGGTGTCTATTGGATCAAAAAATCTCCAAGTGAAGTAGATCAAGATTTGTGATACAAAACACTACATGAGTGAACATATGAAAACTACTAACCAATGTACACAAAGTTCATCAAACTCTACGAAGTCGATAATATAGATAGTATTGTGATGAGGAGTACTAGAATCTCAAACTGTGATTGACTGAAATAATCTCCCATTCAAGAGATCAAGATAGAAGGTTCACGAGGCCTCCCAAAAAGAAGATTATTCCAATGCTTCATTAAAAGAAGCATTAACATTAAGGGGGGACTATGCTAGTGTCATGCTAATGCTTCTTTCAATGAAGTAGTAAAAGAATCTTCTTTTTGGAAGGCCTCACAAACCTTCTATCTCGATCTCTTGAATGGGGGATTATTTTAGTGGATCACAGTTTTGAGATTCTAGTACTCCTTATCACAATACTATCTGTATTATCAATTTTATAGAGTTTGATAAAATTTGTGTACACTGGTTGAGTAGTGTTCATATGTTCACTCATGCAGTATTTTGTATCACATTGGATCTACATTACCTGGAAATTCATTGATTCCAACAAACACCATTCCATCATCAACAGAGTTTACAACTTTCACATGCTTCAATAGTTCTTCATCATCATGTTCATATCATCAAGGGACACATTTTTAGGTCTTAAATCCTTCTTTTTTCTCTTTTTGGAGAGGAGTTTTTTTCCCATTGGGTTTTCTCCTTTACTTCACTTTATGAGAATGCATTATACATGGGTACCTAACATGGCCTCTAGCCAGGACCCATTTCTATCTAATTACACTTTTGTGATCTCCCCAAGTATCACTTAAAGAGGTCTTAGTGTGAATAATTAATCTATTCACTGTACTTAAGTGTACTTAGGTCAATACGAGGTTAGACAACTTCTTGCCCAACTGAATGTGCAACATTTAAACCTCTAGAGGTTACCAATTTATTTGGTTAATCTCATGCTCACACCTTTTGAGGTTGGAAGTATTTCCATCTCACCTCAAATGTCATTCAACACTTGTCACACAAGGTTGATGAATCGGTCATGGAGGTTCTTGTCTTGCACACTCCAAGTGTTCCTAAGGTTGAAACCTATAGGACACTTGTCATCTCATTTGTGCCACCTTATGAGACACTTGTAAATCCACCTATGATGTGGATTGTCTCATCCTTGCCTATATAAGCAAGGTTTTGTAATCATATGCGTGTTTCTCATCTCCTAGATCTCCCTAAATCTAATAAAGAGCATATGAGATTACCTTCTTATCCAATTTTTGTTGAGATGGACCCATCGGTTTGCCTAGGAGCAAAGCAATCATGTGCAAAATATCTTTCCTCTAGAAATATATGGCAACCAAGGGAGCCTCACCCAAATTGGAACCCTTGGTGGTAGCTCATTATCCAAATTAAACCCTATATGATAGGGCTTAATAAACAACCCCACCTAATTGTAGAAATAGGGACCCCCTTCATAAGCCTTATTTTGATTTCCATGAAGGAGAAGACCGCTATGAAATAGTTATTAGTTTCTTGCATAACGTCCACATATCCCTTTAGATTCCAAGTCCAATGAGCCCACAATTCAAAAAATGGGAGAGAAATATGAATCCCCATAAACTTGCAAATTAAAGCATGGTTGTTCAAATAGTTAACATCCCCTGTTACCAAGTCCAGTTGAATTACTAAAATTGGGCAAGAGAGACTCCTCTCCAAACAACCATTTACCTTTGGAGCTCAAGGTCCCCCATTCAGAGACAAGCCCCCCTCATTTAAAGCTTTTATTAAAAAATTAACCAATTTGGCATGGTCTGATGGGGATGGACCTACCCCCATTAGAACCTCGAAAAAAGACATTTTTTCAAAAACCCCTCTATCAAGGAAGAATACTAATGCATCCATTGCATGCAATTTTTTTAACTGATAGTGATAGTCCAACCAATGAACATCTAGAATTAAAAACTTGACGAACAATTCTACATAGTCTATATTTAATTGTCTATTTTTAAACTTGTTAAAATATCCTTTATCTTTCTTTCTATTGGTTCATGTTGTGAACAACCAGTGCAAAAATCAAGTTTTTTTTTCTAAATTATGTGCAATGTAATTCATTTAATTCATTGAATCAAATTTCAATCCTATTAATGACTTGAATGACATGAGCACTATTACATACATCATAATAAAATTACATTGTTGACTTAGAGGTAATACTTTCCATATATCATTTAATAATTTGTAAGATTTTCAAAGCCTATTAAATAAATGTGAGTACACTCAATGCATATTTTATATTTTTTTATTAGTGTGTATTAAATATCACAATAAAATTTATCTATCTATAATAAATATGAGAGTAAAATTTATCTATGTACAATTAATGTTTCAATAAAATCTACCCATCTGCAGTATATATTAAGGTAGAGATTTTAAAAAATATACATGTAATAATATAATTTAGCAAGATAAAAATTACATAAATATCACATCATGAAAATGATAAGAAGATATATATATATATATATATATATATATATATATATATATATATATATATATATATATATATATGGAGTTATTATAATAATATATATTTGCATAATTAATTTTTTTTGCAACATTAATCAACTATAATAATAACATTATACAAAAAAAACAATCACATTACACCCCTAGCTACTTTTTTTAACTATTTATGTTTAAAACAACCAAGCACACCCCATAATTCAATTAGACAAGAAGTTGTCTAACCTCATATACCTAAGTACACTTAAGTATAATGAATAAATGAATTATTCACACTAACACCCCCCTTAAGTGATACTTGGGAAGATCACAAAAGTGTAATTAGAAATAAATGGAATGGGTCCTGGCTAGAGGCCATGTCAGGTACCCATGTACAATGCATTCCCATAAAGTGGAGTAAAGGAGAAAAACAAATGGGAACTGTGTGTATGAATAATGTAAATAAGCAAATAAAGCCTATACAACACACTAATGAAACATTATATCAAGGAATTCAAATAACAATCAAATTGAAACAAATAATTCCCCAATAGTGTCTCATTGTCCTCTATCTCCAAGGATTCTTTAAGTCATTTTTCTCTCATATTGTTTGTGCACATGGCTTTCCAAATGACAACCTAAAGAATGAGAGATGCTGGAAATGCAAGAGATGTTTCCTACATTACATGATTGATAAACTAGTTGTAGATGATATGCAAAGATAATGATGCTGCTGTGATGTTGCTATATGAAAATGATATGATGAAAATGCAGTAATTAAGATGCTGCTAATGAAAATGCCATGATTCAACTACTTGATGCTAAAATGATAATACTAGAATGCTTACTACAATGACAATGCTAATGGAAATTTTGTAGAGTGTAATTGCTATAAATGCTCAACTCTCTCTCTTTTTGTTGTAAATGAGGGCCTATTTATAGATTTTCCAAGGCATGAGCCTAGATGGCATAAATCAACGGTCTGCATTCGGTTTGGAGAATGGACGGTTGAAGATGAAGAGGTTAGAGAGAAAAGGGGAGTGTGTTCCCTTCATAAAAACAAACTACCAAGTGTGAAGAGGAATAAATGGAAATGAAGGCCAAGTGTCCCAAATTGGTTAGAATTTGTTGATGATAAATGCCAAATTAAATATTAGAAATATTTAATTTCTTAAGACACATGATGAGGTGGAAGGTGGGAAGAACTTAGTAGAAATGTGCTTAAATTCAAATTTAAAATTCAAATTTAATGAGAGGAGGTTAATTAAATAAAAGAAACTAATTAAATTTGTTCATTTAATTAAGATATGAGGAAAATGATTTAAGATAGGAAGAATTGGAGAAAATGAACTTTATAAATAAAATTTTCAATTTATTTATAAGTAGAAGAATTAAATATTATTAATTAAATAACTTGTATTTAATTAATCCTCTAGGCCAAATTTGAGTGTATACATTTTTCCCCTCTTTGAAGTGATGTGTTTGCGACACGTTACTTCAAAGAAAAATTTGTTGATAATGTTGATAAATTTTTTTGATATGTCCTAGACGCTAATTTTGGAGTGATGATGCATGTATCCCCCCTCAGGAGATAAATTGAGAATGTTTTCAAATTTTTAGGATTTTTTGAATTTTTGAAATTTTTTTATGATTTGTTGAGGATTTTCATATTTTTAGGATTTTGAAACGATTTATCTCCCGATAAAGAAGAATGACCCTTCCAATTGATTAATTGATGCCCTTTTGAAAATAAAAAATAATCCCACTTAAATACCCTCCATTTACCCCTTTAAAAGGTAAAAAGGTGAAAAATAAGTTCATTTGAATTCTTTTGCAATTGAGTGATTAAGCTGATCGAGCAATTTAGCAAGATGGTGATCCCATACCACACTCATCGATTCGAGTGAGTTTGACGACACAACCGCCCTGCTACATATGGACCTTCGGTACGTACCTCAAGAAACCACTTTTTGAAATTGAAATTTATTTTTCATACGTTTTCATGTTTTGAAAATCTATGATAGTGTGTTTTTGTGCATTTAAAACTTGAAGTAGCGCATAGATTTTCTATTTTAGTGCATAGATGTTTCAAAGTAGCGCATCGATGGAATTTTTTAGCACATTGATAGATTTAACGCATTTATGGCACAAAGTAATGCATATGTTGACTGTATTAGCACATTGATAGATTTAGTGCATTTATGCTCTGTTTCGGCGCATTGATGGAGTTTTGTGGCACATACATTGTTCCGGTGCATGGATGCGTTGTTTTGGCGCATTGACACCATAATTGATGAAATGTTGATTTTTCTCCTTGCTTTTGATGCTTGATGATTGCGTCAACCGTTGTTTAGGTGATGTTTGATAGGATAGATGATGATTGACCTCATGATGGATGAGAGTCAATGATAGGATAGATGATGATTAACCTAATCTGATGGATGAGAGTCAATGATAGAAACTCTACGAGATTTGATCAAAATATCATTTGAGCTGATTAGATTGATTAATTAAATGTTGATTTGTGATATGTCATGATTATAGGAGAACTTAAGAGTTCTTTAGTCTCAGAAGCACTACCTGAAGACTTGGGATATGATTTTGCATCTGGTGCAAGAAAATTTGGATGTTGTTGCGCAATGTGGTTTATCTTCCTTGCTTGATATGCCCTAGTATAGGATAAATAGGGGACTATTAGAATCTGCTAAAATTATGATCTCTTGTCCATTGTAAGGGAATTTGAAGCATTGATGGTATGTTGATGGTACTACTCGCATTTCATGGATCCAAGGTTGACCCAATAGTATGTTGTATGTCAAATCCTTGTCTAAAACTTGGAAAATTATATCCTTTTGAACTGGTCCCACTTGAATTGGCAATACTATCAGTCCTTGAGAGGATCTTTCTTCATCATCATAAGCTTTTATGGTGATTTTTTGTTTGGAATCTATTGCATTTTTTGAAAATCCCAATGCACAGATAAGTTTTAAGGTGCATATATTTAGACCAGCTCCTCCATCTATTAAAACGTGTTTGAGCCGATGTTTATGGATTAAAATCTCAAAATGAAGTGGAGTGTTGTGAGGATGAGTGAGGGATGCATCATCACTTTCTGAGAATGATAAACAATGGGGTGTAGTCAAATGTCTGACCATGACTTGGAATTGAAAAACTTCCAAATTGGTTGGTACTATGGTGTGCACCAAAGCTTTTTCCAAAATTTCCTTATAGGCTGGTGAAATTTTAGGAAGTTCTAGTATGTATATCTGTGCTAGAATCTTTTGCAATTGATCCACTATCTTATATCATTTTGAAGGAGCAACATGTGTTTTAGATGTACTTCCTTTCAATACAAACTTGTACTGTGCTCTTGTGGTCACATTTACTGGTAGGTTGTCTTGTTTATCATTGATTTTGATGACATTAATCTGATTATCAACTGCAAAAATGTGAAGGATGGTATTATCATAGATATAATTCACATTCTTCCCTTTGTTATTTGTTGAAGAGGACTCTCCCTTTTCATAGTTGGGTAGAGGGTTTTTAAATGCTCCATGATCATCGTTTGTTTTATGCCCTTCTATTGATATTTCATGCCTATCTATCAAGTCTTGCACCAAATATTTTAATTGCATACAATCATTTGTTTTATGACCTTTGTTTCTATGAAAATCACAGTAATATGCATCATTCCACCATGATGGTTTAACTCTTGGTTCAAAATCTTGTGCATCTGGTAATATTATGATTTTGTGTGCAAGAAGCTCTTTCAATGCTGATTCAAGTGACTACCCCAAAGGTATAAATTTTCTTCGATGTGGTGGTGGAGCTGGTTTAGATTCATTGTTGTTTTGATTTTTTTTGGGTGTGGTGCCTGATAAATTGAAGATTGGTTTTATGTTATGTGTGTCAACTACACCATCATTATTAGAATTCTTGTTTCTTGTCTAGAATTTAGATTTTTCATTGCTGTTATGATGGTTAGAAGAGTTAGTAGAGTTTGTTCCTTCATTATAGATTTTCAATACTCCTCTTTTAACCAAGGCTTCCTCAATCTTAAGTATGGTTTCAATCATCTTTTCAAAGCTAGGTGGACACTGCAATTGGAGTCTATAACTCATCTCACTATTGAGATTATCAATGAAGATCTCCATCTTTTCTTTCTCAGGTATAGGATAGGCATATCTAGCAAATAATCATCTCCATCTTTGTAAGAATGTAAGAAATGACTCACCATTTTTTTGTTTTGTGTTACAAAGATATTTCATGGTTATTTCATGTTGAATGTTGTATGAATATTGGGTGATAAATTTTTTTACCAGCTCCTCAAAGGATCTAATACCTAGTGGGAGTTTTGAAAACCATTCCATGCATCGACCATCCAAAATTCTTGGAAATAATCTCATCAGATAGGTTTCTTCATGTGCAAATTCCAGACTCATGGTGCAAAATTCTCTTACATGATCTTGAGGACCAGTTTTTCCATTGTATTTGTCATATTTTGGAAATTCACAATTTGGTGGAAAAGGTATCATGTTCATAATTTTGTCGAATGGATAAGGACAAATGTCTTGCAACACATATCTCTTTGTTGTTCCCCTTTGCATGTCTAGGATTTGTTGTTGAAGATTTTGCATTGGATGAGTTAAAGCATTCAATAGATCTGTGGTTCGTGAGTCAACTTCTGTTTTCTTGGGAACTCCCTTGAATTGGTTGACATCAAAATCATTGGGTAGTTTTACACCTTGATTTTCTAGCATCAGAAAGTATTTCTCTCCATCATTTTCTAGAATTTTTTCCATGAACTTGTGAAATTTAGGGTCTTGTTGAGCTTGTTGAATGTCCTCATCAGTTATCTTATCTGTTTTAGGTTGATGAAATATGTGAAAAGGATTTTCTTCTCCTTCTATCATGATGGTTTGGGTTTCTATTTCTTTTTCTCTGAGTTTTTGTTTCTAAGCTCTTGTTAAAATGGGCATGCAAGTGATAAAGTTTTGCTACACTTTGATCTTTGTTTTGGGAGTGCCAATGAAATACCTAAGCCAAATAGGATGATGAATCCTATTGATGAGACAAGGCTAAATCTAATGTACAACATTTGTTTCATGATAAAGGATGATAGATCCTAATAGGGAAACTTAGCTAACAATAAGAGATGGGATTGGTGATTGGGCACTTTAAGTTGTTAGATCCAAGTTTAGTTAAAGGGATTGCACTTGAAAAAGTCAATTTCTCCAAGTTTGAACCAATTTTTGAATGAGGATTGATTTTTTCTTTGAAAAGGATCCCTAAATATGATTCTAGTTGTCGGACAGAAGTTCAATTTAGCTCTTTGTTTGAGTATCAGATGCATGCACTAAAACAGGTTGTATATGCATTGAAAGATGGGATAAATGAGCTAGAACAAAACCTATATGTGCTATACTGTCAATTAAATGCACCATAATAGAAAGCTTATGTGATGAAAGATGAGATAAATGCGCTAGAACAAACCCTATATGCGTTGAAAGATGTAGTGAATGCATTATAACAGACCATATATGCGCTAGATTATGAACCCAATGTGTTGAAACAAGAAGTTTATGCGCCAAACTAGAAATGTGACCATTTTGAAAGTTTGCTTGGTTTTCTTGTCTTTGAATTAGTGAATCGAGTGTTTTTGATAGACGCTCTTCTGAACAATGATTTCAAAACACAAAAGAAAGTAGTAAAACAATTGTTTCATCCTATGATCTAAATATCAAGTGTATGTTTTAGGATCTGGTCCAATCCCTTTGATTTCCACTGGTATTGAACAATAGCAAACAGATCAGTCAGAGTCTTCTAATGTCAAGAGTCATTAATAACATCACATCCCACATCTTATAACTATGTCAACTCACACAACCCTGTCACCCCCTAGAGGGCGCCCGTGTTTTTTCCTTTTCTAGGTCTTAACCAAAAGTCATTTCTTCACTTTTGGCCAGAAATCCCTGGTAGTTATATGGTGAGTATCTTGGGAGTAGATTCTTCCCTCCCTTTGCATTGTGAATATTATAATGTTTAGAAACTGACTTAGCTTGGCTAGTACACTTAAAGTTCTTAGTAAGGGTTTCCGTTCGGTGTGGCAAATGATAAACTCCCCTAGGAGGCCTCCCAACCTTTAGAACAAAGGATTTTACATATCTCAAGGATACTGGGGGAGGGTTATCAATGCACACTACCGTTGAATGTGATTTTCATCACAATTCACGTTTGATTATAGTGGGTTGGAATACTTGGCTTTAGCTGTTCCCACTTAGGTCATTCCCTTAGGGTGATTACTTTTTTCCACTAAGGCATGCCTACTAAAGGTGCTATTGTAATAAAATGAAAGAGTGAGTTTGGAATTTTGGTCAACTAGTAAATGGGAGAACATAGGCCTATCACTTTGCAAACACAACATGCATGGTGTTCTTTAACCTTGTAATTAAGCTAGATGCCTAATTTAATCAAATGAAAATAAATCTAGCTCCTACAAACATCATTAGTAGTTTCAAATATGTCTTTGAAAATGTATAGAGCACCTGCAAAATAGAAAAATACAAATCAGTCCACTAGAATTTTAAATTTCTACAAACAAAGGTGTATGCGCTAAAACAAAGAGCATATGTGCTAAAATGTTTAGTATATGTGCTATTAAAAACATTCAATGCTCTATTCTGGAAAGTAGAAAAGGGAAATTAAATCCTACATATGTGCTGAAAGAGGAGGTAGATGCACTGGTTTGGGCTGCGTATGCACTATAACAGAGCTTGGATGCATTGAAATTCACCACCTACGCGCTGAAACAAGTTGCGGATGCGCTACATAGAAATTCACGAGCGAACCATTTGACAAAAACTTGCAAGAAAATATTAAAAATGTGACGAGGCCCCACGGTGGAAACCAATTTTATGTGTGTATGAATAATGTGAATAAGCAAATAAAACCTATACAACACACTAGTGAAACATTATATCAAGGAATTCAAATAACAATAAAATTGAAAAAAACAATTCCCCAATGGCGTCTCATTGTCCTCTATCTCCAAGGATTCTTTAAGTCATTTTTCTCTCAGATTGTTTGTGCACATGACTTTCCAAATGACAACCTGAAGAATGAGAGATGCTAGAAATGCAAGAGATGTTTCCTACATTACATGATTGATAAACTAGTTGTAGATGATATGCAAAGATAATGATGCTACTATGATGTTGCTGTATGAAAATGATATGATTAGAATGTAGTAATTAAGATGCTGCTAATGAAAATGCCATGATTAAACTACTTGATGCTAAAATGCTAATACTAGAATTCTCTCTACAATGACAATGCTAATGAAAATTCTGTAGTGTAATTGCTATAAATACTCATCTCTCTCTCTTTTTGTTGTAAATGAGGGCCTATTTATAGATTTTCCAAGGCATGAGCCTAGGTGGTAGAAATCAATGGTCTGGATTCAACCTGGAGAATGGAAAGTTGAAGATGAAGAGGTTAGAGAGAAAATAGGAGTGTGTTCCCTTCATAAGAACAAACTGCCAAGTGTGAAGAGGAATAAAATGGAAATGAAGGCCAAGTGTCCCAAATTGGTTAGAATTTGTTGATGATAAATGCCAAATTAAATATTAGAAATATTTAATTTCTTAAGACACATGATGAATTGGAAGGTGGGAAGAACTTAGTAGAAATGTGCTTAAATTCGAATTTAAAATTCAAATTTAATGAGAGGAGGTTAATTAAATAAAAGAAACTAATTAAATTTGTTCATTTAATTAAGATATGAGGAAAATGATTTAAGATAGGAAGAATTGGAAAAAATGAACTATATAAATAAAATTTTCAATTTATTTATAAGTAGAAGAATTAAAGATTATTAATTAAATAACTTGTATTTAATTAATACTCCAGACCAAATTTGAGTGTATATAGGAACAAAAATCCTCTCCAAAGGAGAAATTTAGAAGGATTTAAGACCTAAAAAATATGTCCCTTGATGATAGGGACTTGATGATGAAGAACTAATGAAGCATGTCGAAGTTGTAAACTCTATCGATGATGGACTAGTGTCTATTGGAATCAACAAATCTCCAAGTGAAGTAGATTAATATTTGTGATACAAAACACTACATGAGTGAACATATGAAAACTACTTAACCAATGTACACAAAGTTCATTAAACTTTGTGAAGTCAATAATATAGATAGTACTGTGATGAGGAGTACTAGAATCTCAAACTGCGATCGACTAAAATAATCTCTCGTTCGAGAGATCAAGATAGAAGGTCCATGATGCCTCTCCAAAAGAATATTCTTCCAATGTTAAGTACACTTAAGTATAGTGAAAATATTTTTCTCTTAAAGAAAAAATTGGATTTTTTAAGATAAGATGTTTTCTTTATATTGTTGTCACAATCCAACAATCTCCACATTGACAAAAAATTATCTGATACTTTCCCATGCCTATTCATCACCCTTTTTGCAAGTTGAGAGAAGTCGAAGTTCACCTCAACTTCAACAATATTGGTTTTGTAAACATGTCTACACAATTTTCTTGCGTATGAGTTTTCTCAAGACCTACTACTCCACATCCATCAATAAATTGTCTTACAAAATGGTATTTAATCACAATATGCTTGGTCCTATTGTGATAAGCTGAATTTTTAGCAAAAAGAATAATACTTTAACTATCATGGAATACAATCACCTTGTCCTCCACTTTTTCAAATTCACGTAATAGACCTTTTAATCAAATTACCCATTTGCACACATGTGAACAACCATATACTTTTCCTTAGTGGTGGATAAAGCAATTGTTCCTTGAAATTTTGACATCCAACAAAGAGGTCCTCTTGCAAAAGTAAAGACATAGCTTGAAGTAGATATCTTTTTATCCAAATCACTTGAAAAATCTAAATCAACATAACCACAAATTGGATCACTAGAACCATTATATATAGGTGATACAATAACTATTTGTGCCTTTAAGATAGAAAAGCACCCATTTCATTATTGTCCAATGCTCTCAACCTAGATTTTCCATGTGTTTATTGACAACAACAACAACTACATATGAAATATTTGGTCTTGTACATACCATCACATACATTAAAATTTCTATTGCACTAGCATATGGTACACAAGATATATAATATTTTTCTTCTTTATTGCTAGGACATAAGCTTGAAGAAAGCTTAAAATGAGAACCCAAAGGGATATTTACTAATTTTACATTCTTCATACTAAATCTTATGAGGATCTACTCCACATACTTTTGTTGTAATAACCAAAGCTTACCATGTTTCCTATCTTTGTATATTTTCAAGCCCAATGTTTTTTTCTTGTTGCTCTTAGATCCTTCATAACAAACATCCTATCCAACTGAGCCATTAACCTACAAATCTCAACCATTCTTTTAATTGCTACAATTGTATCATCAACATTTAACACTAAGATAATGAATAAACCATTAAACAAATTTTTGAAGTAAACACAATGTCATAAACTCCTTGTAAAAGAATTCCTCACCATGAAGGAATCAAAATTCTTATACCATTGCCTAGGTGACTACTTCAAGCCATACAATTACTTCCTGAGTTTGCAAAGAAATCTTCTTTTGTCTTCTTAAACAAACCCTTGCAGTTGTTCCATATATATCTCCTCGTCTAAATATCCATGTAAAAATATTATTTTAATGTCTAGTTTCTCTAACTCAATATCAAGTAAATCAACTAGTGCTAATACTACTCAAATAGAAACAATCTTGACAATTGGTGGAAAAATAAAGGAAATCAACACATTCCTTTTGAGATGATACATTTGCTACCAACCTTGATTCTTACCTTTCAACTTTATCAACACCCTTCTTCAATTTGTAGACCCATTTGCAACAAAAAATAATCCTACCCTTTGAAATTTCTATCAAGTCCCATGTTTTATTCTTCCCCCAGGCATCCATTTCTTCTTTCATTGTTATTTTCCATTTAGCATTTTCAATGCCATCCATCACTTCCTAATAACAACTAGGTTTCCCATCATTAAAATGAAGAGAAATAGATAAAGTATAATCATCATACCTTTTAGGAGGAATTCTGACCCACTTAGATCTCCTTAGAGTTGGTTGTGGTATTTCCATATTTTCCTGTATATTTTTTGCATCCTCATCCTTATCCTCATCTTCAAAAGCTTCTTCTCCCTATTTTCTATGTATGGGCGAGTTTATAATTAAATTTTTTGATATCATGGTACTTGTTCCTATTCCATTTCAACTTCTACTATTTTTTATTTTATGAGAGGAGATTCATCAAATACTTTTGTATTAATGATGATTTTGTGGGTGGTAGGATCCCCTAGTTTCTATCCCTTGACTCTATCACCATAACCAACAAAAATATACTTATTTGATTTGGGGTCCAACTTAGAATGTTAATATTTCAAAATCAGAGCATGCACATCACAACCAAAAACTTTCATATTTGAGTAATAAAAAAAATGACCAATCCATGCCTCTTTAGGAATCTTATAGTCTATTACAATTGATAGTGACTAATTTACCAAATATCAAGGTGTAGTGATTTATTTTCACACAACTCTTGTTGCAACTTGGCATTACTGAGCATACTCCTTGCTCTCTCTAGAAGTGTCATTTTCATGCATTCAACAACACCATTTTGTTGCTCAGGATGTAAACTATGGTTTTATGCTTGTTGATTCCACCTTCCTTGCAATAGTTTTCAAATTCCAAATATGTGAACTCATCCCCATTATTTGTACTTAAACACTTGATTGAATTCTTAGTGTTCTTTTCAACCAAGACTCTAAATTTCTTAAAAAATACTAAAATATCAACTTTCCTTTTAAGAATATAGATCCATACCTTTCTAAAGCAGTCATCTATAGATATCACAAAATATGATGATTCTCCAAAAGAAACTATAGGGGATGGCCCCCAAACATCTGAATGAATTTATAGTCTAGAATACCCTTACTTGTATGACTGCATATTTTTAACTTCTATCTACACTTCTTCCCAAAGACACAATACTTGCAAAAATTCAAATTTAGATATTTTTAATTTGGAAGTAACTTACAATTTATCAGTACCTTTAGCCCTTTCTAGCTCATATGGACTAGTTGTTGATGTCATAAATGAGTAGATCCATTTAATTCATCAAATATTGTTGTTGCTTCAATTATTTCAGTACTAGCTTCTAGCTTATAAAGGCTCACAATCTTTGCAGCCTTCATGAGCACTAAAATTCCCTTGAAAACCTTTAATATTGCACCTTGAATTGTAAATTTGTAACCTCCAAAATCTAAAATTCGCAAGGAAATTAAGTTATTTTTGAGTTTTAGTACTTGTCTTACCTTTTTCAATGTATTTACAATACCATAAAAAATTTAATCTTAACGCTTCCGATCCCAATAATCTTACAAGAAACAATGTTTTCCATAATAATAACACTACCATCAATAGTTCGGTAAGAATAAAACCAATTCCTTTGTGGACACATGTAATTTGAAGCACCAAAATTTAATAACCATTCCTCATGATATTGTGAATTGCTACAAATAGATAGTACTTCATCAACCATACCTAAATTTGTCTCAATTGGATTAGTTTCCTTTATATAGTCATCCTTAGATTCTTTCCTCTTCTAACAATATTTCTTGAGATGCCCTAATCTTTCTTCGTTTTGACTTAGATATGAATGTACCTCTCAAATCATTCCCTTTTTTATGGACTAACCCCTAGTCACTATTGGTTCTAACGTGGATGTTTCTATATCAAATTTCCTCCATGTCTCCTTAGAAAACAAGGCTCCACAAAATTAAAAAGAGTTTTTATTGCGCTAAAGCTAATGGAAGTGATTAAGTGGTTCTAGGATTTAGGCAATGAACACAATAACATGACTACCTTGTCTTCATCTTCAAATTTTACTACTAGTTGATTGGCACATAAGAGTACTGAAAATATTTAAATGATCAATAATTTGGGTACCTTTCTTAATTCAAAAAATATATAAATTCCTTTTCAAGTAGATTTGGTTTGTCAAGGATTTTCCCATGTAAATAATCTCTATTATGCTCCATTAACTTGCTATTGTTTCCTTTCCAATAATATTGAAAAGAATGTTATCTACTAAACACAACTGAATTGTGCTAAGAGCTCTTGTATCCAGACCTTTCCAATCCTCATAAATCATATTTGTAGGTTTCTTTAACTTACCTACAATGATTTGTGTAGTCCTTGTTGCACCAACAAATCATACATCTTGATATTCCACAACTTAGTTATTTTTCCCATTGAACTTATGTACCTCACACCTTGAATTTGAAACCTTCCTCGTTTGATGTTTCAGAACACACACTATGTCCTAACACAATCATTGAAAAAATAAAGACTTTGATACTGCATGTCCAGAAAACATGTGCCCACAAAATCATATAATATTGTAGCACAAATTAGTTATGAAGACAAAAGAAGGGATAAAATAAAATAAATAAACCACATTCAACAAGACACAAATTTACATGGTAAAATCCTAACAATGTGCTAGGGAAACATCCATGGGATAAAGGTAATTGTATTCTTATTGTGCAAAAGAAAAATTGCAATCTTCTCATAGTTGCTATTACAAATAGATTTTCCTTGCAAATCTAGAAAGATATATATCTTCCACATTATAGCCATCGTCAAACATAGAAAAACTATATTTTTCTCTTAAGAATAAAGTGGATTATTTTGTGTCTATGTGATTGATATTTGTACCTTGAACAATCTTTACTCTGGATCAAATATGTATCCCAACAACAAGTATATATATTACTTCTCAATTATCTAAAATCCATTTTATGGAGTGTGGTTTGTTTCTTGGCTATTAAAAAGGGTTGGTCTAGTTGTATGTGGGGAATGCCAAGTTCACTAACAAATTCATAATTATTTTTATATTAGTTTACTACTCTTCTATATTGTATATTAGTAGTGGATGAAACAATTACTTGGTGTTTATTACATTGCCAAGAATCTAGACTTGATCGATGATGATAGAAAATTTTGGAAGTTAAATTTTGTGTATAAAACATCACCTGTCCATTTTAATTTTGTATAGTCCATTGGGAATTCATCAACTCTTTATACACCTCAAAAATACTTTACTAACATGTTTTTCTAAAATTCACATTAAACTTCCAAATTTGGGATTGGGGTGGGTAGATTCAAGTATTCTTGTCAAGATATGTGGTGTAGGTCCTTGATTATGCATTTTATTTCTTTTTGTGTCCCAATTTTTCCCCACATAGTGTTTATTTTTTGTCACCATTACCCTAATGATGCCTAATCAACCTTCATAATTCATTCTATCCCCTTGGAAACCTTTTGATCTTTGACCTTCATTTAATCAATGCCATTATTCATGGTTAGTGATGCTAAATTTATTTCTTTTTGGTATTGATTTTTATCTACTTCACTATCCATGGTCAATATACATTTCTAAACAACTTGTCACTTGGGGTTAAAGAAGTTTCACCAAAGGAAGATACTTTACAAATAAAGGCCCTAGAGATTTGAGATTATGAGTTAAACCAAAAAAGTACACCAATTCTTAAAATTCCCCAACTATTGTTCACTAGGTTTTCTTCTATCCTTCTTGACTCCATATACAACCATCTCTCCATAAGTACTCAAACCATGGGGGAGTTTAGTGTGCCAACAAATTGATCTAAGTTTAATATCTCTTTACCATTTATTACCTTTCATTTTGCAAGTTTTGTAGGATTGATTATCGATGTCATATGGTTTGATTATATTGCATTACTCATTGCACATTTACTTTGTGTACCACCTACCATATTGTATTAAGTTTTATTTTCTTATTTTTTTGTCTATTTTTGTAACTATGGCCTAGTGGCTTCTTGTCATATATACTTTTTGTAGTGAATATTTTTCTTTGAGTGTATATTAAGAGAGATCCTCTACCCTTTCCCCTTTTAAAGGTTGATTTAATAGATAATATATCTTATACATTTGGATCAACCCGAAATGAAGCTTACCCTCTTGGGCCATTTTTTTGTACTTATTTAATTTTTTAGACACATTTCATCAAATTAGAATTATCCTTTATTCTATATTTACTTCTTTGGGTCTAATCACTCTCTTCATGTTTATAATTTTTACCCTTTTATATTATTGAAGATTAGATTTTTATGGATATTATCTTTTATTCCACTTAAATTTCTCCATGAAATATTATTAAAAATTATTTGAAATTCATATTTGAATAATTCTCCAAAAGGTCGAAAATATAGATCTTATGTCCCGTTATTAGTCACCCTAAATCTTTATGGGAAATGGGCCCAATGGGGGCACCACCTTTTCACTTGTAGAGAGTTTTATAATGTCATGTTAAGAAAATATTGTGAGATTAGTGGCATAAATCAATTATTGATTTACAAATAAAACTTCACAAGGAAAGAGAATACTAATATGAATTAATGTTGGCAGACACCAAAATAATAATATTACATAAAATGAAATAAATTGATAGAAATTTGATGGCAAAGTGGGGAGGGATTACCTCTATTTATACACCTCAAATTAAGTTACATGATGATAGTTCAACCCTTTTAGGCTCTAACTCCAATGAATATAAGTGCAAGTTACATGTGCAAGCTACACATAATTGAATGATGCACTACAAGTATTATGAATAAAAGAGGCCCAACAAGATGGTTTTGATATTCTAATAACCCCCCTAAAACACAACATGGTTGGGTAAACAAATATTTCATTAACAAAGAATTTAGCCTCCTATAAGAAGAGATACCTTAATGTCACCCCTAATGATAACTACCAACAACTTGAAAAACTCCAACTATTTGATAAATTGATTACCAATCCTCATAAATGTTAAATCTAACATCCACTTTACCTTTCCTTTTTCCCCATTATCCCTAGCCTCTAGACATGTCCAACACCTTAGTTATGAGAGCATATTGGGATTGTTGTTCTTTTGGGTTCTCTATGACATATTCATGTCCCTCCTATTTCCCTTAGCATCTTCAAGGGAAATAGTAGTTTGTGTTAGAGTAATCATGCATTGGCTAATAATTAATTAATCTTTAATTAATTATTAGTCTAATTCATTTCATGAACTTAAGAAAACCTTAGGAGTTATTTTTTCCATTAACTAAAGTGAGCTATTATTAGATCAATATGTCTCATTACACAGGATGTCACCACTTGTCATGATCTAATCCATTTATCATTTAGGATTGATCCTATAAAGCACTCACCCTCATTGCATTACCTCACTTGAGATTCATGGAAGCTTTTCATTATGTAAGTATTTTCTTGTTGAGGAATAGAAAATCTTTGTTTTTCAAAGCTCTTGCGTGGAAGGTGTCTTGTTCATTGTTTGATCATGCATCTTCTGTTTATTCACAATTCTAACATGGTATCATAGCGTGGATTCAACAAACCCATTCTCCATTTTTGAGTTTTTTTCTCAACTAAGGTTATAGGATCAAATTTGGAATCTCCATTATTTTTTTTCAATTTTTGGAGGTTGGCGAATTTTTGGTCCACTTTAACACGAAGAGGACCTCACTGTTGCATTCAGGAGGCCGATTCGATGAATTTTGACTATAAATTTTTCTATCTTACCCATCGACAACTTTTAAGGATTTTTTTTTTGCACAAGGGCTTGTATGGCCCGGTGCATGGATTTAAAAAAAAAACCTATCAAAATTTTTAATTTTTTTTTTTTAAGAAATTCAAATAAAATAAAAAGGGAGTGGGTACTTGCAAGTACTTGCACTTGCAAGCTTGCGGGCCTAGCCACTAGGCACAACCTAGACATGGCCCCATTGACTAGAGCTTATACACCATCGGTGACCATTGTGAAGCTGCTTGACATCCTTACTATTGTCGATTGACTTCTAAATTTGTCAACAACTATTTAAACCACCTTAAAAAATTTCTACCATTTTTTTGTTTTCTGGCACTGCTCCATATTTCTGACGTCCCTTGCATCGAACCCTATGAAGAATATTCCATCGTTATTTTGGCATATTATGATGTAGTTTTTTACTGATGACCTTTTTCTAGCAAGTTATCTATTCAATATATTTTGATGTATATTTTTCTTAGGTGGTCATATTTTTATTTTTTCGACGAAGGGAATATTCTACAAATATTCCATTGACATCAACATGACATCATGTGGACGTTCGTAGTATGGATGGCTGGTAGGGCCCCTTTCAAGACCCTTTTGGCCCTAAAGAAGCAAGGTTTTTTTTGGCCATAACTTGGGCATACAATATCAAAATTTGATGAGTGAGATATCATTGGAAAACTAGTTCCGTGTAACTTTCTAGTGGTGTGGGTCTCATCACCATTTTTTGCTACTAGTACATTTTGTAGCCTATCAAAATTAGAGGTGTTGTTTTCACTCCCGATCTCATAATTTTTTATTAGTTTTATTTTCTTTTTATGATTCTAGTGTTGTTGGGACTATATTTCAGAGCTCTTCACAACCATCCATGCAATTTTTCTAGATTTCTCTCTAGGTACATTTTATTTAGTTTTTTATGTTTTCATATTTTGGTGAATTAATTAGACATTATAGCTCTTGGAAACTTTATATTTGTGTGGGATGAATTGTTTTTGGCTATTCTATATGCCTTTCTAGTGTTTTGTTCTATTTGGGCATTGTAGACATCTTTTGCATGTAATTTCTCTTTTGTAGATGTACTAGGATAAAGTGACATTCTAGTGTATACATTTTTGGGGATTTCACACATCCTATTGTGCCTTTTGTACTCACACTATGATATAAAGTGTCATGGGTGGGTTGTGAGTGCCTTTATTTCACCATCACACCTTTGTAAAGTGAATGTTCCTTCCATGATAGCATCGAATCCCCATGATTCATGCCTCATGTGTGTGTACCTTAGTTTGCACACCCTTTTCTTTGCAGGTACTCTTTCAGTTGCATGTTCAAATGTTATTTTTTCTCCTACATGCACTTCTTGGTGACACAATATTAGTGTACCTGTATTGGTTACTACTATTGGTGCTAATGCTTCCTTGGTTTCATTTTTGGAGTGATCTATGTATCTAATTATTTTTCCTATGTACTAGGCGGAAGTAGTGACTGGCTACCCATGCATTTAGGTGAAATGGAGCATTTACCATAGGGAAACTATTGGATTCCTATTTTTTGGAGGCAACCTTCCATTTTCATTTGATCAGTGTTCTTCAAACTATTGGTACCTATGTCATTTGTATCTTCGAGTTCTAGATTTTTGCCTTAGTTTTCCATTTGATTTGAAAGTAGTATTGTTAGGGGAACTCATGCAAGTTCTTATCTTCTTGATCTTGATCATCATCTATTTTAAAGGAGGTTCTTCATTTCAGCAGTCATCATTTGACAATTGTTTACAGCTTCTTCATGCTCCACTGACGTTCTTCATGTTCTTATTATTTTGGGAACATTGTTTTGGTTGGACGATTATTAGTCCTTCACATTTTTTTGGATGCCTTTCAATCCTTCATTCACCTTTCTTTCTTTTGGAGAGGAGTTTTTCCCATGAGGTTTTCTCCCTTTTTCTCCTATTGTGAGAGATTATATTGTTTGTACATGGGTACCTCATTAGTATTTGTTTGTTAGGACCCATCATGTATTTTCCTTTTATGGGTTTTAGCTACTTCCTACATCCATCTTAAGGGCAGGTGTTAGAGTAATCATACATTATCTAATAATTAATTAATCTTTAATTGATTATTAGTCTAATTTGTTTCATGCACTTAAGTTAAACTTAGGAGTGTTTTTTTGTTAACTAGGGTGAGCTATTATTAGATCAATTTGTCTCATCACATAGGATGACGACACTTTTCATGATCTAATCCCTTTATCATATAGGGTTTCTCCTATAAAGAACTCACTCTCATTGTATGATCTCACTTGATATCTCTTTAGGTTCATGGATTCTTTTTATTTTGTAAGTATTTTCTTGTTGAGAAATACCAAATCTTTATTTTGCAGAGCTCTTGCGTGAAAGGTTTTTTATTTGTTGTTTGATCATGCATCTCATTTTTATTCAGAATTCTAATAGTTTTCTTGGGATGATTAACATCCCTACAAAAGTAAGAGTCTCATGTGTGGGACCATCATGTGAGTTGACACAACATTGTAATTACCCATAACTCTCTTTATTAATGATAAATTATGTGGCATCTCATGAAACAACCTCAAAGTTTCCTAAAATTCCTCAATAGTCACAATTGAAGGACCATCCAAAGTAGAACTAGGAAGACCTCATTCTTATTAACATAAAAAAAATTAGATAATGTAGACACATAAAATATACTGATTGATCCTATACACCCGATCTTGATTTACTAACACCAGTTCATCCTAAATCATCTCCCTTACTAACCATTTAATCAAATAATTTTTATTTGATTAAATTTTTCATATTTCGTCTTTTAATTAAATACATCAATTTTATCTAATTCAATCACTATCTTCTATTGATTAAATAAATCATTTTGTTTAATTAATACTAATGTCCTCTTTTAATTAAATAAATCAATTTTATTTTAAGTCATCAATCAATCCTAAAGTCATCTCCTTTAAATTAAATAAATTAATCTTTATTTGATTTAAGTCTAACACCATCCTCTTTAATTAAATAAATCAAACTTTATTTAATTAAGTCAATAATCATTATTCCTCTCATTTTGATTTATTTAAAATCCTAAAATCTAAGTCAAAGTGTCAAATCAACTAATTATCATCTAAGTTAATCAAATCTTGATTAATACTAACACTAATCACTCAAATCCTCTAGATTTTGCAACTTGCACATGAAAATCCATTTAATTGATTTATTAAATATCTATTTTCATTCAAAAGGGCATCAAGTTGGAATATTCCTCAAATTTGAAAATCTCCCCCCAAAAGGACTTGTACATCCAACAAGGAATTAAAGGCCTCTTACATGTCCTTCTTTTTGAGCCAAGTGGCATTTAATTCATCTTTTCTCTCTCTCCAACATGTCACTTCTCCAATTTTGAATTTCCACCTAATTGCATTAATGTGCACATTCATCAAAATGTGCCCCACCTTTGTCTACTCACATGTTGACAAGTGGCATTGTACTATTGATTGGTGTTTGATCCCACATTCATCCATTTTTCCTATTCCTCCATTATTTTCTATAAATAGAAGGCTCTTCTATTGATTTTGGATCCACAACTTATGCAAAGTTATCATCTTCATTGTTTTGAGCAATCTTCATCCATCTTCATCCATTTTTATAAGTTTTTATCATCTCATAGCTAGGTTATGGCAAAATTTCATCAAGGAGCATCAATCTTCATCCATTGATCATCTTCAAGCTTGCAAGGAATTGGGAAAGGGCTATTTTCCACATCAAAATAGTACCAATTCCCCCATGGGATTGCGAGTTTGAGCTTTGAATAGGATTTAATAACTTTTATTTGTGTTCATGTTATTTCTTGTTTTGTGCATTTCAAATGAATCTTATGGGGAATGATGTTTCTAACTTGCATAATGGTCTAATATTGTGTTTGTTTTTTGTGTTTGTGTAGGTCTAGGATCACCATTCACATTTTGGTGCTAGAAGGAGGGCAAATTTGAAGAAATTAACACATTTGTTTACTCAATTTTTGCTATTTTTTGAATTTTTGTGTGTCTACAAGAAACTGCACCGCTACCAAGTCAAACTCCATCACTTTCAGTTGAGCGACACTATTTAGTGACGCTTTCAAACTACAAATTGCATCGCTTAGGTCATTCTCCTCAGGGTCCAGTCAACTCAAATTCCAAAGTCCACCGCTCGGTAAAATAGCACCGCAATTGCACTCATTGTCCCTTCATAGAGCGTTGTTGGTCTCACCAAAGCGCCATTGATATCTTCCAAACTGCGCCGTCATTGTAGACTGCACCACTGGGGTGGGGTAAAAGGAAGATTTCAAGTTTTTTCAACATGTGCTTTTTTTCATCTTGATCACCTTAACTTCTAATTAGTTTTTTGGCCTTTATTTTCTGTAGTTTAACCAGTTTTGGTAGGTTGGAGTGATTCAAAAGGAAGGAGGAAATGAAAGAAAGGCTTCTTACGACATCTTTATTTTATTGTATCAAGTGTTTTTAAACACTTTGGGGAGCAATTATAATCCCATTTCTAAGGACTTTGAAATCCTCAAGCTTTTTAAGACTCAATAAATTTCATTTGGGCTTAAAAAGAACAAAACAAAGGTATTAAAAAGAACTTTAGCAACTTACTACATTTTGTTTTGGGCTTAACAATTGAACAAGCAAATTTCACATTTCAATTTTGGTGCTTAAAAAGAATCCATTCTTGCTTTGAAGGTTACAATGAACATGTGTCCTTTGTGTTTTGTAATATTTTTTACAAAGTAATCTCATTTAAAAGGGTGTATGCACTTCTCTCGTGCCTCATAGCGATCTTGAGAATCCAAAGTCCTTTAGGTGACATTAAGTTGTATAAAATATTTCCTCTATATTTCAATTTGGGTTCTTAAAAAATTGAACAAAGTTTGCGAGTGTGAGTTGAGTATATCGCGTGTGTTCTCTCTTTGTTCACGTAAACAAAGATCTATCAAACTATGGATGTCCTTGCTCACTTTTGTTTACCCTTAGAGGGGCCTACCTAAGACCAATTTGAAGGTGACTCCAACTGGTTTTTCACTCGGGCCGGTATATAAAAGGATGAGTAAATTGTCAAGTCTAATGGTATGTAGGCCTTAGCCATACAGTGTCTTTCAAAATGGGGTACTACCATAAAAAGTATAAGAGCCCATAGTAGTATTGATTAAAGCCTTTAGTGGCTTGTTGGATGCTCGCAAGGTGCCATGTCCCCGATCACCTTGACAAAGAACCAATTTGTTTAGAATCCAAAATTTTTATCTATTTGTTGGTGCAAGAATGATCGTTCTGAAGCCATCCCACATTTTTACGGCTCTTAGTAGAGATGAGAAATATGCCATGGGAGTTTCATGGGTACTAAAGCTTGGCTGACCGGAGAAGTGTGTGCCATGGAGGGGATCCAGTGGGGTGAATCTTCTAATAATACTCTAAGAGTAGGCGTAGCTGGATTTATCCAAGTGGGAACTCAACAAAAATTGTCTCTTGACTATCCATAGGGTTGTGCATTTTCTTGGAATAAAAACACTTTGCTTGGATCGAAAATGTTGGAAAACAAACATTCAACATGAACATCAAATTTCAAACCCTTTAGGAGGAGCAAATACCTTTGAAAAAATTCAAGTGTTATTGCTTGCCCTAGGGATTCTATCCTTAGAGGCTTCTAAGTATTTGAATTTACATCTCAATTTTCTCTTACTAAAGTCAACATTAGGGAAATATTGCCTTAATTTCCTTGATTTCCACATAATGGAATTTGTGGGATGAGAAGAAGTTGGGACATTAGACATTTAGTTTGAAAGCTAAATCAAGAGAGTGTTTATGGTAAAAGGAATTCATTAAGCAAAGATAAGAAACAATTGAACCCCACACATGTGCTCTTCCAAATGATTTCCCGAAAGATCAAATTTTGAAAACCAAAGTCTAAAGGTCTTAGTCAAAAAGCTCGCAAGAAATGTTTGTCCATGCTTTATGAATTTAGAGAAAGATTGACCTTCAAATTTTACAAATGTGCATCAAAGAGCAATCTAAATTTGTATTCATTTAACTATTGTCAAAATCCAAGTCTCTTTCAAAGGTTTGAGTATCTCACATAGGAAGTATAGCATGTTCTTCAACATTGAGGTCTTGTAAGCAAAATGTCTTTTTTTATGTTCACTTAGGATCAAATCAAAACTTTCATCCATACCTAAAACATCAAATCAAAATCATCTCACAAAAAACTCTTGGAAATCTTGAGAAAATCATTCATGCTATACTTTTGGAAAACCTTCTTGATCAAATCCAAATCATCTTGTTTGATTAGATGTGTGTAGATGAATCCTTCTTCACAAATTTAGTCAAATCATCAATCCTTGTGAACAAGTCTATCCCTTGATAAAATCCAACATCTTGGGGTCTATAAGTTCATTATCCAAAATCCAAAATCAAATCAAATCAAAATCATCTTGTTTAGTTAAGTGCGTGTAGATGAATCCTTCTTTACACACTTAGTCAAATTAGCATCTTGTGGACAAGTTTACTCTAGGACAACATCCAACCTTTTAGAGTTTATGAGTTCACTATCCAAACCAAATCAAAATCAAACCAAATCAAATCAAATCAAAATCCAAAAGTCCCCAAAGTCTAGTATATCCTTCAAGATTTCTCAAGAGTTCAAACATTCACACCATCCATCTTCATCACTATCCTTTGATCCTTAATCATCCTAGATTTCCTTTTTGAGCCTATAGTTTAGATCAATCCAAAGAGTTAGAGGTTCATCTCTTACATTCTTGAAAATTGATCCCTATTTTATGGTTCAAACTAGATCTCAACACAAGAAGAACATGGAAACCAACAAAGAAACATCAACTTTGAGTGACTTGAGTCAAACTTCCCCAAAAACCAATTCCATTGGATCTAGCAATCCCATGCTCAATCTTCCTCTATCATCACAATATCCTCAACAAGAAGGTCAAGTAGAGGACATCACCAATAATGTCCTAGGGATGACACAAGATGAAATCATTAAAATGGTCCAAAATCCTAAAACTCACAAAATTGTCAATACCATGATGAGGCTCAATCCTTCCCAATATATGCTAGAACTAGAAAAGGAAGGGGCTAAACTCCCTTCCAACTATGATGTAAGCACTATTTTGGAGAAGCCTCTTGGGATCATTCCCCCGATATCATCTACACCTCCATTCCAAAGCATCACTCAAACCATCCAACAAATCACATCATCCATAGCTCCAACTCAGCCAATTGTCAACAAGGGGAGCTCATTATTACATGCTCTTCAAACACATCCTCTTGTTAACATTCAAGATTTTGACGCAAGCACCATCTTGGGTCAATCCGTTGCACCCATATGTTTTGCTCACTTTTCATGACCCCACCAATCCATCCTCTTTTCACGCAACATCGACATATCCTCTCAACACACAAAATTCTCTCCCCATGACCTTACAAGGAGAAGGTGGATTATTTGGACAAGGGGAAATCTTTGACCTCTCATCATCATCATCATTCTCTCAAGGGAACACACCACCCATTTTCCCACCACTTCCACCTTTTCCATTAACATCGACACCACTTCTCGATTTAGGGAAACCTCCTTTACCACCCCTCAATCAAAAAAATTCAAACAACCCCCAATCATAAATCAAAACATCATACCTAATCCTCTGATCTTTCCATCAATATCTCAAAAATAGGTGGCAACCATCTAAGCAACCACACAAGCAATCACTACACCATCCATAAACGTGGTCTCTCAAGGACTAGGCATATCAATCACACCATCCAGTACACAAATCCCTATCATCAACACAACGACACCTCTCATCACAACAAAAAACACCATTATGAATATGCCACCACCACCACCACCAAGACCAAATGTGGCCAACCAATATAACATCACATTGCAAGAAACTCAACAAGCCTACCAAAAGGAACTTCAACAATTCCAAGCTCAACAAGCACAAAAAATGCAAGCTGCACAACAAGCTACTCAACAACTGCAAGCTACTCAAGTAGCTCAAGCCACAAAATAAGCACAAGTACAACAAGCACGACAAGCACAACAAGCACACCAACTTGCCCAAGCTCAAGCTTTGTTGCAACAACAACAAGCTGCCCAAGCTGCCCAAGTTGCACAAAGAGCTCAATCAGCTCAAGCTGCACAAGTCGCACAAGTTGCACAGGCTGCCCAGGCTGCATGAGCTTCCCAACAAGCGCAAGATCAGGTGCAAGCCCAATACCAAGCTCAAAAAGCACAAGCACAAGCACAAGCACAATATCAAGCTACTCAACAAAAAGCATATCAGCAAGCCCTGCAACAGTATCAAGCACAACAGGAAGCAACCCAACTATTAACCCAACAACAACAAGACCAACAACAAGAATTGTTGGCGCAACAACAAATGCATGCATATCAGAATGCCTTGATCGCACAGTAGAGCTTGCAAAAAACTCCCACTAACATACCCAACACTCCATCCATCACTCAAACACCTCCACCACTTCAAAATACATTCACTCCACCTCCCAATCCGCAAGACGATGTGACAACACAAATCAAATTTCTCTCACAACAAGTGCTCGATCTCCAATCAGGGAAAACAACAAAGACACCAAGCAATTGTTTCCCCTATCCATTCAACATGAGCCTTGCAATGGTACCATTCTCGAAGGGGTTTGAAATCCATAAATTTGATAAATATCATGGGATAGGAAACCCTGAAGATCACATCAGGGAATTCCAAGTACATTGCATGGAGGTTGCATATGACGATACATATCTAATGTAGCTATTCCCTCAAAGTTTGGCTGGTCCTTCCATGGAATGGTTCTCTTGCCTTCCTCGAGTGGGTGCATGTAGTTGGGTAGCAATTTCGTGGCCACTTTCTAAAAAAAGTTTGAAAACTTATAGCACGAGTGCATTATTGCACGTTAAAAGCAAAAAAAAGAAGTGAAAGTCTTCATTTTCACTTCAACTGTTTTCTTCTTCTGCCCACGGCCAAAACCCCCAACTTTCACACTTGCATTCTAGGAGGAGGTATTGGGCACAAATCTTCAACAAGAGTTGCTATTTCTTTGCAAGGATGGTGCCACGACGATGAAGAGGTGGGAGAGGTAAGTATTGTTTGTTGTTTGTTTTGAATTTCTTAGTTTTAGGTTATATTTGATATATATTTTTTTGAATTTGTAGGAGATGCAAATGAACCCACAAACCCACAAAATCCTCAACAAGAAGAGCAACCAAATCCTGAAGAACAAAATCCTCAACAAGAAAATTAACCTCAACAACAATGTCCTCCACCAATCCCTCAACACCCTCCTAGCACTCAACAAAATTTAATGAGTGAGATTGAGAGCAACAAAAAAAAAAATTGAGGATTTTATTAGTAGGTTGAGTGATCCAAATGGTTCAACCACAGAAAGAATGACCCTCACAAATTCATTGAAAGATATGTTAAAAAATGTAGATTCAATTAGCAAACAAATAACTAGATGGAAAGATAGGAGGCAGGAAGCTAGGGCATATTATGTGGATAAACTATCATATAAACAAGTAAAGGATTTAAAAATTACAAAAGGTGATTTTTTCTCATTATTCACTAACCCATGCACAAATCAAAATCTTAGCCTCAATGCGAAGAGGTTTCCTATTCATTGGTGCCACCACCAAGAGATTAGGAACCATTTTTATGATAGGTGGTACATGGTCTTTGATGACCGACCGTGCAACAATTGTGAAGTCCCCCAGTATTTTCTTAGGAAACTATATAGTGAGTTCATATTGAACAAAATCCCAAATTATTTTGATATGAGGGACTTCTAGGGGAGAGGTGGGGGGTCGGCTTAGGATAGGTCCAGTGCACAACCGGATCCTATGCGGCAAGGGAGACGAGCTCTCGCTAGGCTGCCTCATGAGCATGTTGTTATGCCTGTCGTCACAAAGGGGAGTGTCAACGTAGAGACATTGTTGGTGATCAACACTTTGACCCAGAGTGTCATCCATCATACTAGCCCTATTCTACAACACCATCCAGGGGAGTCTTCAAGTGGTGTCCTTTGAACCCATGTGTGTCAATCTTGTAGGGCGACTTGTTCATATGACCCCACCGGCACTCAGGAGGCTACTACACAAGATCCATATGCAGCCATGGAGATGGAGAGGGCGGATGACATTTTGCATGATGCATATGGAATTGATACTCAGGTAAAAGTTAGCATGTTCATTGAATTTAATTTATTAAATTTTGATTTTGAAATGCAAGATTAACTAATTTAGTTTTATGATTTTAATAAAATTGCAAGGTCACAGTGTTGAGACTAGATACACCAGCCCTCCACCTAATTATTTCTGCAGTACACCTATCGGCAGGGTATGTAACTAGTAAACAATTATAAATTTATTACATGTTAATAGCATTGTTTTATGAATGGTATTTTAATATGTGATTTTGGATGTTGAACAAGGTCATATTGGAGGTTTTGAGGGAACACCTCCTAGTGCCAGTGGATTTACTCAAACGTAGACATAGGTAATAGAATAAAGAGTTTAACTAATGAATTGTACTTAAATAGATTTGTTTAGTTTATATTCATATCATTGGTTACGTTGCATTGCACATCATTCAAATTCAAAGCATTACTTCACACTCCATAACTAATAACTAGATGTTGATAGATGAAAAAATTTCAACTACAATATAGTTGTTTAAAAAGTCAACATAAGCAGTGATGCAATTTCTTCACATGGAGGCATGTGCTTGCAAAGGTGCACCTGCACAACAAACTATGGATGCTTGGAAAAAATCTATGAAACCATAATAGTAAGCAATAGCATAGACAAGGAAGTTAGTAGTTTGAATAAATGCCTTGAAGAAATACGGTCTCATGGTCTAGAATACCTAAAACTTATGGATGTGATCTTCAGGGTTTCCTATCCCATGATATTTATCAAATTTATGGATTTCAAACCCCTTCGAGAATGGTACCATTGCAAGGATCATGTTGAATGGATAGGGGAAACAATTGCTTGGTGTCTTTGTTGTTTTCCCTGATTGGAGATCGAGCACTTGTTGTGAGAGAAATTTGATTTGTGTTGTCACATCGTCTTGCGGATTGGGAGGTGGAGTGAATGTATTTTGAAGTGGTGGAGGTGTTTGAGTGATGGATGGAGTGTTGGGTATGTTAGTGGGAGTTTTTTGCAAGCTCTACTGTGCGATCAAGGCATTCTGATATGCATGCATTTGTTGTTGTGCCAACAATTCTTGTTGTTGGTCTTGTTGTTGTTGGGTTAATAGTTGGGTTGCTTCCTGTTGTGCTTGATACTGTTGCAGGGCTTGCTGATATGCTTTTTGTTGAGTAGCTTGATATTGTGCTTGTGCTTGTGCTTGTGCTTTTTGAGCTTGGTATTGGGCTTGCACCTGATCTTGCGCTTGTTGGGAAGCTCATGCAGCCTGGGCAGCCTGTGCAACTTGTGCGACTTGTGCAGCTTGAGCTGATTGAGCTCTTTGTGCAACTTGGGCAGCTTGGGCAGCTTGTTGTTGTTGCAACAAAGCTTGAGCTTGGGCAAGTTGGTGTGCTTGTTGTGCTTGTCGTGCTTGTTGTACTTGTGCTTATTTTGTGGCTTGAGCTACTTGAGTAGCTTGCAGTTGTTGAGTAGCTTGTTGTGCAGCTTGCATTTTTTGTGCTTGTTGAGCTTGGAATTGTTGAAGTTCCTTTTGGTAGGCTTGTTGAGTTTCTTGCAATGTGATGTTATATTGGTTGGCCACATTTGGTCTTGGTGGTGGTGGTGGTGGCATATTCATAATGGTGTTTTTTGTTGTGATGAGAGGTGTCGTTGTGTTGATGATAGGGATTTGTGTACTGGATGGTGTGATTGATATGCCTAGTCCTTGAGAGACCACGTTTATGGATGGTGTAGTGATTGCTTGTGTGGTTGCTTAGATGGTTGCCACCTATTTTTGAGATATTGATGGAAAGATCAGAGGATTAGGTATGATGTTTTGATTTATGATTGGGGGTTGTTTGAATTTTTTTGATTGAGGGGTGGTAAAGGGGGTTTCCCTAAAACATCTGAATGAATTTATAGTCTAGACTACCCTTACTTGTATGACTGCATATTTTTAACTTCTATCTACACTTCTTCCCAAAGACACAATACTTGCAAAAATTCAAATTTAGATATTTTTAATTTGGAAGTAACTTACAATTTATCAGTACCTTTATCCCTTTCTAGCTCATATGGACTAGTTGTTGATGTTTTGATTTATGATTGGGGGTTGTTTGAATTTTTTTGATTGAGGGGTGGTAAAGGGGGTTTCCCTAAAACATCTGAATGAATTTATAGTCTAGAATACCCTTACTTGTATGACTGCATATTTTTAACTTCTATCTACACTTCTTCCCAAAGACACAATACTTGCAAAAATTCAAATTTAGATATTTTTAATTTGGAAGTAACTTACAATTTATCAGTACCTTTAGCCCTTTCTAGCTCATATGGACTAGTTGTTGATGTCATAAATGAGATATTGATGGAAAGATCAGAGGATTAGGTATGATGTTTTGATTTATGATTGGGGGTTGTTTGAATTTTTTTGATTGAGGGGTGGTAAAGGGGGTTTCCCTAAAACATCTGAATGAATTTATAGTCTAGAATACCCTTACTTGTATGACTGCATATTTTTAACTTCTATCTACACTTCTTCCCAAAGACACAATACTTGCAAAAATTCAAATTTAGATATTTTTAATTTGGAAGTAACTTCTATCTACACTTCTTCCCAAAGACACAATACTTGCAAAAATTCAAATTTAGATATTTTTAATTTGGAAGTAACTTACAATTTAGATATTTTTAATTTGGAAGCAAAGTGTTTTTATTCCAAGAAAATGCACAACCCTATGGATAGTCAAGAGACAATTTTTGTTGAGTTCCCACTTGGATAAATCCAGCTACGCCTACTCTTAGAGTATTATTAGAAGATTCACCACACTGGATCCACTCCATGGCACACACTTCTCCGGTCAGCCAAGCTTTAGTACCCATGAAACTCCCATGGCATATTTCTCATCTCTACTAAGAGCCGTAAAAATGTGGGATGGCTTCAGAACGATCATTCTTGCACCAACAAATAGATAAAAATTTTGGATTCTAAACAAATTGGTTCTTTGTTAAGGTGATCGGGGACATGGCACCTTGCGAGCATCCAACAAGCCACTAAAGGCTTTAATCAATACTACTATGGGCTCTTATACTTTTTATGGTAGTACCCCATTTTGAAAGACACTGTATGGCTAAGGCCTACATACCATTAGACTTGACAATTTACTCATCCTTTTATATACCGGCCCGAGTGAAAAACCAGTTGGAGTCACCTTCAAATTGGTCTTAGGTAGGCCCCTCTAAGGGTAAA
This sequence comes from Sequoia sempervirens, assembly GCA_007258455.2. Lineage (NCBI taxonomy): Eukaryota > Viridiplantae > Streptophyta > Pinopsida > Cupressales > Cupressaceae > Sequoia > Sequoia sempervirens. The sequence goes on from VDFB02000007.1 coordinate 221,438,868, forward strand.
CAAAAGTGAGCAAGGACATCCATAGTTTGATAGATCTTTGTTTACGTGAACAAAGAGAGAACACACACGATATACTCAACTCACACTCGCAAACTTTGTTCAATTTTTTAAGAACCCAAATTGAAATATAGAGGAAATATTTTATACAACTTAATGTCACCTAAAGGACTTTGGATTCTCAAGATCGCTATGAGGCACGAGAGAAGCGCATACACCCTTTTAAATGAGATTACTTTGTAAAAAATATTACAAAACACAAAGGACACATGTTCATTGTAACCTTCAAAGCAAGAATGGATTCTTTTTAAGCACCAAAATTGAAATGTGAAATTTGCTTGTTCAATTGTTAAGCCCAAAACAAAATGTAGTAAGTTGCTAAAGTTCTTTTTAATCCCTTTGTTTTGTTCTTTTTAAGCCCAAATGAAATTTATTGAGTCTTAAAAAGCTTGAGGATTTCAAAGTCCTTAGAAATGGGATTATAATTGCTCCCCAAAGTGTTTAAAAACACTTGATACAATAAAATAAAGATGTCGTAAGAAGCCTTTCTTTCATTTCCTCCTTCCTTTTGAATCACTCCAACCTACCAAAACTGGTTAAACTACAGAAAATAAAGGCCAAAAAACTAATTAGAAGTTAAGGTGATCAAGATGAAAAAAAGTACATGTTGAAAAAACTTGAAATCTTCCTTTTACCCCACCCCAGTGGTGCAGTCTACAATGACGGCGCAGTTTGGAAGATATCAATGGCGCTTTGGTGAGACCAACAACGCTCTATGAAGGGACAATGAGTGCAATTGCGGTGCTATTTTACCGAGCGGTGGACTTTGGAATTTGAGTTGACTGGACCCTGAGGAGAATGACCTAAGCGATGCAATTTGTAGTTTGAAAGCGTCACTAAATAGTGTCGCTCAACTGAAAGTGATGGAGTTTGACTTGGTAGCGGTGCAGTTTCTTGTAGACACACAAAAATTCAAAAAATAGCAAAAATTGAGTAAACAAATGTGTTAATTTCTTCAAATTTTCCCTCCTTCTAGCACCAAAATGTGAATGGTGATCCTAGACCTACACAAACACAAAAAACAAACACAATATTAGACCATTATGCAAGAAGGTTTTCCAATCCTTCTTGCTTTTCTTCATTATTTAGGGTTGCATTGAAGTCCCCTGCTACTATACCTCTCCCATTCCTATGGTTTTCTAGTTCACTTGAAATCCTCCTCTAGACTTGTCTTTTTTCCAAAGTAGCTAATGGTCCATATACATTGATGATGAAAAAATATTCATTTCTCATCAAACCCTTGAATCTTATTAGCTGCTAATTGTTTTCTTCTATTTCTAGTTCACCTTCTATTGATAGTGAGTTCCATATTACACCAAGACCTCTAGATTCACCTTCTGCCTCCCTAAATTGTCCTTTACATTGCCTCCAGTTGTCCATTCTTTTCTTTCCTTCTTCTTTGCTCAATTTGGTTTCCTGAATTAGAATTATGTCAACTTTTGATTGGTCAATTTGGCACTTTCCCATGCGCCATTTGTCAAGGGTGTCGATGCCCTTGAAATTCTATGTAATGATCTTCATTGGCCCCTGAGAAGGAGTACATCCTTCCCAGTCCTGAGATTCCTTTGCCCTATTGTGTTGGCTGTAATTTCCAGCTTAGCTTTGTTCAATCTTGGTCCCCTTTTTCCTTTCCTCTTTATGTTTGGTTTTTTTAATTTTTTATTGGAACTACTCAAGCATCCTTTCCTCTATCAACTCACCTTCCTCTGCCTCCTCTTGTTCTTCCTCCTCATATTGTGTGTTTCTTCCTTCATTCTCCAAGTTCTCCTCTTCTTTATTATTTTTGGCAATTGGTAGCCCCTTCACTTCTTCTCCTCCCTCCTCTTGTATTTCCATTTCTGAATTATTTGTTTCTTTGGATAACTCTTTGATCTGAGTGTTAATGTCTTTTTGAAGTTCTTTTGCTTCATCTAGGAGGGTGTTTAGGTCTTTCTCTGCCTATGAAGCCACCTCCTTCAAATGTGTTGGCACTGGTTGAAATTCCTCTAATTTGCCCTGGCATTCCCATTCCAACTTTCTCTTTTTAGATCCTGACATTTCTTTCTAATTTGCTCCCTCTCGAGATTGGGATTAGTCCTCCTAAGATTTGTTTCCTCCTATCTCTCTGATTCCCATATTTCCTTCACTCTTTTTCGTCCCCTTTTTTGAACAGCCTTCTAGGATTGACTTTCTAAAAAGACATTTCCCCGTGTGTGCTCCTTTGCACACTTCTATTTTCTACTACCAGCTTCCATACTTCATCAGGATCTCTAGATTTTTGTAGATTCCCACTCCTACTATTTCCACCAGAATGTTGACTTTTTCTCCTTCTTTTCCATTTACAAAATCTTTGTCTACTCCTAAGCACACCCCTAATGCATCCCCTATTTTTACCATAGCCTACACATTCCAGTGCTCTGATGCGAGGTCCACCTGTTTGATCCATGTAGGGGATTTTTTAATGGTGTAATTCTATAGATCAAAATTTGATTCCCAATTTAGGCAATGGAAACTATAGCCATTCAAGAAAAGGGGGTTTCCATACACAATTTCCTACTTCAAATTTAGATCTATGCATTCTGTGAGAAAGAAGGAGTTCGGTAATTGGTGAATGCTTACCCGTTCCTTGAAGTTGCTCTGCCACCAAGCCTTGATCTCCTCCTTAGGGAATCTTGGTCCACACCATTTAGTGAATAATGTTGTCTTTCAGCCTGGTTACCCTTGCTTCTATCGCTTCCGATGGCATTGCGTACAACTTACTCCCCCACATTCTCATGCTATCTTCTGCATCTTTTCCTTTCCATTTTCCCTAGAATTTCCTCCTTCCCAGTCTTCTTTTGTCCAAATTCAGATCCCTTGGGTTGATCCTTCGACCATCTTGTTTCCATTCCATACCTTCTGGAATTTCTTCACTCCATTGATTTGTTTTCACTCTGCTCTCTAAATCAGGGTTTTCAAAGCCTTTCGCTTTCCAGGTTTTGCTGGTATGCCTCAGATTTTTGAACTTCTCACTTCTCCAATTTGATGTCGATGCATCTCTAGGGCATCTCTTTTCCTAGAACCACCCACGCCCATTTCCTCACATGTTCCTACCTTCTCTACTCCTATGCCATTTGTTTGGCTTCACTCCTGGATTAGATACCTTTCTCCAATTGACACCCTAGGACTTCCTTCCTGCTTGGTTTTGGTTTTGTATCATGGGATCCTCCACCTTGAGGTAAAATGGGTGACATTTATCCACCCAGTTTCCATTTGTGAAAACCCGTTGCGGGGTGTGCATGAATCCATTTGCTCTACCACCAGCAGCTACACCTTCTCTGGATCTACTATCCTCCTCAATGTCTCCCCAACACCTCCCTTCCAGGTCTCGTGCTTTTTTTCGCTTGACTTCGCCACCTTGCACCATTTTTTTAATAATAGTGCATTTTTTTTATATTTTTATGATAGATTATATTAATTATTTAATTACATATAATTTAATTTGACCCAAATCTATAACAAGTGAGATCACAAACAAGGGTCTCATCCCTAATATACATACTCAAAAATAACATCCCAATGAGATTTCAACCTTGATGATAAAAACAACACAACTTGCCACTATTGACTAAATAAATCTATACTTAACCTAATATTAAATTAATATAATAATAAATGACCACTTACCAAAAAATAAAAATAAAAATAAAAATTAGATAAAAAATAAATCTCAAATAAAAATAAAATTTCCTCTATAAACATAAAAAATACATATTTTTTCAATAAACATACAAATAAAAATAATGATTTCTTCAATAAACATAAAAACTGGAGAAAGCTAACTCATAGACAAAAAGCACCTGTGTATGTAACATTATAACATAATGTCCCATCCCCATCGCATGCATTGGACAAAATGCATCGACGAAAGATTAATGAAGGATGTTGTCGGAGTCGAGCAATGGTGGATGGACAGATGTTGACGAGATAGATGGCCGTTCTAAACGTTTTTAAAAAAAGCGACAATTTTATAAGTGGGAGATTTGAAATTTGAAATTGTCCTGAATATCTGGTGGATGCATTTCAGAAACTCATTTTTCTCACACGTAGGGAGGAATAAAACCACAATGCCAACCCCTCCATTGTCATCAACAACACTGTAAGTAGGCGATTTTATGTTAATTTCTGATTAATATTTGCAGAGATTTATTTGAAGGTTATGTAAAAGTGATTTTTGTGCTACACAGAAGAGAATGTTAGATTTCACTAGAGCCATGCTAGATTTGAACATTATTTTTATTGCAATAGATGATTTTATGCTATGGATAATGCATAATTGGGCAGACGAGGATTGTGAAGCAATGCAGAAAGTCGATTCCAGAGACAATAAAGGTGATCATTGTGGATACAATTTTGAATGCTTGATTTAGATGTTAAATTATATTTGGATAACATTTGGGCTTTCTTAGCTTTTATCAAAAGTAATTCCAAGGAATTTTATGAGAGATTCATTCTTTAATTAAAGTTTCAAAAGATTAGAGTTTTCAGAAAATCATGTGTAGTGCGTAGAAAAAATGGGGTTGGGTAGATGAATCTATATGAAAATGTTGGGTTGATGAATCGTTCTGAAGATGACCCACTAAAAATTCTTCTATGAGATCCATTTAAATTAAATGCAAAAAATCTTTCTAGTCAAACAATGTGTTAATTTATGCTGCTCCAAATAAAAACAAGATGTTTACTTACACAAACTGCACTGTTTCCCTAGCCTATGTTCTTTCAACACTTTTTAATTTTTTTCTAAATTTATACCTTACCATAACAAGTGATACATTTAACTGTAAATATACATGACATTTAAATTCAGCCAAATCCCCCTTTACAGATAATTGCAGCAAGTTATTTATATTTACACAACAAGATCGCAATGGTAGGGTTGCCATCTCCACCTCTCATAAATAAAATCCATTATGCCATTCTTGCAGTAGTTGAAATCAGTACAGGAAAAATGGCAGGACCCATCTACATATAATACATAGGATTCATCATACACCCATTTTCCTCTGAATAGGTTACAATACCCATCTCTTTTGTGTTGAATGGAATCTTTATTCTTCATGTGGTGGCCTTCTTCCACGACCGTACAAACATTCACATTCTTCTCATTTTTCGAAAGATGTCTTTATTAAAAGTAGAAAGATGTGCTTTTGTGAAAATTTAGCCTCCTTTATAATCTAACCTCCTATTTGATTACTTTGTATGCAGTGGATTTTCTGGGTTGGTCCCTTCCTCGAAGCTTTTGTAGCTTCTTTCTATCACTAGTACATTCTAAGGGAAACAACCATAAAGGCTTTGGGATCATTCAGTGCAACCCCAATGGTTAAATCAGTAGCACTGATGTAGTTAAAGTTGTTTGTGTTAGTCTGTTTGTGGAGAGGAGCAACCGTTTGGGAGGAATCGACCAACCCAAGGGAAATCGATTCGATCTCTAAACTTGCTAAATCTGGTTTGTGTGATTGAGTTTTATATTCATGCTCTATTGTTTGCATCATTTTGTGTTTTTTTTTTCATGCTCTATTGTTCGCATCAATTTGATTTTCATCAAGAGGGACATTGGTGAAATTTTGGACTTGTACAACTACCATTTTAGGTCTGGATTTGCATTCTCCTGGAGCTCCAGTATATGGATAGGTCTTATCTTCCTCTATGCCTCCAACTTCAATAAGATATTGCATTTTTCATTAATCCTCCGTTGCAACCATTATCACAAGCCTTTATGTTCTGAGGATCACACTGTTAGAATAGAAAAGGTTGTACATTAGAAATGATGTTTTTCTACTAGTGCTTCAAAACCCAATCACGAAACAGACATGGAAATAGTCCCACAAATGTATGAACTAAACATTTCACCTTGTGATCACAATCAATAAGTTTGTGTTGGTTTTGCATTGGATATTTTACTAGATCTATCATATCAATTTTGTATCCCGCTCAGAAGACATGGGCCCATTATTATTGGGTCCACGTCTGGGTCTGCTTGTTTGTTGGGAAATTTTGATGTTTGTAATATATTTTAATTTCCCAAGCAAAGAAAGTGAAGTTTGAAAATTTGTTAAAAGAGAGATTTGATTGTTAAATTTTGTCTCACAAAAGTGTATTTATTTAAATTTTGTTAAAAATCACTCTTGGGTACGTTTATTTAATTAGAGTAGGAATATTTTGCTACATCATTAGTTGATTTGGTTCACTTGAGTGTGGAATCATCAGGTATGCAGTTGAAAGCATTGGTTTAGCTGGCAAGTGGGCATACAAAAATACTACTTCAGGCACTATGGTAGGAGGTAATCTCATCTACTATAGATTTTAGCACTCCAAATGTTTGAACTATTTCAACTCCACTTCTCCTTCATCAATCTACTCCACTTTTCTACTTTCCCACGACCATTGCAAGATTATCCTTTTGTGGGTGTTGATATTTGCGAGTGTTGAGAGAGCTAAACTTAATTAAGGATTTTTTCTGTAATCCTTTAAATGAATGCATATGCAAAGATTTTTTTTAGCAGTGAGAATTTTTAGCTTCTGCAACATGTGTTCTCCTAAGTGTAAATGCAAGCCATTTGGATTTCTACTGTCTCCCTTTTTCTTTGACTACACTGGTGATTTCACTTGTGGGTGTTATAATATGGATGCTTGGGTATGTATGTCAAATGATTATTTCTTTTGTTTCCAACTTGTGTTTAAGGCCTAGGTGGCTTTTCACAATGGTATTCTAAACATAAAAAATTGGTTTTTCACTCCTTTTTTAAACAATATGTCATTGCAAAAGAATTTGGTTGTGGTGCATTATGTGGGTTAAGCCATAGTTTTTCTTTTATGATGAAGACATGGAAAGTGGTTCATTTCTTTATTGTTTTTGAATAAGATAATGGAATGAAATCTTTGTAACAATGGTTTATTTGCAATAGACTTCACATTACTACATGTGGGAATATTGCAATGTCGAATATAAAATTATCAGGCTCAATTTAAAGCTCCATAAATGTATTCTCATGAGAATTTTACTCTTTGCTAATGTTGGTTTTTTTGGTCATTGATGTTGTTGCAAGATTATTTTGAGTTTTCCATGTCCCTGTTGTGTGTGTTAAATTCATTATAGAATTTTGGTTGGAGTTAATGAAAGCTCCTATTTGTTATAGATTGGTTCATCATAAAAATTCCATGTTGGTGAGAAGCCCTTGGGAGTCCTATTTTGTAAGATTTGTTGATTAGGGCTCATGTTTCTTACTAGTGAGCACAGTATTAATCCATTTGACTTCAAGAAATCTCTTTAGGTCTAATCTCATGTTGTATGTATACCATTGGTTATGTATGTTTGATTTATTCAAGCTAGTCTGTCACACAACACATCACATCTATATGAAAGATATTGTCATATGATAGGTTATATGCCCATGTGTTTAAGGCAAGTATATTCTTTGTCTTATGAATCCAAAGTTATTTACTAGGCTCTTTTACAAGTACATGCTCCATGAAGCCTTACATACTTGGTCCTCAATATCATGAGTTTAAACTAATGTTTGAGATTTAATATTATTGAAACTTTTCTCCAATTTTTGGCTGCAATACATGCATCTTCTATTTTGGATATATCAAATGTCAAAATGATAATTCATATTTATTTGAGCCTTTTGGTATTGTGTTTCTTTTATTGGTGTAGAGAGCAGACTTATAAATAGAAAGTGAGTAGCATGACTAGAGAAGATACTTCATAAAGTGATCTATATGACTAGAGGAGATGTTACATATTTCAAATTTCAAAGCTTATGGTTAAAATTATGAATCTTTGTTTTAAAGCCTTTTATTCAACTATATAAATTTGATGTGGATTTTGGATGTCTTAGTAGGTTAGCACTTCAATTTAGATAGAGGGAGAAAAATTCACAATATAAAGAAATCCTTTCCTGATATTTGAGAGGAAAATGAGAACTTTAAAAATGTTGAGCGCTCAGGAAGAGTAGTTGCTATTGTAACTATTGTAAATGCATAAAGTATCTCATTGTAGAGAAAAGATCACTGTCATTTAGGGTTTTTTTCTTTCTATTTGAGGACCATCTTCCTCATTTCTATGATCTTGAATTGTATAAAATCTTTGGGGATGACAACCCTTCCATGTAGCATAGATTTTTACATCTAATCTATGTAAAGTTGATGTTATCAATAGATAAAATTTTCTTGTACAAAATTTTATCCTCTTAAAGAATAGATCAAATGTGTTTTTCCCAATCTACTTTATGTTCTATATCAACATCTAAAACAATATGAAACCATGGGTGAAAAAATAGAGATAGTCTCAATGTCATGCACTAGTATCCAAAGTATTACAAAGAAATTGAAATTCTAAAATGTTGGGTTCACAAGATAGTGGTAATTCATAATTTTATGCATCATCCTCAAAATATACAAATATGCACTCAAAACATACCTAGATGGTTATAAATCACCCAAAGTATTAAAAAGATGTGTATACTTTAACACAAAGTCTATGTAACAGGTAGGTAATAACATTTGTATTATCACTAGTACACAAACAACAATATATGACTAAATAAACTACTAAAAATTGCATATAAATGACTAATTTTAGTCACGTGACTATTAGTGGTTTATTTGTAGTCATTTATAACACCACCAAATAAATGACTAAACTATTTTAGTCATTGATTTTTAGTCATTGATTTGGTCATTGATTTAGTCAATGATTTAGTCGTTAATTTAGTCATTTATTTAGTCATGGTAGTGATTAATTTAGTCATTGATTGTTGGTAACTAGTCATTTATTTAGTCATGGTGGTCATTTATTTAGTCATTACTTTAGTCATATATTTAGTTATTAATTTATTCATTACTTTAGTCATTACTTTAGTCATACATTTAGTCATTAATTTAGTCATTTTTATTCACTAGTTTCCATTAATAAAAAAAATTACTTATCAACTATCTAAAATATTTGCACAATAAAACAACAATGAGAAGGTAAAAATAGCTTATTTTATTAATCAAAAAGATATTACATTCAACTGTGTAAGCTTGAAAATGAAGTTACAATTTACTGTCCCAACATGAAACATGAAAGAACTTGAAAAGATTACAATACATTGTTGCGAGAGAAAAGAACTAGCTAAAATCTACTCCAAAACCTTGCCTTTATATTGTTCAACAACTTACAAAAGAATAGGAACATGACTATTCTTTTATATCATAACCTACAGTTCCTTACCCTTGTAATGCTTGTTGATCCTCTAACTGTCATTTGTGCATGATTGTTCTTTTATATCATAACCTAAAGTCCCTTACCCTTGTAATGCATAAGTACATGATACAACTTTGCAAAGGAACTTTCATTCTATGATTGTGATAAAGCTCCAATCATCTGTAGGCTTCCCTCATTCAAACTAACCATGCACAAAGATATTCAAATTCTCTTGCCTACTACAGCTCTTTATGGAAACTCTGCCACCACCTCCACCAGCCCATCCCTTACCTCTAAAAGCACTTATCATACCCGTTCCCTTCCTACACAAGGAAAAAAATATTCCCTCAATGCTACAATCAATAAAACCAATCTAAATGTAAGCAAAGAAAGTGCATCCATGGTTAGTGTAAACAATAACCTTAAATTTGTAATAATTCAATGGGTCTATACTAAAGTATCAAAGCATTAAGGAGATTTTATATTTTCTACCATGTTCATATCCTAGAAAGATTAATGACTTACATCAAGATAATGACTTCCATGGGTCATTATTAGTTAAAATTGCTTGCATTTGTTAAATATCTATCATGAACATAACATATTAAAAGAGTATTTCCTTGCTATTAAAACAAAAGTGATCAAGGTATCAACTCTAGTAAAGAAACTACCATCAATCTAAGCCAACATAAATATAATCAGAAGTGGTGTTTATAGCCAAACAATAACATTAGTTGTTGTTATGTAAGCAAAATATAACAAAACATGCCAAGAGATTATAGACCAATATCAATGATTGTTTTATTCATTAGGCGTAGTGCTTGTACACAAAATATAGACCAACAAACATCTATCAAGATTGGACTACTTTCCCAGACTAGGAAAAACATGTATAAAATGCCTAACAGTTGTCAAATATAACACAACCATCAACAATTACCTAAAGCCAAATCATAGCAACTACGCACAAGTCAACAAGGAATTAACATAAAGTCAGTTTACAAATAAAATACAAAAACTTAACAAGTTAATTTATACAAACTACATCCCCCCACCACCGTCCCGCCCATTCAAACCTACTTTGCAATGCTAGCATCTTCAACATATGCATCTTGAATGTTTTTGTATACACCTAAAAATGGTCACATCACATAGTCTGGTAATGAATTAAATATTTTTAATATTTAATTAAATCTTTGAGTTCAATCTGCATATAAATAAATTTAAATAATTTATTTATATTGTTCATTCTTTCATTTCGATTAAATAAATAAGTTTATTTAATCATCTTTTCTTATTCATTTCTTAATTAATTAAATAAACATTACGATTTATTTATATTAATTATCATTTAATCTTGGCTTGAATATTTTATTCAAATAAAGATTAAGTATTCTAATATTCTTCTAATGTCCATTCACAATTAAATATCTCAAATATTTAATTAAATTATTCTAAAGTCATATCACAATTAAATATTTCTAAATATTTAATTAAATCTTCTATAGTTCTAAATCAAAAATCAAATTCACATAAATGAAATTAAATAAATTTATTTATTTAATTATTTTGGGGATTATCTTCAACAACCGTGAAACAAACTTCCAAAACAAAAAAAAATAATTTCTCTGTTCCTGTGCAAGCTTGTTCTCGTGGGTTGAAGACAAGGCTCCATTCTTCTCTCCAACCTCCCAACATTCTCCATCTTCCTCTCAACCTCTCTATCTTCTACCATTCAATTCTACTAGACAATCTCACAGCCATTGATCTTTGCCAGCCAGGATTTTGCCTGCAAAAAGCTATAAAAGGACTGTCGAGTCTTTGCAAAATATACATAAGCTTTCATGCGGGAAAATTATAGTCAATTAGTCTTCCAGCATCAATTAGCATTTTAGAATCATAGCATAGTATACCTTAGTATATTGGCATATCATATCATGGCCTATTCACCTCATATCATAGCATCCACAATCCACAGCCCCTGTGCATAATCCACAGCCCCTGTGCATATCCGTATCAGTATTTTCACTTCACCAGCATATAGCATAGAGAAGTACTATCATTTTGCACACTCATTCTACAGGTTGCCATTTGGAGAAGCCTTGCTTACACAATCTGAGAGCAGCAACTTCAAACAAATCTCTGGAGATAGAGGAAGATGGAATGGCTCTGAAGAATCTTCATTTGTTTGTTTGAATTCAATTTAATTAGCTTTCTTCAGTTTAATGTTTCATTTGTGTGTTGTTATTCATTTACTTTGATACTAACATATATTAACAACACATTTTTGGTGCCCACCGTGGGGCTCTTGCCCCAATTTTAACATTTTATTGCAGATTTTCCTGACAGGTTACGACCAAAAATAGCGGATTAGCGCAAGAAACACGCTTCAACAAACTTCATACTGAGTTCAGCGCCCGTGAATCATCTTGCAGCGCTCTTGAAGCATCCTGCAGTGCCTTTGAAGCATCCTGCAGTGCCTTTGAAGCATCCTGCAGTGCCCATAAAGCATCTTGCAGCGCCTTTAAAGCATCCTGCAGTGTCCTTGAATCATCCTGCAGCGCCCATGAAGATTCCTGCAGCGCCCATGAAGAATCCTACAGCGCCCTTGATGTCTGTTATAGCACACTTTTGAAAAGGCTGCAAATTGTAAATTGTAATTTAAATACAGCTTTACTGAATCCAACGCGATAGCGGACAGTAGGAATTTTAAAAAAGAATTAAGCAATCTTAGGATAGTCACATAAATCAAAATTAAGAAATCCTAGGGTAGTCACATATTTTAAAATCAAGCAATCCTAGGATAGTCACTTCACTTTTTATTTTGGGCTAAAATCAATTTCATGTTTTTGTGAAGCAACATCTTCACCTAGCATAGCAAATTTTTATTTGGGCTTAAAATTGAATATTTGCTTGCTTTGCTTAAACGGTGATAGGCCTATGCTCTCCCCTTAACTGGGTGATCAAAATGCCAAACTCATCTATTTCATTTTATGTAATTTCAAGTTTTATTAAAACCTTGTAGAGAGCCTGCTCTTGTGGGAAAAAGTACTCACCCAAGAGGAACGACTCAAGTGGGTTCAAGCCAAAGCCAGGCTATTCCACCCCACTATAAAATTTAAAGAAAATTTGGGGAAACCCTCTTTTGACGGTAGTGTGCATTGATAACCATCCCCAAAGCCTTTGTTCTAAAGGTAGGGAGGTCTCTCGAGGAAGTATATGATTTGCCGCACCGAACGGAAACCCTTACTACGAACTTAGTGTAGTATCTAACCGAAGTCAGTTTCTAAACGTCATAATAATCACAGTGCAGGGGAGGGAAGAATCTACCCCCAAGATAATCACCATATAACTACCAAGGATTGTTTGCTCAAGGGATCTGGTATCCACTTCCGTCACTCTGAGTACGCACCTGGAAAAGACAAAAACACAGGCGCCCTTTTGGGGGTGACATGGCTGTGTGAGTCGACACAGTTTTAAGATGTGGGTTGTTGATTACTATGATGACCTACTTGAGTACTAAGAGTGAGTCTGTTTGATCTATCTATCATGTGTAAAAACCTATTAAAACAATTTTTGAAAAACATTTTGGTCATACACTTGATGTTTAGTATAGGATTTAAAACAACTGTTCTACAAATTGTTTGATGTGTTTTCAATACATTAATTCAGTTAAGATCATCCAAAACTCAAGATCACATTGATTATTCTCATGTTAAGAGATTGGAAATCCACAACTTTTGTTAAGAAATCCATCATCAAACGTATCAAAAAGCCAAAGAAACCACTTAGCTACAAGAAACTATTGAAGAAAAGATGATTCTCATATCAAAGCCGAAATGTTTTACTTAAATATCGAACCTTTCTTCATCGATATCATGACTATGTTAGAGGTTTCACTGATGATTATACTATAGAACCTTTTTACTCGCAAGCTTTCTTTCAAAGAAGAGACCTTTCTCAAAGGCACAACCATAGTCAACGTATTCGTTTCTCTTATATTCCCCAACCTACAATTGAATATTCTACTCGTCCAAATCAAATTATGCAATAGAGAACTCAATCACATGGGCATTTATCACAAAATCCATCCTTTTACAAAGCGATGATCAAAACTTTATAAAGTGCAAAGTCATCCTTTTCTTGATCTTTTGCTTAAATTCCCACCAACAGGATTTTCATCCGTTCAATTAGGGAACAACACAAGCTAAAGGTTAGAAATCTTTCAAGTCATAGAATTTTCATTCTATCCTGACTTTTATATCCATCACAAGTTGCACTATTTCATTCTTTTGATCAAAAGTGAGTAGAGTTTGGAACAAAACTTATGCCTGTCTTCACGAGATCTCAAAAACACATGGAAAAAGATGAAGGAGAAACCACTACAAGCAAAATGGGTGACCATACTGAGAAAGAAGAGGATACATTTAATATTTATGAATTAACAAAAGAAAAGCTTCAAGAAAGCAAGATCCCCAATTCCACACTCTTATGGAAAGGATTTTAGAACAAAAAAAAGAAAGATATTTTGTTTCATTAGCTAATCAAGGAGCTAAGTTACCTCACAATTTCGATATAGAAGGGATTAAACAAAATTCTGAAACTCCTCCTAATGACTTTAGTGCCCTTACTCAACAGATAAAAGAATTACAAGGGCAAATAAAGGATATGCAAGGGGGTGCAACAAAGAAGTATGTTTTGGAAGATATATCTCCTTATCCATTTGATAGGAGTCTTCAAATGATTCCTTTTCCAAAACATTGCGAAATTCCTAAATTTGATAGGTACAATTAAAAAACTGATCCTATTGAACATGTGAGGGATTTCTGAAATATGAGTCTAGAATTCGCTTATGACAATACCTACTTAATGCGTTTGTTTCCACGAAGTCTGGGTGCACAATCCATGGAGTAGCTTTCCAAGATCACTCCCCCCATCAAAACCTTTGAGGAGTTAATAAATCAGTTTATATCACAATACTCCTACAACATCCAACACCAGATAACAATGCTTGATCTTTGTAAAGTGAAACAAAAAGTAGGAGAATCCTTCACTACATTTTTGCAAAGGTGGAGAAGGTTATTTGCACGATATTCCCATCCTATTCCTGAAAAGGAAAAGATGGATATCTTCATCAATAGCCTAGATCAAGAATTAAGCTATAGGCTTAACCTTCATTGCCCTCATAACTTTGAAAAATTGATTGAGAACGCAATCACCATTGAAGGGGCCTTGGTTAAATGAGGAGTGATAAAACTTGATAATCCAAGTACATCCAACCAAAACAACAACGATAAAACAAGGTTTTGGAACAGAAATAAAAATGTTGTGAATGATGGTATAGTAGATGCAAATAATCTACGAACAAGACCATCTATCTTTAATTTATCAAGTGCTCCACGAACCAATCAACAAACAAATACCAATCAACAAGGAAATACCAATCAACAGGGAAACAACAATCAACAAGGACAAAACTCCAAGCAAGAAAGCATGACCAATCAAAATACCAATCAAAATCATGGTAATTTCAATAACAATCTTGGCAATACCCAAACATCAAATCCGTCCAGACCTCCATTCTTTTCAAATCGACAGAATTTTACCACTTTGGGTCAATCTCTTGAATCTTCTCTCAAAGAGCTTCTTGATAATAAGGTTATTACCTTACCACCACAAAGAGATTATGAGCCACGAGTCAAACCACCATCATGGAATGACTTGTATTATTGCAATTATCATCAATGTAAAGGTCATAGAATGAATAATTGTCAAGCTTTGCAAAATCTAGTACAAGATTTAATTGACAATGGCACTATTACAATCGAAGGACATCATACCAATGATGATCATCAAGCATTCAAAGATCCTTTACCAAACTATCAAAAGGGGGAAACATCGGATACCAAAGCAAAAAGCATACATAATGTTGAAAACAATATAATCCGTCACATCTATGCAGATGATCAGCGAGTTAATGTTATCAAAATCAAGGGAAAACAAGAATATCAATAGGTTAATGTGACTACGAGAAGACAAGCAAATTTTTTTTTAAAAGGAAGTTCATCTAAGGTAGTTATTCCTTCTCCAAATCATTATAATCTAGTTGATCAATTGAGAAAAACATCAGCTCAAATCTCCATTCTTGAACTTCTCAAAATATCTCCTATACATAAGAATATTTTAGAAGAAGCTCTTGTAAACACAACTGTTGATATTGATCTGGATGTAAACAAATTTCAAGCCATGGTGGGACATTTGTCTTCCCCTACTTGTCTTTCATTTTCCGAAAAAGATGATGCCTCTATGACACATCCACATAATTCATCACTCTATCTTGAAGTCATGATCCATAAACACCGAATCAGACGTGTCTTAATAGATGGAGGAGCTGGTTTAAACATTTGTACCTTAAAGCTAATACATGCCTTGGGAATATCAGAAAATTCCATTGATCCACGAAGGAAAATAAATATCAAGGCATATGATGATGAAGAAAGAGATTCTAAAGGACTAATATTCCTACCTATCAGAGTGGGACCTGTTGTGAAGAATACATTTTGTCAGGTTCTCGATTAGGATCTTTCCTATAACATACTTTTGGGTCGTCCATGGATTCATGATATGCAAGCAGTACCATCAACATATCATCAATGCCTCAAGTTTCCCTACGATGGACAATAAATAACTATACAAGCTGATTACAATAGCACCCAAACTTGTTCAAATCTTCAAGCAACTCAAGATGCTTTTGTGCCACACAATAGGGAGGCTCTTGTTATTTCTTCTTCCAATCTACAAGGTCAATTGCAAGAACTGACAAAGAATCTTGACACTAGGCTAAATTTTAAAGACGAAGGAGTAGGAGAATATTCGCTATCCCTTTCTACCTTACCTCCTTCTCCGAGGTCACATGGTCAGCCAACCCTATCAAATAAAAAGATTGCAACAGCTTCTACGTCCCAAGCTTCGGTACCAATCACAAAGTTTGATGGACAATTCATTAAATCCAACACCACTGAGGAAGAAGCTGAAGATAGGGACATTCTAAGTTGGCTATACAAAGATGAAGATGAATCTCTCTTGCACATTAAGTTACCTACAGAACAATATGGTAAGGGGTACGCTATCATGCAGAAATTGGGCTATGAAGGAAATGGTCCTATAGGAAAAAGAAGAGAAGGAATCGTGGAACGAATTCAACCTATTTCAATACATCCAAATGATAAAACAGGACTTGGATATGGTAAAGATACAGAAGACTCTACTTCATAGCAAGCACCACCAACTCATGAAGGAGGATCAATGTCAGATAAAGCTCATGAATCAGTTTTCCAATTGCAGAACAGTTCAGCTACTGATTCTAATGAATATGAATGGGACACCATTTATAATGATGAATTTTGGAGAGACAAACAAGTTGATACCATACACAAATATGCACCCATTCTCGTACAAGGAGAAGGTTCAAGCCCTCCACTTGATTATGTTTTACAAAGCGATCATGACTCAAGTGAGGACGAATAAGATTTTAACGAGATTGACAATCAACAAGAAAATACCATCATAGACCTTGTCTACCATGAAGATGATAACCACATCATGACTTTGACAGCTCAAGACCTTAACCAACCTAATGATCCCATGCCTTTAGTTTATCCAGAACTTATTGATTGGGACAATGACGTGCCTATCCATATCCCTACATTCCATGATGATGAGGACATTATAAATTTCCTTTGTTCCTCTAATGAGGAAAACAATTGTTTCATTCAAGAATTTCATACTCATGATTTTGATAAGGAGGGTGTCAAGTCTCTTAGCTACAAAATAAATGAAATAAAAGATGGATCTATTGGTGAAAACCAAAAAATGGCAGTGATAGATCAGAACAAGAGAAAAATAAAGAGCGAATCTGACAGTGAAAACCTTTCTGAGGCACTGAAGGATGAGAAACTTGACACTCTTCCCAAGCATTATCATGAAAGATCTTCTATTTTGATCGAACCAACAAAATCAATCAACATAAGTACAGCAGAGCAACCAAAAATCTTCCAACTTGTAGCGTCATTAACAGTTGAAGAAGTACTAAAATTTATGGAGTTCTTGAAGGAGAATCAAATCAACTTTGCTTGGTCATATGTTGATATGCCAGGGTTAGATCCTAATATGATAATGCATCATTTATCTATAAACGCAGGGGCAAAACCTGTGCAGCAAAAACTCAGAAAAATGCATCCACATGTTGCGTTATTGGTTAAAGATGAATTAAAGAAGCTTTTAGATGTTGGATTCATTCAGACTATTGACTATGCAGAATGGATTTCCAATATCGTTCATGTTTCAAATCCAGATGGAAGGATAAGAATTTGTACAAATTTTAGAGATTTGAACAAAGCTTGTCCCAAAGATGACTTCCCTTTGCCAAACATAGATATGATTGTTGATTTAACTGCTGACCATGCAATGTATTCATTAATGGATGGATTTTCAGGATACAACCAAATAAAGATTGCACCAGAGGATCAAGATAAAACAACATTCACATGCCCTTGGGGTACCTATTGCTAGAATGTAATGCCATTTGGGTTAAAGAACGCAGGAGCCACTTATCAAAGAGCAATGACAACCATTTTTCATGATATGATGCATACATTCATGGAAGATAACGTTGATGATCTCCTTGTCAAATATCACACATGAGAAGGACATCTTGAAATCTTATAAAAAATCTTTATCAGAATGGAGAAGTTCAATGTTCGACTCAATCCAAAGAAATGTGTCTTCGGCGTTACATCTGGAAAACTCCTAGGATACATTGTTTCAGAAAAGGGCATAGAGGTTGATCCAGAAAAAGTACAAGCTATAATGGACATGCCGCCACCATGAAATATCAGTCAACTTCGATCATTGCGAGGGCTACTACAATCCATCAAGCGGTTTATAGCTCAAATGGAAGACAAAAGCTTACCATTTACACATTTATTGCATAAAAATGTCCCATTCAAATGGGAAGAAAAATGTGAAGCAACATTCAATCAGATCAAGTAATATCTTATGCACCCACCAGTTTTAATTCCACCCATCCCAGGAAACCCACTCATACTCTATATTTCAACAACAAAAGTATCCTTGGGAGCATTACTAGCACAAGAGGATTCTACAGGAAAAGAAAGGGCCATATACTATATTAGCAGAACTCTAACAAGTCATGAGTTAAATTACACTTTCATTGAGAAAGCTTGCCTTGCAGTGGTGTTTTCTTCTCAAAATTTGTGACACTATATGTTGGCTCATACAGTTAAGTTGATAACCAAGATTGATCCACTAAAATACCTTTTAAGCAGAGCTACTTTAACAGGAAGACTTGCAAAATGGGTAATGATCTTAAGTGAGTTTGATATTCACTATGTAGATCGAAAAGCTATTAAAGGATAGGTCATCGCAGATCAGTTGGCCGAAGCACCTTTACAAGGAGAAAGTCCAATGCACATTGAGTTTCCTGATGCAGACGTCTTCACAGCAACAATTAAGAACTCATGGACATTATACTTTGATGGATCCTACACACAACAAGGCTCGGGGGCAGGGATTATTTTTGTCACACCTGAGGGACATACTATTCCAAAATCATATAGGTTGATGTTATTTTGCACAAATAACATAGTTGAATATGAGGCATTGCTTATAGGATTGAAAATAGCATTGGAATGGCGGATTACAGATTTGCAAGTCTATGGTGATTCACAACTTGTCATTAATCAAATCAATGATGATTATCAGACTAAAGATGATAAGTTTCTACCTTACAAGAACATGGTGGATGATTTTAAAAAGTATTTTGTGTCAATCAAATTTTCACAAATTCCAAGGATTGATAATAAAGTTGCAGATGCAATGGCTACAATTGCTTCTTTATTACAGCTATCAGAAGATCAAACCAAGCATGAATTCTTGGTGGAACAATTGTTTTCTCCTGCCTATGATAATCTTGAGATCCAAGTCATATGTCATTTAACAGGTTCTGATTCACTCTTATATGGCAAGATTTATACCTATCTAAAAAATAATATCTTACCTCCAGACTTATCTCGAAACCAAAAAAGGAATTTCATACGCCAATCATCCCGTTATACCTTGATTGCCGACATCCTTTACCGACGTGGTCTTGATGGTACACTCCTTCGATGTCTTGAACGTGACGAATTTGAAAAAGCCTTACAAGAGGTTCATGGTGGTATTTGTGGAACTCATTCGAGTGGTTTAACCTTAGCCAAGAAACTAATCAGAATGGGATACTATTGGCCTACCATGGAGAAAGATTCTTTTACTTTTGTCAAAAATTGTTTAAAATTCCAGATCCATGGGAATCTTATACATGCACCTGCACAGGAATTGCAACCTTTTACTCCGACATGGCCTTTTTCTCAGTGGGGACTAGATCTTGTTGGAAAAATTCATCCTTCATCATCAAATGGGCATAAATTCATCATCACAGCTATGAAATATTTTACAAAATGGATCGAGGCTATTCCTTTGACAACTGTGACGGGTAAACAAATATCTTCATTTATCCTGAATTACATCATCTGTCGATATGGAATTCCTAATTCTATCATCACTGATAATGGAAGGCCTTTCAAGAATCAGGATGTTGTTGAACTTTGTGAAAGATTTCACATCCAACATAGGTTCTCTACACCTTATTATCCACAAGGAAATGGACAAGCGGAAGCTTCAAACAAAACAATCTTGAAGATCTTAAAGAAGACAGTAAATGACACCAGTTGTGATTGGCATGTCCAATTAAATCCAGCTTTGTGGGCATATAGAACCAGTGTTCGCACGCCAACAGGAGCTACCCCATATGCCTTGGTGTATGGAGCAGAAGTGATTTTACCATTAGAGGTTGAAATACCTTCTCTTAGGGTCTCACTCAAGGGATTGATAAATGATGAAGACTATAGAGTTTCTCGTCTGCAAGAGTTAGAACTATTAGATGAAAGATGTCAACATGCAACTGACCATTTGAAGGGTTATCAACAGGT
Source organism: Sequoia sempervirens (assembly GCA_007258455.2). Taxonomy (NCBI): domain Eukaryota; kingdom Viridiplantae; phylum Streptophyta; class Pinopsida; order Cupressales; family Cupressaceae; genus Sequoia; species Sequoia sempervirens. The sequence continues at coordinate 221,459,181 of VDFB02000007.1, forward strand.
TATGTCCCGTAGCTATAATCACAAAGTTAAACCACGAAAATTTCAGGTAGGTGACTTAGTCTTGAGAGAAAATCCACATAATCAACAAGACAGAGAAAAGAAAGGAAAATTTGAACCAAACTGGCTTGGTCCATTTGTCATCATAGCAGCCTACGGTTCTGGAGCATATCAGTTGTCTACATCAAAAGGGGACCTGTTTGAAGAACCAATCAATAGCATTCATTTGAAGAAGTTCTATGTCTAAAATCATCAAAAAATCAAAAAAATCAAAAAAATAAAAAAAAGTCCTGAAAAAATAAAAAAAATCAAAAAAAGTCCTAAAAATTCATAAAAATATGAAAAAGTCTTACGAAAGTGCAATAAAAACAAGTGGTGAAAACCTGGAAAACAGGCGCTACTTGTGATCAAAATAGGCTCCTCCATCTATTAGCTTATGTCTTGCATTCACTTTCAACATCATTCGTCCATATCTATCATTTGTATATATCTTTCATATCCATATCATGTAATGGGAATCCTTGTGTTTCATCATGGCTTGATGAAATTTGTACATATCCATAATCTTTAGGTTGTGTTTTCACTGGGGGAAGCAATATAGACTGAACAAGAGAGGGGCAACGAGCTTTTCGAACATCACAAACAGACACAAGATGGTTTGTCAAAATGCAACATCCATTGTCGTATCAAATCAATCACCACATGCTTATCTAATGCCAATTGAAATCAAAACAACATGATCCAAAAAAAACATCAATGATGATAACCAACTTGGATGATCTTAATCTGAATAATGTTTGAAATATTTTAGGCAAGATTTGAATGGTTGTTTGATTTTCTATCATATCTCTAGAGCAATTCAATGATGTACTGAACTAGAAAAGCAAGGAAGGAGTACGATTTTTATTTGTTTTTTTTTTGTCAGTGACTCATTAGTACTATGCAAATTGGTCACACAACATGCTCTACTATGTATCATGGATGACATTTCATAATTTGCATGAGAAAAGGGTTAACTCTTGTCTGTTTATGCAAGTGATACTCAGGTCATCTTGGTTCAATTATACCTAGATGCTTGTATTAACTTGCTATATCAAAATTCATGAAAGCAATACTCAGGTCATCACTAGTGCTAACATACCCTTTGATGCTTGTATTAACTTTCAACATTTCAATGCTCTATGATGATACAAAAGCACAAATAAGCTCTCCAAATGGCAATATTGTATGAATATCCTACATGGTTAGTATAGCTTGCATTCATCTGCATTTTGCATTTATAGATTTTCCCGAAAAGGTTGGCAAGGTATCAAGTATTTCATATCTTTTCAAATACATGACTGAGTATATTTTGGCATTCACAAAAACATCATTTCATACATTTTTTTCATACATATTTGCATCAGAAAATCATGCAAAACAAAGCATACATCAAAAATCATATACATTTATAAGCATTCATAAATTGTATCATCCATCGTATTCATATAATCGTTCATCAATAGATTTCATTCATTTCATAAATCATAAGCATAAAAAAATTGAGAAACCATCATATCATAACACATCATGCATATATAGGAAATCGAACCATTCATCATAAATCATTGTTGCATTTCATATATCTCAAAAATGAATGTCAAAATGTACAAAGATGTCAACTACACATGATATAATATCATCAAAAATGAGATCATATCAGGGTGTATACAAATGTCTCAATAGAATATCACTAAAACATCATGTACAATGCACTAGGCAGTGCTATCCTCTGATGGAGCTAGTCTGGGACCTGTCCCACCTGCACCTGATGGACCTACTCCACCTATCCCTGATAGACCTCCTGGAGGTAATGGTTGTGTCACACCCCTGCTGGTAGTCCGAGAGCGACTATGAGTAGACCGCGACTGTGTATAACTCTCCCTCTGCTCATGTGGAACCGCATCATGATACCTGGTCCTGTAGAACTTGGCCTCCCAGGTGACTCTGGTCACCTCTCTCATCATGTCACCAGGCAAGGTACTTGCTGCTACTCTCTGTAGACTATCCGCTAGAGTGATGGTCTACTCACCTTGCTGTCTAGCTGTGTCTCTCTCAGCAGTAACTGTCACTAACTGTCCCTGAAGCTATCTAATCAAAGTCTTTGCCTATGCTAGCTGAGTCTATAAGCTCTGCACTGTACTCTGCAAAGAGGATATCTGACTCGATACCGCTGGATCTACTAAAGGAGATGGATCTATATGTCTCATCTGCAGTCCACCTCTACCACCTCTCCTACCACCTCTACCACCACCCCTATCACCACCTCTCCCACCACCATCACCTCCACTCTCCTCATCATCATCATCTCCCTCTGAATCATCATCACTACCTCCAATCTCCTCATCATCATCACCTCCCTTTGAATCATCACCCTCTGAAGCTACCTCTCTCTGTCGTCTTTGACCACCTCTCTATGGTCTCTGTACAAAAACTGGAGCAATAGGCTCATCAAGATCAAAAAATCATGGTGCAGGATGCTCTAATATATACTTCCCATACTCTGGCGTTGTCCTTGCGTCAAGGACATCAACTCAGTAATCCCACATCACAACTCCTAAACTGGTGAACTCTGCAACCGCTGCCTCATAAGAAATCCATGGACCCCACACTGCAATCTCTGACTGTCGTCGTGTGTAAATAGCGGAACCCATAGGCATACCCTGAATCTGACTGAACTACCGACATACTCATCCAACAAGAAATCTCTCAATAATCCATGGAGTGCGGCCAATAAGATATCTAGATGTAAAGACATAGGGAATCTCCCTCGCATCCTCTGGCCATGCCTCACAATCTATAATGCTGCCAGCATACTGTATCAAGATCATCTAAGAGACGCTACCAATGATCCAGTTTTCCCAGTCTCGGCTGAGCAATAATATCACTATATCTCCATCTGTACAATCGACTAGCTGGCCGCTATCCTCGAGTCAACAGTCGCATGACAGCAAAGTGCTCCCATGTCCATATCTATAATAACAAACACCCAACAGCAAAACTCCGACCTCTACCATATACAATGTGATGTAACTCATCATACAAATGAGCAAGCATGCATGATCCCCACGCATACCGTGTACCCTGCATCACCATGCTCTCTAGAACATGACCCCACCTGACTGCAAACCCCTTCGACCTATGGTCGGGGCACAAAACACCTCCAATGAAACCTTCCAGTATAGATGGTAAGGGTGGATATGAATCCGCCATATCACCCCATGAGATGAAGTATCCAACAATCTCATCATCTCTAAAAATCCTCCTCAAAGCATCAGTGCCTCCAGCCTCTTGGCTATCAAAAACCACTATCTCTCCCATCACTGGGATCCTCAAGATACGGTATACATCCTCAGGGGTCACTGTAATCTCTTTGGTTGGTAAATGAAATGTGTTGGTATCACTATGCCACCGCTCTGCGAGTGTTGTCAATAAAGCTTTGTTGAGGGGCACCTCAGGCATGTCAAGCAATGAAGTCAATCCACATGTCTCGATCACATCTTGATCTGACTGTAACAGCTGTGGAATCAAGCCCCATGTCTTCGGGAATGTCTCCCGTGATTGAAAAACACCTAATCTCTCATGTTGACACATCAACATGACAAAGCAAGATCAATATCAAATCATCATGACTTATCAATCAAATCTGAATATCAATCAAACAATTTGTTTTTCATTTTCATGAAAGCAAATAATCAAAATCATGTTTTTTTTTAACAACCTTAGAAACGAGCATATCAATCAAACAATTTGTTTTTCATCATCATGGAACGCAAATATATCAACATCATGTTTGTTTTTAACAACCCTAGAAATGAACATATCAATCAAACTATTTATTTTTCATTTTCATGAAAGCAAATAATCAAAATCTTGTTTGTTTTTAACAACTTTAGAAGCAAACTTATCAATCCTATTTGTTTTTAACAACTTTAAAAGAAAATTTATCAGTTATTATTTGTTTTCCAACAATTTTGGAAACAAATTTATCACTCACAACAACATATAATCAAAGGCGCCATAGAAAGCATCATGGGCGCTACTGTATCAAGGGCACTACAAAACAAATCATGGGCGCTATGCTTTTCATCACGGGCGCTAAAAGATCAAGAGCACTATAGAAATGATTAAGGGCGCTACAAAAAGCTTCACGGGCGCTACAAAATCATATGCATTATGGAAATTATCAAGGGTGCTATGAAAATTATTAAGGGCACTAAAACACACTCTTTCACAATCAAAACATTGATAAACATGTTCCGAAAAGAAAATTTTCACAAAGCAGAAGTTTAATGGGATACATACCACAGGTCCATAATGCGCTGGCCGCTGATGTCATTGGATGCACTCGAAACAGTGTTGGTGAATCGGAAGTGCCATATTTCTCACTCCAGAGCTCAAAATTTACAATTTTTACTAGGTTAAAATGGAAAATGACATGGAAAATGACATTTTTAATCTATTTAAAAGAAAAATTGGTGGATTTTAACACATTTTATCACAGCAAGGGAAATTTTAGTTATCAATTTTCCATCTTACATCTTTTCAAGTCATTTTCTTCACATCATCATTTTCGAACGATGAATCGACATCTTCAAAATCATAAAAATTTCAAAACATCTAAAAATTCAACAAAAAAAATTCACAAAATTCAAAATATTATCAATTAATCATTCAAGGGGGCATATACCTATCAACATTCGACAGTCAACATCTGAGGAAAATTTTAAAATTCTTTGAAGCAATGCGTAAAACACATCACTTCAAAGAGGGGCAAAATGTATACACCTAAAAATGGTCACATCACATAGTCTGGTAATGAATTAAATATTTTTAATATTTAATTAAATCTTTGAGTTCAATCTACGTATAAATAAATTTAAATAATTTATTTATATTGTTCATTCTTTCATTTCGATTAAATAAATAAGTTTATTTAATCATCTTTTCTTATTCATTTCTTAATTAATTAAATAAACATTACGATTTATTTATATTAATTATCATTTAATCTTGGCTTGAATATTTTATTCAAATAAAGATTAAGTATTCTAATATTCTTCTAATGTCCATTCACAATTAAATATCTCAAATATTTAATTAAATTATTCTAAAGTCATATCACAATTAAATATTTCTAGATATTTAATTAAATCTTCTATAGTTCTAAATCAAAAATCAAACTCACATAAATGAAATTAAATAAATTTATTTATTTAATTATTTTGGGGATTATCTTCAACAACCGTGAAACAAACTTCCAAAACAGAAAAAATTAATTTATCTGTTCCTGTGCAAGCTTGTTCCCGTGGGTTGAAGACAAGGCTCCATTCTTCTCTCCAACCTCCCAACATTCTCCATCTTCCTCTCAACCTCTCTATCTTCTACCATTCAATTCTACCAGACAATCTCATAGCCATTGATCTTTGCTAGCCAGGATTTTGCCTGCAAAAAGCTATAAAAGGACTGTCGGGTCTTTGCAAAATATACATAAGCTTTCATACGGGAAAATTATAGTCAATTAGTCTTCCAGCATCAATTATCATTTTAGAATCATAGCATAGTATACCTTAGTATATTGGCATATCATATCATGGCCTATTCACCTCTTATCATAGCATCCACAATCCACAGCCCCTGTGCATATCCGTATCAGTATTTTCACTTCACCAGGATATAGCATAGAGAAGTACTATCATTTTGCACGCTCGTTCTACAGGTTGCCATTTGGAGAAGCCTTGCTTACACAATCTGAGAGCATCAACTTCAAACAAATCTCTGGAGATAGAGGAAGATGGAACGGCTCTGAAGAATCTTCATTTGTTCGTTTGAATTCAATTTAATTAGCTTTCTTCAGTTTAATGTTTCATTTGTGTGTTGTTATTCATTTACTTTGATACTAACATATATTAACAACACAGTTTTCAGCAAGCCTATGAAGAAAGATATTTGAAACTCCTCCTGTAGCCACAATAAATGGACTAGTAGCTAGAGTTACAAGGGCAACTTGCCAACTATTTATGAATCCCACAACAAGACCTCTAAAAAATGTTGTCATGTTATGGACATAATTTTCCACCTGGTTCATCAACTAAGTTATGTGCATCCCCAAGGAAAGTTGTGAATTGTTGAGTACACAAAGCAATGGGGACAAGCTGAGTTTGATATATCACTGGGAAATGGGGATAGGATCAATATACTAAACAATGGGATAAGCTTAGTGGGTGGGTGCATGAAGTTGGGTTATACTTTTGTGGCCAACTTCAAAAAAAGATTGAAAATGACATAACGCGAGTGCGTTATAACGTGCTCACGTTATGTCATTTTAAAAGAAAAAAAAAATTGAAAGCTATTCATTTTCTCTTCTCTGCTCTGCCCGCGGTCAAAAACCCTCATTTTTCGTGCTCGTGTTCTAGGAGGAGGCATTCTACAAAATACATCAACAATAGTTATTTTTCGTTTGCAAAGATGGCACCACAACAATGAAGAGGTGCATGAGGTAAGTATTGTTTGCTATTTGTTTTGAATTTCTTAGTTTCAAGTTGATTTTGTTTGTTTTAGGTTAGATTTGATTGTTTTTTTTTTAATTTGTAGGAAATGCAAATAATCCTGCAAATCTTAAAAATCCTCAACAAGAAGAATAGGAAAATCCTCCTCAACAAAATCAACCTCCCCCACCAATCACTCAACATCCTCTTGGCACTCAACAAAATTTGAGTGAAATTGAAAAACAACAAAAAACAAATTGAGGGTCTTATCAGTAGGTTGAGTGATCCAAATGCTTCAACCGCAAAAAGAATGACACTAGCAAATTCAATGAAAGAGATGTTAAAAAATGTAGATTCAATAACCCAACAAATAATGGGATGGAAAGATAGGAGGCATGCAGCTAGGGCATATTATGCAGATAAACTATCATATAAACAAGTAAAAGATTTAAAAATTACTAAAGGTGATTTGTGCTCTTTATTCACTGACCCTAGAACAAATCAAAATCTTAGCCTCAATGCGAAGAGGTTTCCTATTCATTGGTGCCACCACCAAGAGATTAGGAACCATTTTTATGATAGGTGGTACTTGGTCTTTGATTGCCCATTGTGCAACAATTGTGAAGTCCCCCAATATTTTCTTAAGAAACTATACAGTGAGTTTGTATTGAACCAAATCCCAAATTATTTTGATATGAGGGAGTTCCAAGGGAGAGTTGGGGAGTTGGCTTAGGATAGGCCCGGTGCACAGCCGGATCCTACGTGGCAAAGGAGACGACCTCTCACTAGGCCGCCTCGTGAGCACATTGTTATGCCTGTCGTTGCGAAGGAGAGTGCCGATGTAGAGACATTGCAAGTGATCAACACTTTGACCCAGAGTGTCATCCATCATACTAGCCCTATTGTACAACACCATCCAAGGAAGTCTTCAGGTGGTGGCCTTCAAACCCATGTGTGTCAATCTTGCGGGGCGACTTGTTCATATGACCCCACCGACACTCAGGAGGCTGCTATGCAGGATCCGTATGTTGCTACGCAAGATCTGTATGCTGCTATGTTGGATCCGTATGCTGCTACAGGGATGGAGAGGATGGTTGACATTTTGCATCATGCTTATGGCATTGATAGTTGGGTAAAAGTCAACATGTTCATTGAATTTAATTTATTAAATTTTGATTCTGAAATGCATGATTAACTAATTTAGTTTTATTATTTTAATAAAATTGTAGGGTCACAGTGTTGAGACTGGATACACCGGTCCTCCACATACTTATTTTTGTAGTACACCTATCAGTGGGGTATGTAACTAGTAAACAATTATAAATTTATTACATGTTAATAGCACTGTTTTACGAATGGTATTTTAATACATGTGATTTTGGATGTTGAACATGCTAATATTGGCGGTTTCAAGAAAACACCTCCTAGTGCCAATGGATTCACTCAAACGTACACAGAGGTAATAGAATAAAGAGAACTTAACTAATGAATTCTACTTAATAGATTTGTGTAGTTTATATTCATATTGTTGGTTACGTTGCATTACACATCATTCAAACTCAAAGCATTACTTCAAATTCCATAACTAATAACTAGATGTTGATAGATGAAAAAATTTCAATTGTACAATATAGTTGTTTAGAAAGTCAACATAAGTAGCACGATGCAATTACTTCACATGGAGGCATGTGCTTGCAAAGGTGCACCAGCACGACAAACTATGGATGCTTGGAAAAAATCTATGAAACCATAATAGTAAGCAATAGCATAGACAAGGTAGTTAGTGATGTAGAGTATCATATCAAAACACTCAATCATCAAGGTACATCTGATGCAGAGCATCCAACAAACACCATCAACATCATCTCTTCAAGGGATTTCAATCCCAAATAGAATTAGGAGAAGATCAAATATAATTTCATCAGAAATATACTTTTCATTCAACCAAAATCCACTCAAATTCTCTTAGGCATTCCATAGGCCATCATTCATCATTCCACTAATCAATATTCCAATTGACTCATTCAAAGAAAAAACCATATTAAAGAAAACTTTGACTTAATCAATTAGATTCATATCATTCTCAACCACCATAAAAACAACATAAACCTGATTATTGACACTTGAACAATTCATCCTTTCATTTATTCACCAAGGCAACAAATCAACTAAACCATACCTCACTATTATCAGTCCATTATCAAGCACTGTACTCACCATATTTTGACTGTAGTAGTCTATTTATAGGTTACAAACTCATGCTACAACATAATCTTGATTATCATCTTGTGGTTAATCACCAATTTACTCAAAAGGCTTCATAATACTCACCCATCAAAGTCACCAAACCTGTCTTATACACCTTAACCAAATTTAGTAACATCAATCATATCATTAGTTTGATAGTAACCAAGCACTCAATATCATCCTTTCCACTGTTTAAACAAACATCTTTGTTTTCATTAGACAATATAATATTCCTCTAGTAGGTTTGTCAACCATTGAATCGGGTAGTTACATTCCTATCTCAAAGCTTATTAAAAAACTCAATGCACATTTAGAAACACTTTCCAGCACATCACAACATATCAAAGTTCTTAGATGTTTGACATAAAGAAAATCATCAGATTTCAGACTGTCCTCTGAAGAAAGGCTAGTAGATTAGGCCTATTTTACAAAGGAGACCCCTTCAAAACCATTCCAAATCACTCAAAACCTCAAAAAAATCTTCAAGCATGTCTTATAACTCAATATTTCACCATTTATAGGTATTGAAAACCATGAAAATGTTATGATCCAATAAACCCTCATTTATAAGGTGTAAAAGCACAAATCAAGGAGGGTTTTGTGAAAAATACTCTTGCAAGTTCCTCTATTTCTCTGGCCACCACTTGGAACATGATTTTTTTATGTCTTCCAAGACCTTCTACATTGTTTCCAAGCCTTTTCACGCTTTATTTATTCATGGCCCATGACTGTAGCATCACTTTGTGTAGGAAAATCCTCTATTTTCCAATGTAGTAGAAACTCCACCATGGTATTCTTGCTTTTCCTTGCACTTACAATCATAAAAACATGCAAAACATCCTAACATTAACCTACTCCACCAATTTACTTGACCTACATTGGTGGAGTAGTGAAGAGAAACCCTATTGGACTCTCAAACTTACTTCTAAAAGGACTCTATCGGGCACTAAAAACTACCTCTTATTCTTTTGTTTCCTAAAACTAACCAATTCCAACTCTTGAAATTGGAAACTAACTCCTCTTTACATTTATTCACACTATGATTTAACTTTGGGTGTTCCTAAATTACCAACACAAGAAAACCAAACAATCTAGAGTAATGCTGCAAACTCAAAGACATGGAATTTTTATTTCAAAATCTAATTACAAGAACACAAACTTCTTTTTCTCGGCTTTACATGCCTTTTAAAGATATTTCCTTTTCCATAACTGTCTTTCCATTTGTTGAAACTACCCCTTTTAACCCTTAATATGCTCGATTTCCTTGTTTTTGTCAATTTAACAACTTTTAACAATATTACATTATTGCATTGTTTGCATTTTCCCACTTTGACCGCCTAGAACTTACCCATAACCTTAAATAAATTCAAATAAGACCTCATATGACCTTGAACATTCTTTACATCATTTTTCCATGACCTTTTGTGATTGACTGAATACAAATTTCAACACTCATCCCTTTTGCAAAATTGAAAAGTATTTGATGACCTAGGTGCTCCTGCACCAACATCTGACCCAATTGAATCAGGAGAAGATCAAATTGAATAAGAAACTAAAATTTATTTCTTTTCATCAAAAGTCACATTGTTTCATTTGAAAACCAAAAGGCAACAACAAGATAACTCATTTCAATACTTCTTCTTATCATCCTCAAGCTTCAAACATCTTATTTATCAACAAAAATGATTGATCCGTGTAAAATGATTGATCTGTGTACAAGAAACCTAATTAGAGTCACTAAACAATCCACTCTTTCATCATTCACCAAGGCACCCTTCCACTCAATTTGTTTTACCTAGGAAAAATAACCAAAAACTAATCTTTCATGTTACAACCTATATCCATCAGATCCTAACACACCTTTATCATCATCAATTTATATGAATTCAAAGAAAAAACCTGATAAAGAGCTTTGAATCTTTCAATTCCTTAAACAACTCACCAAATTTTCACTTTTACCAACTAGTTCCTCAAGACCAAGATACTACAATCAACCATTTACACCTCAATCATTTCATTTGACTTCTAAGACATTACTCACATCATGTTTATTGACTAAGCTTATTCTATGCACAAATCAAGCCCTACAAAGGAGGGTTTATTGCATAAGGTACTTACAAACCTTAAATGCTCCTACCACCACCAAAAACACCATGGAAATAGCCTGCATAAGCTTGAGAAATGATGCAGAGTGGCAGGGAAGGAAAACTCACAATCACAAATGGCAAAGTCTCTCCACTGAAAGCTTCTCTCAAATACTCTCATGAGTCCTAAACTCCACTATTCTTTAAGAGATCAAAGTGTTCACAACTCAGACCACTCACAAAGCTTGAAAAAATTTGGATCATGTCTCATTAAGTCAAAACAAGGTTTAACAACCCTCTAGCATTTAGGTTTCAACAAACACCCATCACTATGGTGACTTAGAGCTCACTCTCTCTTAAGGCTTGCAACCCTTGCCCGGTAGGACAGCCAGAATAAAAAACACAAGGAAGACTGTTAAGACACCAAACCTATGGATTCAGACCCCTAAGATGGACCCCTACAAGGTTCCAAAACCCTTCCTCTTGACTGTCAAAACATCACTCACAATGGCCCTTTCTACCACTGCTCCAAAAGGCCTAATTCACAAACCTACACTTAGGTCTTGACTATCTAGGCTCTCCCCTTCACCCCATAGCCAAAATTCAGACTCCTATAGGTTCTCCACACCTGTTTCCACCATTCCTAAGTGCCTCTTAAACAGATTCTTCAAAATCAAGAAAAAACTCATTTTTTTTGCTTGTCAATTATGCTTGCCACATAGAGATGTCAAGCCAAAATTCATGCACAACTTCCAACAATGAGCCTATCATTCTCCAAAACATTGAGGAAATGATATTACAGCCTTATATATTCCATCCCACTAAGATTTAGCAATTTTACAACGTGGGAATGGAAGAAATATACATTTTTCACCCAAAACCCTGATTTTAAGGGTTTTCAGACCACCCGATAGAGAAATTGGAATATCTCCCTTGATACTCAATGAAATCTCACCACTCCAATTCCAAAGGAAATATTATTCAATTACCTATCCAACCATTATGGGCTTGGAGCATGAAAGTGAACATACAGTCTGTACCAAGTACGAGATCAACAAATTCTTTAGAAAAACACAGGAAACAACAACAAACTTCTTATTAAAACTTCTTCAAAACATCAAAATCAACCTTGCCTCGACCAAGAGAGGAATATTTGAAGTCTTACAAACTCCCTCAAACTTCTTGCAACTATATTTTGAAAAGAGAGACGTTGGAAAACAACTAATCTCATGCTTTGACTTCTAATTGCCTAGTTAAGGCAATGTGAGCAACTTCTCCCAACTCGACCACAAAGAGCCTTCCAAAATGTGTCAAAGGAATTTAAAACCTTGTCAAAAAGTAAGGTGACTCCCCTCCGGTGTCTAGATACAGCAAGGCATCCATTTTCCTTATTTTTCCAAGATGCACTAGACTTACAAAGGAGGATGGAGACCTTGTTGTACAAAGAAGTTGGTCACCAAGACCAAAAAATCAACCAAAAACCTAGAAGACCTACTACAAAGCATTGAAATGGTCCATAAGACCTTATTCCATCCATAAACCAAGAAACAAAATATGACAAATTATTCTAGGTCCCTTAGACCCATGGGTGCTCCTGCACCATACTCCCAAGCAAGAAAAAGATCTCAAGTCCTCTTTGAGATCAGGTATTCTACAATAGTTCCATGTTGTTTAATATCATTTTATAACATCCATGTTGCATCCTCTTCAAGTAGACATTTCCATTTGACTAGGTATTCCTTGTAAACCTTCCTTCTAGTATTCTTTGTCTCCTTGGTGTCTAGGATGCATTCAAGAGTCATAGGTTGGCTGGGGGGTAGTTCCTTCACCTAATCTTCATCCTCCATTGCTATTGTACCTGCTCCATCACCTGCATTCATAGAATCTTTGAAAGGATACAAGTCAGAAATGTTGAAGATAGGAGAGATTGCCACCCCAGGAGGTAGCTCTATTTCATAAGCATTTTGGCCAAACTTGTAGACCACCTTGCAAGGTCCTATCTTCTTCATCATGAGTTTGGTATACTTTCCTTTGGAAGTCTCTCCTTCTTCAAGTGTGCCATCACCAAGTCTCCAACCTTGAATTGGACATTCCTCTTCTTTAAATCTTCCTTTTCCTTATACTTCTCAACATTATTTTGAAGGGTTTCCTTCACTTGTTGAGGAATATCCCTGATTGTAATAGCAAAGTCCTCACCTTGAGCACTTCTCTTAGCAACTCCTTGTAGATCTCTTAGTTCATAGACCCCTCTAGGGTGCATGCCATAGACTACTTCAAAAGGGCTTCTACCAATGCTCCTATTCATGGAGTCATTATAGGAAAATTTAACCTGAGGTAAAATTAGATCCCAAGCTTGTCCATGCTCCTTGGTAAGGCATCTTAAGAGGTTTCCCAATGATCTATTCACCACTTCAGTTTTTCCATCCGTTTGTGGATGGCATGCTGAACTAAAGGACATATTTTTTCCTTGAGTTTCTTCCACAAGGTCCTCCAAAAGTGACCAATGAATTTAGAATCCCTATCAGAAACAATGCTTAAAGCCAGTCCATGTATCCTAACAACCTCCTTAAAGAAGAGACCTGCTATATCAGATGCATCATTGGTACATTTGCAAGGAAGAAAATGTGTGATCTTACTAAATCTATCAACTACCACAAAGATACTATCAAAACCTCTTTGGGTTCTAGGCAACCCCAAGACAAAGTCCATACTTACACACTCCCAAGGTCTATTGGGAATGGGTAGTGGCTGATAGAGTCCTGCATTTAATGAAGTTCCCTTTTCCCTTTGACATATTGTGCAACCTTCCACATACCTTCTCACATCCACCTACAACTTTGGCCAATAGTAAAATCTCCTAACTTGTTCCAAGGTCTTGTCAAGGCCAAAGTGACCTCCAAGACTCCCACTGTGTTTCTCCTTTATGATATTCTCCCTCATTGAGCATTTACGCACACACAATTGGCTTCCTTTGAAGAGAAAACCATTCTACAATAAAAATTCAAAGAATTCACCATGAAAAGAATTCAAATGCTCACAAACATTGTATACCTCCTTGAAATCTGAATCTTCATGATACATATCCTTCAATGCTTCAACCCCCATGCTTTGGAGTTGGATATCTTGCACTACAAGTGCCCTTCTACTGAGAGCATCTGCTACTTTATTTGCTTGGCCCTTCTTATTCTTTATTGTGAAAGTATAGGCTTGCAAAGACTCTACCCACTTCATGTGCCTATGACTGAGCTTGTCCTGTGCATTCAAAAAACTCAAGGCATGATTATCAGTATAAACAACAAATTATTTAGATAACAAGTAGTGCCTCCACTTTTTCAGGGCTTGGACCATAGCATACAATTCCAAATCATAGGAAGAATACTTCCTCTTTGCTTCATTCAGCCTCTCACTATAAGATGCAACTGGTCTACCTTCTTGGCTCAAAACAACCCCTATAGCTTGATTGCTAGCATCACACTCAATGGTAAAAAATTTATCAAAATCAGGGAGCACAAGTATAGGCTATTGTGCTACTCTCATTTTCAGATATTCAAACCCTTTATCAGCCTCATTGGTCCAAGAAAACTTACCTTTGTTACCTCCTTTGATGGTGTCCAAGATTGGTGCACAAATTTGGCTAAAGTTCTTGATGAAATTTCTATAAAATCTTGCAAGTCCATGGAATCTTGTCACATCTTCCATGTATTTTGGTGTTGGCCAAGTAAGAATAGCATCCACCTTTGAAGGATCCATCTTCAAACTTCCCTTGGAGATGACAAAACCAAGGTAGACTAGTTCTTCCTTCATGAATTCACACTTTTCCATGTTGATCAGCAGCTTCTCCTCTTGTAACCTCCTTAGTACCATGTCAAGGTGCTTAAAATGTTCTTCTTTAGACCTGCTAAACACAAGGATGTCATCTAAATAAACTATAGTAAAATTTCCAATGAAAAGTCTTAATACCTCATTCATAAGGCACATAAATGTACTAGGGGCATTTGATAACCCAAAGGGCATCACCAACCACTCATAGAGCCCTTCATTAGTCTTAAAATTTGTCTTCCATTCATCCCCCTCTCTGATCCTTATTTGATGGTACCTGCTCTTTAGATCAATCTTGGAAAATTAAGATGCTCCTGATAGACAATCCATGAGGTCCTCCATTCTTGGCATCAGGAACCTATATCTGATTGTGATCCTATCAATGGCTCTTGAATCAATGCAAAGCATCCAATTCCCATCCTTCCTTGGTGCTAGGATAGTAGGAACAACACATGGGCTCAAACTCTTCCTCACTAGCCCTTTATCCATCAACTCTTGCACTTGTCTTGCAATATCCTCATTTTGAGTAGATGTCATCTTGTATGCAGCCTTATTGGGTAATGTAGCCCCTAGAATCAGATCAATATGGTGGCTTATATCCCTAATGGGAGGTAGGGAACTAGGTAATTTATTCACCATTATGTCCTTGTACCTTTCTAACAACTCTTGGACTTTCTTTGGTGCATCTTCCTTCTTCTTTGTGGGCAGATCTACTTCACTTTTTGACTTCATAATCAAGAAGAATCCTCTTCCTCCTCCTTCCTTCAAGGTCTTCATGAATTCCTTCTCACCCACCATCAAATCACTAGGCCCTTCATGCTTTGCGTTGTCTTCTTCTAAGAGAGGTGAAAGGTTGTAAGTCTTCCCATCCTTCACAATGGAGTATGTGTTCTTCTCCCCATCATGCTTGGTCTTCCTATCAAACTGGCAAGGCCTACAAGAAATATATAGCTTAATACTTGTACTCAAAATTTTGTTCATTAGATCTCATACATTATAAGTCATGACGTGGATCGCTATTGTAATTTTTTTGTGATTGAATAATTTGTTGTTTTATTTTCAGATGTTGGTTGTGGAAACTCCTCCAAATGCTACAAGGGCAATTGATATTGGTGTTTCATATGCTATACAATCCTCCATGGATCTAATAGAGGAGGTATGAGGCAAATTACTAAATTTCAATTTACATTCGTTGTTATAGATATTAGTTCTAGTGAAAAATAAAACCATTATTGATTCGCAGTTTAATTCCTATTTGGATGGTTTATACAGG
This sequence comes from Sequoia sempervirens, assembly GCA_007258455.2. Taxonomy (NCBI): domain Eukaryota; kingdom Viridiplantae; phylum Streptophyta; class Pinopsida; order Cupressales; family Cupressaceae; genus Sequoia; species Sequoia sempervirens. The sequence goes on from VDFB02000007.1 coordinate 221,475,128, forward strand.
GCTTGAGCACGCCTGAGCATTGTCTTGCAAATATTTCCATCGTGGAGAGTGATCATGAGATGGCCGTAAGTGATTATTTTATTAAATATATCATTTCTTATAATGTAATTTCTATATATATTAATGTCTTTACTTCTTATTGTAACAATTAAACTTCACCAGGAGCTAAATTGTAGGAGGAGCAGTAGGAGCACTCCTCGAGCACAACAGAAATGAGTGACAGACTTATCGCCATTGGATCTCCAAACAAAGGGAAATAATTTATTTCTAGAGCATGGAGAGAAATGAATTTTGATTCCAAAGCCCTTTGTTGTATGCCTAGACATGGCAATTTTGTACATATCTTGTATTGGATATATTTGACATTGTATGCCTATACGGCATTCTCATAAGCCTATATGGCTATTTTGTAACTATATTTTATACTTATATCGACACATATTGATGTATGTGTACATGGCTATTTGGTTAATACAAATTTTTATTATCGATGGTGTCCATATTTGCTCTTTTTGACAATGTCAAAAGAATGGCTGCATACAGATTAGGAAAAAGACTTTTCCTTTTAGATTAGCAATGCATGGAAGTTTCAAAAAGTATCCTTGATATTACAAAAATATATGTGTTTATACCATAGCAGAAAAAATATTTTGGGGAAAAAATTGGCAAACCAAAAGTATAATATTTTTTGAAAAAATTGGGAACAAGTCTAGAAAAAATCGAAAAAAATCAGATTTAAGAAAAAAGGTAAAAAAAAGTAGAACAAGAGATAAAAACTTTTTTAAAAAAATTTAAAGGCATTTCCATAGCATAGAGATATAGAGAGAAAATAAAATAAAGAGTTTAACTAATAAATTGTAAAAAATAGATTTTTGTAGTTTATATTCATATCATTGATTACATTGCATTGCACATATTTCAAACTCAAAGCATTGATTCACATTGCATAACTACTAACTAGATGCTGATAGATGACAAAATTTCAATTACAATATAGTTTTTACAAAGTCAACCTAAGCAGTTATGCAATTACTTCACATTGCATAACTAATAACTAGGAGTAGCTCCCAATTGCATTTGCTTTTCATGGCATTCTATGAGATCACATTTCTTTGAGGCATTTTTTCAAACAATTCACTACCTTGTCTATACTACCACATTTTTCATACATGTCTACCAAAGCATTTTGTCAAATAGTTCACTGCCTTGTTGTTATGGTCAAAGCCTAAAAACAAGTGCTTTTCGAACAAGCTATGGATGCTTGGAAAAAATATATCAAAAGCATAATAGTAAGCAATACCATAGACAAGGCAGTGATCTCTTTTAAAAAATGCCTCAAAGAAATGATGTCTCATGGTGATGGAATGCCATGACAATCAAAAGAATTTTATTTTCATGGCATTCCATCACCATGAGACCTCATTTCTTTGAGGCATTTTTTCAAAGAGTTCACCGCCTTGTCTATGCTAACACATTTTTCATACATGTCTATCAAAGCATTTTATCAAATAGTTCATTTCCTTGTTGCTATGGCTAAAAAGCCTAAAACAGTGCTTTCATAAACAAGTTATAGATTGTCATGCATTCCACTATGAGACTACATTTCTTTTGAGGCATTTTTTCAAACAAGCCATTGCCTTGTCTATGCTAGCACATTTTTATACATGTCTACCAAAGCATTTTATCAAACAATTCACCTCCTTGTTGCTATGGCTAAAATCCTAAAATAGGTGCTTCCAAACAAGCTATGGATGCTTGGAAAAAATCTATCAAAGAATAATAATAAGCAATAGCATAGACAAGGTAGCGAACTGTTTGAATAAAAGCCTCAAAGAAATGTGGTCTCAATGGTGGTGGAACGCCATGACAATCCATAGCAATTTATCGTCATGACATTCATTATGCCATTCCATCACCATGAGACTACATTTCTTTGAGGCTTTTTCAATAGCTCACTACCTTGTTTATGCTACCACATTTTTCTCATACATGCTTACTCAAAGCATTTTATCAAATAATTCACCTCCTTTGCTGCTATGGCTAAAAGCCTAAAATAGGTGCTTCCAAACAAGCTATGGATGCTTGAAAAATCTTATCAAAGCATAATAATAGCAATAACATAGACAGCAGTAAATCTAACCGGTTGAATAAAGTTCAGCTGGTTTTGTCTCACGGTGTGGAATTCCATGACAACTATAGTACCTTCGTCATGGAATTCATCATGCCATTCCATCACCATGAGACCACATTTCGAGGCATTTTTTCAAACAGCTCACTTCCCCGCCTATGCTACCACATTTCAGACATGCTTACCAAATCATTTTATCAAACAACACACTCTTTTCTATGGCTAAAATCCTAAAAATAGGTGCTTCCAACAAGCTATGGATGCTTTGGAAAAAATCTATCAAAGCATAATAATAAGCAATAAAGATAGACAAGGCAAAATAACTTGAAAAAAGCCTCAAAGAAATGTGGTCTCAATGGTTGTGGAATGCCATGAAAATCCATAGCAATTTCTTTTCATCGCATCATGCCATTCCATCACCATGAAACCACATTTCTTTGAGGCATTTTTTCAAACAGCTTCATCGGCCTTGTATATATGCTACCACATTTTTCATATACATGTCTACCAAAGCATTTTATCAAACAATTCATCAGCCTTGTTGCTATGGCTAAAATCCTTAAAAAAGTACTTTCAAACAAGCTATGGATGCTTGGAGAAAATATATCAAAGCATAATAGTAAGCAACAAGCTATGGTCTCATGTTTTTTTTCACGCAAAAATCAGCGTGATTTTATTCACCATTTTTTGTAGGTTATAACACTTTTTTTGCCACTTTGTTGTTTTAAATGACATTCAATTTTATGGTGGTTTTTTGTTTATATGATGATATGTGATATTCTAATCCTAATTCATGCTTCTAGGTTGCATAGATATATATTTTGTTTTTACATGTTTTTTGTACCAACGAACCCAAAACGAATTGAACCCCCCTCCAAAATTTTTTGGCCAAACCGACGAACCAAACCCCCAAACCTGAACCTCAAAACCTATTCCAACACTCTTCATTTTTCCTACACAAACTTAATTGACCACCAAATTATGTTTCCCCTTGACTTTACCCACGTTTACTCCCTCAAACCTATCTTTTTCATTCAAAACCCCTATTTTCCCAACTAGGGCATGTCATGCCATAACATATTTTTGACCTCCCCTATCCTTGTAGACCTTTTGAACACATCAAACTCCACAATCTCACCCTATTTCCAACCTATTCTAACTTATTTTCAAGCAATTTCTTCTTTTCACCTATTCTAGCCTTGCTTTTAAGGGGCCTCAATTTTGAATTTTCAACAGGGGCAGTGTTAGTAATCTCTTCCAATGCCCTTACTAATGCTATTTTCTTATTCCTACTCCCTATCCTACTTAAATCAAGCCCATATCATCGAGACAAAACTTGAACAATAGGTGGAATGGCCTATTTCAACATACTACACTCAAACCCTTAAGGGATCGATTAGGTTGAACGTAGCTCAGAGCGATTCTGCATGTTTGGGTGAGAAAGAGGACTATGTCTAGCGTGAACAGGCCTATTTGAACGTGTTGGAACATTTTTTTTTGTCACACGAGTTGCAGAACAAAAGTTGCACCACTTTGCAACTTTCCATTGCTTCCATTTGACACTTTTTCCATCAACTAAAATCTGGACACCACAGGAAAACCACTTCGAGATAACGAAAATTGAGAGAGGTTATTGTAGAGGGGCCCAACGCGATCCCATGGGGTCAAACGAGAAGTTTCTAAGCATTGCGGTGTCCGAGTAACCTCATGTTGAAGTTTGCAGCCATTTTTCCCTTTGGACCCTTAAGGGATCGATTCGGTTGAACATAGCTCAGAGTGATTCCATGTGTTTGGGTGAAAAAGAGGACCATTCCTAGTGTAAACATGCCTATTTGGAGGCATTGGAATAATTTTTTTGGTCACACAAGTTGCAGAACAAAAGTTGCACCACTTTGCAACTTTCCACTACTTCCATTTGACACTTTTTTCATCAACTAAAAAACTGACAATTCACAGTGTTCCACTTTGAGGATAACGAAAACTAAGAGAGGTTATTGTAGAGGGGCCCAAATATAATCCCAATGGATTAGATGATAAGTTTCTAAGCATCACTTGTCCGAAAGTAACCTCATGCCTAAGTTTGCTCATTTTTCCTTTAAATTTTAAGGATCAATCCTGCTGAACGAAGTTCCAGAGTGATTCCGCTGCGGTTTGGGTGGAAAGAGGACCATGCCCAGCGTGAACATGCCTCATCTGCACGCTGCTGAACAATCTATATTTGTCACATACAGAACAAAAAAGCTGCACCACTTTGCAACTTTTCACTGCTTCCATTTGATAGTCTTTCCATCAACTGAAAACTAGATACCACGGGAAAACCACTCTAAGACAACGAAAACTGAGAGAGGTTATTGTAGAGGGGCCCAACATGATCCCATCAGACTAGGCGATAATTTTCTAAGCATCACAGTGTCTGAGCAACCCCATGCTAAAGTTTACAGCCATTTTTCCCTTTGGACCCTTAAGGGATCGATCCCATTGAACGTAGCTTGGAGCAATTCTGTGTGTTTGGGTGTGAAAGAGGACCATTTCTAGCATAAACATGCCTAACGTCGTGTTGGAATAATCCATTTGGCTATCACACGAAGTTGCGTGCAATGAAAGTTGCACCACTTTGCAACTTCAACATCATTGACACTTATTTCATCAATTGAAAAACCGGACACCACTTCCGAAAAACCACTCCGAGATAACAAAAACTGAGAGAGTTTATTGTAGAGGGGCGGCCCAATGTGATCCCATTAGATTAGACGAGAATTTTCTAAGCGTCATGGTGTCCGAGTAACCTCATGTTGAAGTTTGCAGCCATTTTGCCCTTTGGACCCTTAAGGGATCGATCCGGTTGAACGTAGTTCAAAGCGATTCTGCATGTTTAGGTGCCAAAGAGGACCATTCCTAGTGTAAACATGCCTATTTGGACATGTTGGAACAGTCAGTTTGGTCACACGAGTTGCAGAATGAAAGTTGCACCACTTTGCAACTTTTCACTGCTTCCATTTGACATTTTTTTCATCAACTGGAAACTGGACACCACGGGAAAACAACTCTAAGATAATGAAAACTGAGAGAGGTTATTATAGAGGGGCCCAATGAGATCCGATTGGACCAGACGAGAAGTTTCTAAGCATCACGGTGTTTGAGTAACCTCATGTTGAATTTTGCAGCCATTTTTCCCTTTGGACCCTTAAAGGATCGATCTGGTTGAATGTAGCTCAGAGCAATTCCGCGTGTTTGGGTGGGAAAGAGGACCATTCCTAGCATAAACATGCCTATTCGGATGCATTGGAACAGTCCGTTTGGTCACACGAGTTACATAACGAAAGTTGCACCACTTTGCAACTTTTCACTACTTCCATTTGACATTTTTTTCATCAACTAAAAACTGGACACCACAGAAAAACCACTCCGAGAAAACAAAAACCAAGAAAGGTTATTGTAGAGGGGCCCAACGTGATCCCATCATATTAGACGAGAAGGTTCTAAGCATCACGGTTTCTGAGTAACCTCATGCTGAAGTTTGCAGCCATTTTTCCCTTTGGACCCTTAAGGGATCGATCCGGTTGAACAAAGGGTCTATACTCCAAACTTATCCAAACCTTACCAACTCTTGGGGAAGCAATTCTAAGGTGTCAAAACTTCAAAATCCACAATTAGATCTCTGTTATACCACCGTACAATGGGTAAACCACAAAACCCTCTATTATAGCCTAAACCCTAGGGATTTATTGAAAATGATACTTCCAAAGCTAACCGCAACCTAAAAATTACTCAAACAAGTTTTTGATACCCTACACAAGCTCAAACAATCATAAAATAACGCTTCCCTACACAAAAACACAATTTAACTCTTCAAAACCACCATTTTTCTTAAAGAAAACTCACTTTTACACACATGGGTTTCACACCCATCTCACTTTCAGACCTCTCCAACACTAACACATCATTCCCACACCTTAATAATGTTAGTGTAGACCCATTCCTCAAGTTACAGAGGCTACAAAAAGAGGAATGGGTCAAAAATCCATTTTCATTGACTCAAAACCTTCAAATGTACAAGTTCGGGATGGTTTTAGTAAATTGATGATATTCTACTCCTTATTTGCCTTGATGAACAAAACCTACTGAATGGTGCTCCTGCACCAATCATACATTGACCTTCTTGTGGCTCCTAAAGTTTGGACCACATCCATTACCTCCACATAAAACTCGGCATCCTTGGTCTTCTCAGTTCCCATGCCTTGATATGGTTATGCAAATGAAAATGAAGCAAAGTAATCATCTCCTTCTCCGCTGGCTGGAAGAATGCATGGTTAATGTTTTGATACATGATATCAGCTCTCTCATCTACTCTCATGGTTGAATACCGAAATCTAGTATGGTGGGCCTCCAAAGTTCTAGTCATCTTTCTTCCTCTTCCACCAAATGTTGGCCCGATCCACACATCTGCCAGCCTAATTGACTTTGTTTTCGAAAGCTAAAGTTTCTCCTGAGTCACTAGTGTTGCTCTATTTTCCTTTTCAGACTCTTTCATTGCTACATATCATCTCTGGGGTTTAATCATTTGTACCACATGTGGTTGATGTGCTTTGAATCCTTGCATCTAAAGGAAATTTTCCTCAACATAAATGCTCTCTCAAGGTCA